>OZ037996.1:41311001-41321001 GCA_964035705.1 Porites rus
GGTTTCTAAGGGGGAAGGGGGTGTGCAGCACTGTCTGCTGCACATATTTCCCTCGGAGATAAGAAGGCAAACACCCTAGATGCAACTATAGGAAACCAAACTAAGCTTGAATTTCATAGAGAGTATTCACTGACGTGGCTTGCATCTATGCAAATTTATTGGAACAAAAGAAATCATTTGCATAAGAAAAGAGTTCAACTCCCACAGGATTAGTTTGGGACACCAACATGGCTGCCGTGACGTCATGTGCATACTCTCTATACTTCAGTCAGTTTCGCATGTTTATTTTCCATCCCTAAGCATTCTGTTCCTCCTGTGGAAAGGAGTTGGTGGTAGTGTTATGACAACTTCATCCCTTAGTGTTCTTCATCCTTCAATTAATCAGTTAGAGTAAAGGATTGTTAATATGATCCTGATTAGGAGAAGAAAGCTTTCTATTAAAGGCACCATGGTCTAGAAGACTAAATGTAAATTCCCTGTATCTGACCTCACTGACATGGAGAAACAAAAAAGGGATGGGCTGATACCCAGCATAGTGATGTGCAGTATTAAGCTCAACAAGGATACAGGAAAAATCCACAACTAAGAAACTGGTTTTTAAGAACCTGTCAGGCTAATTTTCCAGCTAGGCTGTCTTTATAAAAGAGCACTCAAATTTGAAACAGGTTATTAATCATAACCATTACAATTTCCTCAAATTTGATTGGTGCATTAACTGCTTTATTTTTCTTTAATCATTGTGTATGGTTGTAATCAGACAGTTGGCTGTAGTCGGACAGTTGCCTGTAATCAGACAATTACATTAGCCAATCATTTTAAGTGCACTGAGCTAAATCCACCAATCACAGAAGTTATTACAATAACCATAGCAACAATCACTTACCCAAACAAACTGGGGATTAATCCAAAATGGATGAATATGCAACATATAGGCAGTGTCTCCCCCAGTAATATTTTCCCTTATTTTGGACATTTAGTATGAACAAATGCTATTTCTCCAAAAAGGAATGCATATATTTTCTTGGAAATTGTAACGGTTACAGGACTTTGTGTTGTCCAATTCAATCTGTAATCATACTCATGATTAAACAAATCCGACTCCTGCTTCGTGGTTGTCCAATTTTGTAACGTGTATGATTACAGACCGAATTGGACTCCACTCAGCCCTATTACCATTATTTATAAAATCTCTAAGAAAAAACTTCTGCACAGTGTACACTTGGGAAAGTAAGATAAGTCAACATACAGGGTCCTCTTTTGAGACATAGGTGTCCAATAATATTTATCATTTAATACTCCGACTGCAATGCAATGGTATACAGGTTTTACATACACTAAGGAAAGAGCTGAATGCCACTAAATACTTTTAGCTCAAAGTTACAAAGTATTTTTTTTTCAGAAAATAAGGACCTATTTGAGACTGAACCTAAATAGCCTAAATCTGTGCTAATTGGTTTTTATGTAAGAACCTGACTTGTTTAGGCTAACTTGGAAAAATACAGATTCTTAGTTGCAGGTTTTTACTAGTAACTAAATTTGATGAGAAAAGGATTATCAAAAATTAACATAGCGAGATGAGCTTATTTACAACTCCATCTTTCAGACCTGCAATTTATTTAAGGCTGTCTTATAAAGGAACAACAAGAACAGCATGTGCTTTTTGTCAGCTTTAATGAATTCCAGACTATTTAAATGATCTGTTTAGAAAATCCTCTTAACAGATGGAATAGTAAAATGAGAATTAATAAATCATTTCATCAAACTGTCTTCTGCTTTCCTCTTGCCAAACCATCTTTCCCTACAGAGGAGCAAAGGTTGTAGCAAATATCAGAAAAATAAAAAAAAGACAAGAGGCTACACCTGAAACCCCTCTTTACTGTTACTTTAACCCTTTCAGCCCTAAGAGTGATCAGCATCAAATTTCTCCTTGTAATATCGACGCTTTACAAAACAGAGTGGTGATGAGAATTACGGACGTGATCACACAAGATGAATTTGCTTGATATTTTATCAACTTCTCCCTACTACTTCTGTAGGAAATGAATAGGAGCAACAAATAAGAATTCAAATTTTGATCTTGGGGTTTAAAGGGTTAACACCAAGGGAGAAGGTTGTAGTACTTCTATACAGGTATGTGCCATGGACTAGGAGGTGGGTTTTGAGATGATCAGTCTTTATGGTACACTACTTGGCTTGGCTTTCTGATCCTTTGGTAGGGTTCCTTTGTAAAATTATACTAGCTCATCGTCAGTACATAAACTTCAGGGATTTCAAAATGTTTTAAAGTATCTGGAGGCTGGGGGTGGGGGGAGGGGGGGACTACAGAATTGCTGGCAACATACAATCAAGTAGCTGATGGAACTCCAGTGGTCACCAGCTTGTTTTGAAACCACTGAAACCTCTGTTTAAAACTGAAGATACATTGATGGGATCAAGATATGAACTTGAGCCTAGAGCTACTGAACAATAAAAAATACTCTTTTTATGCAAATCAAGCTGTTTGAAGATTGAAATAGGAGTGTAAACACTTTTTGACACAAAAACGATGTTTATAATTATCTACATTTACCCAATATTTCCTAGACCTTCACTTGTTGGGGGATTGTGTGTTAAAACAACTCGGAACATTGCATTGAAAGCCTGTTGTCAAGGATACAACTAAGAAGAGATGGTATTTACAACATACCTAGACTGTATTTTTCAGTAGATACTGGAAAAGAATCAAGATTGCATTGTGAATCTAAGCATTAAGATTTTGAGCCAAATACAGGGTCAAAAGACATTAGTCAATAAAAAGGAATGTGGATATTTTTTGGGAAAAAGGAAATCAATACAGCTTGAATGTCTCAGGGCTGGTTTGCATGTTTCTAAAATCCATACATGTAATTTATTCATAATATTTTGATGTTTCTTTTTTTAGAACAATAATAATATCATTGATCAATCAAATAAAGTAGGTGAATAAAAGTTCAGTATTTCCTTTAACACTGGAAGAAAAACTGTTGTATACATACTAATAATTTATACACAGCCGTATATTGTTATTATTGTGGTTCAATTTTATCCCTGGATAATTTTACTTTCCTTTGTGTCATACTCATTATCATACATTTTCATACCCCAAAAAACAGAAAAAAATTTAAATTGAAGTATAAAGAAAAAAACAAATATACCGTCCATGTATGGCCAAAAGAAAAAAAAATGATCACTGGTTCACTCAAAGCTGCACTGGGTGACTGTTTCTCCTAAAAAGGTTTGAACTCTCTGTTGGATACTCCCTTTTGCCCCACCAGCTACAGGTACATACCCCTCCCCCCTCCCCTCTCAGGCATGCCATTCAACATAGATACTGTACTAAAAGAAGACCACTGTCAACCTTATTAAAAAGTTACCAAGTAAAAACATTGTTACTAGGAAACAGAAAAACCATTCTACTGAAGTGAATTATTGCAGTATCCTTCAAATTTTGGTTCCATTGCTTACATGTATTGTTTCTAGTAACAAAAAGTGCAAGTCTTAAGATGAAAGTTTCACGTTACAGAACAAAAACTATACTTTCTTTTTCCAGGGAGGCGGTTTTCTCCCAACAATTCCCTACCAGGTAGAAATTTCATTCAAGTTTCATATTACATACTTTTTGTTTGTTTTGGCCATGAAGACCCTCTCTCCTTACAACTTTTAAGGATCCTAGAATCAAACAATGCAAATATCCCTTATGCACAACTGTCTTACAATATAGATTTTTATGCTCAGCAAGGGAAAATTGGCAAAAAAATATACTTCCAGTCCTTCACACATAATTGAACTGTCTATCCCCTACTACACAGAGAGAAATAACTGGCAATGTAATTTTGCTTATCTGTGCAAATTAAGTTTGCTGTCATTAAGTTTCACAATCCCCCATAAGCAACCATGCAGTCTGTCTGGAGGTGTGCTGTTACCACCCCTGAAATCCCCTTAGCAAAAACCTTGCATGCCTCCCTCTAAAACAATAAATTATGATCACAGCAGTTGCAGGCATGTGGTATCTTTCTGGTATACTATCGTACTCAAAAGAGACTACTAGTAATAATAATTGATCAGCAAGATTATTGTTTTGGTTATGATATTGTCCTTCTTGGCTGTAGCCCCTCTTAATATCTCCACCTCTCTTGGGGCACCACCTCCCAAAGCAAACGGCCTATTCTCTGTCACATTTTTTCTATTTTATGTGTTTCTTACCCAATAAAATACAGTTTTAGAGATCCAGTAGAAAGTGCTGTGAGAAAAAGGGTAGTCCTTTAGGATTTTTTACTGCCCTTTCCTAATAGTACCACCTGTTCTTTGAGAATTCCTCTTTCATCAACCATTTAAATAATTTGATATCTAATTCTCTTAACAAAAGCTCACGCTCTAACATTGAATAACTCTAATATTTCTTTACTCTACGTTCCTTGTAATTCTCTCACGTGCACTCAAAGAAAAATCCTGGATCAGCAAACCTACTAACCTTAACTATGCGACACCATGCCAGAGGGTGTTCGAACAGTAGAAGACCGAGCCCCTGCAAAAACTTTACGTCGAGTGGCAAAGCCTTCCAGCTGTTAACACTTTAAACTGTGACCACAAGCTTTTTCCCCACGGTATTTAGGTCAGGATAGGCAATTTTGATTGACGACTTCGATGAATCGGAAGCCGCAAAAGCCAAACTCTTGAGTGACGCACGATTACAAACAGCAAAAGACTCGCCATGACATTCCTCAAAACCGTGCAGTTGAGTAGAAGTTTCTGCAACTTTACGGGGCGTGATAACAACCTTCCAGCGGTGAACACTTTAAACTGTGGCCATCGGCGTTTTTTCCATTCTATTCCGCTCAGGAAATTATATTTTGATTGATGAATTCTCTAAATCAGAGGCCGCAAAAGCCGCAAAACGTTAACGACACTCGTTTTGAAACATCGAAAGACTCGCCATGACATTCCTCGCAGCAGCATGATATTTATCGTTAAAATAATACTAAAACTTCTTTGTTTGGTCATGAAATTTGCTTGAAAGGCCGGCTAGATACCTTCTCAACATTCTCGGTATTCAAGATACATAATTCCGTTAGCCTTTGGGTTAAAATAACGAAGAAACCAAATAGCACTGGGCGTCCATCTTTGTGCCTCGCGCGAAAACAGAGCAGCAACTCTCAAACCGGATGTGATGTCATAAATCGGTGGATCATAGGTACACGAAATTTCGCTAAGTCGTGGGCCCCTGGCTTCGGCTGATAACACTTACCTCGACCTTGATTATTCCGGATATCACAAAAACCTCATCCAATAATTGTTTATAATCAAAACTATAACAAAATTGTCAAATCTGATTGGCTCTCAACTGCCCTGATTTCAGCCTTAATTGGACAGTTTAATAGGACAGTACGCGTCATGCCTAAGTAATTGGACAGTACGCGCCATCACGCGCGCGCTTAAATGGCTTTTTTTTCACTGCTAGCAAAACAAAATTTCGAATTTCTTGTGTTTTGGTTTAAAAAATAGCCTATTGTATCACAAATTTTGTTAAAGTTATGATTAATTGGTAACAGAACTTTGTGTCGTCCAATTCAGTCTGTAATCATACTCGTGATTAAACGAATCGGACTCCCGCTACGCGGTCGTCCGATTTTGTTAATCACTCGTATGATTACAGACCGAATTGGACTCCACTCAGTCCTGTTACCATTACTAATTCTGCAGTTTTTCACAATTTTGCAAGAGAATTTGCACTCGTTCAATATCCACGACGATCAAAGCACGCACTTCCTTTGCACAACAAATTATAGCATTGAATTATAAAACGTTTTCTGTTAGAAAAATCTGGTCCTATGTGATATGCGGGGTAATAATTATGGGCTTTTAATGAAAACGATAAAAAAAATTCCCAAAATCACTTTTCGGCCAGCCGGACGGGTTCTCACATCTGACAGGCACCAAATTTGCAGTGCGATTAATAGAGTTGCCATTGACGCTTCAACATGATAGAGAAATTGTTATGTTTAGGTTTTATTTCCCTTTATTCATTAAACTGTGTATGATTTTCTTATGCGTAATCTTTAAAAGCAAGTGATATTTACGCGCAGCGTTTTGAGTATTCCTACATGCGATGTTTATGTTCGACTGGAAACAACCGGTGCAGCGATGAAAATTGCGAGAGGGACTACTAACAATCAATAAAATAAGTTTAATTCGGTGAAACATGTACAGAGACAATAATTTTCATTCACGAAGAGAAGTATTGAGAGTAAAGTGTCTGAGAAAGTCATGAGTCAGGCAAGCATAAGCTTATTTATGTTTTAAGCCGGCTTCCCGGCCCGGTGTTCGCTCTTTTTCAAGATGAACTCGAGGCAAGAAAATCGCTCAGAGCTTTCTGTTTACAGCCAAAATCATAACTAAATAATCTTCGGAACCTTTTCTTTGAATTTGCGGGTCAAAAAATGTCTAAAGGCTTTTTAAACCTGATACTATTGTAGGTTAGATCATTGTTCGTGTTTTAACTTAAGCCGCATAAACCATACGCTCGACTTCAGGAAACCGAAAAAAAAAAAACATCAAAAACAATAATGGCTCAAGCTTACCAGTCGAGATGCTGCTTCTGAAGGTCATCAAGTGTTCCAGAATCGCTTGAGGCTTTTCAACCTTCTTACGCCTGAAGCAAGGGCAAGTGAGTAAGCTCATTTTTGAAAACGATGCCATCCGAAATCGGATTTCCAATGACTTTGACAAGCGGTGCATTTGTCAACAAAAAGCGCAATAAATAAACCAGCCACGAATTACAGAACAATCTTGATAGCAGCTGTATTTCATTTTGTACACCAAGTAGAAAAAGACAGTTTAAAACATCACAAGATGACACAAAACTCTCTCAGCTCCAGCTATCAGTAAGCAAGTTTCCAGACGCTGCAAAAATTTTCCGCATAAACTCACCTGTCAAATTTTGACCCATCAGAACATAAAAATTGGACGAAGAGCGTGATCAACGCGTGACAGTGAGAAAAGTCAAAAGTGATTGCCTTCCCTGCATACAAATGTAAAAGCCGGTAGAATTTTCGTGTCCGAGATCAGTTCGAAATCAACATTTTAAAAGAGCGGCTCATGAAACACGACTTATTTCATATGCATTTTAAAAAAATTGAACTTGAGCCTGCGATCATTTGAAAAGTAGCAACTTGTCAGCGAATACCTTCAAAATATTACTCGAACTCAGAGGGTCGATACCTGAGCCCGCGATACGGTCAGGCGATACCGATCAGCACAAACACTGTTTTGACAGCTGTCAATTAATCAAAACATGGATGTACAATATCAGGCTGTAGGCTCCCAAAATAGCTAGAAAGTGAGATTAAACATTGGTATGCCTGTGGTGTGGACGGAAGGTCGGGTGGTCGGTGTACGGTCACGTGATTGCCGAATTTTCTAGGATGGATAGATTTTCTATAAAGCTATGGGGCTTCGAATTGAGCCCGTGATCAAATAAAATATCAGCGCAAAACTTTAAACACTACGTGACCTCAATAGATAGAAAAATGAGCCCGCGATCCACTCAGGTGATGATGGTCAGCGTATACTCTAGTTTGACAGCTGTCAATTAACCTTCATTAGAATGGTGAATATTCGAATTAACAGACTACGAGTGTGAGTAGGACATTTCCGTCCGGCATGTAGTGGAAAATGCCAGATCGTGTACCTGAGCGAACCTGAGCCCTCGTTATTAGTTTTCTGATAGCGGTCTGCCCATGTCCCATTTTGACAGCTGTCAATTGACCTTAATTTGGCTTGCCAATGTAACTTTAAACGACTATCAGCCAACTGACAGCCTTGCCCGCCGTAGTTTCGTTTTTATGTTGAATTGGTAAGTGTGACATACTACATCAGCTTATATATAGGGGCAAGACGACTGGTCTTTTATCTGAGCCAGCGAGACGGTCATGTGATAATTGTCAGCGGATGTCTGATTTTGACAGCTGTCAATCTAATCGTACTCATACGGATGGCTTACATAACTAAGAGGCTAGTCAAGTTGTGCAAGATCTATTGTGACATTTGACATCGGCTTACATGAAGTGTGTATAGGTACGGGCGTACGCTACGTCATAACCAAATTTTCTTACCCATGGTGCTCCGCTGCGCGCGCGCTTCGCGCTCGCGGGAGCTCCGCTATCAATTGTTCTGTTATTACTGAGTTATAATTTAACTACTATAAATTAACTGAATTCGATATTCGAACACACTGTCTTAAACTGTTTGCACAATGTACTCTTCAGGATCTCCCTTCGCGAAAGGTACTGATGCATAAAACCCTAAACACACGCTTCTTTTAAATATAGAATTCCACTTTCATTATTGTTTTATCCTTTAAAATTTAAGGGACTCAGCTATTTAACTCTTCCATGAAAACCCGGCATGAAAATCGGGCGAGTCAGTATTGATACAATAAAATTCCTGACGCGCCCTCCACCAGTCAGAAAATTTACAGAAGTTAGTTTTAAACTAGCAATATGAGTAGAATATGTTACATGGAACTGTATGGGCCGCGCCGTCCGCCAGTTTGAAAAAGGAAGTTACTGCGCTTTTCACAAACATGCGAACTCTAAAGTTCAAAAGCCGCCTTCACAATGCGTTTTTCGCTGCCGTCAATCATAATTACGATCACAAGCAACGAACCTTGAAACACAGAAACACACAAAACGGATCGAAATCCACCAATCACAAATCACAAACCTTGACCTTTTGAACCCGTTCAAGTAAAGTTTTGTTTCCTAGGAGGTCCGTTAAGATGATTGACGGCAGCGAAAAACGGAATCGTCAGTTGGCTTTTGAACTTCAGAATTCGCATGTTTGTGAAAAGCGCAGTAATTTTAAACTAGGAAATTCAAGGGGTAGAAACTGTTACAGCGAACTGTATGTGACGGGTCGTCCGTCAGTTCGATAAAGAAGTAGGATATGTTATATCGAACTGTATGGGACGCGCCGTCCGCCAGCTCGAAAAGGAAGTTACTTAGTTTAGACTAAGATCAGGAGTAGAATATGCTACATCGAACTGTATGGGACGGGCAGTCCGTCAGTTCGATAAAGGAGTTAGTTTTAGACTAGGAACTGGAATAGGATATGTTACATCGAACTGTATGGGAAGCGCTGTCCGCCATTTCGAAAAGGAAGTTACTTAGTTTAGACTAAGAACAGGAGTAGAATATGTTACATCGAACTGTATGGGACGCGCCGTTCGCAGTTCGAAAAAGGAAGTTAGTTTTAAACTAGGAACAAGAGTAGAATATGTTACATCGATCAGTATGAGACGCGCCGTCTGCCAGTTCGAAATGGGAAGTTAGTTTTAGACTAGTTGCAGGAGAATTACTTTATCACAGACAGTTTTATAAAAGCTTGTGAACGCCTTGCGCCCACAAAACTGGCCACAGCCGTCTCTGTTGAATCTCGCGCCCAAAATCAAGCTTCGTGCCCATCGGAAATTAACTCAGGGTTAGGACCTAAGCCGGTTCAAAACTAGAAAATTATTTTAGTTAGGATTAAAAAGGTCTGACTTTCCGCGAAAAAATACATACGCACAGGCAGCCTGCGAAAACATCCGTTTCTCTTCGCTCTTCGCCGCTTGGGACGTTTCGCCCGGAGGAACGTCGTCTGCGACTCAGCGACAGGAATTCCATACTGATGACGTAAAATCTGTCCGGAATCCGGTCAGAAACGCAGATTGGTCAACGTAGTAGTTACATTGTTTTATAATAATAATAATAATTTATGAACTTATTGTACGCAGCTTAACATGAGAATGATCAGCTGCGCATTACAACTACATTACTTAAAAGAAACAAATAAAAGATCATGCATTAAAAAAAAAAAATAAAAAAAAAAAATAAAAAGAATATATATGCATGCAAGTAAGAAGTGAATATAAAATTGCTCACCAATATAAAGTTTTAAAAAGATAAGTCTTAATATGCGCCTTAAAACTGTTCACATTAGTAAT
>OZ037996.1:41326001-41558677 GCA_964035705.1 Porites rus
ACGGGCGTTTTCGCCGAGAAACTAATCAAAACTTTTAATTCTTACCTCAGAATAGTCGTTTTTTTACCTTTCTTTCACTAACAATGAGAAAAATCTAGCATCCTCCCTTGATATTAGGCCGCATGGATTGGTTGTTGGGAACATCCACCACGCATTCTGATCTATTATCGCAACGTCCAAATATAAACAATTCCCGAGAAAAAGAAACGGACGAGGAGGTGAAATGCCAGATCCGCGCCAAGGCAATGTATTCCAATCAAAACAACGCGCGCGTTGTGGGGAGCCGAGTGATTTTATGTTCGTTAAAAGCGCGCAAACAAAATTATTCTGGCGGGAAATGAAGATTATCTTGCAATGACGCTAAAAATTTAATACATTGAAAAGTCTCGCCATGACACAGAAAGGTTAGCTCATTCAAGGAGCGTGAAACATAAAAATGGGATGAAGTGCCCCTTGAGTGCCCACAAAGCTTATAACTCTGCATGGTGCTGTACTTCCAGTAAAAACCCTCTGCGTCCTCTCATGATAATGCGACAGGTTGTCAACTGAATAAACAAAGTTTAGATATATCGGCGATAAACCATATCGTTTTAGTAAAGTTTACTTCTGTGAACATTGCTTTCACGCTTCGGCCGTTGCCACCGCAACAGATTAGACTTTTGCACCATGCAGTGTTATAAGGTGCCGACCATTTAACTCTTAAGGGGAGGGGGGGGGGGGTTTGATTTCTGGTCATCAAGAATTTTTTTTCTAACAACTTGGTGAGCAGGACATTTTTTCCCTTTTTTTTCCCATAAGCTTTCTATTACATTTGTGGTGCATGCAATTTTTTTCTTCCGACGAGCGCTTGCGGAATTTTTTTTCCAAATCGCCCACCCCCCCCCCCCCCCTCAAGAGTTAAATGGTCCTCTGCGTCCTCTCATGATAATGCGACAGGTTGTCAACTGAATAAACAAAGTTTAGATATATCGGCGATAAACCATATCGTTTTAGTAAAGTTTACTTCTGTGAACATTGCTTTCACGCTTCGGCCGTTGCCACCGCAACAGATTAGACTTTTGCACCATGCAGTGTTATAAGGTGCCGACCATTTAACTCTTGAGGGGGGGGGGGGGGGGTTGATTTCTGGTCATCAAGAATTTTTTTTCTGAAAATCTGGTGAGCCGGACATTTTTTCCCTTTTTTTCCCATAAACTTTCTATTACATTCGTGGTGCATGCAATTTTTTTCTTCCGACGAGCGCTTGCAGGAATTTTTTTTCAAAATCACCCACCCGCCCACCCTCAAGAGTTAAATGTTCGGCCCCTAAGCTTTGTGGGCACTTAATACCCATTTAATGTTTCACGCTCGTTGAAACACAGTGCTGTACTTCCAGTAAACTGCCTCTTCGTCCTCTCATGATAATGCGACAAGATGTCAACTGAATAAACAAAGTTTAGATATATCGGCGACAAACCATATCGTGTTAGGAAAGTTTACTTTTGTGAGTGAACATTGCTTTCACGCTACCGCCGTTGCCACCGCAACAGACTAGACCTGTGTTTGCCACAGTTAAATGAAAAAAGCCGGTCACATCATTACCAACCTCCTGTTATCTTCTGGTGATTATGTATGTTTAAAAAGTACATCAGCCGGAACAAAATCAAAATGAAAAAGCCAGCTTGAGCTAAGAGCGATAAAACCCCCCGACTTAGTGGCCTTAGAACGAAAAATAAAAATATTGCGCTGGTACCGCCAAGTCCCATGAAGTCCATTGAAATAAACAATGACTTTAGGCAGATTTCAGTTTTGCCACAAGTCGCCAATGTACTGGAGAGGATCCAGCTTAAGCTAAACCTAAAGGACCTAAGTCTTCATGCTTCCCAACACGCTTTTACGGCGGACAGATCTACTATGACTGCGCTTGCCAGCATCACACAAGACTGGTACAACGCTGCAGATTCTGCTAGTCCATATAATGACTCTGCATGGTGCTGTACTTCCAGTAAAAACCCTCTGCGTCGTCTCATGATAATGCGACAAGATGTCAACTGAATAAACAAAGTTTAGATATATCGGCGATAAACCATATCGTTTTAGTAAAGTTTACTTTTGTGAACATTGCTTTCACGCTTCGGCCGTTGCCACCGCAACAGATTAGACTTTTGCACCATGCAGTGTTATAAGGTGCTGACCATTTAACTCTTGAGGGGGGGAGGGGGGGTGATTTCTGGTCATCAAGAATTTTTTTTCAAGCAATCTGATGAGCAGGACATTTTTTCCCTTTTTTTCCCATAAGCTTTCTATTACATTTGTGGTGCATGCAATTTTTTTCTTCCGACGAGCGCTTGCAGGAATTTTTTTTCAAAATCACCCTTCCGTCCCCCCCTCAAGAGTTAAATGGTCGGCCCCTAGGCTTTGTGGACACTTAATACCCATTTAATGTTTCACGCTCGTTGAAACACAGTGCTGTTCTTCCAGTAAACTTCCTCTTCGTCTTCTCATGATAATGAGACAAGATGTCAACTGAATAAACAAAGTTTAGATATATCGGCGACAAACCATATCGTGTTAGGAAAGTTTACTTTTGTGAGTGAACATTGCTTTCACGCTACCGCCGTTGTCACCGCAACAGACTAGACCTGTGTTTGCCACAGTTAAATGAAAAAAGCCGGTCACATCATTACCAACCTCCTGTTATCCTCTGGTGATTATGTATGTTTAAAAAGTACAACCGGAACAAAATCAAAATGAAAAAGCCAGCTTGAGCTAAGAGCGATAAAACCCCCCGACTTAGTGGCCTTAGAACGAAAAATAAAAATATTGCGCTGGTACCGCCAAGTCCCATGAAGTCCATTGAAATAAACAATGACTTTAGGCAGATTTCAGTTTTGCCACAAGTCGCCAATGTACTGGAGAGGATCCAGCTTAAGCTAAACCTAAAGGACCTAAGTCTTCATGCTTCCCAACACGCTTTTACGGCGGACAGATCTACTATGACTGCACTTGCCAGCATCACACAAGACTGGTACAACGCTGCAGATTCTGCTAGTCCATATAATGGCGTGCATGTGATCTTTGTAGACTTCCCAAAAGCCTTCGATCTGGTGGATCATGGCGTTCTGTTGACTAACTTCGCTGGCATGGGCATCACCAAGAGCTTTTGGAAATGCACACAGAGCTACCTATCAGGCAGAACACAGCAGGGGAAGCTTCCTGGGCCCGGTTGCATAAAACGTCCGTAAAAACTACGGGTATACGTACGTACACTCGTAACTTAAGTCAGTTGCATGAAATCACTTAAGTGCTCCACTTAGGGAATTCACTTAAGTGGTTGCACTTACGATTTTCGTAAGTGTTCACTTAAGTGTCGTTTATGCAACAGAAATTGCGGGTGTTGCATAAAACTGTTTTTTTACGGGAAAAATAGCACGTAAACTTACGGGACCTATGTAGGTCCCGTATCGTTACTGTTTTTACTAAATTTAACGAGATCTTTTACTGAGAAGTGAAAAAAAGTATTTTTCTTCACGTAATTCGTTCTAATGCGCTTTGTTAACCTCTGGTGTAGACTTTTGTGAAAAAAGAAGAACTATCATTTTCAGTAGATATTGAAGACAAATACCTTTCTTTACACTCACCGATGGTTAAAAAAAATTTAGTGAATCATTAATAAAGTACTATATCAAGGTTACGTATGCCCTTAAGTAGCCCGTAAGTTACCACGTAAAACAGTAACTTACGAGAGTGCTAAGTGCGTTCCATGCAACACCCGTAAGTGTACCCATAACGGATTCGTAAGTGACCTACTTAAGTGGGCACTTAAGTGTAGGTTTTATGCAACCGGGCCCTGGAGTCCTCTCCAGACATGGTGAGGTGATTGCTGGTGTACCCCAGGGCGGTGTTATTTCTCGTACACTTTTTAATATGCATGTAAACGATACTGAGGACTGCATCCCCAGGGGAATACCTGTATCCACTTGCAATTACGCTAATGACTGCACTCTATACGAACTTGTCTTTAAGGACTCTGTCAGTCAAATGCAGGATGCTGTGACTCACTTGGAAAGATGGGCTGTGCAGAATAAAATGGAGCTGAATGCTAAAAAGACCAAAGATATGTGGATCACCTTCAAGAAGTCCTGTCCAATTCCTACTCCTATTAATATCGGGCCTACTGAACTGGAGAGGGTTTCTGAGTTTAAACTGCTGGGTGTATATGTACAGAATGACTGACCTCAAGTGGAATACACATGTCTCAAGTATTGTCAGCAAAGTGTGTAAACGGATCCACTATCTTAGGGTCTGTAGAACAGCCCATCTCCACAGGGACATTGGTCTTACAACTTACATCACTAAGATTAGACCTGTTTTAGAATATGCCTCGCCTGTCTGGGGAGGGCTGCCCATTTACCTCGAAGAAGAGAGAGTGCAGAATAGATGACTAAATGTCATTCGTCTTCCTAGGGATACTGTTGAGTCACTTGTAACTAGGCGTCAGAATTTGACAAGGAAAGAATTTAAGCGTATCCTAGAATCAGAAACACATCCTTGCAAACGTTTCTTAGACAGGCCAGTGGATCATGGTCATAATCTAAGATCTTGTAAGACTAACCCAGCGCACCTCAGAATACCTGTATCACGCACTGTTATGTTAGGCACAAACAATCGTTTATTGCTAGGGGTGCTAAACTTAACTTAATTTGATATGTATATATAATATGTAGTGTTTTGAATTCTTATTGTAATTTTACCGCAATTCTTATCGCCAAAGGTAATAAATAAAGGTATTATTATATTATCATTATATTTATCACTACTCAGGATTTCGATGTAGGGTACCCTGCGAGCAGAGGCCCTTCGATCTTCCTAGATAAATGTAAGGTAGTTAATGTGAACTATTAAAGACCCTGGACTCAACGAAGCTTGTAATCACATTCTTTTTCAATTGCTCGCTGTATTTCTGCATGGTTGTATCTACTTTCATATCAGCGGCCGAGTTACATGGTGGTTGACATTTTCTGTAATGGAAAACTCTAGCTTTGTTCCAGTTCACATGGTTAGTTTTGTAGCCTTCGAATGGTTGCATGATAAGATGGACTCCATGCTCAAACACTCTTTGTGGATCATCAACGCATTTGGTGTGTGACGAATCAGCTCGCGGCGAACGATGTAGAACGTTTTGAGTGAAAAGAGAATAGTTTTGAGTCAAGCTATCTACAGTGGGAAACATTGCGCTTGTAAAACAGTGGCCGCAATAGTTAGAGTCGTGGATACTGTAAAGTAGAGAAGGCATGCTTTCATTCTGAAGCGGGGTTATAAACTCGTCTAAATCGTTGAACGCAACGAAGTTGAGACGATTTATTGACCGGAACAAGCAGTCTTGCATGGAAAAAATTTGCCCATGGTAATGGACATCTTGATCTGTAATATAAGCGGGTAAACTCCAAGGAAGAACTTGTGCTAACCCTTTTCTTTCGTAGTAACTAAGCACTTTCCTCACGCTTTGAGATATATTGTTGTCATAAAATGTAAAATATGACGCTCCTAAAAGTTGCGACATTTCTAGAAACTCAACTACATCGGCGACTCGAATATTTCCAAATATCGGAGGAATGCAAATTCCGTAATCTCTCTCGCAAGATGTCTCTTTTCTTGTGTTTCCCACAGGTAAAACAACCGTACATTCGTTAGCTATCGAGATGTTAACAATTTTCGGTAAGCTGACCAAATCTTTCGGAAGAATGCAGGACGCTACGAAGAGACCATAACGTTTTTTGCTGTATCGTTTGTTGATTTCATAATACGGAGTAACAGCTCCTACAGAGATAGAAGAAGTTGACCCATTTTGGAAACGACATGAGAGAGGCGGTGGTTGTTTTCTGCGTGAAGTCATTAACAAAACCTGGATATAATTTTCAGCATATCGATCATCAAACCACGCAGAGTAGAGCAATGTTCCCCTTTTACACTCGATGAAATCTGGCAATATATCCAGAGCTTGAGAGCAGTTGTTAGCTTTGTTGGTAGCACTTTCACCTTCCTTCAAAGTCCTGAGCCTTCCGTCAGGTTTAGGAATTCTATCGCTGAAAAACCCGTAAGAGGAAAATAAATTCACCAGTAAGCTGCAACTCAATACGAGTAGAAAGTATATAAATACGAAGGTAAACGCTTTCAACTCTTTCGAAAACGGCCACATAAGCCAACGAGACATGACGCACGTCCACAACGGTATGAGCTTTTGTTTGCAAACACGTGTCACGGTCACTCGCTATTGGTAAGAATAGACAATGGGTTCGTTGAAACTCGATCTGATGATGTGTTCGCGTTACTTACGCATTCCTCAAAAGCCAGATCAATGTGGCCTTAGGGACGGACCATTAGAAAACTTATCGGAAGGGGGGGGGGGTGGGGGAGGGGGGGCGGGCGAAGTACAAAAAAAAATATTCGCGCAAGGGAGAATTAAATGAAAAAAAATTCATGCACGCCAATTAATCCTAAAAAAATATTCATACTATGGCCTAAAAAAAATTCATACAAAGAATTTGATAACGATAAAAAATTCCTGCGGCTCGAAAATTCCCCTTCCACCCCCCCCCCCCCCATAACTTTTCTAATGGTCCGTCCCTTAGTCTAAGAGAACTCCCGATTAAACTAGTCTATTAACATCGCTACAAAGTCGTGCTTTTACTTGTTACATGGTGTCAGAATGCCCGATCCGCCCACAGAAACGTCTGGAGGCCAACGAGCTGAAAGAATAACACAGTTAAAGCCCCCTGGAGGATTGGATTTCGACTCGACTGATCTCTCGCACACGTGGAAGAGATGGAGCGAAGAAATCCAACTTTACATGGACCTAGCGATGGAAGGACGGGACGAGAAAGTAAAGGTAAAGATGTTCCTTTACATTATTGGGAGCAAGGGTCGAGAAATATACGGAACCCTGCACTTTGAGAAGGCCAGATAAACGAACATTGCAAGATGTTATGAACGCTTTTGAGGAACATTGCAATCCGAAAAAGAATGAAACCGTAGAGAGATATAAATTCTTTACGAGAATTCAGGAAGAAGGCGAATCGACAGAGAAATTTGTGACGGATTTAAAGTTATTGGCTGCAACATGCAATTTTGGAACGCTTCACGATTCACTAATTCGCGAAGAGCTGGTAAAAGTGGTTGACCTTGATCTTGACAAATGTTTACGTGCGTGTAGCGTGAGCGAACTCTCAAAAGAGCGAAAAAAAGCTATTGAAGCTACTGAATAGATAAATGCCGTTCAAAAGCCGAACAAAACCAAACAAACGGGTTCAACTTCGCACCTTAAGTATGTTGATGACTAGAAGTTCTCATCGAGAAGGGAAGTGCTGCCGTTAGTTGGGAACTGCGAATAGGACAAAGACAGTTTGTAGAACAGTTGAACATATGAATTGTTTTTTATTAAAGTCAATAACTTAGACTTGCTGGCATTATGAAACACTCAGAGCGTAAAATAAAAAATGAACCGATCACGATGACAGATATGCTTACATTCATATAACTCGCTAAGGTTTCAATACCATTTTGTAATTGATTTGAATAATTCACGAAATTCTAAAACAACAGCAGTGCTGATAGGCTGTTTCTTCATCGAACAATCATCGTACACAGGATCGATGATATGAGTTGCGAACAAATGACGTAAAGGCCAAAACTTGTTTATTCACAGGTCAGGTAGATGTACAGCTCATGCCGTTCACTTATGTAACTTACAATCCTGATTACCGAGATAACAATCTGTGTGACAAAAGAATACTCGTTATAACTGATCTTGAAACCTGAATAAAAAAATAAACCGAAAAAAAGTTCCGTACAATACGTCTTGAACTGTTCTTACCGTTTAGGCCGTTTAAAAAGACAGCAAGCATCCGATAAACTACGATTTCTGCGGTATCTTACATGAGAGCAAAACAAAATGGCGGGTTGCTCCTAAGAGAAAAACAGGCGCGGCAGCTAAGCAAACCGCTGACTGCACAGCGCTGCAGTCACAGATGACCATCGAACCATCGAACCATGCAACCATTCAACCATCGAACCAAAAATCTCAAATGGAACAAGAATATGGTCT
Source organism: Porites rus (assembly GCA_964035705.1). Classification (NCBI taxonomy): domain Eukaryota; kingdom Metazoa; phylum Cnidaria; class Anthozoa; order Scleractinia; family Poritidae; genus Porites; species Porites rus. Next base: position 41,334,085 of record OZ037996.1, read on the forward strand.
GCTGCGGCTGATGCTCGGCAGCAACAATGATGAAGATCTTTCAGACTATGACGACATTTTAACAGTTGATTTGGAGCCCGCTTTGGAAGTAAACTCAATTGTGGCAAATAAATTTCCGAAACGCCTGTATGCAACAATTGATGTCGGAAAGAAACCAGTTCGTTTTCAACTTGATAGTGGTGCATCATGCAATGTAATCTCAGAAGAAACACTCAAAAAATGTTTGGGTCCGGTGAAACTTGAGCAAACGAAACGAGTGCTATCAATGTATAATCAGACAACGCTAAAACCATTAGGTCGATGTACGTTGGAACTGCATAACCGCAAGACTGACAAGTCATATTGCACAGAATTTGTGGTTCTTAAAGAGCAAAGCACACCCCTGCTTGGAAGTGAAACAATCCAGCAAATGGATCTGATACAAGTGCGGTTTGAAAATATCCTTTCACTAGTGGCTAGTCGCCACAATGAGCCTTTGACAAAAGAGAAGCTTGCAGATCAGCTTCCAGATGTATTTCAAGGCACTGGAAAGCCAAGCGAGCCATATCACCTCCAAATAGATCCTAGTGCTAAACCAGTGGTCCACCCACCAAGAAAAGTGCCACTAGCTCTTAAAACAGCCCTCAAGGAAGAACTAGACCGACTGGAGTCTCTTCAAATTCTAACCCCTGTATCAGAACCAACGCCCTAGGTGTCAAGTATGGTCATCGTTAAGAAGCCAAATGGTAACATTAGAGTCTGCCTGGATCCAAAGGATCTAAACAAAGTCTTGAAGCGCAGTCATTACCCCATGCCTACAATCGATGACATCTTACCAGAACTTAGCCGAGCCAAAGTGTTCAGTGTGTTTGATGTAAAAAAATGGGTTCTGGCACGTTGAGTTAGATGAGGAAAGTTCAAAGCTCACATGCTTCAACACCCCCTTTGGACGCTATCGGTGGTTGAGAATGCCCTTTGGTCTCGCTCCAGCACCTGAAGAATTCCAAAGGAGACAGCATCAAGTGCTAGAAGGACTCCCAGGTGTCTTGACTATTTACGATGACATCCTATTGTATGGAGAAGGTGATACTTATGAAGAAGCAAGCAGAGATCATGATGCAAAACTCCACAAGCTAATGATGCGTTGTAGAGAGCAAAACGTAAAGCTCAACAAAGACAAGATGAAGCTCCGCCTGGATCAGGTCCCCTACATTGGGCACCTGCTGACAAGCCAAGGGCTGAAGCCAGACCCTGAAAAAGTGAAAGCTATTACTGAAATGCCCAAGCCCAAAGACGTAGCCGGAGTGAGGAGATTCATTGGCTTCGTGAATTATCTGAGTAAATTCATGCCAAGACTGAGTGAAGTCTGTGAACCTCTTCGACGCCTCACTATGAAAGATATTGAGTGGCACTGGACAGAACATCAAGAGCAAGCTTTCAACAAACTGAAGCAGCTGGTAACAGAAGCACCAGTCCTAAAGTACTTTGAGCCTAAGGAAGAGCTTACACTTCAGAGTGATGCGTCCAATACAGCTTTAGGAGCAGTCCTAACCCAGAATGGACAGCCCATAGCATTTGCCAGCAGAGCCTTGTCCAATGCCGAGACAAGGTATGCGCAAATTGAGAAGGAGTTATTGGCAGTGGTTTTCGGGCTCGAGAAGTTTCACCAGTACACATATGGCCGCCCAGTCACTGTCCAATCAGATCACAAGCCCCTAGAGGTTATTGTAAAGAAGCCAGTGTACAAGGCCCTAAGCGTCTCCAACGCCTACTATTGAGATTGTTGGTGTATGATATTAACCTGCTATATCGGAGAGGCAGCCAGATGGAGTTGGCAGACACTTTGAGCCGGGCCTATCTACCAGGAGTAAACCTGACATCAGTTCAGAAAGAAGTTGAGGCTGTAAATATGGCACAAGATCTCCCAGCAGCCCGAGTGGATGACATTCGCAAACACACGGAAGAAGATCAGGAACTGCAAGAACTTATCAAAGTTATCTTGACCGGATGGCCTGAAGATAAATCTCAAGTCCCTAATTCAGCAGTCCCATATTACAATGTGCGAGATGAACTGACCGTTCAGAATAGTGTGATTTTTCCGAGGGGAAAGAGTGGTAACACCTAAGTCTCTCCGCAGGGATATGCTACAGCGCATTCATGCCTCACACCTTGGTATGACGGTTGTCAGCAGCGCGCCAGAGAGTGTCTGTACTGGCCAAGAATGAGCAGTGAGGTCAAAGATTATGTACAGCAGTGTGACGCGTGTCGGTCCACAGATTCAATGCAGCAGAAGGAACCACTACAGCCCCACGATGTACCATCACGACCATGGGCCAAGGTAGCTGTAGATCTGTTCCATCTCAATGGTCAGCAATACCTGCTCATTGTTGACTACTTCTCGGGGTTCTGGGAGGTAGAACCCTTACAATCAACCTCGTCGAGCGATGTTATCAAGAAAATAAAGATGCACTTTGCTCGGTACGGCATCCCCGACGTGGTTGTCTCAGATAATGGCCCACAATTTGCTGTCCAGGAGTTTCAGCGCTTCAGCAAAACCTGGCAGTTTCAACTAAACACAACATCTCCTCATTACCCTAAGAGCAATGGTAAAGCAGAGAATGCAGTTAAAGCAGCCAAGCAATTGTTGAAAAAGGCAAAGAAGGATAAGGCAGATGCCTATCTTGCGTTACTTGCCTACAGAAACACCCCAACACAAGGCTTGGATACCAGTCCTGCTCAAAGGCTTATGAGCCGTAGAACGAAGACCTTGTTACTAACAGCTGCCAACCTGTTACGCCCTCAGATAACTGAAGATCTGCATCAGAAGCTCCTGTTTAACAAAGAACGTCAGGCAAAGTACTACATCAGAGGAGCTCGGACACTTGCAAGGCTTAAACCCGGTGATACAGTCAGAATGTATCATGGATCCAGCAAGACCAAAGATCAGGAATTAGTCAAGGCCTCAGTCAGGTCCCAAGTCGGCACGCGGTCTTATGAAGTCGTTACCGAAGATGGAAAAACATTTCGCAGAAATCGGGTTCATCTAAGAAAGTCTACAGAGCAGTTTTCCCCCCAGCAATCCTCTTCTCTAGCAAATGGAGCGTTCTCTGTTCCAGTATAACAGAAAAGCGACGACAAAGATATTACACCAGCCGAGCCTACAGCCTGTAGTTCTCCTGCCCAAGCATCTAGAGATGATCCTCTGCCTTTGGATCCAATCAGCAACGGTCAGAGGATATTTTTAAATATCTCCCCCGTACCAAATCAAACACTATTTTTAACATATTTTTGATATATTTTTAAAACTGTTTTAATTGTATTTGAGAACTTCATTTAAAACAGGTACCAAATTCTATTTTTTATGGTGTTTAATCTGTTTTTAATGGTATTTTTACCTGCTTTTAAAGGTGTTTTAACCTGCTTTTTATGGTGTTTTAACCTGTTTTTAAAGGTGTTTTAACCTGTTTTTAATGGTGTTTTAACCTGCTTTTTATGGTGTTTTAACCTGTTTTTAAAGGTGTTTTAACCTGTTTTTAGTGGTGTTTTAAACTGTTTTTAAAGGGGTTTTAACCTGCTTTTAATGGTGTTTTAACCTGTTTTTAATGGTATCTTAACCTGTTCTTAATTAGAAATAAAATAAAAATTTAAGCATTTTCTTTGTAACAAAAATTGAAAATAAAAGCAAGTTCTCAAAAACACCATTAAAAGCCAGCTAAAAACCCTTTAAAAATGACATCACTTATATCTCGAGTTGTCTAAACCACGTACATGTATGTCTTGGGAATTTTCTTTAAAACTCACCATAATCACATATGATTGTTTGTTAAAAATTAAAACACTACTAGAAAAGTGTATTCTAAAATTGCCAATGAAATCACTAACTAAAGGTTTAATAAAGATTTCTAAAGGAAAGGATAGCTTATTTTCTTTCCTACTATAATACAACTATTAGCCAAATTCATTTGTACAAAACAAAGGAAACAAGTTGTTGGTACAGTAATAACTGCCCAGTAAAACACTAAAGGATCCAGGCCGGGAGTGCAAAGAAAGTCAGTTTTACAACCTGCCATTCGGGCAAGCTGTAGCTAGCATGTACTCTAGCCTACAAGTCATTTCAACTAGCCCCACAACCCTTTTTCATTAGCAGGATTGATTACAATCCTTTTGTAATTTGAATTTACCCCCCCAAAAAAGCACTTGCCTGTCGGGCAAGTTAAGAACAAAAATCACTAGCCCGATGGCAAAATCCACTAGCCCTGGCCTATCAGACACTAATTTCTTTGCACGCTGCGGATCATTCAATGAAACAACAGCTACAGATCTGGAAACAGATAGGCGAAATTAACAAAAACTAGAATAGACTATGAACACTGGTATAACTGAAATAAATAAGAATGCTGGAAAGACATAATTATATTTGTATGTTCTTCATGAAGCTTGATTTAATATTGCTAAGAGGTAATTTCTTCTCTAAGGCAAAGTTTCATAATAACAAGTACTGTACATGTAATTGGCAAAACTAAGCGAAATATAACAACATGGCTTCGAGCTGCCTTATCCAACTGCTGGGACAGGCAATTTTCCTCCACCATTAATTCTGAAATGAGGGTTAGGGTAAAAAATATATAATCTACACTGTATTAATCGACAGCATCTGAGTTCTTGTACATCACAGTCTGTTTTTGTTGTTAATTTCATGCATGATACTTTCCTACTTTGACAAGAAGTCTGAATGACTGTTTGACAAATAATGCATTTTAATCAAACAGACTGTTAATACAGACACTGAGGGGACCATAAAAAAAATTAAAAAGTACTGCTAGAGAAATAATACGGGACACTAGCATCATTAAACTTAACAATCTGTGAACATTGACATGCTGTTTCAATTAAGTAATAGTATTATTTTTTTCAATTTGAAAAAAGCACATGTACACTGTAGGTCTTATTACAGCAAACAGTTGATAAGAAAGAAATCGTATTAGTAAGATTGACCAAGATTATAGTTGTGACCGAATCTGTTAACTGAAAAAAGGTTTTTGTATTCCTTAAGTTCTTATTAGTAGAAAAAATGTCCTAATAACTATTAGTCAATGGGTGTCTGTATAAAATTGTTTGAATTTAGAGAAAAAAGTGAGGATTCACTCTCATACAGATGTAGGTCCTAAGAAAACGTCTTTTAGGACTTGATAAATTACTGTTCTTTAATTAGTGCATCAGGAAAATGAACAAGGCAAACAAAATCAATGCTAGATACAGTGTAACACAGGCTATACAAAGAAACTGGCAGGGATGTCTGCATAGCTTAAATAAACAACAGTTCTTTGGGATTGTCAGAAAAGGATATTACTTGTCTATTTTCAAAGAGTTAAGTACAAGAATGGTGCAACAAAATGCTTGGGTGATATTGCTTTTCAATGGAAAAGTTGGAGACGTGAATATATATTCAGTGGTTTGGCTACAAATAGTTATGGTGAGTCCTCAGGACTCATCTTGTGAAAAATATTGAGTCCCAGTCCAGAAACATTGAGTCCCAGATAAAGCAAATATACAAGTCTGTAACTGAAAATGCTTGGGCCTTTGTGTAACCAGGGCCGAGTTGTTCAAAGCTGGGTTACGATAACCCAGGGTTAGGGCGAGATTTGAATTCAGATTTGAAAGCTTCAAAAGCATTTCACTTTTAATTCTTTTTGTGTACAAGTTGATGATTGGAAGCTCTAAAAATAACAGAGAAAATTATCCGAGAAAATGCTTTAGAATACCAGAAAAAGAAACCCGGGTTAAGTGCTAATCGGCCTTCGAACAACTGGGCCCAGACAGTTAATCTGACTTATTAGCTTGACAGACTCCAAAACTCTGTATTACTGCAGTACAAAAAGCAAATCAGAGCAAAACTATGCCTTCTCAGAGCAAATCTATGCCTTTCTTTTCTCCAATTCATTTCAACATAAGAAGCCTTTCTGCTAACCATGATGGTTTGACAATGCTGCTATCAGATCTACAGCATTAATTCGATGTTATTGGCCTTTCCGAAACAAAGATAAAAAGTAACTGTGATATAACTAGCTAGTTTAGCTTTTTAGGTATTTTGGGTGTCCCACTAAGGTATGTACAGTTTATTTATATATTTATAATTATTTTCTTGTAAATTCTTCTAGTTGTCTACAGTAGTAGAAAATAAACTGTTGTACACTGAAATTAAAAGGCAGTCCTTCTAAAGGCTAAAGGAAATATGCATCCTTCAACAACAGCCATAATAACTGCCACAGAATACACAAACGTGATATTTCTACAAATACACATGTTCAGATTTTTTATGGATCTTTGCGTCCATTGGAATGCATGCCATCAATATTATCATTTTGCATCTTTGGGGATTTTTATGCATCACGGATTCAGGATGCAGAGGTTAACAAAGTCACTGCATATTTTTTTGTATGGACAAGAGATTATTAGAAGATTTTGTTTTAAAATGCAATCAATGAAAATACTGGATGTCATTTATAGCTTGTGGTTGTCGCTTCTCCAGAAGCTACACTGTATATAGCTGATTAAGTAAAGGTTGGCTAATGGGCATTTGGGCATACCAAACAATGCAATGATTTCCCTGAGTTAGCACCAAACAACAGCTTACTATTGCTCAAATCCCAATGCCCAAAGCAACCTTTATTGAACCAGCTGTACATGTGTGTAGTGTATGTATAAGGTCCTGATTGTTTACATGTAACAAACTAAATGTCAAAATATCATGTTCCTGAAACTTTTCAGGAATTCCCAAGCAGAAAAATAACCATTTTAGTCAATATAATTAGTTAATGTCTATAATATATAATTTCATTATTGAATTTTACTTGCCAACTATACACACATTCATTCGCGCACGACGTAACACAATAATATTTGATTCCACTTAAATCATCATGAAGCTTGCAAGGCCTGAGCCAGAGCATTCACTATTGGTTATGTGGTTGGTAATGCTATGTACGTGTGAGCGAAAGAGGACGGACACAAAGCTTAATTAACGTGACACATTTGGCGTGAGAACAAGAATGTAATCTGATCAATTAACTGTAAAAGAAAAGAGTCATTTCGATACGAACTTAAGCGGTGAAACTGCAAAAATATTGCGATTACCTGATGTATAGTTATTGCACGGGAGCAAGAAAAACAAATGTCGCGAAATATTGGTTGTACACCTCGACTGAATCAATTTGTATCTGGGCGAGATGTATCGCCTGGTGTATCGAAATTACTTTGTATCAAAACGACCGGTAAGAAAAACAAATATCCAAAATGGCTCTTGGTAATAAATTAATTGACAGCGCTCTTCGAAAGGCCAGATATCCAACTGTCCTTTTCATAACACGTATGCCTAGAAGTTCCAATAACAGATTATTCTAAAATAAGGAACAATCGTACTCACATTTATTCGCATCGCGAAGACTCAAACAGTACGTGTGTCCACCAGTTGAACTAAGATCCGTTCCTTTAAAACTAAAGTAAAAGCCAGTCGCTGACAATTCGGAGACATTTTGATTCGTGATTAAAACAAAATCTGAGCGTCTGGACAGTCCACAGAGTTCAAAAATACTCTTTTCGCGCAGTAAAGAGCAACGCAACGCAAGTTGCAACCATAACAGCCGTCCGCCATAATTTTCAAATACCTACTTTGTTCCTTAGCACGTGGTTTTACCACGTGACTCTATTACGCGGTGCGCGCTAAGTCGAGCAAATTTGATCCAGCATGATCCAGCATGATTTATAAACGTAAGATAACGATGTGGAGGAATTTCTTGAGCGTTTGGTTCTTCATGCAACACGAGACGTGAGCGTTTATTTATATAATTTTGTTCAGGGCTTATTCTATCTTTGTTCACCGTAACTGCGGTTCTGTGTCAAAATCGATTACATTACTATTTAGATTACACTGCGTGTTAAGTGTTAATGTTACGTTATGGTTGATGCGAATTTTAGAAGTTTCAAAACTTAGTAACTGATGGATGATTGATTTAAAATCTGGCTGTTTAGAGATATACACTGAGAGATTCGATGAATAATGATTGGGGATAGATAGATCTTTCACACTGTCACACACTGTGACACAACAACGCGCGTTATCAAACCGGTCGATGGGCTCGAAATGCATGCATATTTTGATACTTTACGTGACTGATGAAGTCTAAGGCTGATTGTTCGTTTTTGTTGGGAGATACATTAGCTCCCAACTGTATGGCAGCTCAATGTCTTGTTTTCTAGTGGACTTAGGCTTAATAATTTTGCGGCGTTTATACTTACTGGTTACTTATTAAGTACGCGCATGATTAGAAATCGGATGTGTCCAGAAATGAGAATTCTCATCAATTTTCTTTTGGATTGACGACGAAACACTTCTGTCGAGATGGCTTATCTTTATGAATAGTGCCTTTGTAGAATGGGCTGCGTCTAGACGACATGTTCTTATTTTTGTTTTTCAAGTCTGTGACTGCGGGTATCAATTTTTAAAAATACCCCGAAAACAGTATTTAAAATCTGTTTGAAAATAAATTTGGTTGACTTTTTTTCCTTTGAAGTATATTTTTTACCATAGGAAAGCCGGGTTTTTTCAAAACACCCAATAAACAGTCTGTTTAAGTTAGGTTTGGAAACAGATTTCCATTTAAATACCTTTTAAATGAGGATAGTTTGTGAAAATACAGTAAAAACCGCTAGTTTTAATCCTGTTTGGAGAGATTTCAAGATGTTCGTCATTTCAAATCACAATTTAAATTGAACTGCCTCTTAAACCTTCTTCAAACATGTTTTAACTATGCTATTTATGGGCTGTTTAAGGATGTAGACGAGGAAGTATATTCAAAATAGTCTTTAAACATCCTAATTAAAACCTGATTTTGAACTTTACTTGTAAAAACTACTTTTTAAATCTTTGATTTTAGGTTCTTCTTTCAAAAATGCAGTTTAAATACGGTATTTAAAAATTTTTTAGCAACTCGCCAGTACTCTCTTTCCGAAAATATGGTTTAAATACTGTATTTAAAATGTAGTTTTGATAGCAAATATGTTTCAAATACAAAGAAAACCTGGGAAAATGTTATAAATATTATTCAAATAGATGTCAAATACAGTTCAAACTTATAACGCTATTTTGGTTTTAGTCTTGAAATATAATAAAAATACCTCAAGTTGTGGTAAAAATAGTTTTTAAATCGTTTAAATAGCTTCAAACTACTTCACAAACATTTTTAAAATACAGTTGATTTGGTGCGGGCGATCCCCACCCCACATCATACAACCCCACTTCTTGACCTTGACCAAAAGAAAGAATGACAACAACACCCATTACCAGCTAGCCTGCGAAAACATCCGTTTCTCCGCGCTCTTCGCCGCTGGGACGTTTCGCGCGGAGGAAACGTCCCCAGCGGCGAAGAGCGTGGAGAAACGGATGTTTTCGCAGGCTAATTACTGAGTAGCCTGCGAAAACATCCATTTCTCCTCGCTCTTCGCCGCCGGGGAAGAGCGAGGAGAAACAGATGTTTTCGCAAGCTAAATTACGAGCTGTAAGGTCGATTTTCGTGCACGCACCAGGGATCCTTAATTTCCATGGAGATACCCACAAACTGGACTCAAGCAACTACAAGGCGTTAGTCTTGACACATTTTCCTGCGCACCTGTATATCCTCGATCACTATCAGTAACGCGCAAATAATATAATTCAAAGGGCATTTCCAAAACGCGCCAAAAGAGTCGTGATCCCGCCAAAATGATCGAACCATCTAACAGAGTGTAAAAGGGGGCAGGTGGGCAACACACGACTTTTACCTCGTGCCAAAATGCTTCTTGTTCCAAAAATTGATTTTTCTAATTCTGGTGGGTATATTATATTCTGGGTTCTACCCTTTCATACTGAGAGGTCATGGCACTTGTTTCTCATGTGTTTCTGTTCGGCATGATTTGCCCTCTGATGCAAGAGCACTTTCTTCGATCTCTTTTGAAACGTAAATCTCTTCCTTTGCGGCTAAATAAGAGTTATAGGTTGTTTATTCTTCTCCAAAGTGCCTCCTGGATCTGAATAGCTAAGGGTGATATTATTTTGTCCGTGAATGTGATGGTTTCTTTCAAAATTGCACTCGACATCATGTGATTACCTATACTTAATATCTCTAAAACAATTCATAAAACATATTTTCTGAAAGTTTTTCATTTTGGTAAAATAACCAAAACTTAATACATTACTCTACTATTAAATTCACCATGCACCGAAATTCACAGAGACAAAGCTTTTAGACGCAGTTGTATACAAAGGCCAGGATTCAGCGAAAGCTATCCTTGATGTAAAGACACATTATAAACAATCGAAGGAAAAGCCTTAAAAGTTTTGCCTTAAAGAACGTTTGAGGAAAGTATTTCAAATTTAACAAAAAAAAAAAAAAGCGCTTGATGGACAGAGGCTACCAACACAGTTTGACAGCAAAATTGCTATCAGATTAGAAATAAATAAAACTCACAGAAACTGGAAATCTCCGCTCCTGAATCAGAACGGCAAGGAAGAAAAAAAAAATTTTGCCTTTCGTGAAACAATATCAGCCCTTGGTGTCTAAGCTATAAAAGTAAAAGTTGAATCCTCATGCAAAACCAACCACTACCTTGCCAGATATTTAAAGAAACACCTATTAGTTCCTACAAGAAAGGAAAATCATGACAAAGAGCTACCCCGCGAGCAGTGGTTTTTCTCTCGCATTACTTTTAGCGTTTACGAATTCGTTCGCGTGGCTTGACCGACAGGCCACGCGAATGACTTTGTAATTTTATCGGTACAATATGAAGTGTAAGGTCAATCAAATGATGCAGTTTTACATTTTTTACACGTTTTATAGGGATCAAAGTCTTCAAGTGAGAGAAATACATAGCAAATATTTATGATTAACATGCATTTTTACTTATTAACGGAGATTAAGATTCTTGTGACTTTCTACATCCCTCAACTGCAACTTTGACTGAACCTGAGTTGCCAAACACCAACATCGCAATCTTAATTTTTGTGCTGCGATTAATATAATCCAAATTTCCATATAATTGGGGATGGAAGATCTCGAAGCTGGTAACGGATTACTAGAGAGCCGTGACACTGACCTCAAGACTCTATTTTTCACTTAAAAGTAAATAAAGAAATAGTGCCTGGGCACTGGCACAAAATAGTGCTGTGTTCGCACTCCAGTAGTACCGCTAACCACATATATATAACTGTATAGAAATGTACAGAAACACTATACAGTTCGCTCTGTCAGATGCCATTTCGAAACATGAACTTACTGATTGAGTTCCCATTCAAAGCAGAGGCATACCCCAGAACTAATAAAAAACGGTGTGTACACAAGGACTCGGTGCCCACTTTTGTGCCTAATGGTACAAAGTTACGATATGGCGTCAACTCCTGGACAAAATGTTCATCTCGTCCTGCCGCATAATCATGTCGTAGTGTTCTCTTTTCATCTCGCCAATTCATCGAGTCAACTCGTCCTCTCGTCAAGTTTATCTCAAAGTGTCGTCGAGTTATCTCGTCGTGTTGTCGAGTCATCTCGTCGTGTCGTCTTTTTTGACTTATTGTCTTGTTGTGCCATTACTCGTTTATTCTTCAACTCGTCATGTCGCCTTTCAACTCTTCGTGCAACGATTTCGTGCACTGTTCTTGGAAAAAGAGGGGACCTAAGGGACCTGGGTACTACAATTGAGCAATCTAATATGGCTGCCGTAGAGCCCATGGACGAGCTCGAGGAATGTCTTCGTGCTAGTGTTGAAATGCTCCTAGATAAGCTAAATGAAAGACTGCAGGAGGTGATGGATGGTGTTGATTACCTCTGTTTTCAGCTTGATAGAATTCAGAACCTGGTCGAGAGAGCTTCGGGGCTGCATGACATTCTCTTGGAAATTGTTCACTTTTTAAGAAGTGCTCAAGATTCGTTAAGATCATTAGCGACTGGGAAGAAAGAGTCTTGGGTATTTAATTCTACAGGTTGTCGTGGAAGACCGTCTTTTCTTATTCCCCAAGATATGCTGCAATTATACTTAGATTATCAGTTTTCTTTGGCGAAAATTGGGCAAATTTTTGGTGTATCTAGCAAGACAATCCAAAGACGAATAACAGAATATGATTTGAAAAAAGTTGACTTCACTAATGTGTCAGAAAACCAGCTTGACAATCAGATGTAAGTAATCAGGTTTATCTTGTTTCATCAGTATTCTCATATATAGCTGAAAGTGTCTACGGCCTTCCCCTTAACTTTATTGTACACTAAAATTCAATCAGAGCTTCAAATGAACCAGAAACTCCAATGATTGTGCAAATTATTAAAAAAAACGTCGTGGGGATAGGATGAATACGTGACTTACACTCACTAAGATATACGGATATAGAGAACGGCGAGTTGAAGTGCGACACGACGAGTTAAAGGGCGACACGACGAGTTGAAGAATCACTGATAGAAGAATATACGAGTAATGGACTTGTAAGTAATATAGACAACACGACGAGATGACTCGACGACTGAATGAGATAACTTGACAAGACGACGAGTTGACTCGACGACTCAACGAGATAACTTGACAAGACGACGAGTTGACTCGATGAATTGGCGAGATGAGAAGAGGACGCGACGGCATGAATTTGTGACGAGACGAGATGAAGATTTTGTCTAGGATTTGACGGCATATTTCGACCTTGACACTCGGGTACCGGCATTGTGCCTAAATTCTAAAGTGGGTGCTTGAAAAAAAAAGTGTGTTCACACTAGTGCACCCAGCGAGTACCTTACTCGGTCACCGTGCCCGGGCACTAAGTGTAAACACTGCCTAAATAGTCTCTTACATTTAGTTTACGGGACTTGAAAGTCAGACTAGAGTCTCCGGCGCGTATTTCATCATTTCCGCTGTGAACTTGGAACTTGAGAAATCTTGCGACTGATAATCCTCGTAAAAGGAAAACTCTTTGGTTATGTCCAGTTGCGAACATCTGAGGTTAAGCCACGTTAGTGTTAGTTGACATGCACGTCTTTTCGATAATCCTGTTTCAAGTTCAAGAATAGTTTCTTCGTCGAGTGCTTTGTTATCCTTATTTGAGCAGGGCCCTAAATACTCTAGGGAATGGATAATGGTTGTTATTCGGTTCAAGGCCAAGTTTAACGCGCGGGAAGAGATAAGCGGACAGCATCCTAACTCCAGATGCGCCAAGTGCGAATGATCCCACATTATGTTGTGCAAAGTGTTGTCACTGATACTTATTCCATCAAGAATTAAAGTCTTGAGATGAACGCATGACTGTATAAAATCGTTAACAAAACTGCCCGTAAGCATAAAGCATTTGCGCACACTTAAGGCCTCCAGCCGGCTACAAGAAGTAAACAGAGACAAAGTATTGTCGTCTAGTAAATGGCAGTGACTAAGATCGAGCTCGCGCAAATATTTCAAGCTTTTAATTGTTGTTTTCAATGTTCCGTCTTGTAGTAGAGTATAAAGAAAAACACCACAGAGTCTCAGGCTTCTGATGTTTTCGAGGCTTGTAGAAATTGCTCGGTATACGCCCGGGTGGCCTTGAGAAAATCGGATGTCAAGAACTTTGAGATTTTCAGGGAAAATATCTTTTCCGTTTGTTCCAGGTGTAAAAGTTACACTCTTAAGTTTTAAAACACGGAGTTGGCTACAAGAAGAAGCAAGTATCCTTAAAGTTTCACCCGAAATATTAAATCCACTTAAATCGAGGCACTGTACTATTGAAGCCATTCGTTTCGTAAATAGCAATTCTATCTTTACAGGATCGGTAAGGCGCGTGGCAAATGGCCTTAAATCGACGTTCTTAAACAAAAACCGATCGAAAGACAATCTGTACCACCATCGACAAACTCTAGAAACCCGGATCAAGTCACTCAAAGGAAGGAAACTGAAAATCCTTAAAACAACTTCCTCGTGTAGGCTAAACACCGGTGAAAAAATGTTATGACCATTGACACTTGTATGTTTTGTTCCTGCATGAGTTTGCCTCCGGTTTCCCTTTAAACCTACGACACTCAAAACCATGGGGATGCCCTTGGATAACGTTAACATGTTTAGATTTGAATATGGCCCGTTATTCTCCACAGTCCTCTAGTGGCGCATATGATAAGAGTAAATCGCTTTACTATTTTCTGAAAACAAAAAAATATAACATCATTAAGTAAAGGTTTAATTACGTTTTTTTTTCTTTTTTCAATTTCTCTAACCACAGTTCCACAGAGAGCGCTAACTAAAGTCACCTGATGACTTAGTAATTAAAATTAATCTTCTTAACCATTTTGTTGCCTTTGCTGACTTCACGTCAGCCTTAGCCTGTTCCAGGTGTTCAGATAGTTACAGCGCGGCGTTCAGACGAGTTAAATCGCACGAGGAAAAAACGAGGGGGAAATAACGAGGGAAGACTGGGAGAGAGCTAGCCTTCCCTTGTTCTTTTTTTTTTTCCTCGTCAATTATTCGCTTGCGCTTTACTATCTGAACCCCTGGAACCAAACGGCCTTTAGAGTCTTTAGAGTATTTTCACGGATGGGAGACCAATGAGAAATACTTAATTCAGTCTGTGAACGATACATTCGTATGATTGGATTTAAAGATCATTTACATTCAGTTTATGAACTGGAAAATGGCAGGCAGATGAATTATTTAAAGTCAAATACTCACTATACTGACATGGTAGGAGATGTGTACCCCCTCCTTCCCTCCGGTAAGCTTTAAAGCAGGGTAACTATCCCTGGATGAGCACCAACCGTCAATCAAACAACTACGCCCTAGCCTCCAAAACTTTTTGGAAGGATTCATAATTTTATAATCGATCTAGAACGGGCAGCGCTAATTTCCTTGTGGTGCCGCTTTCTATTCATTATTATGAGTTAAAATTCATTCAAGGAGAGATATGATCAAAACCTGCTAGTTTTCACTGTCACATCATGAACTTAAAAATAAATTTATAACCATTCTTTGATATATATACATGAAATTGAGAATCTGGATGCATGATAGGGGATTCATAGACATAAAAAAATTCTTGCAATATTTTACATCTTTATAACGTATGACTTCAAAAGGGTGTTTAAACTCTAACAAGTAGGGTTAGTCGCTAATTACTTCGCGTTTTTGTCATTAGTTGGTCACTAATTAAAAAAAAAAAAAAATAGTTCTGTTGTTTTGCACTGACCATGGGCATGACACCCACTGCGCAAAACGTTGCGTTATCATCTTGAAGCTGACGGGGTTTTTCGCTGGTCGCCTAAAGAGATCAGAGGTAACAAAAGGCCTCTTTCGTAGTCCAAGCCCCAGTTGTTCGAAAGGTGCACAGCGCTGTCCACTGGATAAATCACTATCCAGCGGATAACGCAATTGGTTTCCCTAATATTTATCCGCTGGATAGTGATTCAGCGACACTACAACATTCAACACTATCCACAGGGGCAAGATGGTTTTAATAGCGATTGTGAGAGCTCTTCCCGACTGGTCTTGAAATTTGACCCAATCCCTTTGCGCAAAAGGATCATTTGAAGCCGAAATCGTCGTTAAATATCGTCAACTAACTAATATTAGTTAGTTAGTTAGACGATATTAGTTAGTTAGTTAGTTAGTCAATAAAACAATAACCCAAACTATTTTTTGGTTAACTAATAATTATTGTAAATTATTAATTAATTATTGTAAATCTTTGTGAGGGGGTAAGGACAATACTCATAAACGGCTCTTTTTACATCTATAGGGACATCATTTTTTATCACATACAAAGAGGAACTTTTCCAGCCTGCTTGACAGAAACAAAGTCTGTAAAAACTTTTATTGAACAGTAATGAAGAAAAAGGACCTACAGTAAATTATTGTCAATCAATGAAACAAAACAATGTACCAATACTAGTGCACTCAATCAAAGTGATCAGTTGTTGAATAAATGCCAATAAAGAAACAAAATGCCGGCCAAGTGCTCAAAGAGGCACTCGCCCATGGTCCACGATAATTATGTACATACAGTCCAATGGGTTAGAAGAAAGCAACAAGAACACTCAGTTACAACATGCACAATAATGTAACGACATGAGGGGCATATATCGATCCTAACACATTACAAACAGGTATCAAGTATGGGCAGGAAACTAACTAACTAATCGTCGTTTGTTTTTGCTACGACCTTTCTGTTTTATTGCAATTGGTGTTTTTTACTCGTTACGGCTACAAGAAAAATACGTGTTTTAAAGAGAAAAAAAAAACTGGAGAGTAGAAGTTGCGTTATTTCAAGATAGATATGAATGACGTGCAACTCCGCATTTGAAGCCATGCACGGAAATTAAAAGTATAAGATAATGTGAAGACTGTTCATTTTTTTTTCTAAACATTTTTTTGCAACATCCCTCCGCTGAAAACGTTTATTAATAAGTAAGATTTATAGACTTTTTACCGTTGTGCAAGTTTGAAACATTTTGCACGCAGCTAGGAAAAAAAACTCCTAGCATTACGGGACCCCATCTTTTTATTACAGTAAGGTTTTCGGTTTCCTATATGTGGCTGTAATGTGTCAAGTTTGAAAAATTCTGGATAGTAGATCCTTTTCAAGAGAATTACTTAAGTTGCAGGAAATGTAGAAAAAACACCTATAGACTGGCTGTTAAAGTTGGATTTCTCTTACTTAATGGCTAGGTTTAATTCACGTATGACTGTGAGTGATTGAATAATTTGTAAAGGAGATGGTAAAGTTGATAATTATATAAGACAAAAAAAAATCGCCGGTTAACTCAAATGCCCCACCCAAAATGTAGTGTGGTGCTTTAATTGATTAGTGACAAGCAGTAGCTGATCAAATGTCTTCAAATCAGTTTATCTCTTCCAGAATGCATTTGTTTCGCAATTGCTAACTGTTATAAAAACGGTCCATCCAATGTACAGAGATTATCGTAGTCAAACAACGTTAATCATAATAGTAGGTTTGATAACTTAACAAAACTGAACAAAAATGAGAAAAATAAACGCACACTGACACATACTAGCAACAATATATGAAGAGATGGTTCGCTTTCAAAAAATCTTACCTTGAAGTGTCTGTAGTTTCTGCAGGCGGTTTGTGAGGTCGTTGAATGATTCAGCTTCCATTTTAATGGCTTATCATACAATCACCTAATACGTCACGGTGGAGTAATGTATCCGGCTCCTCTTGCGTCATGGACATAGGAACTTGGGACTGATAACAATTTCCTGAGGAACTTTTAACTGCCATTGTAGGCTAACGTCACTGCCTAATTTTGATTATGCCCCCCGTGGAATTTTAAACACTAAGTTTTCACTATTTTAACCTTTGACCCCTGGCTTCAGCTTATGGTGATCAATGCAAATGCAAGTATGATTTCAATGCAAACATCTTTGTGATTTCGTCCGCAGATTTAGAAGTTAAAGTAACAATTATTTCCTCCATAACTTGGTCTTTGGGTGGAATGGTTATGGTTAGAGACCTGATTGTCACGATATGAAAACGTGAACGAGATCTATAATAGTCGAGTGGTCGATCGCGATCTAGAGTTTTTCAAGCCTACTGTTTGTCAGAGTTCTTCTTTACTTTAACTGCCCAGCACCGTAACTACCAACTGAGACTGGCGTGCAAAGCCAGTTTTACGTTTCTTTAATTTTGTCCTTGGTATGTGCGACAGTGCCTTGTAGAAATATTAAATGTCGATGGTTCGTTGAGGCTATTCCAACCTTCTTTCACCCCAAAGTATTGTGCATGTGAAGGCGGCAGTCCTGATCTGTGTTCACTAGGATAAAGGGAAACCAAAATCAAAGATCGTTAACTGAAAGAACATATTTTATTGTTATAATTATTATAATTGCACAAAATAAAAATTCGACATTATCATAACGATTGATATTATTAGTCGACTTTCAAATAAAGATCTAAAAAAATAAAAAGACTGAAAAGTAACGGTCTTCAGCAGGAATGAAACTGCAGATCCATAAAACCCGTTTAATGTCGTCAGTGTGGTCCTGGCTATTTAAGCGCTTATAATTTTAACGTAATTCAGAATATTTCATAGCAGGACCAAAAACAGGTTCTACGATTTAATCGCCATGGTTTTTAAAGTCAACTTCCCACAATCAAATGGTCCACCCTCCTAATTACCGACAGGGCGGATGCTTCGAGTTTCTGTTCACTGCACACAGCTGGTAGGCACGTGCCACTGATGTTATAAAAATAGACTCGCAAAATAAAACTGGTAAATTTGAAACGAGAAAAATAAACAACGTTAATGAATCATTTAATCTTGATACAGGATAGCTATATGGAGCTATATATAAGAGCTTCGAGATAAGTTAATGGTAATGATTAAGAATACAAAGCACAATGGGACTTAAAAAAGCACGTGTTTGGTTAACAATCCGGTTAAGTTAAAAGAGCACCGATGTCCATTTGTGTTGTTAAAAAAGGAAGGCTGTACGTGGATGGCTGCTTGGTCATTGTTATGATAAATACACGTAGACACGTAGACTGAGCTAGTAGCTCATTCTTAGTCTAAAAACATTAAAAACATACGCGAATGTGGTATGACGACTTCCTCTGGCAAAACAAAAAAGGCAATATATAAAGGGCGAAGCCCTCGCCTAGACTTATTCTCCTAAACATTAATATATAGCTGGTCACGAAGTTCGTTTGAACTTCAGAGGCTTAAAGAAGTCAACTGAGAAGTGAACTAACAGCTGAAAGATTACCATAATAGACTTCGTTTCTAAAGGTGAGACTTTAATTCATCAGATCTAATTCTTCTCGATTTTCTGTGAACCGCCATCGATCGTTTAATGTTAAAAGCCTGATGACTGTCCAGTTAAGCCATCTCTTCCTAACTATAAACTGAGCAGAGATTTAAGTTACCTTTTCTTAGCTTCCCAGAAAAGTCTTTTTGTCATGAAACACTCGAGGTATTAATAGTCATTACAGAACAGCCGAGATCTTAAAAGAAAAAAAAAACGAAAAAGAAAAGAAAAGAATTTTTTGTGTGTCTCACCACACATGCTTCGACTGCCAAATGTGCCTTACTCAAAACAATTCTACACCGAGTGAAAGACATGTTAAAACAAACATATACGAAATTTCTTGTACTATTCACTTTCATCATTGTCATCCCTTTCAAGAAGAGCGAGCACGTTTGGAAAAATGTAATTGGTGAGGTCGAGGTTAATCAGTCGAGAGTATACTGTTATAAGAATGGTGTCTAAAGGTATTTTTAAATTAGATTTTTTTCTTCAGAGCCGTAAATTAATTAAAGAGGTCCGTCTTTTTTGGTAATAAGCTTGAATATTATGAACGGAAAACTGCAGCACTATTTTTAATTAATTAATCAATTTCAGTGGAATCCATTAGCTTGTGGTTGGGTACTGATTGTGTATGTAGGCCAAACCGAGCAGACGAAATTTCGCTGAAAGAAGACCGTCTTTTGTTAATGTTGTCAGCGTTCTGTCTGGCTGGCTATAGTTGCTCAATTATAAGGACAAAGAAGCAATAGAAGAATGCAAAGTGGATAAAAGAAAAAAAAACTTGATAAACCTTAAAGCAGTGGTGAACCTTTTTTGCGTAGAGTTGCAGTCAGCATCTAAATAAAGGTGTTTTGTAGTTATTATGTATTATGATATATAATTAATCTGATAATAAAATCGATGCTAAAGTTTGTTTCTAAACATTTCAAGTTGATAAACCGAAACTCTCCAATCGCTTGTCAAACCTAAAGGGTGTTTCGATACAGTTTTTCGGAGACCATAGCGAGTATTCTTCAATCGCCTTAACAAAGATTTTATCCGGGTCCGATGGCCATAAAAATTTCAGCACTAACTGACCTTGTAAGAATTTTTAAAAAATGTAAAAATGTTTTCAACAAAATTGATATTACCATGACAGCGTTAAACAAAAATCTTTGAAATCAGATACAAAGACAAATTTTGCACCGTCTAGACCTGCCATTGTGAAAAAACAGAAACAAAGAAATTCCCTGTATGCTTGAAACCCATTCAACATATGCCGCCTTTTTGGATCGGAAATTTCAAATTTCTGCTTAGTTTGTGTTTTAAAGTTATTACATAGAGGATATTACACGGTGGCGCGAAGATATGAATTTTATTTTCGAGTGGCAAAACAATATGCCACGAGAAAATAAAATTCATATCTTTAAGCCGCCGTGTAATGTTCTTTTTATTATATAAAAAGACAAAAAGACATCGATAAAATAATAGAGGGAAATTACCGAGATTACGTCATCGATAAACTCACGTGTGAGATTATGGAAAATAAGCCACTCGGGTCCCGGATGTAGTTTTTTTTTAATTTTACGAGTGGTATATTTTCCAGTAAAACACTCGTGTCTATATAATAAATGGCCTTATCTCCTGTCACTTTATACGTGATGTCTTTTAACCATTAAGAAGCCGACTGCCAAAGTGTGGTCCTTAGCAGAAAACTCTATTGAAGAGAAAAGGTTCGGGCAGCTAGCTCAAGAAATGCCGGTGCAGAAACCTAAAAGATAAATCTGTTAACAACGTGGTTGGAAACGACTTGCCTATTTTACGTACATGCAGGAAGGTGAAGAATCCGCTTACTTTCGCCTAATTGCAATTTATCAATTAAACGTACTCGTTAAATCTGAACAAAACCATATCAAAACCAATTGGCAATACTTTGTTATCCTAACGTTATTTGCAGGTGTCAGTTAAGATGCGGATATCGTGCTGTCATTACTTTATGGAGCCAGCCTCGAATTCTGGGACGCCGGCAATTCAACGCTTTTGCTGTGGAGTGGGTCACGTGATAGATGACATTTTACGTCAGCTCCTTTTTTCCTTCAGACTTGTTTTTTTCATGAAAGTTCTAAGCCTCTCTGCGGCTAACGCTGGGTGGCTAATTCTTCAGAAGCAACTGGCTCACGTGGTATTCTCCCCTCTTTGCGCCTTTCTGGTGGACAGCATAAATATTCCAGTTCTGTCCCAGAAGCTGGGGAGAAGAAAAAGCTGGCTTGTGATAGCAAATATCGTGGAAGCAGTCTTTATACCTTTGTTCTTTAGCACTTGCTTTCCCTGCCAGAGCGATGGAGGACAATGGCA
Source organism: Porites rus (assembly GCA_964035705.1). Lineage (NCBI taxonomy): Eukaryota > Metazoa > Cnidaria > Anthozoa > Scleractinia > Poritidae > Porites > Porites rus. Next base: position 41,355,187 of record OZ037996.1, read on the forward strand.
GCTGATGGTATATATTGGTGTGCTCAACACCATTCTAGCCTTTGCAGGCACTCTTATGAACGTCGGACATTTGTCGATCATTCCTGTCATCGCTAAAAATCAAAGCGAAGCATTGGAAATGAGCGCATGGAGGTTTGTAATTTTTTCAGTGACTCAAATAACAAAATGCAGAGTTAAATTGCGCTTTCTCATTATTTACGTTTTTGGTTCCCGATCGATATTCGGGAAGAGGTGCTATTTCCTATTGTTTAGATGCTTGCAACATAAATTTATGGTGGCTGTTATGGCGAAATTGATGGAACTTTCTTTTGCATTTTTTTTTGGTAGGGGGGGGGGGGGGGGCAAAATGGTTATCAAGAATATCAGTATTTGAAGGAAATGTGAATGTTTGTAAAATTTCTCTGTTTGAAAGTTTTTAAGATTTCTTATCAAAGCGGCCATGTAACATGTACTGCGAACTCAGATACTTAAGACATCCAAAATTGACATGTTGCAACACTCATCGTTCGTTGTTTGTTTCTTTATTTTAAAGGACCGCTTTTTCTTTCCTGAGTGGTATCATAACCTTAGTTGTGGCGTGGGCTATTTTCGGGCAAGACAATAGCGAACACCTAACAGCAGAAAATGCAATGGATTTCACGGTAATTATTAATAATAGGGACATCAGTAACTGAGCTTCCTCCGTTACAAAGTTATAAAACTTTTTCCTCGCTTCCTTTTTTTTCAGGTCATGTCTTTAATCTTGGTTGGAATTGGTCTCTTGTTTTGTCTGATTTTCCACATCGGAACCAAAGAGCCTTCGTGTCAAATCAACAAAAAGTTGTCTGTGACGGCCACAGGCATTGTGGTAAGGTTTGAATTTCCTTAGAGAAAACTGCTAGAGACCATCAAGTCAGTTATATAATAGCCTCCCTCGCAGAAGTTTATTGTTTTGTCGCGCAACGTTGGAGAGGAGCGTTACGTGACGAAAAAAAAAACGGCTGCGAGGGAGACTAGTTATATAATAGACCTAATATGCTAGCCTGAGAAAACAGCCGACAGTTAGTGCGACACTACTGGCTTCCCTGCGAAATGGCGTCTGAGGAAAGAGTGCTGAAATTCCATACTGTCTGCCTTTTACTGCCTATCTAGATCTGGGTAAGTCTTCTGATTGATTGAAGATACTTACCAGGTGAAACTGCCAATCAGAAGCACTCAGCCGAGATAAGGGTGGTGATATGTCATCTGTATGGAATTTCTGCACTTGTTCCTCAGACATCATTTGACGGGAAAACCAGTGGTGATCTCGCGAAATGTTGGCTGTTTAGTTAGCCTACCCTTGTGCAAGTTTGCGTCAGGCAAGCCAAGTCCAAGCTCAGTTTCGGACAAACTGTGATAAACTTAGCATAGTTAAAAACTAAAAAAATAAAAATAAAAAATTCCCGGACGTTACGTCAACATTTCCGGGAACCGAGATTCATTTCAGCCAAAAGTTTAGCAAAAATTTATTGCCTTTTTTCCACTAAAAAAGTATTTTATTTTGGCCTATTTTTATAGTACCTTACAACTTATTTAGCATTTTTAGTGGAAAGAATTTTATAGTGATATGTGAGTTCATCCAATGTACAGTATTAAACAATTTGTTGTCATAATGAGGTCATTTCGCCTTTGCGACGATAAAAGTATAGGAGGATTTTAAAACGGTCACAGATAACATTATGCAGGATCATAATGGTGTGTAAATTTGGTGGCTTTAATTGGCGATTTTAAAGTTATAGAGGATGATCTCCAAGCTCCCCTTTCCCACCACGGTTCCAGGAAACCCAAAAAAGCCCATCCGTAATGGGGTTAAAAAGACGCCAAACGAGCTAATCAAAAATGCATGGATGAATTTATGTCCAAAACAATATGCTATTCTCTTTAACTGTTTTAAATTTATCGCAGAGAAAGTCCTCTTACATTGCTTCAAATCTCATAGTTCAGTCGATGACCTTCATGGGAACAGGTAAGATGGTGTCTGCCATTTTTTTACAATTATCAAATAAGTAATTTAAAGGTGTTTTGACAGCTAGGCTTTGCTGTGTTAATTATGTTGTGTGACCATGAAGAAAGCTTTGGCACTAGTTTCGTATCATCAGATATATAGACTGAGAATGGATTGCAATTTAGATCCATATATATAAAATCAAATTTAAGTATATAAATATTTTGGTGTTTTATCTATTTTTTCAATGATTTATGTTCTATAGATACGCATAAGAAGGAAGCTATTCGAGACAGGTTCCTTGGGGCTCTAAAGGCTACAGACTCAGTCACCGGGGAAGGCAATCCTGCGAGGAAAAAAAGTTTCGCGAGACACTTTATCAGCGCCCTTTTTGCTCAAGATGAAGAGGAGAAAAATAACGGAAACGATGCTTCCCCTTCTGTAAACGAGGCAGAGATGGGAACAGTTTCCAAGAGCTTAAAAGTAAATCCATCTCCTTCTTCTGAATCAAGGACCCAAAATGATGACGAAGTCTTAAATGATGTCAAACAATTACCACAAGAACGGAAATTAAGCGTTCTCTTAAGCATTGTTTACGGTCTAGTGGGGTTAGACACCGATAGAGATGATCAGGTATCCGAGAAAGTCACCGTCGAAAAGTCAGGGGAATGTAATGGAAATAAAAGGCCCACTTCGTGTACAGAGATACATGTGCTAAAAGGCTCCAGTGGTCCTAACGGTTCAAGAAAAGGAGAAGTAGAAGACAAATTTTCCCATGCTTCCCCCAGTTCTCGGCTTGGTGTCGACAATAAAGGACTTGAATGCAGTGAAACGGAAATATGTCCTAGCTTCCCAGATCCTGAAACCACAAATTTAAATGTAGACGCACTAACTACGAGTAATTGCAAAAGGCTGTCAGCTGTGTCAGACGATCCTGAATCTGCTCTGCCGCCTAAAACAATAAGAGCCTGGCTCAAGGATCCACGTCTTTACATGGTGATTATAGTCTTTTCACCTTCCATTTTATTTAGTATGTGAAATAGTTTTTTTGTGCTTCATTTACTTTTATATAATTTTTGCTTATTGTAATGCGCAAGTAATCGTATATCCATGAAGCCTGGCAAACGCAATATAGATATATATGAAATTTCATTTATTTATTTATTTATTTATTTATTCATTTATTTATTTATTTATTTTACCCTATTGTACATTCAAGGCACAAAGCATTGATTGGAAATTTTAAATCATCTTCAGTAACTGATTATTTCATTTTTTCATACATTAAGGTAGCAATCATATTCACTTGTACAAAAGTCTTACAAGACGTTGCCTATGCGTACCTGCCACTGTTTCTTATTTACAGAGTTGACTTTGGAAAGGTGAGTGTAGATATGTTAATTTGTTTTTCTTCAGGCCTCACAGGCCATCATCACCGTTTTGTTGCCCTGTGCCTTTCTATGCAATCTCTATAAAACACATTCATGTCATGTTGACTATATTAAAGTGTAATACGTTTTAATGGTTTAATTATTATTATATTATTCTTATTACAAGTGCATTGGCAGGTACATTATTACCTACACAGTAGAAATTAATAATAGTGCTGCAAGTATTTGGTTAAAGCGCGGCAAGTACTTGATTATGCCTGGCCTGCCTTGCTGGAGGTCTTGAGCTCGATTCCCAGCTGTGACCTCAAATCCTTTTTTCGACTTCTTCCCTTTCCGTGTAGCTTCAGAAGCTTTAAGTAGCCAGCAAAAGGGAGCACCGTTGGAGAGAGGGAAGGTAAATTAAAGCGAGCGAACTGTCGGACTCAGGTTTCAAGCTATCGGCGTAAGATAAGAAATCTGACTGTCAAAATTAGCTACAGTAGGACAAACTTTTAATTATGTTATCGATCATTCACGTTGCCTTTTCAGGATGCGATTGCATATCTGCCACTTGTGATGTTGATCAGCGCTACAGTATCCTCAGGACTCTCAAACAAACTTGTTAAAATAATCGGAAACAAGGTTAGACCAGCCCTCCGTATCAATGTGTTTTACTGCTCAAAATAAAAGAAATCAAAAGAGGTTCGGATATGTATGTAAAATGGGAAGGGGTCCAGGGGGAGAAAACGCGTGGGGGCGGGCGGGGGGGGGGGAGGGGTTAAGGAGAGCACGATTCCTAGAACTGGGATGAGGAGGGGGATATATCTAGTTTAGAACACTGTATTTCCATTATCTGCTGCAAATGCACCGTCTTTTTAAATATGAATAATCACTAAACCAGGAAGTTCCTAGTCTTTCACAGCCATGAGACGGGTCAGTGAGCCTTTATAGGTCCTTAGTTTAGAAACTGAAATGACAGATTGCCCTACCCTTTCATATACTTCAACATGTAAAATCCCTACCCTGTCATTACAGTGCCGGATCCAGACAGAAGAGATAAGAGGGAGGGGGGAGGGGGGCGGTCATCCAGATTCTTAGAAAAGGGGAAAAGGGGGGACCCGGTCAACAAAAAACTTTTTTTCGGCCCTTTGGGCCTTAGGAGGGTGGGGGAGGGGGGGGGGGAGGCTCCCCTGGATCCGCCACTGCAGTTACTGCATTAACCCGAAATCTTCTCGTATAAACTATTAGAGGGAGTTTCCCCGGGTTCCTAGATTGTTGGCACAATATCCCGACAACGTTTTACGAGCTTAAAAGCACTGGACCCTCGTCATCATGTACAGGCACGTGGAAAACACTTACTCTTCGTAAATTGTGGTAAGACAGAAGCACCTGTGTGTCCTGTCCTTTGCCACGCCGGAATCGCGTTGTTAAAAATTCCCGTCTATTGACACAACGCACTAATGCGCAATATTTTTTTTCCTTTAATATGGACAAGAAGCCTTCTATGTTTCGACATAATGCCATCCTTAACCAAGAGAAAATAATTAGAGAGGGAGTCTAGCAGAGACCTTGGCGGGGATACCTTAATTTCGAAAGAGTTATTTTTAGTAATTATATGCGGACCATGCGGAACAATCTGTTGATCTCGTTGACGTCAAGAAGACTCGCTTTCATAAAAAAGAACGCTCAAGCGAGGCGGAGACAACATAAGGAGAAAATGGTGGCCTATGATCTCTGGCTTTAACCTATAAACGGAGATGTATATCTCTGTTGTGTAGAGTTTTTATTTGTTGTCATAACGACAGTCCCCTAAATAAGGAGGGGCTAGTTTAACTTGCTATTAATTGATTTTCTTTCTCCTCAGAATTTGCTTACTCTATCTGCCTTATTCGTGATTGGAGCTGGTGTATGGTTTTATTTCATAACCCAGTCCAACAAAGTGATGACATATCCTGCAGTTGTTTTGCTAGGATCTGGGTTTTCCATAATGTTTGTGACTGCCCTTAGCTTTGCAGCAGAACTTATTGGGGACAACAAGGTGAGCTTATCACGTCCCTCAACATCATGACTTCCAAAGTTACAAGTTCAAATAAAGCCTACTTAGTAATGCTTCCATCAGACCTTAGTTGTTTTAAGAAACGCGGGTAGCGCTAATTTCCACCGAATAAATCTCTATCCCCTACTTTAAGTCCAATTGGTTTTCCAGATACATGTATGTACTGAATGGTGGTTTATTTTTTGGCCAGGATCAAGTTTTTCAAAAGGTGGATAGCGCTTAATTCCACCGAATAAATCTCTATATCCAGTGGATAACGCAATTGGTTTCCCTAATACTTATCTGCTTGATAGCGATTTATCCAGTGGATAGCGTTAATAAATTGAGCGTTTGAACAACCGGGGCTTAGTACCTAACAGTCGACCATTCAAACGGCGTAATAAATAGTATTGTAAAGTAAAGTGCAATTACTACATTCGACTCCCGATGACTCGAACCTCGCGCTAACTCGAACCAAAATCGATTTGAGGAACGTCAGATTTAGGTTCTAAAGTTGTGAATTCCAAGAAAATTTTCAGCGCCTGTCCTTCGCTTTATCAGTAAATTTTTGGATGTCTAAATTTCATTTAAAAAAACTCTTTTTAGGTCTTCACATTACTACTTGAGAAATTTTGAATTTGCAGGGTACATCTGGCGTCGTGTTTGCTTTTATGGGTTTGATGGCAAGTGTGACTGGAGGTTCATTGTTCGGTGTTATTCAGAAACTATTCCCCCAAGAAAGGTAACTTAATATTTAAAAAAGCTACTGTATTAACTAGTAATAATATAACCAATAATATAAGGGTGGGTGATAACGGTCCAAGGTCAAAACGCTCTTGATCCCAACCCCAAACGCGCTTGATCGGACTGCGTTCTGTACATTCCATTCATTCTTAGTTGGAGTCCAAACGAAGAAGCTGACTACACACGTGCCGAACATGTGTTGTAGCAACCGGGAGATTTAGGATTGATGGTTCCTCTTGTCGCCCTCCTTGGTATTGCGCTGCGCAACCTTACTGTGTATAATTTCATGCGCAATAGACCTGTTTAGCTTGTTTGTTTTGTTTACCCAATAGAGGTCCCAAGGGAACTTCACCCTTGGTCTTTTCATAATTTATGCCTTCATATGCACGCGTGAATAAGACGAAAAAAAAATTCTCTGGTAGAGTATTATCATTTGACCTGCATTGGAAAAACAAAAAATACCAGCTAAAGAGGTCTATTAGCGCGCAAACTAAAACATGGCAGCTTTTGCCTCAAGCTGGAGCTTTTGTTTTGTTTTGTTTTTTTGTTTCTTTTTTTTTCACAGTTACAAAATGCATCTGTTAGCCCTTTTGGATCTTTGTACAGACCGCAATGTCAGATTTCCCTACCCATGTATTTCAGGTAGTAAGATCCCTACCCTTCCATACACCGGAAGCCTGAAAAAAGTACTCCATTCGGACGAAGCCTCTCCGTATAGTCCCCCCCCCCCACCCCCCGCCTACAATCAATTCCTTACCAAATAGCAGATATAAGTAAGCAGTTGGTTTTTTTGCCTTTTCATTTCAGCAACTCTGAAGACTGTAAAGATTGTGGGGATTATGTCCGTCACGTTTTTTCATTCGTACCAGGAATTCTCGCTGCCATATGTGTTCTAACTGTTCTCCTGCTTCAAGTTTCACAAACAATAAAGAATCAAAATGGTGAGTGTCAGGTCTGTCTGCCAGCATTAGGGTATGTAAATGTACTCGCCTCGCCATGATCAGTGAAATGGCTGAAACAGTTTTAACGGTTTGTTAAGGACATTTTGTTGATAAGAAAATGCGCATAGTGCCAAGATGACGTTTTTCAAGGCTGAAGAGCCAAGCTGGGACGATCGGTGACCTAAGTTCCCATGGGGAGAGAGGAGGGCATGCCATATATGGGCTGTATAGGTATGTGCCGCTCGAAGGGTATGGTTTTCAAGCAGTTTACTCTGGTGTTAGGGTATACAAATTAAAGAGTTTGGGTCTAGAATAGGGTATCATTTTCCAGGAAACTTTACCAATTTGTTGAACATTTTAGTCTCAAAAATATAAAAAGATCAAATCGGCAAGTTTAAATTTACGCAACTCAGCCTAAAAGCTACTCTATGTTAGGGAGGGATTTGGGGAGTTTAGTCTAGTATAGGGTAGCAAAATTCAGCTGAACTATCTCTGGTATTGGCTAAGGGGTCCAGGGTACCAGCGGCGCATCCCCATCCAAACATTCTTAAAGTACCCGCCCGGGCCTAAGTTGTTAACCTGTTAAATCGTGAAATTCCGTGAGCTTCGTATTTCTCTAGCTCATTCTGTATCTATTACATTCTTTGCAAATGTTGTTGAGATGTTAATCCTTCGTCCTAAGATGTGTTTCATGACGGTGATGCGTATCTATATTGCAGTGCCCAAGATGGAAACCGAAAATGAGACAGTCACAGACACACGCTTTTAGAATTTAGCCTTGAAGAACCTGAGGCTACCTTAGCTTCTTATAGTTAGGTAATATATTGTAAAGCCAGGAAAAAGATCTTTTCAATGGTAATTTGCACATGATGACATTTTACCACATCTATCAGAATCCTATTGTTTCAGTTTATTTAACTGCTAGTACGTCCTCGGAGACCCAGGGGCTGTCAGTCGGGTCGGGATAAACGGCGGCGAAATTTTTTAAGAACGGGCGAGAGAGTCTCTCGGATGCTACTCTTAACAAACCAGTTCCACGACTCATTCGAATGCTTGTCTCTGATTGGGTACAAAATAATGGGAGGCCAGTATCTATTGCGCTGCTTTCGTGATCCTCTTATACGAGGCAGTTTCCCTGCAAACTCGACTTTTCGCCGTACCTGTCTGGCTCGTGCAGGAGAGCTGTCGAAACTTATCTTAACTCTGCTTACCGATTTAAGCCATTAAAACATTTGCGCTAGAATTTGTGTGCGTGCCTGTTTACGCCTGCTCGGCATACTTGTCATACAAGTGCAAGAGAAGATTCTTCGCTCTTTAAAGTTATGAGTTTGTTGTTAAATATTTCTTCTCAGTAACACAACAGTTTTGAACGAAACTAGTAGGGTAAACTTGCAGAGTTGTGTGAACAAGCCTACAATAACTCTAGTGTTTACGAATTAACCTTCACTCACAATACACTTCTTCGTGAATAAAAAAATGTTGTCCTTTTAAATGTTTCATTGAATTAAAATATTTCTTGTCCTAATCATGATCGTTAATCAAGATCTCTTTCTTATCGCTTTGCGGGTTGTGCTTTTCAGCCGTCCGTGAACTCGCATGCGGAAGTACTTAATATTAAAATGCCGCGTGTATCAAGTGAATCTGATGGTGTTTTAGCAGTAAAATGCAAACGAAAATGATTCTGAGACGTCTTCCTCATTACTAGTGGTCATTCAAATACGACAGCTCGCACTGTAAGTTTGGGGCTTGAATATCTCATAGGATCTTAAGCTAAGATCACTGATACAATTCTTGAAAAGTGATGACCTCTGACCCGAAATCAAATATTAAGCTTCGAATATGTAGAAATTCGCTTCAATCTTGGCAAGTCGTCGATCTTCTACATTTTACTGAAAACCCGTTCCTAAGTTTTCGACTTTCAATTATCCTATAACATTATTTTAAGCTGCATTTGATTAAAAACAGTATGAATCGCGTATCTTATTTGTGATATTCAAATCAGCTACGAAATGGTATCTAATGCGCATATACTTCAGCTGACTGTGTCCCTTTGATAAATTAAATATCGTGTGGGAGTTTACATTAATTATTGCCTCATCGAATAAACGCCGCACTAATAATCATTCTTCTCTGTCCCCTGCAGCTTGTTCAAAGGATTGATACTCCTTATAATCCACCAGATAAATCACTGTCCAGATGAAAAGTATTCGGGAGACCAATTGCGTTATCCAGTACACAGTGATTTATTCGGTGAAAAAGTGCTATCGACCTATTTAACAACAGGCGCGCTGCTTCGCCTGGGTGCGGTGTTTATTCGAGAGCAATCGATATGGATTAGTATATTTCCTTCAATCTACGGCGTTTAATCGAGATGGGCGTTAAATAGAGTTGTGGTATGCCACAGATGTATATTATCCTGTGAAAAGGCTCTCCCTCCATTTTGGGGAAAGGGGCTAAAAAAAGGAGACACGGCGAGGGAAATGTGAGAGCTCAAGTCCTCGCTTGATTGGCTTCGCTCGCTGCGTTTTTCTCTTTTCCCCATGGCCTCCAAGGACTCATTTTTTTCTAGATCCCCACCCCACATCATACAACCCCACTTCTTGACCTTGACCAAAAGAAAGAATGACAACAACACCCATTACCAGCTGACCTGCGAAAACATCCGTTTCTCTGCGCTCTTCGCCGCTGGGACGTTTCGCGCGTTTTGAGGCCCAAATTCCATCTCACAGTCACTTCGGCAACTGAGGGAACTGACTATCTTTAATGGGGATACTCTTGAACATGTAGATTCTGCTAGTCGTAATTTCGAGAAGCAAAGTGTTGTTGACACAGTTGTATACAAAGGCCAGGATTCAGCGAAAGCTATCCTTGATGTAAAGACACATTATAAACAAACGAAGGAAAAGCCTTAAAACCAACCAACCACTATCTTGCCAGATTTTTAAAGAAACACCTATAAGTTCCTATAAGAAAGGAAAATCATGGCAAAGAGCTACCCCGCGAGCAGTGGTTTTTCTCTTGCATGAATTTTAGCGTTTACGAATTCGTTCGCGTGGCTTGACAGACAGGCCACGCGAACGACTTTGTAATTTTTATCAGTACAATATGAAGTTTAAGGTCAATCAAATGATGCAGTTTTACATTTTTTAAACGTTTTATAGGGATCAAAGTCTTCAAGTGAGAGAAATGCATAGCAAATACTTATGATTAACATGCATTTTTACCTATTAACTGAGATTTAGATTCTTGTGACTTTCTACATCCCTCAACTGCAACTTTGACTGAACCTGAGTTGCCAAACGCCAACATCGCAATCTTAATTTTCGTGCTGCGATTAATATAATCCAAATTTCCATATAATTGATTTGAAAAAAGTTGACTTCACTAATGTGTCAGACAACGAGCTTGACAATCAGATGTAAGTAATCAGGTTTATCTTGTTTCATCAGTATTCTCATATATAGCTGAAAGTGTCTACGGCCTTCCCCTCAACTTTATTGTAGACCAAAATTCAATCAGAGCTTCAAATGAACCAGAAACGCCAATGATTGTGCAAATTATTACAAAAAAGTCATGGGGATAGGATGAATATGTGACTTACACTCACTAAGATATACGGATATAGAGAACGGCGAGTTGAAGTGCGACACGACGAGTTAAAGGGCGACACGACGAGTTGAAGAATCACTGATAGAAGAATATACGAGCAATGGACTTGTAAGTAATATAGACGACGCGACGAGATGACTCGACGACTCAACGAGATAACTTGACAAGACGACGAGTTGACTAGATGAATTGGCGAGATGAGAAGAGGACGCGACGGCATGAATTTGTGAGGAGACGAGATGAAGATTTTGTCCAGGATTTGACGGCATATTTCGACGTTGTACTCAGGTACCGGCATTGTGCCTAAATTCTAAAGTGGGTGCTTGAAAAAAGAGTGTGTTCACACTAGTGCACCCAGCGAGTACCTTACTCGGTCACCGTGCCCGGGCTCTAAGTGTAAACGCTGCCTAAAGAGTCTCTTACATTTAGTTGAAGGGACTTGAAAGTCAGACTAGAGTCTCCGGTGTGTATTTCATCATTTCCGCTGTGAACTTGGAACTTGAGAAATCTTGCGACTGATAATCCTCGTAAAAGGAAAACTCTTTGGTTATGTCCAGTTGCGAACATCTGAGGTCAAGCCACGTTAGTGTTAGTTTACATGCACGTCTTTTCGATAATCCTGTTTCAAGTTCAAGAATAGTTTCTTCGTCGAGTGCTTTGTTATCCTTATTTGAGAAGGGCCCTAAATACTCTAGGGAATGGATAATGGTTGTTATTCGGTTCAAGGCCAAGTTTAACGCGCGGGAAGAGATAAGCGGACAGCATCCTAACTCCAGATGCGCCAAGTGTGAATGATCCCACATTATGTTCTGCAAAGTGTTGTCACTGATACTTATTCCATCAAGAATTAAAGTCTTGAGATGAACACATGACTGTATAAAATCGTTAACAAAACTGCCCGTAAGCATAAAGCATTTGCGCACACTTAAGGCCTCCAGCCGGCTACAAGAAGTAAACAGAGACAAAGTATTGTCGTCTAGTAAATGGCAGTGACTAAGATCGAGCTCGCGCAAATATTTCAAGCTTTTAATTGTTGTTTTCAATGTTCCGTCTTGTAGTAGAGTATAAAGAAAAGCATCACAGAGTCTCAGGCTTCTGATGTTTTCGAGGCTTGTGGCAATTGCTCGGTACACGCCCGGGTGGCCTTGAGAAAATCGGATGTCAAGAACTTTGAGATTTTCAGGGAAAATATCTTTTCCTTTTCTTCGAGGTGTAAAAGTTACACTCTTAAGTTTTAAAACACGGAGTTGGCTACAAGAAGAAGCAAGTATCCTTAAAGTTTCACCCGAAATATTAAATCCACTTAAATCGAGGCACTGTACTATTGAAGCCATTCGCTTCGTAAATAGCAATTCTATCTTTACAGGATCAGTAAGGCGCGTGGCAAATGGCCTTAAATCGACGTTCTTAAACAAAAACCGATCGAAAGACAATCTGTACCACCATCGACAAACTCTAGAAACCCGGATCATGTCACTCAAAGGAAGGAAACTGAAAATCCTTAAAACAACTTCCTCGTGTAGGCTAAACACCGGTGCAAGAATGTTATGACCATTGATACTTGCATGTTTTGTTCCTGCTTGAGTTTGCCTCTGGTTTCCCTTTAAACCTACGACACTCAAAACCGTGGGGATGCCCTTGGATAACGTTAACATGTTTAGATTTGAATATGGCCCGTTATTCTCCACAGTCCTCTAGTGCCGCATATGATAAGAGTAAATCGCTTTACTATTTTCTGAAAACAAAAAAATATAACATCATTAACTAGAGGTTTAATTTAGGTTTTTTGTTTTTTTTTCAATTTCCCTAACCACAGTTCCACAGAATGCGCTAACTAAAGTCACCTGATGACTTACTAATTAAAATTAATCTTGTTAACCATTTTGTTGCCTTTGCCTAGCCTGTTCCAGGTGTTCAGATAGTTACAGCGCGGCGTTCAGACGAGTTAAATCGCACGAGGGAAAAACGAGGGGGAAATAACGACGGAAGACTGGGAGAGAGCTAGCCTTCCATTGTTCTTTTTTTTTTTCCTCGTCAATTATTCGCTTACACTTTACTATCTAAACCCCTGGAACCAACCATCCTTTAGACTGTTTAGAGTATTTTCACGGATGGGCGACCAATGAGAAATACTTAATTCAGTCTGTGAACGATACATTCGTATGATTGGATTTAAAGACCATTTACATTCAGTTTATGAACTGGAAAATGGCAGGCAGATGAATTATTTAAAGTCAAATACTCACTATACTGACATGATAGGAGATGTATACCCCCTCCCTCCTTCCCTCCGGTAAGCTTTAAAGCAGGGTAACTATCCCTGGATGAGCACCAACCGTCAATCAAAAAACTACGCCCAGCCTCCAAAACTTTTTGGAAGGATTCATAATTTTATAATCGATCTAGAACGGGCAGCGCTAATTTCCTTGTGGTGCCGCTTTCTATTCATTATTATGAGTTAAAATTCATTCAAGGAGAGATATGATCAAATCCTGCTAGTTTTCACTGTCACATCACGAAATTAAAACTAAATTTATAACCATTCTTTGACATATATACATGAAATTGAGAATCTGGATGCATGATATGGGATTCATAGACAAAAAAACTCTTGCAATATTTTATATCTTTATAACCTATGACTTCAAAAGGGCGTTGAAACTGAAGTAGGGTGAGTCGCTAATTTCCTCGCGTTTTTGGCATTAGTTGGTCACTAATTATAAAAGAAATAGTTCTGTTGTTTTGCACTGCCCATGGGCATGACACTCACTGCGCAAAACGTTGCGTTATCCGTCATGAAGCTGACGGGGTTTTTCGCCGGTCGTCTAAAGAGATCAGAGCTAACAAAAGGCCTCTTTCGTAGTCTAGGTCCCAGTTGTTCGAAAGGTGCACAGCGCTATCCACTGGATAAATCACTATCCAGCGGATAACGCAGTTCGTTTCCCTAATATTTATCCGCTGGATAGTGATTTATCCGATTGAAAGCACTATCCACAGTTTGAACAACAGGGGCAAGATGGTTTTAATAGCGATTGTGAGAGCTTTTCCCGACTGGTCTTGAAATTTGCCCCAATCCCTTTGCGCAAAAGGATCATTTGAAGCCGAAATCGCCGTTTTGTTTTTTTGTTTTTGGAACGGCTCAAGAAGAGTGACCTTTCTCTTTTATTGCAATTGGTGTTTTTTACTCGTTACGGCTACAAGAAAAATACGTGTTTTAAAGAGAAAAAAATCTGGAGAGTAGAAGTTGCGTCATTTCAAGATAGATATGAATGACGTGCAACTCGGCATTTGGAGCCATGCACAGAAATTAAAAGTATAAGATAATGCGGTAAAACTGTTCATTTTTTTTTCTAAACATTTTTTGCAATATCCCTCTGCTGAAAACGTTTATTAATAAGTAAGATTTATAGTCTAAGACTTTTTACCGTTGTGCAAGTCATTGAAACATTTTGTACGCAACTAGGAAAAAAAACTCCTAGAATTACGGCAGGCGCGGATCCACACCGGTTTCCACCGTTTTACGGAAATCGGTCAGATTTTTCTTAAATAGATATATTTTTAATAAGTAAAAAACTTTCCAAGTTGCAAGGCTTTATCCAAGGTGAATGGAACTGGCCAATATCCTATCTGAGTGACTCGGAAACCCGAGAACGGAGACTTTAGGGGGTTAAAATCTACAACATTTACCGGGGCAGCATGCCCCTGGACCCCCAAGAAGCTTGCGTTTTCGGCGCTCGTTGAGGAAATCGGTCAGCAATTATCCTAGATCCCCGCCTGTACGGGAACCCATCTTTTTATTACAGTAAGGTTTTCAATTTGCTATATGTGGCTGTAATGTGTCAAGTGTGAAAAATTCTGGATAGGAGATCCTTTTCAAGGGTATTACTTAGTGCAGGAAATGGAGGAAAAACACCTATCGACTGGCTATTAAAGTTGGATTTCTCTTACTTAAGTTAATGGTTAGGTTTGATTCACGTGTGGCTGTGAGTGATCGAATAATTTGCAAAGGAGATGGTAAAGTTAATTATGTATTAACAGAAAAAAAATCGTCGGTTAACTCATTACAAATGACTCCACCCAAAATGTAATGTGGTGCTATAGTTGATTCGTGGCAAGCAGTAGCTGATCAAATGTCTTCAAATTGAGTTAATTATCTCTTCCAGAATGCATTTGTTCCTCAATTAAAACTGTTATAAAACGGTCCATCCAATGTACATAGATTATCGTAGTCAAACAATGTTAATCATAATAGTTGGTTTGATAAAAACACTGAACAAAAATGAGAAAAATAAACGCACACTGACACATACTAGCAACAATATATGAAGAGATGGTTCGCTTTAAAAAAATCTTACCTTGAAGTGTCTGTAATTTCTGCAGGCGGTTTATGATGTCGCTGAAAGATTCAGCTTCCATTTTAATGGCTTGTCATACAATCACCTAATACGTCAGGGTGGAGTAATGTATCCGGCGCCTCTTGCGTCATAGACATAGGAACTTGGCACTCATCACAATTTCCTGAGGAACTTTTAACTTCCATTGTGGGCCAATGCCACTGCCTATTTTTGGTTGTGCTCCACGTGGAATTTTAAACACCAATGTATCAAAATTTTAACCTTTAACCCCTGGCTCCAGCTTATGGTGATCAATGCAAAAACTTCAAAAATAATAGTAAAAAAAGGGAACTTTCAATATATTTGTTAAACTTGTTAAGTCGCTAGGATTTTCAAACAAAGCCAAAAAAAAAAAAAAAAAACGTAATACGCTAAAGTTGTTTCTAAGTCTGAGTATCATTTCAATGCAAACACTTTTGTGAATTCGTTCACAGATTTAGGAGTTAAAGTAACAAATTATCAAGTATTTCCGCCATAACTTGGTCTTTGGAGGGAATGGTTAGAGACCTAATTGTCATAATATGAGAACGTCAAACAAGATCTATTAATAATAGCAGAGTGGTCGATCTAGAGTTTTTCAAGCCTGCTCTTTGTCAGGGCTCTTCTTTACCTTAACAGCACAGCACCGTAGCTACCAATTAAGATTGGCTTGCAAAACCAGTTTTAAGTTTCTTTAATTTTGTCCTTGATATGTGCGACAGTGTCTTGTAGAAATTTCAAAATGTCGATGGTTCGTTGAGGCTATTCCAACCTTCTTCCACCCAAAAGTATTGTGCATGTGAAGGCGGCAGTCCTGATCTGTGTTCACCAGGATGAAGGGAAACCAAAATCAAAGAGCGTTAACTGAAAGAACTTATTTTATTGTTATTGTTATTACTCAAAATAAAAATTTCGAAATTATCATAACGATTGATATTATTAGTCGACTTTCAAATAAAGTTTTAAAAAAATAAAAAGACTGAAAAGTAACGGTCTTCAGCAGGAATGAAACAGCACATCCATAAAACCCGTTTAATGTCGTCAGTGTGGTCCCAGGATAACCGCTTATAATTTTAAATAGAATATTTAAAATAGAATATTTAATAGCGGGATCAAAAACAGTTTCTACGATTTAATCGGCATGGTTTTTAAAGTCATCCACCCTCAATCAAATGGTCCACCCTCCTAATTACCGGCAGAGCGGATGCTTCGAGTTTCTGTTCACTGCACACGGCTGGTAGGCGCGTGCCACTGATGTTATATATATAGACTCGCCGCAAAATAAACTGGTAAATTTGAAACGAGAAAAATAAACAAGGTTGATGAATCATTTAATCTTGATACAGGATAGCTATATGGAGCTATATATATGAGCTTGAGATGAGTTAATGGTAATGATTAAGAATACAAAGCACAATGGCACTTAAGAAAGCACGTGTTTGGTTAACAATCCGGTTAAGTTAAAAGAGCACCGATGTCCATTTGTGTTGTTAAAAAAGGAAAGCTGTACGTGGATGGCTGCTTGGTCATTGTTATGATAAATACACGTAGACACGTAGACTGAGCTAGTAGCTCATTCTTAGTCTAAAAACATTAAAAACAAACTCGAATGTGGTGGTATTACGACTTCCTCTAGCAAAATAAAAAAGGCAATATATAAAGGGCGAAACCGTTGGCTCGATTTGTTCTCCTAAACGCTAATATACAGCTGGACACGAAGTTCGTTCGTTTGAATTTCAGAGGCTTAAAGAAGTCAACCGAGAAGTAAACTAACACTTGAACGATTAACATAATAGACTTCGTTTCTAAAGGTGAGTACCCAACCCTGTTGTTAGGCTTTAATTCATCAGATCAAATTCTTCTCGATTTTCTGTGAACCGCCATCGTCTAATCTGTTAAAAGCCCGACGATTGTCCAGTTAAGCCATCTCTTCCTAATTATAAACTGAGCAATGAATTAAGTTACCTTTTCCTAGCTTCACGGAAAAGTCTTTTTCACACACTCGAGGTATTAATAGTCATTACAGAACAGCAACGATCCTCAAAAAAAATTGGGAAAAGAAAAGAAAAGAACTTTTTGTGTGTCTCACCACACATACTTCGACTGACAAAAGTGCCTTACTTTGAAACAATTTTACACCGAGCGAAAGACATGTTAAAACAAACATATACGAGCTTTCTTGTACTATATTTTTAATTAATTTGGAATTCATTAGTTTGTGGTTGCAGGTACTGATTGTGTATGTAGGCCAAACTGAGCAGACAGAATTTCGCTGAAAGAATACCGTCATTTGTTAATGTTGTCAGTGTTCTGTCTGGATGGCTATGGTCGCTCAAGGACAAAGAAGCAATAGAAGAAAGCAAAATGGATAACAGAAAAAAAAAAGTGATAATCCTTAAAGCAGTGGTGAACCTTTTTTGCGTAGAGTTGCAGTCAATCTAAACAAATGTGTTTTGTAGTTATTATGAGTTATGGTATAAAATTAATCTGATAATAAAATCGATGCTAAAAATTGTTTCTCTGAAACATTTCATGTTGATAAACCGAAACTCCTCAATTACTTGTCAAACTTAAAAGGTGTTTGACGATACAGTTTTTCGGAGACCATACCGAGTATGCTTCAATCGCCTTAAAAACGAAATTTATCCGGGTCCGATGGCCATAAAAATTTCAGCACTAACTGACCTTGTAAAAAAATGTAAAAATGTTTTAGGTAAAATTGATATTACCATGACAACGTTAACTGAACAAAAATCTTTGCACCATCTAGACCTGCCATTGTGAAAAAAACACAAACAAACAAAACAAAACAAAACAAAACAAAAAACAAAGCAAAATTCTGTATGCTTGAAACCCATTCAACATATGTCGTCTTTTTGGATCGGAAAGTTCAAGTTTCTGCTTGGTTTTTGTTTTAAAATTATTACATGGCCTATTTTTCTCACGTCACTTTATTCGCGATATAATTTAACAATTAAGAAGCGGACTGCCAAAGTTTGGTCCTTAGCAAAAAACGCTATTGAAAAGAAAAGGTTCGGCAGCTGGCTCAAGAAATGCTGTAGCAGAAATCTAATAGATAAATCTGTTAACAACGTGGTTGGAAATGACTTGACTTGCCTATTATACAGGAACGTGAAGAGTCCGCTTACTTTCGCATAATTGCAATTCATTAATTAAACGTACTCATTAAATCTGAACAAAACCATATCGAAACCAATTAGCAATGCTTTGTTTTCCTAACGTTATTTGCAGGTGTCAGTTAAGATGCGGATATTGTGCTGTCGTTACTTTATGGAGCCAGCTTCGAATTCTGGGACGCCGGCAATTCAACGCCTTTGCTGTGGTGTGGGTCACGTGATCGATGACATATTTCGCCAGCTCGTTTTTTCCTTCACACTTGTTTTTTTCATGAAAGTTCTAAGCCTCTCTGCGGCTAACGCTGGCTGGCTAATTCTTCAGAAGGAACTGACTCACGTGGTATTCTCCCCTCTTTGCGCCTTTCTGGTGGACAGCATAAATATTCCAGTTCTGTCCCGGAAGCTGGGGAGAAGAAAAAGCTGGCTTCTGATAGCAAATATCGTGGAAGCAGTCTTTATACCTTTGTTTTTTAGCACTTGCTTCCCCTGCCAGAGCGATGGAGGACAATGGCAGCGGATGGTATATATTGGTGTGCTCAACACCATTCTATCCTTTGGAGGCGCTCTTATGAACGTCGGACATTTGTCCATCATTCCTGTCATCGCTAAAAATCAAAGCGAAGCTGTGGAAATGAGCGCATGGAGGTTTGTCATTTTCTCAATGACTCAAACATGAAAATAACAAAATGCAGAGTCAAATTGCACTTTCTCATTACTTACGTTATATGGCGGCTGTTACGGCGAAATTGATGTAACTTTGTTTTGCATTTTTCGGGGGGCAAAAATGGTGAATTTAAATCAAGAATATCAGTATTTGAGGGAAATGTGAATGTTTGTAAAAGTTTTCTATTTGAAAGTTTTTAAGATTTCTTATCAAAGCGGCCATGCAACATGTACTACGAACTCAGTTACTTAAGACATCAAAAATTGACATGTTCCAACACTCACCTTTCGTTCTTTCGTTTTATTATTTTTTTAAAGGACCACTTTTTCTTTCCTGAGTGGTATCCTAACCTTAGTTGTGGCGTGGGCTATTTTCGGGCAAGACAATAGCGAACATCTAACAGCAGAAAATGCAATGGATTTCACGGTAATTATTAATAGTATGGACATCAGTGACTGAGCTTCATCCGTTACAAAGTTATAAAACTTTTTCCTTGCTTCCTTTTTTTCAGGTCATGTCTTTAATATTGGTTGGAGTTGGTCTCTTGTTTTGTCTGATTTTCCACATCGGAACCAAAGAGCCTTCGTGTCAAATCAACAAAAAGTTGTCTGTGACGGCTGGAGGCATTGTGGTAAGGTTTGAATTTCCTTAGAGAAAACTGCTAGAGACCATCAAGTCAGTTATATAATAGCCTCCCTCGCAGCCGTTTATTGTTTCGTCAAGCAACGTTGGAGAGGAGCGTTACGTGACGAAAAAAAAAACAGCTGCGAGGGAGACTAGTTATATAATAGACCTAATATGCTAGCCTGAGAAAACAGCCGACAGTTAGTGCGACCCTACTGGCTTCCCTGCAAAATGGAGTCTCAGGAAAGAGTGCAGAAATTCCATACTGTCTGCCTTTTACTCCCCATCTAGATCTGGATAGCTCTTTTGATTGGTTGATGATACTTACCAGGTGGAACTACCAATCAGAAGCAATCAGCCCAGATAAAGGTGGTGGTACGTCATCAGTATGGAATTTCTGCACTTGTTCCTCAGACGTCATTTCACGAGAAAACCAGTGGTGGCCTTTTGCGAAATGTTGGCTCTTTAGTTAGCCTACCCTTATGCAAGTTTGCTTCAGGGAAGCCACCAAGCTCAGTTTCAGAACTGTCATTTTACAATGCAAGGCACGACGGTGAAATTGCTCGTCTGACGTAGGCACACGTAAGGGCCATAAGCCGTATTAATATATAGATTTAGCCAGGGCTTTGAAAAGCGAAGCTCTCGTTAATATGTTTATAATTTACCCATCGGCAAGCAAAAGAATAAAATCGTGTAAGGCAACGAAAAACAAATCAATAGGTTTAATTAGCCAATAAAAAAAAAACAATAACAACTTTGCACGTGCAGCACACTTTTTTGTACATTTATTTGGAGTTGTTTTGCACGACTACAACGTGAAACTTTTTCAGTTACGTATCTTATGAAGGAAATGTCGAATGTGCTCACCAAAAGTTTCGCTGCTTGTGTTCCTGTTCGTTTTTTTTTTCACTGCCGGCGCCTATTCTCACCTTGCTGGCCGCTAGCATTACTCACTTTCTCACTGCCAATTTTCATGTTTTTCTTCCAACCAAATTCGTCTCCCCTGTTTTTTAGCTCTTTCTCTGTTATCCACGTCAGTAAAGACATTTAAATTTAGTCGGACTCGACCCAGTTTGTTATTGTTGTTTTCTCTCTAAAAAGTTCGCATGGCTATGCCATTTCCCTCGTGTTGCATTTGCGTTGCAAGACCTGTTAATTGACTTATTCTACATTGGTATGTCTGTGGTATGGACGGGCGTGTGTATGATCACGTGATTACCAAAATTTCTTGGATGCTTAGATTACCAAATTTCTTACTCATGGTGCTCCGCTGCATGCGCTCCGCGCGCGCAAGAGCTCCGATATAAGTTATCTTGCCTAGTTCCTTTACGGCGTTTTCCCAAGCCTTCTCGGCCAATTGCCTTCGGTGACGTATCCGAGGCGAACAGGCGGGAAGCACCTAGACAAGAACAGAATGCGCAAGCGTGCGTCGGAAAAGTCGGACTTTCTGGAGCTCAAGACGTTGCAAACAGCAAGCAATTATTCATGATTTAAAAAACCCTTCTAGATATTTGAGAAATAGTTTGTAGATCGACTTTTTCCGACTTTGAAAAGCCATCACAATTTTCATTCATAGTCCTGTGAAGATTGATTTCTGCTCCTTCAATCTTATCATTCGACTTCTCATTCTAACTAAATATTGTTAGCTCGAATTTTCAAAGCATTCACTTCAAAAAGGATTCTTCATTGACACCGTGTGTAATAAACTTAGAGCATGTAGAGTACAAATCTTAAATAATCAGAAAAAAATTACACTTTCAAATAAAATTCATTAGCTGTGTGAAGCGAAAATTCTTTAAAACTTCGCTGCTTGGTTGTGTTTCAAAACAGGCAAAAAGCTCCGCCGTGAAGAAAAACCTCAAATTCCTCGAAGGACAACTTTGTAACGAGAATCCTTCCTTTGTCCACTGAAAAAAAACTAGCTGAACATTATTTTAAACTCTCCCTTCCCATTTGTTTCTTTTAACGGTACATTTTTAACCTTGAAATGCGAAACTTTGGTCTTGAAACCCGTCGCATGGGATATCTCACTTTTGTCTCACTTCTGAGAATTTTTGTCTAGGCCTGACTTCTTCGATTTGACCACGCGACTCGAAACGCATAAGCCGCGGGGAATAATGAGGCCTAGGAACTATGCAATCAATTTATTTATCTGTCACTCTACTAATACATCCAGCTTTACATACAGTGACAAAGATCTCTGTCTTCATAGTAGTAGATTATCAAGTAGTTTAACTAGATAGTTTTTATCTAATGATTAAGTAACCAAAACTGTCAGAATTTTAAGACACTACAGAAAGCAATGCGAAAATAATAAGCCAGATATCATCATTTAATGATGAAATAACCTTGATAGCTTGTTTATACTTTACATCTAAATGCATAAGTTTTAAACCTTTTCAAATCAGACCTTTTAATGAGGTTTACTTTTCTCTAAACCCTCGGCGGTCAGGAAAGAATTCTATAGTGATATATATGTGAGTTCATCCAATGTATTAAACAATTTGTTGTCATAATGACGTCATTTCGCCTTTACAACATTAAAAATATAGGAGGATTTTAAAACGGTGATAACATTATGCAGGATCATAATGGTGTGTAAATTTCTTTGCTTTAATTAGCGGTTTTAAAGTTATAGGGGATGATCTCCAAGCTTCCCTTTCCCACCACGGTTCTAGGCAACCCAAAAAAGCCCATTCTAAATTGGGTTATAAAGACGCCAAACAAGCTAATTAAAAAGGCATGGATGAATTTAAGTCCAAAACAATATGTAGTTCTCTTTAACTGTTTTAAATTTATCGCAGAGAAAGTCCTCTTACATTGCTTCAAATCTCATAGTTCAGTCGATGACCTTCATGGCAACAGGTAAGATAGTGTCTGCCATTTTTTTACAATTATCAAATAAATAATTTAAAGGTGTTAGACAGCTAGGCTTTGCTGTGTTAATTATGTTGTGTGACCATGAAGAAAGCTTTGGCACCAGTTTCGTATCATCAGATATATAGACTGAGAATGGATTGCAATTTAGATCCATATATATAAAATCAATTTAAGTATATAAATATTTTGGTGTTTTTTTTTTTTACTTTTTCAATGATTTATGTTCTATAGATACGCATAAGAAGGAAGCTATTCGAGACAGGTTCCTTGGGACCCTAAAGGCTACAGACTCAGTCACCGAGGAAGGCAATCCTGCGAGGAAAAAAAGTTTCGCGAGACACTTTATCAGCGCCCTTTTTGCTCAAGATGAAGAGGAGAAAAATAACGGAAACGATGCTTCCCCTTCTGTAAACGAGGCAGAGATGGGAACAGTTTCCAAGGGCTTAGAAGTACATTCATCTCCTTCTTCTGAATCAAGGACTCAAAATGATGACGAAGTGTTAAATGATGTCAAACAATTACCACAAGAACGGAAAATAAGCGTTCTCTTGAGCATTGTTTACGGTCTGGTGGGGTTAGACACCGATAGAGATGAACAAGTGTCCGAGAAAGTCACCGTCGAAAAGTCAGGGGAATGTAATGGAAATAAAAGGCCCATTTCGTGTACAGAGATACAAGGCTCGAGTGGTCCTAACGGCTCAAGAAAAGAAGAAGCAGAAGACAACTTTTCCCATGCTTGCCCCAGTTCTCGGCTTGGTGTCGACAATAAAGGACTTGAGTGCAGTGAAACGGAAATATGTCCTAGCTTCCCAGATCCTGAAATCCCAAAGATAAATGTAAACGCACTAACTACAAGTAATTGCAAAAGGCTGTCAGCTGTGTCAGACGATCCTGAATCTGCTCTGCCGCCTAAAACAATAAGAGCCTGGCTCAAGGATCCACGTCTTTACATGGTGATTATAGTCTTTACATTTTTTACCTTCCATTTCATTTAGTATGTGAATTAGTTTTTTTGTGCTTTATTTGCTTTTATATAATTTTTGCTTATTGTAATGCGCAAGTGATCGTATATCCATGAGGCCTGGCAGGCGCAATATAGATATATATGCAATTGTGTTTATTTATTTATTTAAATACGTATTTATTTATTCATTTATTTTACGCTATTGTACATACATGCATTCAAGGCACAAAGCATTGATTGGAAATTTTAAATCATCTTCAGTAACTGATTATCTCATTTTTTCATACATTAAGGTAGCAATCATATTCGCTTGTACAAAAGTCTTACAAGACGTTGCCTACGCGTATCTGCCACTGTTTCTTATTTACAGCGTTGACTTTGGGAAGGTGAGTGTACATATGTTAATGTGTTTTTCTTCAGGCCTCACAGGCCATCACTATTTTGTGGCCCTGTGTCTTTCTATGCAATCTCTATATCTCCATGTCATGTTGACTATATTAAAGTGCTATACGTTTTAATGGTTTAATCCTTGTTATATTATTCTTATTATAAGTGCATTTGGCGGGTACATTATTACCTAGTAATCAATAATAGTGCTGCAAGCATTTGGTTAAAACGCGGCAAGTACTTAATATGCCTGGCCTGCCTTGCGGAAGGTCCCGAGTACGATTCCCAGCTGTAACCTCAAATCCTTTTTTCGACTTCTTCCCTTTTTAATTTTCGTCTCGCTTTAGAGGCTTTAAATAGCCAGCGAAACGGAGCACCGGTGGAGAGAAGGAAGGCGAAGTAAGCGCACTGTCGGACTTATCTCAGGTTTCAAGCTACCGGCGTAAGATAAGAAATCTGATTGTCAAAATTAGCTACAGTAGGACAATCTTTATCTTATCGATCATTCACTTTGCCTTTTCAGGATGCGATTGCATATCTGCCACTTGTGATGTTGATCAGCGCTACAGTGTCCTCAGGAATCTCAAAGAAACTTGTTAAAATAATCGGAAACAAGGTTAGACCAGTCCTCCGTATCAATTTGTTTTACTGCTCAAAATGAAAGAAATCAATAGGGAAAAGAGGGGACCCGGTGAAGAAAACTTTTTTTCGGCCCTTTGGGCCTTAGTTTGGTCTAAAAATAGGTGGGGGGGGGGGGGGGGGGACTTCCCTGGATCCGCCACTGCAGCTACTGCATTAACCCGAAACCTTCTCGTATAGACTATTAGAGGGAGTTTCCCCGGGTTCCTAGATTGTTGGCACAATATTGCGACAACGCTTTACGAGCTTTAAAGCACTCGACCCTCGTCATCAGTACAGGCACGTGGAAAACACTTACTCTTCGTAAATTGTGGTAAGACAGAAGTACCTGTGTGTCCTGTCCTTTGCCACGTCGGAATCGCGTTGTCAAAAATTCCCGTGTGTTGACACAACGTACTAATGTGCAATATATTTTTTTCTTTAATATGGACAAGAAGCCTTCTATGTTTCGATATAATGCCATCCTTTACCAAGAGAAAATAATTAGAGAGGGAGTCTGGAGACCTTGGCGGGGATACCTTAATTTCGAAAGAGTTATTTTTAGTAATAATATGCGGACCATGTGGAACAATCTGTTGATCTCGTTGACGTCAAGAAGACTCGCTTTCATAAAACAGCGCGCTCAAGCGAGGCGGAGACAACAAATGGAGAAAATGGTGGCCTATGATCTCTGGCTTTAACCTATAAAAGGAGATCCATGTATATCTCTGTTATGTAGAGTTTTTGTTATCAAAACGACAGTCCTCTAAATACGGAGGGGTAGTTTAACCTGCTATTAATTGATTTTCTTTCTCCTCAGAATTTGCTTACTCTATCTGCCTTATTCGTGATTGCAGCTGGTGTATGGTTTTATTTCATAACCCAGTCCAACAAAGTGATGACATATCCTGCAGTTGTTTTGCTAGGATCTGGGTTTTCCATAATGTTTGTTACGGCCCTTAGCTTTGCAGCAGAACTTATTGGGGACAACAAGGTGAGCTTATCACGTGCCTCAACATTATGACGTCCAAAGTTACAAGTTCAAATAGAGCCTACTTAGCAATGCTTCCATCTGACCTTAATTAGTTGTTTTAAAAAACGCAGATAGTGCTATCCACCGAATAAATCTCTATTCCCAGGTTTAAGTGCAATTGGTTTTCCTAATACATGTATCTACTGAATGGTGGTTTATTTTTTGGCCAGGCTAAAAGTTTTTCAAAAGGTGGATAGCGCTTAATTCCACCAAATAAATCTCTATCCAGTGGATAACGCAATTGGTTTCCCTGATACTTATCTGCTTGATAATAACGATTTATCCAGTGGATAGCGTTATCCAGCGTTTGAACAACCGGAGCTTAGTATCTAAGAGTCGACCATTTAAAAGGCGTAATAAAGAGTATTGTAAACGTGCTATAAATACAGTCGACTCCCGATGACTCGAACCTCGCGCTAACTGACGAACCAAAATCGACTTCCCCTGGATTTCCTTCATACATTTACTGTAATTTTACCCTTGGTGACTCGAACCCACGATAACGCGATTCTCCCGCTCCCCAGAAGTTGTTTCCCTTCAGATCTTTTCTATTACAACTTTACCTTCGATAACTCGAACCATGTTTAAGCGTCTGACAAGTCGAAAAAAGCAGCGAACTGCAGTCCAAAACATTAAAATTTATTTCAAAACAACTTTGTATTCTTTGTCTTTACTTTTTCGTCAGTCCAATTGAAATACAATGTTTTAGCGCTGTGCTGTGAAGTGTGCATCATACTTGCATTGCTTCTCCATACCATTTCCTTTATATTTCTGATTATTTGCTTCGAACTCCCGATAACTCCAACTGTTTTCGATTTGCCTTGAAGGTTCGAGTTATAGGGAGTCAAATGAACAGTTGTTTTCTAATGACGTCACAGCGGCCATCATGTTGGTGTTCCAAAGCAACTCGGAAACGGTGGCCATGTTGACGTACCATGACAATCCTCCGCCTGGGTGTTGAACTCTTTTCTTAAAACGCAAAAAAAAGACGCTTTTTGGGGTCCGATAAACTAGAGTAGCTGCTGGCCACATGAGTGAGTGAAAACACTGACTCTATTAAAATGAAGTCAAGCTAACTTTTGAAAAAAAAAAAAAACAAAAAAAAAAAACAAGTAACTTACCATCTACTCAATATTTGAAGAAGAGGATACCAAAGTGATCGACGCTCTGGTATTAAACCCTCGTGAAGCTTTACACAACGCACTATATATCGTTCTTGTACACGATCAGAAATTGTAACCCGAGAATAATCACTATAATCACAAATATCTAATCACAAGACTAACTACATATATACAATATGTTTATCTGCAGTTTCCAACATGGCCGGGAAGATTTAACGACCCTTTTATTCAAGATAAGGCATTTTGATAGGGCGTTTAATTTTCCCATTCTTCTTCTTCATTCACTTTACCATGAGAGCCTCAGTGGAAAATTTCCCAGGGTAGTACTGCAAGGGAAAAAGCTACGTTCAATAACTGAGGAACGTCAGATTTAGGTTCTTAAATTGTGAATTCCAAGGAAACTTTCAGTGTCTGTCCTTCGCTTTTTCAGCAAATATTTGGATGTCTGAATTTCATTTAAAAAACCCTTTTTAGGTCTTTACATTTTAACTTGAGAAATTTTGAATTTGCAGGGCACATCTGGCGTCGTGTTTGCTTTTATGGCTTTCATGGCAAATGCGACTGGAGGTTCATTATTCGGTGTTATTCAGAAACTATTCCCCCAAGAAAGGTAACTTAATATTTAAAAAAAGCTACTGTATTAACTAGTAATAATATAACCAATAATATAAGTGTGGGCGATAACGGCCCAAGGTCAAAACGTTCTCCCAATCCCAAACACGGTAGATCAGATTGCGTTCTGTGCATTCCACTCATTCTTAGTGGAAGTCCAAACTTAAAGAAGCTGACTTCACACTTGCCGAACATGTGTTATAGCAACCTGGAGATTTGGATTGAAGGTTCCTCTTGTCGCCCTCCTTGGTATTGCACTGCGCAACCGCTTACTGCGTATAATTTCATGCGTAATAGACCTCTTTAGCTTGTTTGTTTTGTTTACCCCATAATTTATGCCTACATATTCAATTTTTTAAGCAAGGACCAGCTTACAAAAAAGAACGACCGGATCCTAATAAAGGATCTAATCAGCAATAAGTGAAAATATAAAACAAAAGAGAAAAAAGGCTGATTTTACAGTCGGGAATATATTTTTAACCAATATTTCGGAAGGCACGGCTTTCCTTCTTACATATAATGATATAACATTATATTCATATTATTACATATGGAGCTGGAACTTTTGCGTTTTTTCGTTAATCGTTTTGTTTTGTTTGTTGTTTATTTTTTCACAGCTACAAAATGCATTTGTTGACCCTTTTGGATCTTTGTACAGACCGAAATGAAAGATTTCCCTTCCCATGTACTTCAGCTAGTAGTAAGATCCCCACCCTTCCATGCACCTGAAGCCTGAAAAAAGTACTCCATTCGGACGGAGCCTTCCCGTATAGCTCACCCCCCCCCCCCCCGTACAATTATTTCCCTACCTAAAATGACTAAGAGGAAACAGAGACGTTTTTTCTAGATAGAAGATATAAGCAAGCAGTTCGTTTTTGGCATTTTCATTTCAGCAACTCTGAAGACTGTAAAGACTGTGGGGATTATGTCCGTTACGTGTTTTCATTCGTACCAGGAATTCTCGCTGCCATCTGTGTTCTAACTGTTCTCCTGCTTCAAGTTTCACAAACAGTAAAGAATCAAAATGGTGAGTGTCAGGTCTGTCTGCAAGCAGTAGGGCATGTAAATGTACTCCCTATAATCAGTGAAATGGCTAAAACAGTTCTAACGGTTTGTTAAAGACATTTTGTTGATAAAAAATGCGAATCGCGACAAGATGACGTTTTTCAAGGCTGAAGAGCCAAGCTGGGACGATCGGTGACCCACGGAGGGGAGGGGGGCCCTGCCATAAGTGGGCCATATAGGTATGTGCCGCTCTGAAGGGTGGGGTTTTCAAGCAGTCTACTCTGGGATAGGGTATATAAATCAGAGAGTTTGGGTCTAGAATAGGGTATCATTTTCCAGGAAACTTACCAATTTGTTGAACATTTTAGTCTACACTAGGGAAACCGGGAATTGCCACTCAAAAATATAAAAAGATCAATTCGGCAAATTTACATTTACGTAACTCAGCCTAAAAACTACTCTAGGTTAGGGAGGGATTTGGGGAGTTAAGTCTAGTATAGGGTAGCAAAATTCAGCTGAACTAGCTCTGGTATAGGCTAAGGGTGCCAGGGTCCCAGCGGCGCATCCCCACCCAAAATTCCTAAAGTGCCCCCCCCCCCCGGGCCTAAGTTGTTGACCTGTTAAATCGTGAAATCCCGTGAGCTTCGTATTTCTCTAACTCATTATCTGTCTATTACATTCTTTGCAAATGTTGTTAAGATATTAATGCTTCGTCCAAAGATGTGTTTTCATGACGGTGATGCGTATTTATATTGCAGTGCCCAAGATGGAAACCGAAAATGAGACAGTTACAGACACACGCTTTTAGAATAGTTGAAGAACCTGAGGCTACCTTCTTATAGTTGGGAAATATTTTGTAAAGCCCAGAAAATTAAGATCTTTTCAATAGTAATTTGCACATGATGACGTTTTACCACATCTATCAGAATCCTATTGTTTCATTTTATTTAACCGCCAGTACATCCTAACTATCCTCGGAGACCCAGGGGCTGTCAGTCGGGTCGAGATAAACGGCGGCGAAAGTTTTCAAGAACGGGAGAGAGAGTCCCTGGGATGCTACTCTTAACAAACCAGGTCCACGACTCATTCGAATGCTTGTCTCTGATTTGGGTACAAAATAATCGGAGGCCAGTATCTATCGCCCTGCCGCTTCGTGATCCTCTTATACGATACCGCTGTCTGGCTCGTGCAGGAGAGCTGTCGAAACTTATCTTAACTCTACTTACTGATTTAAGTCATTAAAACATTTGCGCTAGAAACTGTGTGCGTGCCTGTTTACCCCTGCTCGGCATACTTGTAAAACAAGTGCAAGAGAAGATTCTTCGCCCTTTAAAGTTGTAGGTTATTTGTTGTTAAATATTTCTCCTCAGTAACACAACAGTTTCGAACGAAACTAGTAGGGTAAACTTGCAGAGTTGCGTGAACAAGCCTACAATAACTAGTGTTTACGAATTAACCTTCACTCACAATACACTTCTTCGCGAATAAGAATTCGAAAATGTTGTCCTTTTAAATGTTTCATTGAATTAAAATATTTCTTGTCCTGATTGTTTGTCAAGATCTCTTTCTTATCGCTTTGCGGGTTATGGTTTTCAGCCGTCCGTGAACTCGCATGCGGAAGTACTTAATATTAAAATGCCGCGTGTATCAAATGAATCTGATGGTGTTTTAGCAGTAAAATGCAGACGAAAATGATTCTGAGACGTCTTCCTAATTATTAGTGTTTATTCAAATTCCGACAGCTCGAACTGCAAGTTTGGCCCTTGAATATCTCATCGGATCTTAAGTTAAGATCACTGACACAATATCTTGAAAAGTGATGACCTTAACCCGAAATCAAATAAGCTTCGAATATGTAGAAATTCGCTTCAATCTTGCCTAGTCTTCGATCTCCTACATTTTACTGAAAACCTGTTCCTAAGTTTTCGACTTTTAATTATGCTATGACATTATTTTAAGTTGCATTTGATTAAAAACAGTATGAATCGCGTATCTTATTTGTGATATTCAAATCAGCTACGAAATGTTATCTAATGCGCATATACATCAGCTGCCTGTGTCCCTTCGATGACAATTAAAGATCGTGTGAAAGCAGTTACATCATTGCCTCATCGAATAAACGCCGGTCTAATAATCATTCTTCTCTGTCCCCTGCAGCTTGCTCAAAGGATTGATCGTTATCCACCAGATAAGTCACTACCCAGAGGAAAGGTATTGGGGAGACCAATTGCGTTATCCAGTAGACAGTGATTTATTCGGTGGAAAAGGGATAATTCGACCCATTTAACAACAGGCGCCTGCCGCCTCTGGGTGCGGTGTTTATTCGAGAGCGATCGATATTTATTAGTATATTTCCTTCCACCCACGGCGTTTAATCGAGATGGGCTTTAAATAGAGTTATGGTAGGCCAAATATGTTTATTATCCTGTGAAAAGGCTCTCCCTCCTTTTTGGGAAAAGGGGCTAACAAGAGCCATAATTATGGCTCTTAGGCCAAAAAAAGCAGACACGGCGACGGAAATGTGAGAGCTCAAGTCCTCACTTGATTGGCTTCGCTCGCTGAGTTTTTCTTTTTTCCTCATGGCCTCCAAGGACTCAGGTTTTTCTAAGACATATCCACTGGAAAGTTATTTATGAAATGGAGTAGCGTCAAGAGACTATAAAGGGGACAGAGAGGGCATCCCCCATATACACCCTATTCCACAGGTAATTCGTCTCGAGTTATTTTTAACACCACAGATCTCAAGGGGGATTAGACAACAGCCAATCACATAGCGCGAATGTGTTCCGCGTGGATGACCCACGCTGAGAGCCACGCGTCCTTCACGAAATGACGCAGAACAAAATGGGGGAAGACGCGGAGACCGATTTTGCCATTCCTTTTGTCGACGAAAACGACCACAGCGAGATTTCTGCGAAAGCTGTGTCAGCGAAACCGAAATTAAAAAAGAATCGCCCTTCCTCTCTTGTACAGAGCTAACAGTAGAGCAGGGAAATCCTTAACACACTGAATATTCTCTCACGATCATTTATAATTTACAGTTTGAAGAGAGCAATTTCTGGTTTGATGTTTATTTTTTTCAGTCTTTATAGCGATTATTCCTACCCACTTACTTTGTCAATTGTAGGCGAACCCTCCTAAAGCTGAATTTCAAGGGACCATATTCAAGCTCAGAAAGAGAAATAAAATTTCGTCGTTGCTTATTTACGTCCTCCATAAAACGCGAAATTAGGCATTTTCACGTCGTAGTCGTGCAAAAACGGGAAAGAAATGAACAAAAAAAGTGTGTTGCACGTGCGAAGTTGTTGTTTTGCTAATTAAACCTATTGTTTTTTTCACGTTCTAGTTGTCGTCCGCGTCGTTGGATCTTAAACTCCCTAAATTGTACAAACGACCGGTTTCAATAGACCGGCGAAATTTCTCATTTTATTAAAGCACTGAGGTTACGACAACTTCGAGATAAACTGATTTCACAGGTTGTCAAAGAGTCCAGCGATTCCTTTTTCCCAGGTGAGCGCCGACTCATGTCGCTTCAATACTCAGGAATGCTCTCGATCTTTTTACGCTTTCATTGCCTCTCGCCCGACATGTTTTGTACGGGGTTTGGTCATGCGAAACCTCCACGAAACATCCGCGCCTCGCGCGAGGTAACTTTATCCCGATTCTAAAAATAACTCGAGACGAATTACCTATGGAATAGGGTGTATATGGGGGATACCCTCTCTGTCCCCTTTATAGTCTCTTGATTAGCGTTGAACAACTGAGTTCGTGTTTTTCAAAACAGTATCTTTAGAACATTAACGGAACATCCGGCCACTGCAAGCTTGTTAAAAAAATCAAAATTTTTTTGATGCGAAGAGTGGTTTTATCGGCACAGCCGTTATTATGGCCTGTTCACAGGCTATAAACAACAAGCTCTGGGGCGTAAATAATTGTTTAAAACCGCAATAGCGCAAACCCCTAGCCTGTCTAGAGGCCGGGGCCCCGTTTCTCGCCGAAAATATCCGGTAATTTTCGAGCCCAGAAAGCTGCGTTACATCTGCCGTATTTGCATTCTGAAGATCAAAGTTGCAACAATTTTGGAAATAATACGAAGAAACTATCACTTAACGAAGCAAAATTGATTGTTTTGTAAGCTACCGGAACTGTGCTACTATTCAACAAGTTACCGGCCGACGGCCTTTCGAGAAACGAGCCCCCTGGGGCAAGTTTAATTACATCATACGGGATGACGAGCAAGTTTTATTACTTCAAACAGGATGTTTTTTGCGCACAACTTTTTAAAACTTGCGTTGCTTAAAGAGTTTGCCAATTCACAATTTTAAATTGATCCAAACAAGCTTCAAACTGTTGCGGAGTATGAATGAAATAACAACGGAAGCGCGAGAAGATTACCCAGAAGATGCATGCAGACATTTCTTTTCAGTATTTTGAAAAATTACCTGTTTCACAGCTAATACTAATAGTTTTTCAAATTTTTAAGGTAAATATACATATTTACTGATCATTAACTCGACCGTTAAACTTCATTGATCACTATTTTTGTTCCACGTGAGCAGTTTGGTAGACACCTTACAGAAGCACCAACTACAGGAAAAAATTACTCAATATGGATGAAACAAGCCAGCTTCGTGACCTCTAAATGAATGTAAGACTTGGTGGGGCGAAAATAAAATTTACTCAGTCAAGGTTAGAACGCAGTGTGGTCACCTACGCGCGGGATAGCAATATAGAAGAAAAACCTGTGTTTGTTCAAGCAAACTCCAATTCCGGCCAAGGTCACGTTTTACATTATACCACGAGCTTTTGAGTCGTATTTAGCCTGTCCACAAGTTGTTTCTGATTGGCTGGGAAAACTAAAACCAAACAAGTTGTCAACAGGATGTCAATATGAGTTGAAGGGGGCGGCAGTTGAAAAGGCCACGCGTTTTCTTCATTTTTCTATCGGCTTCGCAGCTAGTTCGCGCGCGCTTTGCGAGCGTTTTTGTGTCTTCGCCGCTCAGTAGTGCTCCCGACAAAACCGCCATGCTACGCAGGCTAGTGATCTGTGATTCTAAATCTCCCTAAAAATCTAGTTTAATTGTGCACACAAGATTACGCGTGTACGCACATTAATAGTACGCAACAATGGAAATCCACCTACACTGGAAAACCCTTCCAGCCCACGCAAAGTCGACCCCCTATTGGTCATGCTTACAATTTCGCTCCACGTGTATGGCATCAACTAAACTACATTAATTTGAAATAAAAGTGACTTTTAGCCATTGCTACTCAAGCGAACCTGGGCTTTTCAGTACAGACTGCAGTCAGCCCTGGTGCAGTCGACACAGTAGACTCGACTTGTTACGCCTTTTGGTGTCTAAAGGTGAGAAAAATGTTTAATTCTAATTCCAATTACCTACAATTAATCATCGATTTTGAAACTGATTCGAGATTTTAGATCTTAGTCGCTCAAGGGGTGCGGTCTTTTTCACTTTTAATCCATTAAAACCCTGAATTAGAATCATCTAAAATCCTGTGTTACAACGTACAAATTGCTACCTGTCAAAAATATTAGTTCTGAAGGGTAGTTTGCAATAAGTTAAATTTCGCCTGCCCTTATATGCCAGGCAGTGAGATTCAACATAGAATCGATCTATTGTAGTTTCCATTTCCTTTTCCCCTGGACAGCAGATCCTGACCGTTCGTAGCTCATTCACAAAACCCGGCTTCTGATAGAGTATATATTCAGGGATGCGACACCACGGCGAACGCCAAAACCAAAATATACTTCTCATCAGTACTGTGTTAACAATCCCAAAAGAAACTCGTAATACCACATAACGCAGTAATTCAAGGTCAAAACTACTCACTTACCGCTGGAAACCATTACAGTGAGGAAAGTTGCTATTATTTCTTTCGTAGATTTGCCTCCCAAGCAAAATTGAAAAGTCTAACTCGCTGAAACTAAACTAAGCTGCTGTGGTATCTGTTTACCGATTGTTTTCTTTTTTTGTTAGTTTTAAAGAGATCTTAAAACATCCCTTATGCGAAATGTGTGAATTTGTTTCAATAAGTGTATTTATCACTGGCTAATGCTGCTATTCTACCAGTTACATTTGAGAAAAAAAAAAGGCGCGATTAAGAACTGACCGTGACATTTTTTCGTAGAATACCTTTAAGCTGACTCGACCCAGTTATTTTTTGAGGGTACCATCCTGCTTTGAAACTCTGTGGTATCCCCACCTTTACTTTGATCGTAAGTCTAAGATATAGCATGGATAACATATAGATCAATCTACAATATAGCCGATAAAATTTTTGGCGATGGGAGTAAATGTCACGTGGTTATAGTACCACGACTCTTTGGGGTCTGAGTCGAAATTCTGCTGTTACTGGTATTTTTTCGTGAAAATCTCCCGGTTACTTATAGTGCACATTAGTGACTTGCGTTGAAGAGAGTTTCACCAAAATTGCAAAGACCCAATGCGAGAAATTCAACGGTTTTCAAATTTAGGTCATAATTTATGTGAAAATAATAAGCAAACGTTACACGATTATATCTATTAAACTATGAGATTTATCCCTTTATTTTGGGGATCTTTATAACAGATGGGTCCTTGCAAGTCAGCAAAACGCTTTAGGGCCTTGTAAATGCGCGCGATTAATCGAGCAATGCAAACATATAGAAATTATAGTTTTAGCGTATTAAGGCCTTTCGAAATAATTTTAGCAGCCTTTAAGGTCTCGGTAAAGGAAAACGAGGTGCCCACAGAAAAAAATTCTAGTCGCGCGAGTATTTTCGCTACAAAGGCAAGTTATATATCAAATTAAAGCTAAAAGACTAAATTACCTTATAAAAGATTTTATTTCATCGATTTTCAAAAGGCGCTTAAGGTTTTTGCTCTCGAACTCAGAGGTATCGAGTTTACTGCTGAGGCTCCAGCCCTTTCGCTTTGTCATCAATATTCACTTCCTTTTTATTGCATCTGACTGACAGATAAAAGACCTAAAAAAGGGTGTGAGGAATTTTCCGATTTCCCTTTGTAACTCATTTTATGTCAGTTTCTTTGCGTAAATCGCGCTCGAGATTCGACTTTTTAGTTTGAAATACAATAATTCCGCTAATACGAGACATATGCAAATTTCCTCACACCCTTTTTTAGCTCTTTTATCTGTCAATCAGATGCAATAAAAAGGAAGTGAATATTTAACAACGCGAAAGGGCTGGAGCTTCAGCAGTAAACTCGATACCTCTGAATTCTAGAGCAAAAAACTTAAGCGCCTTTTGAAATTCGATGAAATAAAATATTTACAAGGTAATTTAGTCTTTCAGCTTTAATTTGATATATAACTTGCCTTTGTAGCGAAAATACTCGCGCGACTAGAATTTTTTTCTGTGGGCACCTCGTTTTCCTTTACCGAGACCTTAAAGAAGAGAAGAACGACAAAGAAATTATAACACCGTGATAAACTAAATGAATCCAGAGGAAATCTTAGGCACACAAGAAAACTTCTCAGTGAAATAATTAACAAATTAAATTAAATTGATTTCTAGGTTAACTGATAACTTTGTCAAGGACAGAAAAATGACTTCTGACCCAAATGAAATAGCAGAACACTTTAATGAATACTTTATTAACCTAGGGCCAAATTTAGCTGTTAAAATCCCGACTAGTTTAAGAAACTTTGATTCATACTTGGGTGAAAGTTATCTAAATTCTATATTCCTCAAGGCAATAACGATAATAAAAAAAAACGAAGTAGCAAGAGAAATAGATAACTCAGACGCTAACAAATCGCCTGGTTTGACGAGATATCTCCAAAAGTTGCATAGTCGAACCTTTAACAAACATATAATATATATATAACCAGTCATTTGTCACCCCTAGTGAACTTACAGTGGAAGTTGCACGCTGGGAAAAAAAATGCTAAAAATCGGCCACAAAATGTGTCCAAAGTTTGTTTAAAAATATGCGTGGAATGTCACAAATATCTCTTAAACTATAGAAGATAATGAGTTGAGACTTTCACTTTCTATTTGTCTCAAGTTTTTCTTTCAAATTCTACATTTTTTGGGTTAGTACTGCGCATGACCAAAAAGTCCATTTTGTGACGTCATCAGTTGTGACGTCACAAAAATGAAATTTGAGATTCCAAATCGGACAAGTTCTTTAATTTTATGTGCACTATATTTGTGCAAAGTATCACACTTTCAGGTTTAATTCTCTTGGAGGAGAAGTCTTTGGGAGTTTTGATTTTTTAATTGGCCACTAGAGGGTCACGTGACTCTCTACCAACAAAACGCCTATTCCAAAATTTTCCTGGAGTGAAGTATTGTTGCCTGTATTAATTTCAGTGTCATGCCCTTAAAGGAAAGAAAGTTATAGCCCCAAGAACTCCAAAAATGTTTTGTGCCTATCACGCCCCCACTCAATCTTTTGGCCGATTTTTACCACTTTTTTTCCCAGCGTGTTGTTACACCAATTTTTAAGTCAAATTACAAGGAATCGTACTCAAACTACCGACCTATATCAGTTCTCCCTTGTTTTTCAAAAATTTTAGCGAAATTAATGTACAAGAGAGTTATTAAATTTTTGGACAAGCATAACATTTTAGTCCTGCAAACTCGACTTTTCGCCGAACCTGTCTGTCTCGTGCAGGAGAGCTTTCGAAACTGAATACAGGCATAAAGATTTTACCTTAATATAACTCTACGTACCGTTTTAAGTCATTAAAACTTTTGCCCGCGTGCCTGTTTATGTCTGCTCGGCATACTTGTCAGACACAGGCAGGGGAAATTCAGTCTTCGCTCTTTGAAGTTTGTAGGTTTGTTGTTAAATATTTCTCCTCAGTAGCACAAGAGGATCGAACAAAACTGGTAGAGTAAACTTGCAGAGTTGCGTGTAAAAGCCTACAAGAACTCTGGTGTTTACGAAATAACCTTCGATCAGTCCACAGTCTGATTTCTTCGGGTTGGTGCATTTTTGGCTTATTCAATTTCCATATAACCCCAACATTCCTTAAATTAATTAAGGCACGCGACAATTTCCTACTTTTTCTCACCAGGCCAATAGTTGATATGAATAAGACTGAAACATGTATGCATGATAAATGCATGGGGACGGTTATACAGGAAATCTTACCTTTTGGTTTGTTTTGTTTTGCTAGAAGCAAAATTATGGGGGTATTTTCGGTTTTGTGGCCCCATTTTTACTGAAAAATCTTCTCGAAAAAAGCTCTCCTGCACTACCCAGTCAGGTACGGTAATCTACGGCGAACAGTCGAGTTTGCAGGTAAACGACTTCGTATAAAGCAGCTTCCAATGCACCTAGAAAACCGCTTCAATCTTCGCTTCGATCTTCGACATTGTACTGAAAACCTGTTACTTAGTATTCTTTTGTTAATCATCCTATAACATTATTTTGTAATTTTGTAATCTGTAAATTGTAATTTGTTTACCCACGGATCACTAAGGAGTTCATAAAAACTTGTTGAAACGTGTCCGTGCGTTCCAGATCGAATTGGAATTTGAAAGTGTTGGTTTTTTAAGGAGAGGGGAAAACAGAAGTACCCGGAGAAAAACCTCTCGGAGCAAGGGAGAGAACCAACAACAAACTCAACCCACATATGGCGTCGACTCCTGGACTCGAACCCGGGCCACGTTGGTGGGAGGCGAGCGCTCTCACCACTGTGCCACCCTTCAGCACTGACCCTTGCTCCCTTATATCATATTTAATAATAATAATAATAATAATAATAATAATAATAATAATTACAATTATAATAATATTAATAATAATAATAACCTTTATTTAAGTATCAGAACAATAGGTAATATTTACAATTTTAAATAATCTCGTATTGTTTACAAATTAAAAACTAAATATATGTCCACGATAGAAAACTATTTACAATTGTGAATAATTTAAAAAAGTGGGAAAAGGAAAATCAAGCATTACTAATATAAGAAAAAAGCTATCAAAAATGTAGGCCTAAAATTATGAGTGCAGATGTAGACCAGGTACAGCGAAAGTGAAGTCTTCTGAGACCTCACGTGATTTGAATGGATATCTAGAATAATAATAATAATAATAATAATAATAATAATAATAATAATAATAATAATGCGTCAGAGGTTCGCGAACGCCGTTTCGTAGCAAGATAGAGCAATCATTAGACTGTAAAATAAATGTCGCTAGTGCGGATATCTGAAATACGAAGTATGAATCGCGTATCTTAATTGTGCTATACGCAAATCAGCTAAAAATGGTATCTAATGCGCATATGACAGATATGAATCAGCTGCTGATTGTGTCCCTTATTGATGACAATTAAAGATCTTGTGACGGTTTACACGATTATTTGCCCCAGCGAATAAACGCCTCACTAATAATCATCCTTCTCTGTCCCCTTGTTGAAAGTTGGGATACTCCTTATTCACCAGATAAACCAACATCCAGAGGAACTGAAGTATTGAGGAAACCAATTGCGTTATTCAGTAGACATGCAGTGATTTGTTTTGTGGATTAAAAGTGCTATCTACCAGTATTTAACAACAGGCGCCTGCCTGGGTGCGGCGTTTATTGGAGAGCAATCGATATTATTAGTAATTTTGCTTCTATCTACGGCGTTTAATCGAGTGGGGAGTTACATCGAGTTAATGATTTACAAATATTTGGGCTCCATCCTGTGAACTCAAGTCAGAGGCTCTCCTTTTTGGGGAAGAAGGGGGCTAAAAAAAGCAGAGACCCGCATCTAGGGATAGGAGAGCTCAAGTCATCTCTTGATTGGTTTCCCTCGCCGAGTTTTTACCTTCTTCCCATAAAGGAGCCTGGTTTTCCTATGACTTGTCCACTGGAAAGTTATTTATGAAATGGATAGGGTTGAACAACTGAGTACATGTTTTTTAAAACAGGGTGTTTAGAACCGTTGAGAACATCGGCTCAACGCGATTAAGAACATCCACCACTTCATTGACATCCTAATTGTTTTGATTCGAAGAGTGATTTTAATATCAGCACAGCCATAATTAGGACTGTTTTTCAGAATTGAAAGAAAGTCACGTTTTCTAACAGCAGCAAACACAGTGCGGTGTAAATATTTGTTTAAAACCACGACACCGCAAACCCTTAGCCTGCGGCCAGAGCCCGTTCTCGAAAGATCCGGTAATTTTTCGGGCTCGGAAAGCTGCGTTACATCTGCTGTGTTTGCATTCAAGATTAAAGTTTCAACAATTTTGGAAAAAAATACAAAGAAACTATCACTTAACTAAGCAAAATTGACTGGTTTGTAAGCTAGGAACTGTCCTACTATTCAACAGGTTACC
The DNA here is from genome assembly GCA_964035705.1 of Porites rus. Lineage (NCBI taxonomy): Eukaryota > Metazoa > Cnidaria > Anthozoa > Scleractinia > Poritidae > Porites > Porites rus. The sequence goes on from OZ037996.1 coordinate 41,394,578, forward strand.
GGCCGGGCTAGGTTAATTAAATCAAACAGGATGTTCTTTGCGCATAACTTTTTAAAACTTCCTTTGCTTAATTCTTATTCATAATTTTAAATTGATCCAAACAGCTTCGAACCGTCGCGAATGAAATAACATACAGACAATGAATGAAATAACAACGGAATCCCGAGACGTTTACCCAGAAGATGCATAAAAATATTTCTTTTCAGCATCTCCAAAAATTACCTGTTTCACGGCTAATACTTATCTACTAAGAGTTTTCAAATTTTTAAGGTAAATAATTATACGTATTTACCGACCATTAACTCAGTTTTGTATGACTTTTCAACCATTAACTTAATTGATTACTTTTTTTGTTCCACGTGAGTAGTTTATTAGACATTAGATGCCTAATGTTTACGCGAAAAACATTTATTAAAAATGCAATGATACGCGGCGGTTATGATATTATTTTTAGGTCTCAGTCAGCTTGCAACAAAACCTTTATTCATGTTGCTTAATCAAGCAGGTTCCCTTAATAGCGAGGTTATGTTATGGGTCATTCTTACAAGTTCCTTTCCACGTGTAAGGCATCAACTAAACTACATTTGAAATAAACGTGACTTTTAGCCATTGCTGCTCAGGTGAATACAAAGTCTTGAGCAAAACCTGGGCTTATCAGTACAGTCTGCATTCAGCCCTGGTGCAGTCGACACAGTAGACTCGACTTGTTACGTGTTTTGGTGTCTAAAGGTGAGGAAAAATATTTAATTCTGCTTCCAATTGCCTGCAATTAATCATCGATCTTGGAACTGATTCGAGATGTTAGTCCCTCAAGGGGTGCGGTCTTTTTATTCATTAAAACCCTGAATTCGAACCATTCCTATGTTGCAAAGTGCAAATTGCTACTTGTCAAAGAGTTATGAAGGATATAGTTTGCAATAATTAAATTTCGCCTGCCCTTATATGCCACCTGTGAGTTTCAACATAGAATCGATCTATTGTAGTTTCCATATTCTTTTCCTCTGGACAGCAGACCTCGACGATTTTTCATAGCTCATTCATAAAACCGGGCATTTGATAGAGCATTTTGAGGGGTGAGCACTCACTACAAACGTCAAAACCAGCAAATACTGCATTACTCTAATAAAAATCCAACAAGAAATCTCGAAATACCACATAACGTAGTAATTCATGGTCAAAATTACTCACCGCGCGAAACCAATTTACCCTGAGGAAAGTTGCGATTGTTTCTTTTGTAGATTTGCTTCCCTAGCGAAATTGCAAAGTCTGATCGCTGAAATTAATCTTGTAAGCTGCTGTGGTATCTGTTTACCGATTGTTTTCCTTTTTGTCAGTTTTGAAGAGATCTAAACATCCCTTAGGCGAATGTGTATATTTGCATCAATAACTGTATTCAGTCAATGGCTAAGGCCGCTATTCTACCAGTAGGTAATTAACCCTCTACTTGCACCCTTATCATTTGGAAAAAGAAAGCGGGACTCTCAGGTTGATCTTCAGTCCTGATTATGATTGAGAACTGACCGAGCTTGACGCGTTTTTGTAGAATACCTTTTAAAGAATGACGTTATTTGTAGTAAATCAATTCCGATCATCACTGTCTTCGAGCCAGGGGACTCATTTTGAGTCTAAAGTACCCTACCGTCTCATTTTCTATCGTGTATGCGCAGCAACTCCACACGCGATTCCCAAGAATTATGGCGAGTATACTATAGCGCAATTTCGTCAAGCGTGCGTCCATCCCAAAATGCTTCAATTCTTTTTTTCTAACACAGCTAAAACATTTGACTAGGATATTCGAAAATTCAGCTGCGCCTTGAGCAACTCTTGCGCCTCTTTCGTGCTCCCCAAACTTCCCGCGTGCTTGATGTCTCTACATACACTCGCTGCTCAAGCATTAGCCAAGTGCTAATTGACATAAATAGCTGCGGATGCAGGTGTTTGAAACATAAGTTGCTGGAGTATCATGAAAGTAAAAATGTTCTACAGCCTTCTTAAGCCCCGGCGCTCTCAAGTGACGTAAGCACAAGCATAACCATATAACCATAACGCGAGCATTACCATACAGCAAAATTAACAATTAATGAATGGGGCTGAGTATCTTATGAAGAATTATGGAGATCGAGGAGGGTGTTATCCGTCGAGGCCGTAGGCCTAGGCGGATAACACCCTCCGAGATCTTCATAATTTTTCATATGATACGAAAGCCGAATTCAATAATTGTTTTATTATTCATTCAAAATAATTCCTAGTTCAAAAACAAAGCTAAAACATGCTTACCTCCATCAATGTTAAATTTTCCTTCGATAGTGCGCGTTTAGGGTTGTTCAGCTCCGCAAATATTCCCCAAATAGCAGATGTCGCCCTTCGAGTTTTGTTCTTGCTGTTCTTGCCATGTTTTTAGCTATAATTTCGCCTAGTTCTTACTCTTGAAACGAGTGAAATGTCCGCCATTTTTGTTTTCACAACCAAAAACAACTCAACCTCTTCCCCAGGTCTTCTCGGTTAATGGTGCAAGAACGCTGCATTTTTGACGTCATTTCCTTGTTAAACACAAAATTCTTCCAAATTTGGTCATCAGTAACTGGTTATGGTGAATTAAAAGTGTGCTTTTAGCCAATCAGAATCGGGGAAATATTTTAAGAAGCTTTAATGCACAAGTGAGGCGCCTCATTTAAGGGAATCCAGATTCCGTAATCCGAGAAATTCTTGCTTGAGAAATGTGGAATCCGGGAAATTTTGCTTGAGGAATCCAGAATCCTGGGCTTTGGAATCCAGAAAACAACTCAATAAATCCAGAATCCCACCTGCGGTTGGAATCCTGAATGTAAGTTCCACGTACTGACAATCCGGAATGCATGGCGTAGAATCCAGAATCCATGCTGTCTTGGATTCCTTACATGGGGCGAAGCGAGTAAGGCCGTGACAGGTTTTGATATTGTTGTGTTGATGCTGGAGTTTGATAATGCATCAATCAGCTGCTTCCCCCTGGGTGATTTGTCCAAATGCCCATTCAAACCTCATAAAATACCCCTGGGTATAGGGCAGAGGAATCATGACAAATCCCATGCCCCTGGCCATGGGTGCAACGATAAGAACTAGTGTTCCCTTTAACGCACAAATGTACGAATTTTACGCACAAAAACCAGCAATTTGCTTTGCTTAGAACCTCATTTAAAGTTTGTATTATTTCAGTGCAGTTGGCTCGACTTGACCAAATAGTTTTAAATAGCGTTGTAAACAGGCATGTCGATGAAACTTGGTTAATTCAAGCCCTTAATCTCGTGCCACAAGGGCGCGGAGTGAACACCTCGAACAACATCCGGGAATCGTCGAAAGGATATACCGCTGACCAGCAAATCCCCTGGGTCTACCCCCTGGGGTACAATCTCTATGAACAAAAGTTATATTTTCCCCCACACCCTCAGGCAAAAAATATCTGACAATCTCGACAAGTGCCCCCTGGGTTCCCGTCAGTGCCCCGGGGGTGGCCGTCACGGGGAAACCGCTGATTGATGCATAATGAGGACCATTTATGTGCATATGCTTTTGCTTTGGTTGCTATTGAGGATCAGGCCTTTGGAGGAGAGGCAACTGAAAGCAGCCGCAACATCTTTTTTGTAATAAGTCACTGAAAAAATGTAAGCTTCACGCGTCTTAAGAGCCACGCGAAACGAGGAAACTTGACACTACAGCAGATCAAACCGACGCAATTGCCAAACCAGTCTAAACTTTATTCGCCTTTATTTCTTGACGAGAGTGGGCTTTTGTCGTCAGAGAATATTTTCTTATTGCTCATGAGCAAAAGCTCACTGCCCGCTTTTAGTTAAAAAAAAAAAAAAGAAGAAGAAGAAGAAAAAAACACCACGAAACGCTCTGAAATGTGATCAAGTGATCAAATGTGATCATCTTACAGGAATAACAAAGCCATGTAGCCTAGATCTTGCTCCTTAAGCACAGCTGATATCAACGGGGTAAGGATAAACTAAAGTTAAAAACACGAGAATATAACCAAATATGAAAAGGCAGATACTTGAAAAAATTCCTCTCGCACAGCCGGTAGTTCGACAATGCACCTCGTTTTGTGTTTGACTTGCCAGTGCAAAAAAGGCCCGGGCGGGGCGGGGGGGGGGGGTACTTTAGGAATTTCTGGGTGGGGATGTGCCACTGGGACCCTGGAACCCAGAGCTAGTTCAGCTGAATTTTCCTACCCTATACTAGAGTAAACTCCCCAAATCCCCCTATCCTAGAGTAGCTGTTTACCTAGTCTAGATAAAATCTTCAACCAACTGATCAGTTTCCTGAAAAGTGATACCCTATTCTAGACCCCAACGCTCTGATTTATATACCCTATCCTAGAGTAAACTGCTTGAAAACCATACCCTTCACAGCGGCACATACCTATATAGCCCATGTATGGCATTACCCCCCCCCCCCCCCTCCCGGGAAAAAAGGTTCGATCCGTGGGTACAGAAGCCCTTTCAAACACTTGTAAATGAAGGTGCACAGATCACGTACACTTTCATTTTATTTATATGTATCTAACCACTCTTAACAAGCGCAAGGAGTTTAATCAGTTGTATCTTCGTTTAGACACTCTAACAATTTCTGTTACATAATAGAACCCATAGAAACAGCGTTGTATTCGTAGTAACCGCATTTAAATTTCAGTTATAAGCAGCGTACCGTTGTAATCTACTATTTGACTACTTTATCCGATTAACAAATAGATTCCATGTTGCCGTGTGCCTGTTCAGTAATAGATCACAGATGACGTCAAGATGTGGTAAAAACAAAGAAGTGGCACACGAACCTCAGGCAGGTGCGTCACTGATGTTTTTACCGTGGGTCTGAACAGACCCACGGCAAAGTGGAATCTATTTGTTTTACACAATGATCAAAAAAGAAAAAAGACCGATACACATACCTGCCACGTACCGCTTGACTGTTTGAGAATTTGTACCAGTTTAGGCAGTATTAATGTCCCAAATGCTTATTTTCGTCCCTGCTTCTTCTCTTTTTCTTTACCTTACTTGTTTACAGTTTCTTCGAAAAAAATTTCAACGTCTTTTCTTGCTCAAAGCAGAATAATGACTAAAATATTTTTGCAAAACAGCGAGTCTCGTAGTAGTGACACACGATGGCAACTGTTGTGAAGATTTCTTGAAGTTTAGGCATTCTCAAGTTGTAAAGGGCTCTTTCTGTCTCTGTTTCTCCATTTTTCGTCTTCGTAAATAGCTCCCGCTAAGTTTTTTAGGCTATCACTTGCTTTAATCCGAAATAACCTCACAAACATTTTCAAAACCGCGCGCCATGTTGAACAAAACATCAAAACAAGTTTTCCGTGACGTCATCCATGTATCTTTCCTCTGATAGATCATGGACAACGAACAAAAATTACAGGGCGCGTATTATTCACATTATTGTATAAAGAGTGTTACACCATCTTGTAGTACGAAACTATATAGTTACTGTAAAAAAATGCCTAGTCAAATCTTCAGTTGATATAAGACATTGTACTTCTGGTACTCTCGCTCTAGTCCTTCGATTCTATTGAGAATTCTGACAGCAGTTCTGCATCAGCTGAAATCAAGTATATCGTCTTCAGCTAGGTATTCCTGAAAAGGCAGTTGAGATTCTTCAAGTAATATTTTAGGACATAAAGTGCACAGCTCACTCCAAAACAGCTAAACCGCCAGTTCAACCATAGCTCCGCTGTCTTGCGTGATGTTGAAATAAGCATACATTAACGTCTGAGCGACTGACGACCTGATGGTATAATCCAACCTTCTTACGAGCTAGCTCCAGCTTGTGCTGAAGAATTGGCCGGGGCCGGAAATAGACCCATCAGACACAGAAAAATATTTTGAATACTGAACAATATGTAGACGTACTTGTACGTTATAGCTGCTGCACATCAAAAACTTCTAAAGCAACCTCGTTCCAGGGTTCTCTCCTACCCATCCCTACGGGTAGGACTGAGAGAACCTGGGAACGAGGTTGCTTCCCAAGTGGTAGGTTAAAGAATGATTAGAAAGAATTACACCGTGTATTCTTGCTTTGATATAATCAATTATAGTTAGTGTAGGTTTTTTCGTTTTGTTGCTTAGTTTTGCCGTTAAGAGAAAGGAGTAAATCAAAAACATATTATTGTATTGTATTTATAAATTTTTAAGGGGTTTAAAATTTCAGCCTCGATTTTCAGTTCTCATAAAATATAAATTCTTATAAAAAATATCTCGCAAATGAGAAATCGCACCGATATGAATCTTTGCGAGGGGTCTTTCTGCATACACACCTTCTTTCATTTCCCAGATTTTCGACCTTATCTATGAAAAGCTTTGATTTTAATTTGTGATCGCTTGACAGTAAAAATCAGCAGTTGTTTCCAAAGAGTGTCGGACAATAGAAGTAACCCTGCCTGTTCAGCTGCCTAATTTGACATAGTAGGAAAAGAGCTGGGCAGTCTGAGCAGAAGTCCAGCGGGAGAAGAGCTTAAATCATTCAATACCAACTTTTACATAAACCACTCCTATGATCTTTCTTCACAGGATTTTAATATGAAGATTTTACGGAAGTTGTGGTATGGGTGCACCGAAGGGACAGATGTAGAAACTCGAACGCCATTTATTCAACGCTTTGCCTGTGGAGTAGGTCATGTGATCAATGACATCATGCGTCAGCTCCAATTTTCGTTCAGGCTAGTATTCTTTATGCAAGTTCTCGGTCTGTCCGCTGAAAATGCTGGCTGGTTGGCACTCCAGAAAAAACTGGCTCTCGCTTTTGCCTCGCCTTTCAGCGCATTCCTGGTGGATAGAATCAACATCCCATTTTTGTCGCGGAAAATTGGAAGAAGAAAGTCTTGGCATTTAGTCGGCACTGTGTTGGGCGTCATTTTTATGCCGATGTTTTTCAGCACATGTTACGCTTGTCCGGACGATAGTGAGGAGTGGCAAAAGATTGTAAGCCTTTCAATATTTAATGTGATATTGGCGCTTTCAGGCTGCTTACTGGATATTGGACACTTGACACTTATACCTGTGATTGCTAAAGATCAAATTGAAGCTGTAGAATTGAGCGCGTTGAGGTTTGTTCTTCGTCTTCCTTATAATTCAACCACCTGTACAGAACTTTCACCTGGATAACTCGAACCTGTTCAGTTTATTTTACACATTTGCATTTGAAGGTTCACCTTAGCTAAGAGATCCATTGTGTCTTCTCCCTTGCAATCAATAACCAACACTGAAATGACTTCACGGCCCTTGAGATGACTTATCGGACAGTACGGTTAACATTTATAATATTTTATTTTGTTCTTGTAGGGTTACCTTTACTTTCTTAAGTGGAATTGCTACCTACCTCGTGGCTTGGGTAGTTCTTGGACGAGATTCCAGAGACAACCTCTCAACAGAAAGCTTGGTGGACTTCACGGTAAAATAAATCATTAAATTTTGCTCTTATTTCTAACGAAACGTCATTAATAAGTGCTTCTTTAACCACCGTACCCCTTTTGAATTAATTTCAATTCTTTCTTTTTTAGACAATCGCCACAATATCGATTGTAATAGGACTCATATTTTCACTGATTTTCCATGTTGGAACTAAAGAGTTCTCAGGGGAAGGAAACAAGGACTCGAGAGGCATCGTCACAGAAAATCTGGTGAGATGCTTCTAACATGGAAAACTATATGTAAGACGTTGCTCGTTTGCATAAAGCCTTTTGCCCCTTTATCTCTGCCTATTGTGTATTATGCTAATTCCCTGCCCCCCCCTCATCACCCCTGGGGCTAATTCCTTCTTCGAATGTTCAGTTCTGTTATAATTTTCTTAAACAGAGAAAAACGTCTTATATTCCTCCAAAGACTGCTCTACACGCAGCATACGTAAAAGAAACAGGTAAGCTTAGGCCTTTGAGATACATATTAATTGAAAGTAATTAAAATGGAGACACGCAAGTTGCCATTGCAAGATATTCATCAAGACTTGGTTTTATAATAGCGGGAGTCTTCCGCTTTATTTCATTTTTCGGAGTAGCGGTTTCCCGCAATTGCCACTTCCACATCGTTCCCTGAATAAAATCCCGTTTTCCTTCAGTTTTTAAATCTTCTTTTGGAAATAACAATCGTCCAAAGACAAATTTAAACCAATGCTAGTGTAAAGCTGAGAGTGGGTGGAGAAGAAGGTGCTGGAGCAGGGTGGGGGTTGGAGCTTGGCGTGGGGACAGCAAACGGAGTACATTAGATGCGGTGGTACACACAAGCTTCACGAAAAATAAGTAGGGGACCACATTCACGTGCATGAAATTACCACAGTCACGTGCAAGAAATTAGGGCTGATCAGTGTCTTTCTTCCCCGTTTTTTTTTCAGATGTGCACTGTCAGAAAGAAAGACTGGGTAATGCTATTATTGACAGATTTCAACACAAGACGTCTGGTGATAAAGAAGCCATCGTGAGAAAAACTACTTTCGCGAGGCTCTTTTTTGACGCCTTGATGTATGTAGATGGGGGAAAGGAAGCTCAAGCTAACGGCAATTTACACATTGAAAACAAACACGGCAATCATGACCATTTGCTCCCAACGAAAGTCAATAGTGATAAAGAAGTGTTAGAGGGAGTAAAAGAGCTCCCGCGCGAAACAAAGATAAGCATTTTGATGAGAATCTTTTACGAACTGATTGGAGGTGATTCTGAAACTATTACAGATATGCATGGCGTCAACTGCACTGTGTCAAATGATCGTTACGGCAACGAAGACGAAACCGAAGAAAAATCTCACAAAAACGATTCCCAGTCTGGTTCTTCATTGTCGTCTGGTGTGGATAACAAAGGTTTTCTTGACTCCTGTGAAACAGAATCGGAAAGATTTTATCCAGATCAGATTAAACTAGAACCAGTGGAGGTGAATTTGAACGACTCACAGAGAGAAGGGGTGAATTGCGAACCATCCACTAACTCTGATGACCCGGAATCTGCTCGTCCATCAACATCTGCGCCCACCATGACCTTACGAACCTGGCTTAAAAACCCTCATCTCTACAAGGTATTTCTCCTTTGACTAATCCTGATACCGGAAAGGGGTGGCCATGGGGGGAAGGGGAGGATGGGGGGCTACTTCCCATACATTCTCTTAAATGAAATCCAAAGACACGGATGTTCTCACAACTTGCAAAGCGATTGGCCAAGGGTCTTGCCGGCGGATTTGTGCACTAGTCATGCAGTTTACGTCAAAAGCCAATTGATCAACGGTTTTTAGAAGGAAAAAACATGGCGGTTGAAGGTGGGACTGTTAATTATATTTTGATAATTCGCAATTTTGATTTTATGTCGCTTTTCAGGCATATAGTGAGTGGTTTTCGGTTTTCTGTTGAACAATTTTCCTCTGTAGAGTTTGGAATATTCTGTGCATACTTCACAAGAACCGCTGAAGAGTTGAACTATCGATTAGTGTTTTGCTGCAAACCTTAGGAAAGTTAAGGTTGCTTAAAGGTACGGATCGATCTTTCAGTAAAAGTTGTGATTTGTTCATTAGGATCGTTTTGAATTCTAACTTTCAATTCATGGTGTTGACTGGTGGTAATAAACGAAGTGAAATGTTAATGAAGTGTGAATGTTTATTCCTGTATGATATGCACAGCTGTAAGCTCATATTTATAAGGCTCTCTTGAATATACTTACTTCCGATAAATTTGACACCTTTTCCAGTAATTTTTATCAGCATCATAACTTCTATAATCTTCTGATGTCCTCGCCCGGCAAAAGGAATGTAACCTATAAATCGATCGATATATAAGCTTAATATGGTCCAGCGCGCGTTTGTTGTCGGTTAAGATCTCACACGGTTGCAGTGACTTGCGTTTTAGTTCCCCTGGCAATTTCAGTACAAAGGGACGATATGCAAGAAAAACAAAAAGGCATGATATATTTTTTAATTATTTCCTCTACCAGTTCGGTTCTCGCGTCTAAGATACTGTATTTACTATTGGGAAAGTTACTGCAATTATCTGCTGACCACCACGCAAGGGAACCGCTTTGCAAGTTGTGAGAACATCGTTTTTCTATCCCGGACCGCGTTTCTTAACCGCACCCCCTCCCCCTTCCCTGTTTCGATCAATAGAGTCCCACTAATTATTTCCTTAACAACTGTAATTAAAACAAAGCCTCAAACAGCTATCACGTACCAATTTCCTGATTACAATTTCGTACTGTCCAAGTGAGAAATTGCCTTAGCCCGGCTGTTATATAGATAACTTTGCCGTATTTTCAAAAAACATGGGTGCCGCCATTTGCACAAACCACCCAGGTGTAACTGTTGTACATAAACTTAAAATCATAACATTTAACGAGGTGGGAAAACGAACGACTAACAAAGTATATCCAAATGAAGGCTACAAATACTGAAAAGAGTTGAAAAATTGCAATCCCTCTCTCCTCCCTACATCAGTGAACTTATAACTGTCAAACCCAAATCTACCTACAGTCTCCGCTCAAACAACGGTACTCTGCTTCTACCTCCTACGAACAAAATGCTGCCTACACTTGGTACTCGCTCCTTTGCTGCTGCCCCTGCACTTTGGAACAGACTGCCTGCTGCTATTAGAAATGTTGCTTCCTTAAATAGTTTTAAGAAATCAATCAAGACCTTTCTTTTTAACGAATCACTTTAAATTTTATTTTTTACTTTTTCTCCATTCAATATTGTATTTAATTTTATATGAAATTTTTGTAAAGCGCTTTTGATCACATCTGGAAAGAGCGCTATAGAAATTTTTAATTGATTATTATTATAATTTTATTATTACTATTATTATTATTATTGCCTCACATCACAGCCAATATTTTCTGAAGCGTCCCAAACGAAAAGGCTCGAAACAGTTGAATTCCAACCGTGATTTCCAGTTTAATTTCCCCATGTAAATGGTAATTACCCCTTGTCTCACAGCCCTCCCCAGCATTTCAAATTTTCAGAACTGTACTAAATTCCGGTGTTATTTCTATCTTCAGGTTGCCATCATCTTTACCTGCACATTTGTTTTGCGAAACATTTCTTACTCATACTTGCCACTGTTTCTAACTTACAGAGCGCATTTCGCAAAGGTATAAATACGTATTTAAATATACATATGTATACAATTCAAAGAGAACAGACGGCAAATTGTTGTTGCTCGAAATATCTAAAAGTCGTAACTATTCATCAATAATATGTGTTGAAAATTTAACTTATTTTTATTAAACCATAAAACTCTAAACCTATTTACAATACGTGCGAATAGGAAAGTGCACAGTAGTTTAGAACTTTAATATAAAAACTGAATTTTTGTCTACACCTTTTCTTTATTAGGAGTCCATTGCATATCTACCACTTATTATGTTAAGCAGTGGAGCACTATCATCCGCTGTTTCAAAGAGAATTGTTGTCAAAATTGGTGGCAAGGTAAGGAATTGCACTCATGAGAATGTCACATTTATACCTCTGAAAAAGAAGCAAATTTTCCGCCCCGTTTGGTTACAGTAAGTTATAGTTTAAATATATAGTTCCGCCAATCTTTGCAAGGATACAAAAAACGGTTTGAGCCAATGGACGGTAAGGTTTCTTACCCCTGAAACCACACGAAGATCCGGGTCGAGTAAGTCTTCTGCTGTCTTCGAACAGTGTTCTTGGTTCCACCACTTGCTCTTCAAATTGACCTTATTCACGATACCCACCATCTTGGTTCGCCCTTAAGGACTGATTGGATAAAAGCAATGTCACGTCGGTTTTTCGGGGGGGGCAAACAAGCTATAAAATTTGCCAGTGCAAGTTTGTTATTCTTAAGACAGCAGAAATATAAAGAAATCTTCATAACAGCAAATTGTGGGTTGGAGTGATAATTGTTACTTTTTTAGATGCAGTAGAGACCGTGGAGAGACAATACTCACACAAATCTTGTCGAAACTCGAGCACTATATTTTGCATGACTATTACTATTTAATTTTTGCTAACCCAGCGTGCCTACAGAGCAAGGATCGCCTGCAAAGTATGTTTAAATACCTCACAATCAATGATTATTTTCACTTACTTTTAGTGGACGTTTATCCTGTCGGCCCTTCTCGTTATTGGAGCTGGCGTTTGGTTTTATTTCATAAGTGAGTCCAACAGAGTGATGACCTATCCAGCTGTTGTACTGTTAGGTTGGGGATTTTCCGCCATGGCCGTTAACTCACTGGCCTTCGCAACGCAGCTTATTGGTCCAAATAAAGTGAGTAATTAATTAGCAAAGCACTTGTTACGTCAAGTATGTTGTGTGTAGTGTCAATGTATTCAGGAAGTCTTTCATTCACTTTCTCTGTAGTAGTAGTAGTACGCAAGCCCTGTATTCCATCGTTCTCTACCAAACTACATCAGTGAAGATTTGGAACGGATCCAAAGAAGGGCTTTCAGAATCATCTATCCTGACCTGTCATATAGTGTAGCACTACAAAAAGTTGGCCTACCGAAACTTCATGAGAGGAGAGAAAAGATTTCAATCGATCTGTTTGACGAGATCGTCTGTAACCCCACCCACAGTCTCCATAGCCTCCTCCCCCAAAGGAAGAGTTGTAAATATGCTCTGAGACGCAAAAGTGATTTCACACTGCCCCTATGTAAAACCGAGCGTTTGAAGAAACGTTTTATTTTTAGCCATGTCTATAAGATGTAGATAATTTTTCTTATTTTCTCTTTGTTATCATCAGTATTTGTAAATATCCCGTAATTCAGCCTATGGCTGCAATGGTGTTTATAATAAAGTATCTATCTATCTATCTATCTATCTATCTATCTATCTATCTATCTATCTATCTATCTATCTATCTGTCTGTCTGTCTGTCTGTCTGTCTGTCTGTCTATCTATCTATCTATCTATCTATCTATCTATCTATCTATCTATCTATCTATCTATCTATCTATCCATCTATCTAGAATAGACAGGTTATCAGAGCCAAACAGTGGCAGTTCCTTTAGTTGTTTTGAAAGCCTGACTGAGTATTAATAACTAATACATTTACACAAAGTTTACACAACTGAAATTAACTAAAAGCATGATCTGGTTCAGGGTCTCTCAACAATATTGCAATTTTCTTTTTTAACATTGGAGGTTGTCCCAACAACTTTTAAATTAAATTTATAGAGAAATTTAACTCTCAAAAATAACCACGTTGCCTAAATCTCATGGCCAGAAGGTTTACAAATAAACGTAATATACATGGATGTAGTTTACAAATGAATGTAAAAATATAATCATGCCGAAATCTCAAGTACAAATTAGATATAAAAGACAAACACCAAAACAGATCGAATTTTATTTCACAACAACTGATCTTAAACATGGTTTTTCGGTTTTTGTTTAATTTATTCATTTATATATTTAATTTTTCTTTGTAGGGCACATCTGGTGTTGTATTTGCTGTGATGACTTTATTTTCAAACGTATTTGGAGGCGCTACCGTCATGACAATCCAGAAATTGTTTCCGTCAGGAGGGTCAGTATACGTTAATGTGAATTAAAAAAATAAAGACACAAATAAATACGGCGGGTTAAAGTTCACAAATACAAAATGAGATAGATAGATAAAACGTTTAATTATTTTAACACGATAAAAAGATCACCAATGCTGGTGGGGACGTGTATACAACAATTACGAAAAAAATAAGGATTACTAAAAACAAATGTACAATTAAAACTGAAAACTGTTAAAAATATTTGTGTCGGGTATCTCTGGGGTTAAATATTAAATGAGGGTTAAATGTAACTACAATGTGAACATCGATTGGTGTTTAATGGACGCCCAACAACTGTATACGTTTCACTGTTGGAGGGTCAGTTACGTCTGAAACGTACTGAAATAAGGTCTTTTTAAACTGAAACCCCACACTCTTTTTCTGTCTTTACTTGCAAATCCTTAATGCCCCTCAGACCTAATATACCGAGCTTGTTTGGCATTAAAGTTGTCTGTGGCTGTCGACTTTTTGTGCCCAACTTTTAAAAATACGCTAAACGACTAACTGACGCGCGATCACTTTCAAATGCCGATTCAAGCTTTCAGCATTGTTGGTGACAGAGGCAACTACCGGTAATTTCATCCTGTATGATTTCGCCCAATGTAAGGAAAGACGGATTCCAACATCAGGGAATTTTTGGTCTATGAAATCAGGAATCTGGAAAAGATTTACTTGTAAAATCTAAAATCCTGGGCTTTGGAATCTGTGATTCAACTCAAGGAATCCGGAATCCTGCTGACGGTTGGAATCCAGATGAAAGTTCCATATTTGACAGGTACTCCGAAAAGCAGTACCTGGAATGTGGTTCCACAGCGTGGAATCCAGAATCCAAGACTGTCTTGGATTCCCTTATTATGTCAATAAAAGTCAGGTGAGGTTGCTCTTTGTGGATAAAAAAATGTTACAGATATCTTTATAAACACTTTTTTTTGTTTTTTCTTTTCTTTTCATGTAGTACCTCCGAAGACTGCGACGAGTGCGGAGATTATGTACGTCACGTTTTTTCAATCGTGACAGGCTCGCTCGCTGCTATAAGTCTGCTGATTGTTTTGTTTTTCCAAGAGTCAAAATCTACCCAACAGATAAATGGTGAGGATTCTCTTTAATATGAAAAGTGGTTGCGCGGGCTGGTGGGTGAATATGTTCTTATCGAAAGTTTAATTTAACGTTAGGTTTTGTTTCCATTTTCATTTTCCCATATCCCGTGCTTTTTCCCATTCCTTGTTTTAGAAACAAACAAAAAGGAATTAAACATATTGCACATTTTAAAGTGCTTTTCTCTTATAAATTTTTGTTACAGTTACTCAGAAAGACGGCAGCAATAATATGGACACTGAAGCCAAGTCATAGCTGGGCAGCTGGTGTCTTACCACTTGACCACCACTACCTTAGTTTTGTATCGTTCGTCTGTTGAAAATGTATAAACTGTGCAACCATTCAAGTTATAATAAATAACCCAGTATCCAGCCTTACTACGGTTCCAGTTGCCGATTTACACCAGACATGATCTTTGGGACGGCTAAGGAGTCCATCTCTTCTCGGGATGACGACTGAATAAGTCAGCTCACCGGGACGTTTAAATTTTGATAAGTCTAGCATGGAAAGTTTGTAAAAAAGGTCCATGACCAGCTAAATGCTATGATCAGATTTCTTAGGTTTTTTTCTTGTACAATGTTACAACTTAAAACTAGTTTATAAGACATTTAATTTGCCTCACTCTTTCATTACATTGTGGTACTTCCGCCGTTCAGGAACGGCGCCGAAAAGTTAGAGGCACTAAAAAGGCGTTGGCTTATATGCCGGTTGTTTTTTCATGTAAAAACATTCGACTTAGCAGCAGCAATCACCAAATAAAGCTGAAACCACTTCTCTTTACAATAAAAGATGTATCAGTGTCAACTTAGCGTACGGTGTTTATTATTGCCTATTAACCTTGCTATAAATTATACTCTACGTATCTAAAGGATTTTTTTCTTGTTTGTTTTACTGAGTACCACCGTTTATCTATAATCAGTTAGAGGCAATGATATTCTTATCATTTATTTATACAGCAACTACCACGTATGGCCTGGACTCTTAAGTATATTGTGCGGTGAGGTGAAATTATGGCATGGCACAGATTACCGGATACATTAGAAGTAAATGCTAGTTAGTTTTCAAACGTTAGTTGAAAACAGTTTCTTTTCAACAATTATATTAGACAATAAACTTGTAATTAAAAAATTTCCTTTTTTATTTAATTATTTTTGTTACAGGGAGGTATTATCCTTTCCGCCGGAAAAAAACGGTGTCATCAGCAAATATGAATTCGAGTTCATTAGCAGACTCGCAGATCGTTAAGTGAATAATGAAAAAAGAGGGCCTAATATAAAGCCTTGTGGTACTGCACAGATTTGTCTGAAAGCATCGGATTTAGAGTTCATTTGGACAAATTATTTCTATTAATAACATAGTCAGTAATTCGATTCACTGATAGGCTGTCCCAGCGATGCCATATGCTTAAAATGTTGAAATTAGTATTGCATGATCCTGGGTCTTGAAGACTTTTGATAAGTCAACTGAAATATACCAGCTAGATATTTCTGGCATTCAAAGGCGTTACATATTAGCAACTTTGTTTGCAAAATTTATCAAAGCGTGGGAATCAGATCGGAGTGGCCAGGGCGAAAACCGTATTGAAATGACTGAAAATTGAAATATGCGATTATAAACAGCTCTTTCAAAAATTTTTGCAGTTGGCAGGAACTTTTGAGATTGGTCGGTAGTTTTGTATATTCAAGTCGTAGGCAAGATTTAAAGATAGGAATAATTTTAGGAATCTTCAGCATTGCAAGTACCAACCTGGGAGAAGAATAGATAACGCATGCGCGCAACCAAATCCAAGTGGCAGTCGTGTACAGCTGTTTTCAGTCTCACATTAGGGCCCGTAAATATGGCTGGCATACACTGGGAGATGATGTATCAAGTAAGACGAGCAATCTTTATTTTCAGGTTCAATGCAGATCATCTATTTATTTATTACAGATTCACTCCACTGCATAACACTACTTTAACTTACAAACAAACGAACAAAAAAAAAACAAAAACAAAAAAAAGTTGTGGAGAAGGAGACAACCAAAAGCACCAATGCGCCATACTAGGGATGTCCCCACTAATTAACATACAAGAAAAATATATACAAATAGAAATATAAATGTTCTAGTTATCCTCAATAAACCTCAACACATTTCTTTTAAAAGTTGCAGTACTGTTTGATTCTCTAATATGATTGGGTAAACCATTCCATTCATCTACAACACGGTTAAAAAAACCATATTTAAAACCATCAGTTCTACTAAAATTTGGAACAAGGTCCTGTGTGTCATTTTTCCTCAAGTTATAACCTGTATTTCTGTCCTTACAAAATATGAGCTTATTTGAAATGTCAATATCATAATGTCCATTAATTACATTAAAAAGAAATGTAACATCTCTAGTGAACCTCCTATTAGATAATGACAACAATTTTAGCTTAGATAGTCTAGTATTATAATCATCATCAGACCTAGTGATCCATCTGGTAGCTCTTCGTTGAACAGCCTCCAGTTTATCAATGTTACGTTTAGCATGAGGGTTCCAAGTTTCGCATGAATATTCTAATAAAGGTCTCACAAGACTACAATAAAGTGTGTTCATGGTATCAATATCCTTTAAGTCCCTACAAGTCCTCTTAACCAACCCTAAAACCCTATTAGCCTTAGCAGTTATTTTATCTACGTGTTGGTTCCATGAAAGATTACTAGTAGTAAATAATCCTAAATCTTTATACACATCAACACTTTCCAAAGGTTGACCTTCAATATTATACTCCCCAACTAATGGTGACTTTTTCCTTGTTATACGCATGATCTTACATTTCTTGGTATTAATTCTCATCTTATTCATCTTACACCAATCTGAAATTTTGTCTATGTCACTTTGAAAAGTAGACAGATCTTCTTGAGTACTAATAACTCTATACATTTTACTGTCATCAGCATACAGAGCAATTGAACTGTCCTTACTAACTACTCCCGGTAAATCGTTGATGTAGACTATGAAGAATAATGGTCCCAACAAAGAACCTTGTGGGACACCAGAGGTTACGGTTAACCAGTCGGAAGCCTCTCCTTTCACTACAACACGCTGTTGACGTTCTGTTAAATAATCTCTACACCAATTTAGCAAGTCTCCATGGACACCATATTTGTAAAGTTTGGTTAATAGAATATTATGACAGACAAGGTCAAAAGCCTTTGAAAAGTCTATAAATACTACATCAACTTGACCTCTCTTGTCCAAGACTTTGAACCAATCATGATGTACTAAGAGTAGTTGAGTAGTGCAGGAACGACCAGTGAGGAACCCGTGATGAGAATCATGTATGAATCCAATAACTTGATCATAAATAGCATTGTACACAATTCTCTCCTGGCATTTCCCAGAGATAGTTAAGAGTGAAATGCCTCTATAATTTTCTACTGGCTCTCGATCACGTTACGAAACACAGTAAAAATCTACAGGGCTGGATGAAGTGTTATTCAAGACCGTATGCTTGAAAAGAAAATTGTTTAAACAGGAACCCATTAACCCGTGAGTCCAGTAAGTTGTTTAAAATGTGGGTCATGCTATCGTCCGGTGGCCACTCTATACGCAATGAATTTAGTTCCATCACTATGATCACTTGTCCACTGGAAAGTTATTCTTGAAATGGATATACGGGCTGAACAATGAGTTTTTTTTCTTTGTTCCGTGGCCTGATTAAGAACATCTGCCACTGACTGACATCTCAATTTTGCCAGTTGATTCGAACAGTTAATTCTCAATACCGCTAACCCCTAATGCTACAATCAAATTGAGTCAAGTGTTTATCTGAACAGGATGTGTTATTAATAGAACATTAAGAACACCAACAACTTGATTAAGACTACATCCACTATTTTACTGATATCTTAATTGTTTTGATTCGGACGGTGTAAATTCGTTTCAGGTATTGCAATAAGGTCGACGTCGTATTCTTATTTTTTAGACTAGGAGCTTTTATGCAAAATTAAACGTCGCCGTGTTTCTGCGGGATAAAAAAATGTTTCAAACCGCAATACCGGATGTTCTTTGATCACTGTGAGCTCTTAAGAACTTCCGCCACTTAAATAGTATTTTAATTGATAATGATAATTCGAACAGTTTGAAATTAAACTTAATGAAGCCTTTACAGGTCTTATAAAATAAAGGAATCCAGCGTACCCAGCAGTTTTCAGAGAACATATCTAATCAATATCTTGAAAAAATGCATAGATTCCAAATCTAAGGAGTAGTACTCCCAGCTTTTCAAACTAGGTTAATACGTATTTACTGGTCTCAAAGTTGCATAACGTTTTCGACAGCAAAAACTTCATTGCCGTTTTACTATTTTCTGTCCCTTGTGGGTTACTAGGGTAAGTATACAAAATGTTGTGGTTGCCGCTTCAAGTCCTGCATGTAATCAATGCCTAGCTTCCTGTCGTAAAGCAAAGTAAACACCCTAGTCAACTAAAAGTCTCACAAGTGGAGTAAGTAATGTCAAGCTTGATTGAATGACAAGTTGTCACTAGTACTGCTTGTCATAGAACTTTAATTGTACTGACCTCAGGTCTTGCGAAAAATTCTATACTAGTACATAAAGCTTTCGAAATGTATAATTCCTCGTAATGGCAGGTGAGGAAAAAAGTTTATTAAAACTTGAAAAGTCTGGCAGACGTATTCAGAGATTAATGAAATCAATGTGTTTCTTTTGTTTAGTCGAACTCGTAGAGGCAACGTAAACATTTGCCCTTAATTGTCGGTCCGTAATGTAGAGAGTTCGAGATCAAGCTGATTGCGTCAATGCATGGACTATAACTACTAATATTATAATAGCAATAATAAACCCTGAGGCTATGAAGTATCTTCATATCTCAAATGCTAGTAAGTTCCGAAGGTAATGGAATCTTTACTCATGATGCTTATTGAACCATGGCCCTTAAAAATATTGATTGACATTAGTGTTCTTGACAGTAAGACACATTCAATCGTAAATTAAATCGATCCTACAAACAATTTGAATGGTTGACTTACAATGTTAAGTGGTTAATTTTGGCGAATACATGATTTATTTGTACGTCTATCGAACGCAACCTCAGATTTGCAATAAAATTATTAAATACGTACACTTCAGCTACATAGTGTTGATTATCAGAGTAGGCTTCTCCAGTATCGGAATCACATATCATGTTCCATTTCACAAGCAACCCTAAGCGATTATACCTGCATGCACGATTCAACTCTGAGAGTTACGGATCATGAAACGCGTCATTTCATGGAGTTTGACTATCAATCATAAACCCGGGCACAGGTGGCGAAAAAGTTATTAACTCGACGCCCGCCATGCATTCACGTGTAGTATGGACCAATTATCTTGTCAACAGGGGAGAGACTATACTAGACTATATACTAATCAACAGCACCAACAAGCTCATTAAAGCATCAAGAGCAGTCAATGCAATGTTGATCAATCAGAACACACGTACTAACAACGGTGATTCACGTGGAACGATTTTCACGTGTGGGTTGAAAATGTTTACATGAAGAGCATTTATTAAAAATACAATGATACGCGACAGTTATTATATTATATTTAGGTCTCAGTCAGCTTGCGACGAAAGCTTTATTCATGTTGCTTTATCAAGCAGGTTCCCTTAATAGCGAGGTTATTTATGGGTCATTGTTACAAGTTCTGTTCCACGTGTATGGCATCAACTAAACTACATTTGAAATAAACGTGACTTTTAGCCATGGCTGCTCAAGTGAAAAGGGAAACCTGGGCTTATCAATACAGGCTGCAATCAACCCTGGTGCAGGCGACACAGTAGACTCGACTTGTTACGCGCTTTGGTGTCTAAAGGTGAGAAAAACATTCTGCTTCCAATTGCCTACAATTAATCATCAAGTTTGGAACTGATTCGAGATGTTAGATCTTAGTCCCTCAAGGGGTGCGGTCTTTTTATTCATTAAAACCCCGAATTCGAACAATCTAAAATCCTGTGTTGCAAAGTGCAAATTGCTATTTGTCAAAGAGTTATGAAGGATATAGTTTGCAATAAATAAACTTCGTGTGCCCTTATATGCCAGCCATTGAGATTCAACATAGAATCGATAGTATTGAAGTTTCCATATTCTTTTCCTCTGGAAAGCAGACCCTGACGATTTTTCATGGCTCATCATAAAACCGGGCATTCGATAGAGCATTTTGAGGGCTGCGTAACCACTGCAAACTCCAAAACCAGCAAATACTGCATTACTTCTAATATTATTTTTTAGGTCTCAGTCATGATCAGCTAGCAACGAAACCTTTATTCGTGTTGCTTTATGAAGCTGCGATTCTTGCGAGCAAATACAGGCGATCATCAACCACCATTTACGGCGAAAGCTTTAATTGGGAAGGCATCACGGTTGGGAGCATCGCGAATGACTTGTTGAAAACATCACTTGACAGCTTATTGACAGCTTGCATCAAAATTTAGCCAATGGGAATTGCCCGTGGCTGAGAGAAGCGGGTAATTCGAACAAATATAACGTATGCAAAACGGATAGTCCGTATTTTTAGCTTCTCGATCCCCTAGTCTCGCTCTCCTTTTTCAGACTCGCTTTAGACCTTTTGTTTGACTGCTCGAGCGTACTTGAATACGCAAGAAGGACTAGGGACTGTTTTGCAGTCTAGTGATCTACATTCGTACACTGTCAGACAGCACGTAGCGTACTTATGAATATGTCAAGTCGATATAAAGCTCAAAACCTATTCCTTTTTTCTTCTGCTCCTTTTCTTTTCTTTTTTTTTTTTTATCAGCTAGGAGATTTCGATTTTTCGCTTAGCTTCTTAATTTCATGAGAGAAGCATCAGGTTCAATACTATGATAGCTTGTTTCGTGTCAGTTTGGTGTGCGACACGATGAAGGTTTAAAATTAACTTTTTCTTTATAAGTACACCAAAAGCGCCAGGTTCTCATGTGGTCTGGATGGTCAATGCACAGTGCTTGTTTTGTCGGCAAGCTCATTTGGTAAAAAATGCACTTTTTTGAGGTATGCTCATCCTCGTATTCTTCGGGTGCGTTCTAAGTCATTACAAAGTGATGACAGGCTACTATGTGACATTGAAATATCAGGCAAAACCCAGGACTAGCCTGAAAAGTGTTTGCAACTTTAAAGTCACTCGATTCTACGTAATTTTGCTTTGCAAATAACACAATTGGGCCTTAGGCAATTAAATTCCATTGAGATAATAATAGAGCTGAAACAACATACATAATACAAGCTGCGTATCACTAGTCACGTGAAATTTACACAAAGGGATGACATAAAGCACATAATATAGGAACGCATTTTAAGCTTAATAAGGGCCTTTTTACATGGAGGTGGGGGCCCCCAGGAAGGTGAGGTAATGCGCTTAGGTAGAGAAATCCGCCTGTCCATATAATCTCTCATTTTGATGGGATCACGTTTACACGTTAGGTGGGGTAACCCGCCACATGTTCCCACACCTACCCGGGGTCCCCCACCTTCATGTAAACAGGCACTAAGTGATGATCATGACCACCAATAGATGCGGCTGAGGTCGTAGAATTATAACTGTAGGGTCAGCACCATCTAACGGGATATCCCGCAGGCGAAAGTTTAATGTCGAGTTTCAGCAATAACCGTCTCGATGATAATTCCCTTTTTCGATTAAAGTATTAAATTAATGTGATAACTTTATTTTACCTTTCCAGAGAGTAAAATCAGAGAGTAAAATTGGAATTGAAATAAAAAAAAAAAAAAGGTTTCACTTCAAAGGTAAATTTTATTAAATATGATGTCACATTTTATTTATTTATTTATTTCTAGATCGTTTAGGTATTTCTGACAAACATAAATGCAAATAGCGAACATGGGAATATCCAAAGTGTGCTGTCGATGTTCTACAGAACCAATTTCAGAAGCTCGAACTCCAGTTCTCCGACGTTTTTCCTGTGGAGTAGGAAGCGTATTGAATGAAATCCAAAGCCAGCTTATTTCGTTCCGTCTAGTTTTCTTCATGAATGTCGTAGGACTCTCTGCGACTGAAGCTGGCGTGCTGGCACTATACGGGAAGATTTCCCAGGCCGCAGCGACACCTCTTTGCACGTTTTTGGAAGAACGAATTAAGATCCCATTTTTGTCCCGAAAACTCGGAAGAAGAAAGTCTTGGCATTTCATTGGAACAATGCTGTTAACAATCGTCCTACCACTGTACTTTGGACCTTGTTTTCCTTGTAAGAGTGATGGTGGACATTGGCAACTGATGGTGTACATTCTGACATTAGCACAGTTCTGTCAACTAGCGTTAGCTTGATAGAACTTGGACATCTGACGCTCATTCCTGTTATTGCAAAGAATCAAGAAGAGGCCATTGAACTGAATGCATTGAGGTTTGTTTTCCCTTAACCTGCTGTTCAAATTCACTTTCAATTTATAAAATTTAATGTACGTTTCTACATATGAATTAAAGCTCTTGCAGAGGTAAGCTCAGAGATTATATTCGTTATTAGAGAGATGCAACAACTAAAGGCATTTAACCTTGCCGCCTGTTAGTAAACTAAAATTGCAATCGACCCGCTCTCTGTCGAATGGTCTTCCCCATGTAGTGATCACTTACTAAAGTCAGTTGGACAAAATTATCAAGGGATCAATGCGAATAAAACCTACACTAACCGCTTATTAAAGGGACAGTGTCCCGATTATGCGCACGCGCGAGCGTCATCTGTTTTTTCTTCAAAAGACAATAGGACTATCATATTGACTCGACAAGATTTCCTTCCGGACCGCACCGCCAACGGAGATTTGTTGTTTATATTCTCAAGTAATATTTTAGACTTTCGAAGAAGTCTTTCGTCTTATTTAAAATTTGGCTCGCGGCACGAAGACTCATCGCGATTTTAGCGCTAGTGGGGCCGCCTCGCGACCCGAAAATCTCTTTCCGCTCGCTTTAAAACAGATTTTCTATTGTAAAACTCGTGTCAGAGGTCAATTGTTCTAAGTCCAGTAATATCTGCCTGGTTCTAGCCTCAAATGTTTGAAAGACATAAATAAAAATGCAATCTCAAGGCTATGAATCATCGCAAAGATCAGTCAAAAATTATATTATGATTTCATGAAACTAGTTTTTCTAAACCTGAGCGCCTGTTTGTTTGATTTTGTCGGCCGTAGGGAGATTCATTTAAAAGTTTACTAACGCGTCGTTGCAAAACATTCCACAAGATCTCCACAGTCACATCAATGTCTCAATGGTTTCTTTTTTACAGTCTTTGTTGTTGCTGTTTCATTTCTTTGTATTCCTTTCACAATTATCTGAGCCTGTATGGAAGCTAGCAGAAGAAATAAGCCTTCAATCGGCATCAAAGCGCCTCCCATCTTCTGGTCCTCCGGCCAACGGTAATAAAAGTAACGCCAAAAGATCCAGATTTCGCCCAAATTGAAACTTAACAGGAACAATATATCATTGATCTGTAATCCTGAGAAGTTTTAGTGTAGTATTGAACTCGGCCAAGCGCGATGCAAACGGATTTTTCAAGGTTCTCTTACTCTCCTCGCATCTTTTGAATTCGCGACATCCTGTCCAAAAATCAAAGTTTGGTGCATGCGCAGTAACGGGATACTGTTCCTTTAATAAGCCCTAGTGATTATTACAAAATTTCTCTTTATATCATTGATGATGTACAATAGCGTGTTTTCATTTACGTGGCCAGCAGCAATGTAAATTTGTTGGAAAAAAACAAAGTTTTTACATAAGAAAAAGGTTCATTTAAAAAAAAACACGTCTCATTGCTTTGGAGTAGCAATATGGCGGACGTGACGTCATGTAAAAACGCTCTATCATGCACGGGTGATGATCAAATAAGGACATTATTGCCCGGGAACATTTCTTACCATAATTTAACAAATTCTCTCCCCTGACGTTTCCTAAAGAAACGTATGGGACAAGAAAGAAGATTTTCTTTGTATTTGAATATATTGGGTTATAAAGATTTAATAGAGGTTAGCTGGACCTCAACAAGTTTATCTTTTTCTACTGTGGCGTACCTAACATATGATGATATAGTTCTAGCCGGATTTTTGAAAACGTTACTGCCAATTGGAAATTAAATGGACCTTTCTCCAAATGTAGCCATTTTTAAAACTAAGAGTGTAAAACCATTGCTTTTTATCTTCTCCTCCTTTCATCCTTCTCGCACACAGTTTCCTTTTCTCCTTTCCTTTTGGTGTGATTTTGCAGCTCATCGGGTCCAATTCCAAAAAAAGCCTACCTTTTGACGCCTTTTAGCTCATGACTGCAACTTTTGCTAGGTTGGTTTTCAAAAAATCATCTAGAGTTATATAAATGTAATTCTCCCAATCACCTCCTCCTCCCTTCCTCTTAACTTCCGACTCATATGTATAGCATTTACGATGATTTATCACGTTTTGATACAATATTTATGTCATATCATGTGGTTGATTTACAGGACAATGTTTCAGTTCTTGGGTGGGGTCGCTACTTACCTTGTCGCTTGGGCAATTTTGGGGCAGGGGACAGTGCCAGCCAAATTACAGCAGAGAGCTCCATGGGCTTTTTGGTAAAACTTCCTTAATTTAATTTTAAAACATCAAAAGCACCTGAAAGCTAAGCCAAACATGAATTGTATTTCTTTCCTTTCGTAGGTTTTGACACTTATCATGGTGGGAGTAGGTTTTATTCTCTCTATGATATTTCATGCTGGAACCAAAGAGCCTCCGAAAGTAGTTGTCAACGGGCAGTCAACCAAAAGTGAAGCTATGGTAATGATGAACTTCTATTTTAGCGACCAATCAAAATCCATCATTCTTTAAAATATCTTAAAAATACGGTTATTTAATTTATAATTGTTGGAGAGCTATTATCCATTTCACGCAAATGTGCTGATATCTATTTAAATCTAAAATTCCTTTGTTATTTCAATAAATTATGGAATGTTGTTTTTTATTTTTTATTTTTTCAGAGGAAGTCTTCTTTTGTTTCTCCATCATACCCCAGTTTACAGTCGATGATATACGTGAAAACAGGTGCGCATGCGCATTTAATTTAACCCATACGTGCGAAATTAGTGGTATGTACATCTGTCTGATTTCGTTAAAACGTGGCCACTGGGTTTTCGCCTGGCGCCGGGCGCAGCCCGGCTCCAGGCCAGTCCGGTGGCCAAAAATGTAGGAGGCTTGACGACTTGGTCGGTACAGCTGGATAGCCCAGGGACTGCCCTAACAGTGGGTGGGTGGATCAGGCCTTGTGGTCAAAACTAGTGGGGTAAGGAGGGGGCCGTTTTGACCCAACTCCTTCAGTAAGCAACAGTGTTCAGTGCAGGCTTTGACTGGCGAGTACCTTGGTCTTAATTTGCCCTAGCCAGCTGAATCAGGCCTGTGCTGAAAATGATTATCATGATAATTGCAGAGCTCAGTGGGAGGTGCAGACAGTCACCCATTGTCCTGGGTGGGAAAGGTCAAAGTCACGGTACCAAGGACACACTTAGCATAGGACCTTTAGACACTCACTGAAGCCAAGTTTTCATAAATCCAGTCAGACATAAGAGTTATTCGATAATACTTTCTTGACCAAAATTACATGAAAACTGTTCTGTGTTGTTTTCGGGTTTCCAGCAACACCACGAACTAATTATTAAAACGCCTTATGAATATCCAATCTACTTGTGTCAGCCGAAGTGACATATTAATTTCTTAGCCCTATAAATTTACAACTTTTAAGAACTTCTGCACAGGTCACCATTATAAGTTTTCTAATTAACCTGTAAATGTTTCTTGTAATAAATAAATAATAAATAAATAAATAAGCAGAACGGAATCATGAAATTAATTGCGCGCTGAAGTGACCAAATTGCTCAAATACATTTTGTTTTACTCATCAGAAGAGCCATTTAATTGGTAAATAGTGTTTTAAAAATGAACCTAAAAACTATCATTATACCAATTTTTTCATCACACTTTTTTAAATCCATTCCAGTGTTTTTTTTGGAATTGGCACTTAGACATGAAGTCACTAACTTATCTTGTACAGAAGTGCAAAGCGATCACACCGACAACACCGATATAACTAATGAGTCCTTTGGCAATGACGACAAAGGCCTTGATTTTAGTGAAACTGAAGTGAGTCCATATCATCTTGACCATGAGACCAGCAAGACAAGCATCGGAGACGATGGTCCCTTACTTCAAGCTAAAAGGAATAACGAAAAGACTTTAGTTATCTCAGATGATCCTGAATCAGCTCCTCTAGTTACCCCTGCGCCAAAAACAGTGAGAGCCTGGCTTAGGGAACCACGTCTTTACGTGGTAATGATAGTCTCATCAAGAATTGCTTTAAGTGTTTGGTTGTTCGTTTGTTCGCTTCTTTGTTTTTTGTTGTTGTCGTTTTTTAGTTTGTTTTTTGAAAGTTATAAACCCCTTGTTATTTTGGCCATATTTTCAATCTACTTTTCGCGCATGGTATAAATGTCAAAACCTCTTTTAAGAGGTTTTAGTTAAAACTGCTAACATAGCTTATAACATGCTTATTCTTTATTCCATTTCTTTCAGATTAGAAATACCAATCTTTAGGGAAATAGATGGGAATACCTAAATTGATATTGTTCTTGTTTTTACATAGGTGGCAGTAATCTTCTCCTGTGCAAAGGTTTTGCAGGACGTTTGTTTTGCCTATCTTCCACTCTTTCTTATTTACAGTGTGAAGTTTGTAAAGGTATTTTAATTGGTAATACAGATCCAAATTTGATAATATATTCTTCTGATCGAAACTTTTTGCGTTCTATAACTTTTAGTAACGAAGGATTGTCTTTAAAATGATTTACAACTTGGGAGTGCCCCTGGTGTATTCTGGAAATGTCGGGATTTTGCAGTATATTACTTTGGCTATCGTATGGCAGATTGTTGAAAAGTTCATTGTCATTTTCGACGACTAGCTTTGTCATAGTAGATAGGGATTTTCAACGGCTCAAGATTATAATCATGATACTGATCATCACCCGCGGCCACCACCACTACCACCACCACTACCACCACCACCACCACCACCACCACCACCACCATCATTATCATAAGTATTTCAGTATTAACATTCGCATTCGCATAAGCATGAGCATAGCATCATTATCATAACTATAATCATTATCATTCAACCCCCCTCTGTTGGTGCAAACTGTCACTCGCTAATGCGTACATCTAAACTAGCCTAATCCGATTTGTTTCAAACTGCCTTAACTGATAGTAGCTGCACATAGCTTGCATTGTGAATGAGACACACCCTAAAGTAAAGAAACTTCTTATTAATAAATTTGTCTTGACCTTTTTTGATATATTGCTTTGTTTTTAGGAAACCATTGCTTATCTGCCACTCATCATGTTGATCACTGGAGCAGTCTCATCAGGAATTTCGAAAAAATTCATTGGAAAAGTTGGAGGCAAGATAAGTCGAATGAAAACCACCATTGGTAAAAAAATAAATAAATAAAGGGGGAGAGACTTACAAGCCTTAATCCGTTAGACTGATCAGCGCAGTCCTTTAAGATATTAAAGAATGGAAAGGAATGGGATGGATGAAAATAATAAATGGATATAGATGGCAATTGTGTTAACCATGAATGCATTACCTTTTTTAATTATTTTTTTTTTTATCATTTAGTGGTCATTCTCCCTATCTGCTGTATTGGTAATAGGAGTTGGAGTGTGGTTTTATTTTATCACCGATTCCACTAAAGTGATGACATATCCAGCTGTTGTTTTGCTTGGTTTTGGTTTTTCCATTATGATCGTAAATTCACTTAGCTTTGCAGCAGAACTTATTGGAGACAACAAAGTGAGTTAAATTACAAGTGAATTTGGAATGATGTAGTCAAAAGGCTAAATGGAGCAAAGGTTATTCACAAATTATAAACGTTCGCATGTGGTAGAATCTTAGCCTATCAAGAAAGAAACCTCCGCTTTGCGAAGCCAACAATTGAACCAGACTCGATCTTCTTAGATTTGGTGCTCACTGTTTCATCTGTTTTGGTGGCAGTTCTTCCTTTTTCTTGCTTCTTTCTTCCGCTTCTAATAGTTGACAACTATTTTCTACGAGAGTATAATCAATAGATATGACATGCCTGTCTCAAGCATGTTAAGGCATGGCCTGAGGCTAATTTTCACAAAATCTTATAATGATCATAACTTTGTGAAAATTTATCAGAACCTTCCAAAATTTGACAGCCTCGTTGCAGCCTCGGAAAAATCGGTAACCTTGATTTTCCTGTGACGTGAGAAATCAGATATCTATGTCACGTGACTATTGATGGTCGACTCCAGGAAAGAAAAGAAACTAAAAATGGGGTGGCGAGATGCCACACAGTATATATTAAATACAGTATTTTTTGCTATTGTATCATCATTTCTCTCTTGAATCTGGCCGGAATGGTTGACTCACGTTTTTATTTAATTAGTAATCAAGCAAAATAGGTCACGTGACACTTTTCACCTGTTAATATCTTTTTCAGAAATTAAAACTTCTCTCCGTTTCGGCCACAGAAAAAATTCCTACGGTAAAACAAACATTTACACATTGTTCAAACTTAGTTGTGTTCAACCATTCCTTACCCCATTTTGAATTTCTTTTTGAATATCATTATGACGTCACGCTTCACGTAACTACATCACTTCAACCCTAATTAATTCAACGCCTTGAAAGAAAGTTTCTTGAAAGTTTTTTGCAACTTTTAGAATTAAAATGCATTGCCGTAGAAGAAAAATAGCTTATCTTCGCGGAGGGTCGAGACCAAAAATTGAGCCATGCCTTAATAACATGATTGAGGTCTCTCAGTCGTGCGTCAAGGGTAACATTTCGATCGACAACCAGTTTTATTTTAATGACTGTCTAGTACACACTTATAAATAAAGAAATGCAGACGCTAGAATGTTCAAAATCTTGTCATGAAACAATTCAACAATTTGTTAATTTATTTAATTCGGGATTATTGTTTCTTTAATCTTTTCTTTTGTTTTCTTTTTGTGATACATTCTGCTTTTAAAATCACTTTATACTTTCTTTACATCAGAGCACAAGTGGCGTTGTTTTTGCTGTTATGGGTTTGATGTCGCGGGCCTGGGCAGGGGTAATGTTCCTTGCTATCCAAAAATTCTTTCCCCAAGGAAGGTAAGGATAACTGTTAGTTGCTTCTGTTATCATTGTGTTCCTTATGACATTATTTAAAAAATTCCCAGTGACTGGAATCAACTCCAAGAAATACTTTGATTTTCATTTATAAAGGCGGTGCGTAGTTGAATTTTTCCACATTTAACAGTAGTGCCAGAAGGTATTATATTTCCGTTGCATTAATCTAGTATCTGTAGATTTCGTTTATGTTATGCAATTCATGATAGGGAAACTTATCACGTGATTTACGAACGCTGTCACTTTCTTCGGTCCTGCTCACAAGGAGGGAGGGTAACACTGGTGCTAGGGTTACCCGCCTTGCTATCTAGCACTCGCACATTTCCTCTTTTTTACACGACGTGTTTACAAGGCAGGTAATGTTACCTTAACAAGAGGGTACCCTATAGCTACCTGCCTTGTAAACGCCTTGCTAAGGACAACACGCCTACCCGGAACAACTTTCCTCCGTCATACCTGACCCGTCATCTTGACAATTTGAAGGGAGTTATCCAATTTCTGAGCTAAATTATAAACATATGAACATTAAAAGGTATTTTCTGTATACGATGACAATATTTTCCCGTTTTTTCGTGAGTCTAACTTGTATCCATAGAGAAATTCAAGTTTTATTTCATATCTTGTCACGCATGACGACGAAACAGGTCAGTAAAAATGGTAAAGTTGACCCGGATGATAGGGTAACCCTACCTTAAACCCTACCCGGGCTAACTTTGACCCGCTTGCTAGGGTAACCCTAGCACAAGGGTAACCCTCTCTCCTTGTGAATAGGCCCTTATTATGACAAATTTCTCGTGAGGGTGTCATTGAAAATTAAGTTAATTAAGTCACTTAGAGAAATAAGGTTGCAATGTGAAAAAGTTGTCCGATATCTTAACACGAAGCATGATTGGTCGTATTTTTTTAAAATCAGTTTTGCTACAGTCTCATAGTCAAATTACCATAAACCTATCTCTTGTTGTTGTTGTTGTTGTTTTTTTTTTTTTACGTTTTTAAATTATTTCCCCACGTATACAATGTCAAGGCTATTTAAAACAGCTTTTAATGTCGTCTTTATTTACTTTTTGTAGCAAATCTACAAACTGTGAAGAGTGTGGTGGGGATTATGTACGTCACATTTTTTCATTTGTACCAGGATCTATAGCTGTTATCGGTATCTTAGCACTTCTGTTGTTCCAAGCACCTCAAACTCAATGTAGGCGAAATGGTGAGTCAGCCATTGCTGGATCTCTTTTGCTGATTAGTTAACGTCATATACTGCAGTCGAACTTCTTTAATAACGGCCAGCTAGTGTTGATCACGGCCATCACTGCACCTGAACGCGGACCACTTGTTTGTGGTCTGTGGCTGATTGAGTCTCTCCATACTTGGATATTGTTTCAACCTGTTAAAAACCGCAACGACTTCTAAACCGTATACGTCTCAACCGACATAGTTACCTCTAACTAGTTATTTACATGCGAAAGATTTGCAAGCTGGGGTTATATCATTGAACCTTATTTTCGCTGAGAAGTTTTTCCGACATTTTCCGACGCGATCACTGCTTCCCCAGCGAAACTGGTGAAACCCCTAAATTTCTATAATAATGATGATGTGTCGTTACCCAAATATGACTAGTACTTCGGATTGGTTGGAAATTTGCTTCATCCAATCAGATTCAAGTACCACCCACATGTGGGTAGTGACACGTCATCACTATGGAATTGCTGCGGCGCTCTTCTCTCGGACTTCATTTCGCAGGGAAACCAGTGGCGGCGTAGCGAAATAACGGCGTTTTTCTAAGGCTAAATTTGGCTTTGGATTTGTTTGGATTTTTACTTATTCTGTTGCGTATTATATTCTATAATAACGTACTATAGTGTTTCACCCTTACCACCTAAAACTGCTTTTACATCACACCCCTGCCTCGCAATAACGCCAGGGGCCCCTTTTCCACAAGTCACAAAGGTAGCTATTGCAGAGAGGTTCGATTGTATTCAGAAGAGTGTTATAATAAAAGTAAAAGTTCCTTGTGGTTCTCCCTGCGATAACTTCAAGAGTTTGAGTGATGAAAAGGCCAGGCTGAGTTTTACTCTACAAAAGCAAGACTTTTCCCCTCTTCAAGAGAACTACAGCGGCTAGGCTAATCTGTAGTTGACAAGTCTTTCACTCCATGTTTAATTGTGTCAACTTCATAATTCCTCGGATGCACACAATTTTCTTCGTTCCTCTTCACAAATCGAAGGATATCTTTTCAATCTGTGGAGCGACTCGCTTTAAACCAAAGGTAAAGAAAGAGGATAGAGACAGGCCATGGGAATGAGCTGGGTGCATTCAAAGCAACAACATTTATTTTTACTGAGATCCTATTTTCTTACAGCTGCTAAATCAGATGCCAGCATTAAGTCAGAAGGAAAAGCAGATAATCGCCTTTAGTGACAAGTCACTCTTGTTTGATGCCCTGAAAGGTGAAGAAAGGAGATATCATGCCAAGCTCCCTGTTTAACCTACTGATAACTATAGACCCTATATGCAAGTAAACTTTCGGTGACATTAATATTAATCACTCTGATCAAGGGGAACTGACTCCCGATTTTACGCGAATCTTCGCCATTGAATTGAAGTCGGACAACCTGGCACCACCTAACATCTGTCCACTTTCCTTATAAATAAAATACAGGTTTAGCGTCACAAAAAAAGGTCTACTAGAAATAAATACAACCTTGCCCTACAAAAATGGGAGTCACAAAGGGTTAACACCTTTCCTAAGTACACTAAATCTATTCAGGTGCAAGGTCTCTGCTTACCTCATTGCGAATCCCTAATTTTGAATATCCAAATTCAGATATTGAATATTTTCTTTATTTTCATTGTATGTCTAGCCGGATTTTTGAAAACGTTACGGCCAAATGGACCTTTTTCCGTCCAACAGTTTTTTTTCCGCCAGTCTCCAATATAGCCATTATAAAAACTAAGAGTGCAACCCGTTGCTTTTTTCTCTTCTCCTCCTTTCTTCCTCTTCGTTCTTTCTTTTTCTCCTTTCCTTTTCCTTCGTTAGTGTGATTTTGGAGTTTATTGGGCCCAAAAAACTGCCTTTTGACGCCTTTTTATTTGGATGACTGCAAATTTTGTTGGGTTGGTTTTCAAAAAATCGGCTTGCTGTAAAGACTAGTACTGGTCAGCGGTCAGGAGCCAAGCTGGACGTTTAATTTTGAGCTCCCGCTTCTAACCTTAATGAGTCATTTTTCTACTGTTAAATATCTTGGCGTCCTATTGGACAGCAATTTAAGCTGGAAATTTCAAATTAACAATGTTCCATGAAAAATAAGCAGAACTGTTGGTTGTAGTAGTAAATTTGATTGTAATATTCATTGTAAGACTATATATTTTGTAACTTTAGCTTGTTTTTCTGAAATTCTTATTTATCCACATACTTTGTTTAGTGACTTTACAATATTATCTGTTATGACTGCTGTAACCTTTCCTCGCCGCCCGCCTCGTGTAGCTTTTGCTATTTGCGGGCGGAGATGGCAAAATGATGTGTATGAAAATAAAGTATAGTTTGTTGCTATTAGTACTGTAAACATCCATAATTTTATGATGATTATTATAACAGTTTCTTGACATTCATTTTCCTTAACGTTCAGTTGTCCATCTTTGTATAACCTATTCTTTTATGTATTATTATTTGTATTTTTATAAAAAGAGGGAAGAATATCCAGGTACATGCACGAAGTTCTATTAAAGTATGTATGTTATAGTATACTATATTGACAGTCACCAGCACAAAGCAACAACACACACACCTTTGTGGGTGAACAATCTCCAAGTGTTCTAAAGAAAAAAAAAAAGTTGAAAAGAAAACAGTAAACGAAATGGTGAGTTAAGTTCTGTTCTGGGAAAAGAAACATTAACTCTTAAACCGTGTCAGCTGCTGGATATGATTATAACAATGACTACATTTAGATATTTTTAGGAGCAACAATATCACAACTATAATCTGAGGTGCGCTACCCCTTCGAAAAAAGTTTACTTAATGTCGGTTCCAATATGGAATGCTGTTTTAGCCTGTGTTGCGGCACTTTTCAAAGCTGATATTTAAGGAATCTTTCGTCTTGAATGCTAGCCTCCTAGGCTGACTTATTTTAGGTTTCGTCACGTTTTCCTCCCACACAAAAGTTTTCTAAAACAGAAAACCACTTCCGCTGGAGGTGAGGAACAAGTTGTAGGAAGCCCAAAGTGAAGCGAGATGTAGAATCACGTTTACGACAAAAGCATTTGTAAGGTTCATGTTGACAAGTTCTCCGAATTAGGAAATGAGCAGACTGAAACTGTTTATTTAATTAAAAGAATTCCAGTATTAATAAAACTGTCCTGAAACTTCTTGTTTTGTGCATATTAACTTCAGGCCTCAGCTAGCAGAGGGAACTTTTGATCCCTCGTGAGGGACCACTGATAACAGGGAACAGATTAACAAACTAAACAATAAGCTAATTAAAGGAAAATCTTGTCCAAATTGAACAAATTACAGTTTACCGAAAACGTGGTTCTAAATCTTGTGCGTGGGAGACGGCTACTTGAACGCAGCCAGGATATTTATTTAGAATGAATCAGTCAGAAACCAATGATTATGGTTTCCCGCTCCTTAGAATTTACATGTAAGTGAATACATTAAATGGCTCTCTTTTCTTGTTCAAAAATACCAAAAACACATCATGGATTAAACAAGAAGTTGCGTTCTGTCTGTTCTTACATGTATTTCTAATTTTGACCTCCAAATAACGGTCGCTAAAATCCCCGCGCTCAGAAACCACTACTTCTTAACATTTCTTGGACGCAACAACGATTCGTATTCGCATGACTGAGCCCCGGTGAGCTCAGGTGCAAGACTTAAGCAAAATATGCTTTTGAGGGGACTTAAAAAGCGATAATACTTGGGTTGGACTGTGTCCTTGAGTCAATACTAAATGACCTCTTACAAGCCTGCAGCTAAAGTATATAATTTTAGTTCATTTAATATGAACAATAATGATTAAACGACCTCGAGCTGGAGCTTGTGGGAAAAAAGCTAATATTAAAATACTTGGAGTGTATTAAAATTTGGTTTGTAGTGTTTTATAAAGACAGGTAGAAAAACACAGAATATTAGGATGGTGAAAAAAAAAATAATAATAACTAAGTTGAACTGTATATCCTGTGCGTGTGTAGGCATTGAACACTTAAAGAGAAGTCAAGTGAGGGACATCCTAACGCAATTTACGTTCGCACGCTTCACGTGTGCTATTGTTCAATTAACAGTTATTTTTAAAAGATAGCTGAGCTGCGGCTTGAAAATAACCATGACTAGAAAAAGAAGTCTATCTTATTTTTGATGTTTATTTACTGTGTTGATTAAGAGCTGACTATAGTTAGACAATTAAAACTATACGTTCACCTGGCTGATCATGCTCAACCTACTTATGAAATAAGTCCTGGGCCCAAACCTAACTTTCACAACCTTTTTTTGTTCAGTGGTTTACGCCTAAACGAAAAACAAAGCACCAGTAACGGCACTCGACATTTGAATATGTCACACTTCTTTATGGGTTACCATGGAAATCAACGCACATCACTGAACGCAACATCGAATTCAGCACAAAATCATTAATTTACAAAGGAAGATTGGTTTAGGGGTACAGTGCGCTGCGAACAACAGCAGGATTGTCGGTAGCCTCGAGGTTTATCGGACTGATGCCACTCTTTCTTTAGCTTCTTATCTCTCTCTTGCCGTTTACGCTTCATTTGCTTAGAAAAAAAAAATTAAAATAAAATAAAATAATAATGGGAAGTATCTCTTTAGCGCGAGTGGTGAAATTTTCGCTTTTTTCGCATGTTCTCCCTTTCAGCTACCTGATGAGAATATAATACAATATTCAACCGCCAATCGTCTGTGTCTCTTTACAAAACCAGTCTCATTAGAACTATTAACGTTTCTAGTGGTACGTAATCGAACAGAGTTATGTATCTAGATCCTCATAAATAAAGCATGCAGTGGGGATGGGCGAAGCCTTTTCTGATCCACGGTGCGCAAATTAATAACTGTTTCACGATGCAGTACTTACAGAGATTTGTGCTCTATAATTTCCCCGTGAGATATATTTTAGACGACAGTAGGGAGTCATCAAATTTTCTTTTAATTAAAGAAATAAATTGTCTTTTGCCGATGGAGAAGGTAAAAACTCCAGAGTTGTGGCCCCCTAGTGTAATATTTCTGTAGCCACTTATATGGCCAAACGGTTTCTTGCGACATCAATTAAAAGTTAATCAGTCTGTTTTCATTAAATTCACTTAAATTTTGGAGAAATGAATAAAAAAAATCCTTCTGTGTGTAATTTCATTTCTAGTTTTTCTAACAAAACTGACTCCTTGTGCGACCGACTATGGCAAACATTCGAGGCTTGCGAACGTATTATATTGAAATTGTAATCTCTTTCTTAATGTTCCACGAAATCAAATTCAGCCTCTCGAATCATCAGCTTCCCAACGCTTTTCTTGCAAATAAAGGAAGCGTTTTGAATGAATTAGTCTTCAGTTTGGTTGAGTGAATATTATTTGGTTTTATCCTTGGTCACTCTACATCTGAAGCCGACGTTGTAAGTGCCTTAAAGATAAATAACTCACTCTTTTACATGACCAAAACTAGAAAATAAAAATTCAATCGACTTTTTATACAACATGGTGTTTGTGATGAAATTAAAGAACGTAAAAACCTGCAGTGGTGCTCGATGACTTCCTCCGGATGGGCTAGTCTGTCACGTAGGTGGGATAATACGTAATTAATTGTCTAGTAATGATGCCAGCAATATATACTATGCATTGTACGCTTAACTACACTTTGGTAATGAAACAACCCTTAATGCGCGCTTCTTAAGGTGAGTGCTTTAACTTGTCCATAAGATTAAGTCTAAAAAGGATACTCTTCAATTTAACTCAGTTTGCCTTTTAATTAGGGCCATAGATAACTATGGCATAATCTTCAAAGGAAACAAACTACCGCTTACACGTTGTCAATCGTTTGTACTCAAAAACGTTAAGTTACATACATGTATGCATAATATCAATACGTTTAACCATATCAACAGGTGGTGCCTTTGTGCCATCATCGATCGAGACCGCCTGCAATCCATGCTTTTGATAAATTGAGTTACTTTTTTGATTTCTTTAGGGAGCTATAAATTTTATCCTACCGTGTGCATTTCTTTTAATCTCTATCGATATCTACGACTCCCACTATCATTCTGTCTTCCATATCAAAAAGGTCGCAGC
The DNA here is from genome assembly GCA_964035705.1 of Porites rus. Lineage (NCBI taxonomy): Eukaryota > Metazoa > Cnidaria > Anthozoa > Scleractinia > Poritidae > Porites > Porites rus. Next base: position 41,431,646 of record OZ037996.1, read on the forward strand.
TCAGTGTTAAAAACGTTCTCGTGTACTTTTTATTTTCAGATTTCAAATATGAAGATACCCAAACTCTGCTGTCGACGGTCCGCAGAATCGAATTCAGAATCTCGAACGCCGGTTTTCCAAAGATTTTCCTGTGGAATAGGAGGCATACTGAGTGAAATAACAAGTCAAACTCTCTCATTTCGTTTGGTTTTCTTCATGAACGTTCTCGGTCTTTCTGCAACCAACGCCGGGTGGTTAGTGGTTTACGGAAAGATCTCTCAAGCTTTGGCGCAACCTCTCTGTGCGTTCTTGGGAAACCGAATCAAGATTCCATTTTTGTCTCGGAAGCTCGGAAGAAAAAAGTCTTGGCATTTCATCGGAACGACAATGATAACGATCTTCTTGCCACTCTACTTTGCTCCTTGTTTTCCTTGTCAGAGTGATGGTGGACAGTGGCAGCTGATGATGTACATTCTTGCCCTAAGCACAGTTGTCTCAACTGGCTTCGGCTTAGTAGAACTCGGGCACCTGTCAATCATTCCAGTAATTTCAAAGAATCAAGCAGAGGCCATTGAACTAAACGCATGGAGGTTTGTATATTCTGATTTGCCAGCTTAACAAGCATTTAGCAAAATTATGCTTATGCATTTTGCTGTAGTTGTACTTATTTTTTTTTATTTTTATTTTTATTTTTTTAATTTATTTTTGCCTTACAGACATATATTAAATGTTTACAGTACTAAACACTACTGAAACTAAATACTACTAACAATATTCACTATACTTGCACTATTTACAATATTGGCTATACTGACAATACCATCCATACGATGCTCGTACTACTAATAATTACAATGGTTACACTACTTACAATTCTAGTACATCACACGCACACACACACCCACATAAACACACACACAAAAAAATAGTTAGTAGGTCAGAGGAGTTATTCTTCATGTCTATTTTATAGCTTTTCAATTCTGTATTTAATTATCATTTTACCAACGAAGTCTTGGAGGAGAATTGGTTTGTTGTGTAGTTTGTTGGCGTAGATGTAGTATCTCATAAACAACATGGTATAATTGAATTTCCTTACTAGTACCTTGTCATGTAAGTCCGAGAGGATGCCGAACAGTCTTTCTTCGCTAGATGGGTTGAAATTGATCTTGTTTTCTATATTGAACCAGTTGATAACCCGTTGAATGAAAATCTTGACGAAATGACAATCTCTAAAAGTATGATTAATAGAGTCTTTTTCACCACAATATATACATTCATCATCTTCCTTGATTCCATAGCGGTAAAGTTCCTTTTTGGTGACTACAATTCGGTGGATTAATTTATATTGAAATTCCTTTAATTTGGTCTCTCTACAGACGGTTTTTAGGGAGGTGAATATTTTTTCCCATTTATCTTCATCCAAGGAAAGATCTTTGCTCCATCTCTGTGGCCCAGAATGACCTGTTGTGTGGATTTCTGTGCATAATAACGTATAGAAGTCGCTAGTCTTGATTTTGTTCAGATATAGAGTTATCGATTCATTTAATTGTAGACTAAGATTATTATCAGAATATAACTCTTTATTAATTGGCTTCGTTGATTTTGCTTTGGCTAATAGGTGCTTTGGGATAGCGCTAATAACTTGATAGTATTGAAGGAAGTTAGTTTTACAGGAATACTTATTCGTAAATTCCTGGTAGGTCATTGGTTGACCGGTATTGTGTAAGAGATCTTGTATTGACAGGATACCTTTTTTAAACCATTCCCTGATAAAAAAGGTTTTACTGTCAACAAGTATTTCTTTGTTGTTGAATAGAATTATATTTTGTGCTTGATCAAAGCTGTACAGAGTTTTTAATTCACTGAAGTATACTAGAATATTTCGGTAAAACAATGGAATAGATTTTATGTATTTCGCATCGTAGTTACATCTCAGTAAAAAGTTCAAACCTCCGAATTTTCTTAGGTAATAATCAGGAACTGTTTTCCAATTCTGGTTCCCTGAAGTCAGTAATCTTGGAATCCAGGCTAGTTTTAGAGCTTTAAACATTATGTCGATGTCTACCATACGTATTCCGCCTCTTCCCAGATCCTGATAGAGCCCAGTTCGTTTTATTTTATCCCTTTTGTTTTTCCATAAGAAACTAAAAAGCTTTGTTTTCACTGTGCTTGCGATATCTTCAGGAACATTAAGAATTGAAGCTGAATAAATTAATTGTGACAATCCTAGGGACTTAATTATCAGTACCTTCCCAAATAGTGTGAGGTCTCTAGATCTCCACATATCCAGCTTTGTTTGAAGTTTTCGTATTTTCAGATTAAAGTTCAATTCATTGTTACCCTTCTCATCATAAGAGACATGAATTCCTAAGAGGCGAACCGGACTATGTAACCATTTAAGTTGTAAAGGATAACTTTTGTTTTTTTCCCATTTTCCCAACCAAATTGCTTTCGATTTCTTTATGTTTAACTTGAGACCCGCTAGCCTCCCAAAATCTCTCACCGTTTTCAAAGCATTTTCAACGGAGATCAAATCTGCACAGAAAAGGTTTGTGTCGTCTGCGAATTGGCTCAATTTGATTTCGTGCCCGAATATTTTGATTCCTGTTATACTTGGTTCTTGTCTGATTTTGCTGGATAATATCTCCGTGGAAAGCACAAATAAGTACGGAGAAAGGGGACACCCCTGTCGCACTCCTCTTGACGGTCTAAACCAGTTGGTCATGAAACCATTGTTTATCGCCGCGCTCTCAATTTTTGTATAGAATGTACTAATCCATCTTTTTATACTTGTTCCGAAATTGAATATATCCAGTGCTTTCATCATGAACGACCATTCTAGAGAATCAAAAGCTTTCCGAAAATCTAGAGATACTAGAATGCCAGGTATGCTTTCTGACTTCGTATGTTCCATTATGTCGATTATTAGCCTAATATTTTCCCCGATATATCTTCCTTTGATAAAACCGGTTTGATCAGTGTGCACTAGATTTGGTAATAATGGTTCTATTCTCCTTGCTATTGCCTTAGTTGCTATCTTGCAATCAACATTTAGCAGTGTTACCGGTCTCCAGTTTGAAAGTTCTAGTAGCGAGCCATCTTCTTTGGGAATTAAAGTAATAACGCCTCTTCGTTGTGAAATGGTGAGTTCATTTGCATCATAGGCCGCATTGAAACTAGCAACAAGATCGTGTCCTAGCAGATCGAAAAAAAACATATAAAATTCAACCGTGAAACCATCTTCTCCTGGAGCTTTGTTGTTTTGGAAAGTGTCTAAAGCTTTTTTGCATTCTTCATAAGATAATGGACCTTCTATTCTATCTCTGTCTGCATCTGATAGTTTTGGAATTTTTAAATGTTCGGTGAATTCATCAACATTATTTTCCTGTGAATTATTTGCTGATGCGTACAATTCGCTATAATAGTTTTCGATAGCTTCTAATATCTGAGACTCGTTGTTTGTTACTGTTTCACTTTCTGTTCGCAGTTCAGTGATGGTTTTCCTGTTGTAGTTTCTTTTCTCCAGATTGAAAAAGTACTTTGTTGGACGTTCGCCCTTTTCGACCCAGCGACATTTCGATCTAAAAATAGCTGCCCTCCCTTTCTCCTCGTAAATAGATTGGAGTTCCATTTTGAGATCTTCATATTCATTTAGGATGTGTGCGATATTGGGAGAGTTAAAGTTGTCGCAAATATTGCGGTCCAGAATTTCGAGCTGTCTCCTAATTTCCAATTCTCTATTAGTGGTCGCTTTAGCTTTCTTTTTACTATAAGCAATGGTTGCCGCTCTGGTTTCCATTTTTAACATTTCCCAAAGAAGGCGTGCGTCTGCCAAATTGGAGTAAAAAGCGCGTGTGCGGGAGTACGTTTCACGGATTTTGGACACATAATGTTCATCTTTCAGTAACGAGTTGTTGAATTTCCAAAGTCCGGGTCCTCTAGACTTTTCAGTTGTCCAAGACAAAGAAATGTAAATTGCTCGGTGATCCGGTGCTATAGAAGGATAAATTTCGCTTTTCTTCACATGTTGTGTCAGATTTTTGGCAACTAGGAAAAAGTCTATTCTGGATTTCAGTTTTAACACTTTTGATTCATAAGAGTATTTACGTAGCCTCGGGTGACGTAATCTTTGAATATCTACGAGATCGAAAGCGTCCATAGTTGTCAAAATCAGGTTTCGATAATTTGTTGGTTTCCAAATTGTGCCACCAATTTTATCTATCTTTGATAGTGTGCAATTCCAGTCGCCTCCTACAATAAGCGTGGAAATTTCTGACTTGTCGATAAGGCAATTGTTTAAGTTTTGTAAGAAATCTAATTGTTCGCTTTGGCTATTCGGGGCTTAAATATTCACCAGTGATAATTTTAGAGAATTCAGAACACAAGTAATTAGCACGATTCTTCCAGCTTTGTCACTGAATGAGTAATCGATCTTATTTTGTACCGTAGGGTGTAAAAGAATGCAAACACCTTTACTATGCCTGGATCCGTGAGAGAAAAATATTTCACCTCCCCATTCGTTTTTCCAAATAATTTCATCTTCTGGTTGAGAGTAAGTTTCTTGCAAGAAATAAATTTTTGAGTTATGATCTTTGAGATATAGAAAAATGCTCCTCCGTTTGGCTTGATCTCTTATTCCCCTTACGTTTAGAGAAAGTATATCGTATTTTGCTTTCTCTTGCATTACAATAAAAAAAAAAAAAAAAAAAAAAAAAAAACAACTAAAATTATACAAAACGTAAATTAAAGTAGTTTTTGAGCGTTTCCCTTCTTCTTCTCCGAACTTTGCGTTTTTTGTTCCTGTCCCAAATGTAAGTTACAGTTTTTGTCTTCCTTGGCCAGACGATTGGACATTTAAAGATAATCTAAGTCTTCCAGCTCGTTAATTCTGACCGGCTTACCCTGCGGAGAGGTCTTGACATATATTGATCCATCCATTGACCAGACACTCAACAATTCATCATTTCTCCGCATCTCGTTTGCCCGATTCATTATTTTTTTCCTGTACGAGGTAAGATTCTCGTTTAAAAAAATTCTGTCGGCTTGCACTAGAGTTGACGACGAGCACTGCGGGAAGATGTTAGAAACTCTGACATTTTTTAGCTTAGCCCTAGCCCTGTATAGATTTGTTTTGACTTTTGTACTTATGCACTTATTATGCTATGCACTACATTTAAATGTTTTGATTTTGATTAGCTGGGTACACTGCTAAATTTAGCCGGCATTAGTTTCGTTGCATCACCTCCGTAATCCATCCGGGGGTGGGGGAAAGGTTCTCCTCGAGATCCAACCCCTTACCCTAGATATACCATTTTTGCCAGAAAAGGTATCCCTTTGGTTTACCTTCCAATGATGCCATTTCACATAAATATTAACAGTAAACCTTCTAATTTAATATCGGTTGCAAATTTCTTGGTCAAAGCTTGCCCTTTTAAATAAAGCAATATATTTTCCTATCCTGGATGTACATCAACTAGCGAAACCCAGGATCAATTTAAGTTTCTAAGAAAGTGCCCACCGACCCATCCCCTAACCCAACATTTTGCCCTAAGTGAGAAGTAAGTGTTAATGTTGACTTAAGGGAGGAGTAGGTGGGCAGTTTCTCAGGAACTTAAATTGATCCGAAACCCCTACCCCTGGCATAAAATGCCTGAAGTCTGAATGAGGAACCCCTCTAGGGCGTAGCCTCCCCATTAAGTCACCGTAGCAAATATCGCTCCCGGGCCTCTACAGATAATAATTTCATAAATATTACAGAAGTAATGACATTTTGGGGGGCAATGCTTTTTGCGCATGCAAAAGTGGCGTAACTTGGCTGCTGATGATACTTTTCGTCAGAAGCTACTCAACAAGCCCACAGAAAGTCAAAACAATAATTATAAAAATATGCTTTGCAGGATTTGAAGTTTTGCGGGATAACTCATAATTCTTCCATTTATTCTAAGGCAAACTTTTCAGTTCTCGGGTGGTGCCCTTACGTACCTTGTGGCTTGGGCAGTTTTGGGACAAGACAATGCTAATCAAGAAATTTCACCAGAAAGTTCTATGGACTTTACGGTAAAGTGCACATCAATTTTGTTGAACTCCTGACCGCAGGCGCAAACAAATAATTTCGTTTTTTGTTCTTCGTCTGCTTCTTTTCCAGGTTTTGGCAATAATTATGGTAGGAATAGGTTTTAGTATCACAACAATTATTTTTCACGGTGGAACCAAAGAGCCCTCTGAAAAAGTTGTCAACAGTCTGCCAATCACTGATAAGACCGTCACGGATGACCATGCTACGGTAATTTTCACATTGTTTTTGTTTTATCATGAAAGCCAATCCACTATTCCTGTTTGCATCTGGTGTCTGAACAAAAAAAAATACATGAAAGGTGCAGATATGTGAATTATTTAATTTCCCCCCAAGCGGTTCAAGAAAAATTCCTTACCTTCAATGCATTATATTTTGTCTCTTAATATACACCTTGATACTAGCAAGAAGAAGTAGGCGTTATTGACGATTAAAACAGATTCAGGACTTAACGAACGAATAAACGAATGACGACGGAACTCAATTTCAAGGCACTGATGAAAAATACAAAATAGACGAACAAATTTCCTCCTGGCCAGAACTTGCTTGGTTCGTGAATACTACATACGCTAACGATGTGTTTCCCTTTCTTACATTTTTCTCTAGGTTAAGCACACTACACTGATTAAACACAACTCCACACACAAAATATATTAACTAAGTCTAAATGGCTGAAATTTGCCCGCAGTTATTGGATGTTAATAAAAATTATGCTTGAATTAAGCCCATTTCACTAATAAGAATTCGGAAACAATAGGCATTTGAGACCTATCCGAACACGTGTCTTCAAATCTATTTTAAGCCAACACCTGTTACTTAAACAAATAACTGTATTCTTTTCTTTTCAATTACTTCTTGTTTAGAAAAAGTCATCTTTTACTCCACCATTCTCCAGTCTACAGTCGATGACCATGGCAACAGGTACACTTAAAAAAAAAAACATAACAGAACTAGCAATTAATGTCTTCCTCGAGAACGTACGGGTTATTCGTTGAAATGCGCTGCGAAGGGTTTGGCTATACCCGTGAATTAATTTCCAAAATGCAATTGTTCAAATACTTTAATTTCTTTTAAAAAACATAAAAACAAAAAATTTAGTGCAACTATTGCTGTTTTTTGTTTGTTTGTTTTTTTCCCTCTCTCTCTCTCACTCTTCCCCCGTTTCTCCTCACTCTTCCTTTTCTTCTTTCCTTTTCCTTCGCTACAGACTAAGCAGCTTATCGAAAGTACCAAAACTGCCTTTTGGCTGCAAATTTCGCTAGGTAATCATTTCCAAAAATCTGCGGGCTATAGGTTTGCAGATCACAAAATGAAATTTAAGTTGTCGAAATGCTAAGAGTTCAATTTTCTCTCACGCGCCATATTAAACTTTAATTCTCAAGACTTTTGCTCAGTTTGTCCCAAAGTTATTCATTTACTAAATTAAATATACTGTAAAAGCTACCTAAGTATTTAAGTTACTTAACAATAACGGAATTAACTGCGATTGGCGTTGCCCAATAATCTATAATAGTGCTATGCTCAAAGTAAATCATCGTTGTTTCGTTTAATTCCTTAACGTCTATTTTGTCATTTTTTCGTGCTAAGATTGGTGCTGCGTTGCCATTTAAAACTTAGAAATTTTATTTATATACTTTAGATCTGCTCTTTACCAAGGAAAGAATGCGCGATTGGTTCATTGACAGTTTGAAGACGAAGGGAGAACCAGAGGTGCAGATAGAAGATCATACCAGGAAGAAAAGTTTTGCAAGGCACTTTATTAACGCCATGTTTGGGGTGAATGAGAAGGAGAGGAATGAAGCTAATGAAGAACTACCTCTTGGTGAAGATACAGTTAGAGAAGCTATTCCCAAGGCCTCCGTTGCCCATGTTTCAATTTCATCTTCATCAAAAACTCAGATTGATGATTCGACAATGTTGCAGAATGTCAAGGATATGCCCCAAGAGCGTAAAATAAGCGTTCTTAAGAGTATATTTTATGAATTGGTGGGATTAAAAGAGCACTTGCCGACTTGCAATGAAGAGGAAATGAAAGCTCCTACAGGAACGAACAACTCCAACGGTACTAGCTGTACAGAGATACCAAACGATTATACCGAAGTAATTGATGAGTCTTTTGGAACTGACAACGAAGGCTATGAATGTGGTAGAATTGTGGCTAGATCGTTTCACCTAGACCAGATCAAAAAAACCAGCCGAGGGGAAGAGACTTCTACCAACCCACTGGCAACAAATCATGGCCTTCCATCTGAAGCCATAAAGAATAACGAGTCGCCTTCATTTGTCCCTGCTGAATCCGAATCTGCTGTTTCCGTCTCAGCCGCACCCAAGACAGTGCGAGCATGGCTTAAAGATCCACGTCTTTACTTGGTGGGTCTTTTTTTTTTTCTTCTGTTAATATCATTAAAATTGTATTAACATTAGCACCACACTAAAACGCTTCCTGTTTTGTTTACATAGGTGGCCACGATATTTTCTAGTGCAAAAGTTTTGCAGGACTTTTGCTTCAACTATCTGCCACTGTTTCTTGTACACAGAGTTCAGTTTGAAAAGGTAAATAAATTTATTAGTTTATTGCAGTCGTCATCAAAAAATAATGAAACTTTTTAGTAATAAAACTATGAGTAAAAAAAAAGAACATTCACAGAAATGGTCATCCCCCCGGCAGTGAACATCTTTGTAACCGATAATTTTTACTAAAAGGCGCTAAAAACTATTGACCAATCAGGTCAATAACCAGAGTTTTGACTACCGCACAGGTTGTCGAAACGTCAGTCCCTGACAACAACAACAAAAACAACAACAACAGTCCTATTCATGACTACGTCCACCCGGACGATCATACTCAACCTACTTATAAAATGACTCCTGGGTTCAAACTTTCACAGTAAAAACTATGAAGCAATGTGTATGCAAAAATAAATCGCTAGAATGCTCAAACGGCCATTCCAAATTAGCCATCCAAAGAAATGCTTAATAAATTTGAATCTTAACTGATCTTCTATAACTGTCCAGTTATATATCTGACCTACCGCGCTTAAATAATTGACTCAAGAACATTAATCACTTATTATCGATAACTAGTTGTGATGAGCCGTGTGTGGGATATTGCTTAAAAATGCGTGCCGATCAACTCCAAAACAGACAAGCACGCATATTATTACAACAGCGGACTATAAAACATTAGATGGTTTATTATCATTTTTATTAAATAAATACTTATTATATGATATATATTCCGTCATTACTTTTAGTATTTGTAAAAGTACGATGGTTTTAAAGATTGTGATATGTAGTAAGTATTAGCTCATAGAATTGTTCACACGGCTAATTTGAAAACCAGATTTGTATGTTGAAATTACTACCGTGTATAAATAAAGTTAATCATTCATTCATAACAACCTTTGTTTACCCCTCCCCCTTACAAAAAATGCTACCCACTGTTTCCAAATTCCAGTCTCTATTGTCTCAGGTATAAGGCAGTCATCCCAAGAAGACAAAGCGTTTAAGCAAAACCTTGGGGGTGGGGGGGGGGGGGGGAGGAGGATAAACAAGGTGTATTATAGGCAGTTTCAGGAAATGGGAGTAAGGATTGCCGAACAATTCTTTTTTTTTTTTGAGTCATTAACCTTTTTAACATCAAAATTATTTAAACACTGTATTCTCTTATTGATCCATTAACGTTTTCTTGTTGTTTTTTTTAGGGAGCCATTGCCTATCTTCCACTAATAATGTTGATCAGTGGAGCAACATCTTCAGTCATTTCTAAGAAAATTATCGTCAAACTGGGAAGCAAGGTAACAAATGTGTCCAGGAAACATCAACTGCGGATCATGAACATTTTCGACGACGAGCGTACGAATGGTTAATTCCTCCAGGGAGGAGGGGGGGGGGGGGGGAGAGAAGGGGTGGGTTCCCAGTAACAGGGTAATGGGGATGTGTGCGTGGATGAATGGGGTTGCATTTTTACAGTAGTTACTATAGATTTTGGGGTCAGAAAATTTAAAAATTGGACGATTTTTACTACATTAAGTTTTACAAATGTGCCAATTCATTTGAGGATGATGCTTTATAATGTAAATACAAGCCCAGAAAGTGGCTAAGTAGGGATCGCCAAATAACATTTGCCCAAGATGGGGTGTATGATTGGCCACAGAATAGACCTAAAGAGGGGTTCTGGGAGGCTAGGGGCACATACTCCATGCCAAAATTAACCCAACTACATGTCCCCCGGTAATGGCCATGGTCATGCTTCCCCTTCTTAATTAATAACCTATAATATCCTCATAAGACTCCTACCCTTAAACAAAAAGAAGTAAGCTCCAGTAATAACCTTTTTAATGTGCGTCATTTTTCATAACAATTTTTTGTTTTTTTTGCTGGAGGAAAGACACTGCAGGAACAATGAAATTCGAAGGTTTTACACCAAGCTTAAAGACTAAACGACGATCGGCTTTTTTTGCGAAGATAGCTGTTTTTAGGTTTGACTTGACTATCTCGCTTTATATTCTTTCAGTGGTCTTTCATCATGGCTGCCCTTTTAGCAGTTGGAGCTGGCGTGTGGTTCTATTTTATCACCGAGCACACTAAAGTAATGACATATCCAGCCGTTGTTTTGCTTGGATTTGGGTTTTCCATTATGATCGTAAATTCACTGAACTTTGCAGCAGAACTTATTGGAGACAATACAGTAAGTCAAATTACCAGCAAAGTAAGAACTGAGAAAGTTAACTGAAATTAATACTGAAGTGTGGCAGGTGAATTTTCTCAACTTCAAAATTCTTAATTCTTTAAAGGAAAAGGAATAGCCTTTGAAAACAGCCGACATTTAGCGACTCCACTATTGGTTTCCCCGCGAAACGAACGCAGAAATTCCGTTATGACGAGCCCAGAACTAGCTAGTGCCCCTCATTGGTTGCTTCAGCCAATTAGAAGTACTACCTATAGTTCTGGGTAGCAACACGTCATCAGTATGGAGTTTCTGCTCTCGTTCCTCAGACGCGGAAGATTACTTTCGGGCTTTTATAGGGAACTTTCAATACGTCATCAGTATGGAGTTCTGCTCTCGTTCCTCGGAAGAGGAAGACTCCTTTCTGGCTTTTATAAGGATTTGTCATCTAACGTTGCCCCATTTCCATGTTTGGTCTTTTTTTTTTTTTCTTGGCAGAAGCTTTGTCGAGAGAGAAGATGAAATGTTTTATTAAAAGAAGTGACAGGGGGGCCATTGAGTATTTTGTCGAGCTCCAAAATTGAACAAGGACGCCTTTTGCTCCCCCCGATCTACCGGAACCGGACGTTTTACCGCGTGATTCGCAGTAGAAATCACGTGACAAAACGACTAACTCCAGTCATGACTTGACAGAGGGCACTTGATATAAAAATTCCGCGATATAATTGAAAGCTTGTGTATAAGAAGTTCTTCTATCCTGGGAATTGAATCTTCGGCGTTTACTCGATCTAAATATCATGGTGACAGGATTAAGCAACTCTTTTTTCGCTAATAAAGCTTTGCCAAGTGTGGCAACAAGACGCATATCGAAAATGATCTTAGGCAGGGGAAACATGTCATGGCTACATCAGGATTACGTGTCATTTACCAATGAACAGTTAATTATTATTATTGTTATTATTGTTATTATTATGGATATTATTATTATTATTATCATTATTTGTCACCAAAAGTCTTACTATCTTTTAGCGCTTTGAATCACATAATTGACCCACGACGTCAGAGAGTAATAATTTTAGGATACTGTATTATGTTCCGCTGATACTTTTGTTATCAGTGCTATAGTTTAATAAAATCTAAAAAAAGGAAAAAGGAAAGAAACTAGGGAAAAAACGAACAAAGAAAAGATGAACTAAAAAATTACTAACACAAGATGACCTCGTTTCTCATGACAATAAATATGCTTCTGTCCTATCGGCACCTCGGAATCGGCAAAAAATATTATATTTAAGTGTTAGCCTTGGGATCAGTTGCAAATTAAGTTATTTTGCTATTAAAGATAATGATAGCTGTAGGCGTCTGGAATTATGCATTTTATTCAGCTTATCTTATAAGACTATACTCTTCTTATCTTAGAGCACATGCGGAGTTGTTTTTGCAGTCATGGGCTTGATGTCGCGGGCCGTGGCAGGAACAATGTACCTAGCAATCCAAAAATTCTTTCCTCAAGGAAGGTAGGAATAGGTTTTATCGTATTTAAATCAAATTTAAAATGTTGTATATGTTAAAATGTTAGAGCATTAGCAGTGGATTTCTCGTGTGAACTTCCAACACATGCACAAAAACGTTCTGCATTTCGGCTATCTCAAATTATACCGTCAGTAAAACACGTTTACATTTCCTAGAATCTTTTGTCAATATAGCCCTCGAAGTTTTGACTGATACAGCAAATCTCGATGACGAACTCGGAGACTTCTTATGTGGATTTAAACAAAATGAAAGTTAAATATTTTCGCTTGACTCACCCAGTTATTCAACGCTATCTCCTTGAGGCTAGCACATTAACTTTCTGAGAGAACGGTTGATGTACCTAAATGTTATTTATCTGTTTATTCAATATTTATTTATTTATACATTTATTTATTTTATTATCGTTATATATAATTGATACTAATTGTTCTTGTTTTAATTATTTCATCATTTAATTTGCAGCAATTCTACAGACTGCGAAGAGTGTGGAAATTATGTACGTCACCTGTTTTCATTCGTACCAGGCTCTCTCGCCGTGATCGGTGTATTGGCTCTTGTGTTGTTCCAAGCGCCACAAACAAATTGCAAGCGAAATGGTGAGTGAATAAACTTTGCTCAAAATAAAATACGAATAAACATTTCCCGATGCAATTAAGTTAAGGAATAAAAAAAGTTGATTCAACTTTCTTTCAATAATTAATTTGGGCAGTTTTTTTTTTTTTCCTTTTTTAATGCATGCTCCATCAACAGCTACACTGAGAACGCCGGCCAAACGTTTTTTTTTTCTTTCTAAGTTGTGAAAACGTTTTGCAAATAGTTAAATACCGTAGAACCACGGTAACTCGGACTCTGAAAAGAAACGAAAAACAGTTCGAGTTAGGGAGAAATTCGAGTTATCGGGGTAAATGTCAGTGAAATTTTCCTTGATCAAGGGCCTAAGAAAATTTTTTTAAGACAACGTCCTATGCCTCAACTTCTGATTTTGGGTCCTTGCCTATTGAAAACAAAATCACAGATATCGATGGCCTCTCGAGAGGAAAATGACGGTAAGGCGGAACCTGACTCTGAATCTTCGTTTCGCTCTTTTTTAAGCTAGGGAAACATCACAATCTCTAAGGTTTTATAGCAACACTCAAGCGAACCGGCTCTTTTGTTATACAGTACCAGCGCTTAGTCAGTATAGCTTAGCGACCGCTCACTAAGTAACCAGCCCTGATAATCTCTTAGCCCAACTAGGGTGGTGTAAACCATTTTTTATTATTATTCCATGTGTTTCATTTGTGTTTTGTTTGAAGTAAATATGAAATAGGGACACGCCGGATCTCATTTGACCCCATATCAATATTCGTAGATATATAATTTATTTTCATCCCTGAAATATTTCAATTTGTGCTAGCTAGTCTCGATGAGCACTGATTAAACCCCCCAAAAGTGATTCGAATGAGCCTTGTTTGACAGTTTAGTGAGATTTTTTTTGGTAACACGGGTTAACTAATCTTATTTATCTGGTCTAAAAGAACCGGGCTCTAGTTTAAGGGCTTGTGGGTTGATATCACTAACCTATATGATTTATTCTTTTGCAGCTCCTGAAACAGACACCAGCGTGAAATTAGACGGGACTTGGGATACCCGACTTTAGCAGCTAATAGCGGCGACCTTAGGCAAGGAAGACGACGACGGCAGTGAAAACGTCGGTAAAAAAAAGGAATTTGGTAATGCGTTCTTTCAAACTTAACCGCGTCTATTTGGACCCGCTCAGTATGTCAAATGCAGGCGACTTTTCCTAGAGTTGAATTCTTTAGGATTTTATTCAGGATCAAAAAGAGGAAGGAAACTTCGTCGTCGTATGTCCACGTCCTCCATAAAACGTCAAACAAGGAACGTTTCACGTCGTAGTCGTGCAGTGGACGTCAAAGAAATGTACTAGAAAGCGTTATGTACCTGCAGAGCTGTTGTTTTGATCATTAAATCTATTGTTTGTTTTTTTTTTGAAGTTGTCGTTGTGGTCGTCGTCGTAGTTGCTTATAAGCTCCCTAATTCTTGGTTTTCACATGACGTCACCAAAATTCAAACTAAGAAACTATCGCTTCTTCTGAGTTTCTACTTTCATGTGATACTAGAGCACCTTAAAACCTTTATACAGAAAAATTTTCGGTTCAAAAGGGTTCTTTGTTTTGCGATACAGGACGCTTGAATTTCCAGGCTTTTGCGCGACGCGGCATTTAGCTGGCGGACGGGAAAGCTCTTATGTGGGTTAAAACATTACCGATTTTTGGAGATTTTGCCATCTAAACATTCCTTGTCTTAGAATGAATATTACTTCAATCTTTATGAGTTCCTCAAGCGAAGAATTCACGAATCAGTAGGAAAACTCAAAAACAATTGTTTATATTGGTTTCCGGCGGCCATATTTGTGCCCCTGAAAGGGACACAAACATGGCGTCTCCATACAAAGCTTTGTACTACATCCTCACTGTCTACCACTTAACACATCGCGAAACTAAGTTATGGGAGAGAGATCCGCGGATTGTTGTGGAAAGAGGTAGACAGCAAGAATAGATCACGACATGCGAGGAGTTGTCAACCAACATCAGGGGAGGAGGGTGGGGCGAACCTTGATGCGGCGGTCGGCGCTGTGACACAGTGAAATCAAAGCCACGTGGTGTATTCTATTTATCAGGAGAGCCCGCAGTGCATTGATGCGTCCCAAAGGACGGCGGAGTATTTTACTGGTCGTTTCACGATGCGTTAATTAGTTATTCAGTGAGAATAATAAATTTGGGTAAAACGTTTTTCCGAATATCTCGCATATGAACAATTGCATAGATCTGATTCTTGGCAAGGCTTTTTGTATATTTATCTTCTTTCATTTCCCAGATTCTAGACTTTCTGTATTAAACGGTTTCTATTTATATTTCTCAGCTTTCTCACGTGAGTGAAAACCGGGAATATGTCATGATGGACGTCTTTGCCGAAGATGCATATTTATGTATGAAACTCAAGTTGAAGCCCAGAGTTTTTGCACATGATAATACACCGCTACGAGTTTTTTGAACGGCTTCAAAATCTCTGAAATACATTAATATTTAGATTTGGGGTTACTTTGGTCTAAAAAATTGGACGTAAAGTTTAGCCGTGTCTTTATCAGATATGAAGACACACATTAAACATTAATTTCTTTTGTATTTTCTTTCTGAATTATTGATGAACTTTTAAAGACATATGATGAAATTACAATGCCTTAGAGGGAGAGGTTTCTGTGAGTCTGGTCGCAAACAATTTAAATTTAAGTGGCTGTCCACCTAAGAGCGGTCCGGCGAGTTTGGCATCGCCGGTAAACCTTCCCTTTATTTTTTGTGGGTGAAAAGGACTTAATAAGGAATGATTAAAATCGAGCTAAGTTTTTTCAAAATCCTTTTCTGTGCTTCGCTACAGCACAAAACTTCTTTCCTGTCTGAGAGCGCTTTTTCAACCTTGTTCGATGGCCGAAATTCGGTGATTTTAAAAGCCGCGCTTCTTCGTAACAGATAAATATCGCGAAATTCTACATAGTACAATGGATTTAGCTGCATTTGACTTGTCCTACGACGGAATATGGAATAAGTTCACGCAAAATTAAATTAAATTAATAAAATCAAACACAAGCCCCTTCGCGGTTTTTTTCTCCCTTGACAAATTCTTGGAAAGTAAAAGCTAAAATCTCCAAAGCGGTACAAAAATCACAGGTAAAATGCACTTCAGAGCAAAGATCTTACCTTATTCTGTCAGAAAATAAAGTCAAAGGTGCGGGTATCAGTCTGGGTTGGACGTGATCAAACGTTTTTAAGAGCCTCTTTTCGGCATTATTTGCATAGATTTGCCCGTTTAACGGTTCACACAAACCGACTAAAATTTAGTAGATATTTTCTCAGCAGCTGAGAACGTTGTTGTATATCCTCAAAATAACGAACATTTGTTTTCTTTTCACTAGCCTTTTTAAGTTTGTATAAATGAAAGCCGAAAAAAATGCCATAAACTGACATTCTTGATCAACCCGTCAGATATGCAAATCGTGCTTGTTTACGGCCAGGTTGTCCATTTCAGCTGTGTTAGAATCTAAAACTACGTACGGTTATTAACTTCTTCTCAAATGTAATCAATCTTCAGCTTGGAAACTCAGCAACTGAATACCCTTTTCAAAATAGAAATTTACCTCATATTCAATTTGAGTTTCTTTTTCCGTTTCGAGCATTTCACCATGATTTGAATTTGAATTCCCACATCCGTGTTTATCCGTCATTTATCATGAGCATATGGGATTCTCTCACCTCGGGTGACTTTTCTCTTGTAGCTCTTGAGAAATTATTATGAATCGCTTTAAGTTTGGTGTAGGGTATGTCTGTTGTAATATTTTTCCGAGTGCGGGTAATATTGAACGTTTGTCCCACACGCCATATGCTAATTTGCATTTTTGTCACGCAATATACCTCCTGTATCGAACCTTCCTTTGCATAAACAAATAAAGGGTGAACCATTACCTTATTAATAGGGGGTGGGGGGAGGAAAAGGACACCTAGATTAAAAAAGAATTTTACAGGGCTGGAAGGATACTATATATTATCAGAAACTCATAAGGGGTTGAACAATCCCTTATGAGTTTCTGATATTATACATTCAACGAAGTGCCAGAGTGGTGTCCTCATCGATAGTGCTCAATAGTTAACCTAGAGCAGAATAGAAGTAGACAGATGAAACTGGATTAAACCTTGAACATTTATAGTTACCCAGAGTTTCATGCCTCTCGCGAGGCAATCATCAAGCAACTGCCAAAATTAACGGTTACAATCAAGGATATAGGTAAAACAGAACAGTAAATACTAGGCGTGGCGCGTGGCGCGTGGCGCGTGGCGCGTGGCTCGTCGAGCTGTTTACAGTTTGTAAACCTGTAATGTCTACCCTGGACAATAGAAATGAACTAATCTCAGGTTGCAGACACTCAAAGAAATTTCTACTAAACACTGTCCTAACTTGGCTAGTTCTTGTCGTAAATTTGACATGTTGTAAGCATCACTTAAGTACGACGCGCCACGCACCTACGCCACGCCTGTCATTTATTGTTTTGTTTTACCTGGTGATTCCCCTCGCAAGAGGCGTGACTCTTTGAGTAGCAATAAATGTTCAAGATATAATCCAGTCCCATCAGTCTATTTCTATTATATACATACATATATACAGCTTTATCAAGGCTAAAATTAATGCAGCCCCCAGCCCCGTCAATAATCGAACGGTCCACGCCCAAGAAGACGTAAAGTGCCACATTACTTGTTATTAAATTGATTCTTTCCCAGAAAAAATCCCTAGCTCCTATTATATGCCAGGGGCACCTAACGACGGTGTCCTCCTAAATGCATTGAGAACACTTTTTAGGCTCTCCAGAGTACTTTTCGATCTCTAGAAATGTATTCCAACTGGCGCTAAAAAAAATTTTATCTGTTGGGTCATACTAGGGTAACCGTGAGTCTTTTTTCCCGAAAATGTTCGCTGCAATTGAAAGTTTTACGAAAGTGAGGATTTTTCTGATTCCTTTCTGTATCGCATTTTCGTTCCGAGAATTTTGGGTTTCCTTTCTCTACGAAAAATAGCTTAACCTGGGGTGAGAAATAGTAATAATTAAACTTCAGAAAATTGTAGGGAATTTATTAGATTAGCTTCGAATATTACACATGCATGGAACGGTCATCTAATAAATTTTTAGTCTTCCTCAGGCTATAGAAAATTCTAGGCAATTTTGCTTCTCCGAACAGATATTTCACAGAAAACAGTCGTTGGGTGCCGCTGATGTGCATTTGGTGACCTTTTTACGTTACTTATTTCTTATTGCCAAAAAGCAAAGTGTCACAATAATGATCTTAACTCATATCTTTAAGAAAAAATTATATTAAAGGAAAAAAAAACTCTCCTGCGGACAACTTTTATCCTTCTGGGGCCCAGTTGTTCAATAAGTGGATAGTGCTATCCACCGTGTAAATCACTATCCACTGGAAAGAGCAATTGGCTTCCCTAGTACTTATCAATTGGATAGAGATTCATCCGATGATAGCCCTACAACTGGGGCCTGCTCTTTTACTAGTATTGTAAATAAAGTACTGAACGAAAAAGCGGGTTACATACTTTCAAGGGTTGGTGTCAAGTTATAAGTTACTTGAGATTTGTCGTCTTATACAAGCATACAACATACCTTGAAATTTAAACTTTCAAACTGTATACGAAAATCCTGAGAAAACACTTCCAAGAACTCGGCCAGGAAACAGTAGGAATTTTCTAGGCAATTCGGCCCACCCCAATGCAATGGGGCAATTTGCCAGTCCCTGACCATTTACGGGGTGGTGCGGTAGTAACTGCATTCTTTCATCATGTCTGTGATTGTATTTATTAGAGCAGCATTTGTATCTTAAAATTTGAACGACAGTTGAAAATACTAGCAGATGTTTTCAGATTGAATTTTGAGAGTACTTCTTGGTTGGTCTGCTCGCAGATATCATGGCCATCGTACCTGATGGGATGTATTACGCCCATCTTGTTATTGAAAATATCTTCTACCTCCTTGTCTCTACGTTCATCAATAAGAAACGCAATTTCTTCTTGCAAGAGCACTGAGAGCAGATCTCCTTCGTCAAAAAATTTCAACATTCTCGGCTTTGGTCAGCCCTTTTTTTCCTGCTGATTGCAGACAGTCTGGAAAAGAATGATTGAACTTGTCTCTTTATAAGCCATTCGTCTCTGGAACGTTCTTGAACTACCTGTGTTTCTGGTCGTTCTCATGTCCGTTGCGACCTCAGAAAGATCTGGTTTCCTGCCTGTTTGTGTATCAACATCAAATCGTGCGGTGAGGTAAGACTTGACTTTCTCGCTAAACCTTGTCCCGCCTCCCCTAAACTTCTGCAGCCGCCCATCCGCTAGCCTCGAATATGCAGACACCACTAGGAGATTTGGGAAGTTTCTCGGCTGGCGGCAATTTTTACAGTCTGACCCCGACACTGTCAATTTTCACCGGCACGAGTCTGTTTTCCCTTAAGTTCTGGATATCGGCATTCTGTGCGGCCAGTTGGATTACCCCAGTCCTTCCCTACGTTTGCACGATGTATCGGACATACAAACATTTTTTCACCCTGTTGGGCATTTTTACCAAAATACCCAGCCCGCTGCAAAGTAAGTTCGCTCTCTGTAATATTTTCTTTCGTTAGGTGACATCGCCTCGAATGAGCCATAATAACGCTCACCTGTTACATTGACTAAGAGACACCAACTTGCTTGCTCCTTTAAACTCTCCAAATCCGCTTTCATTGCGTGACAACAATCCTAATTAGCATATGACCATGAAGAAAACCCAAAACGAAATTGAGCTGAATTCAGTCTTTATTAAAGAGCCTTTTAGTTGCTGAGACTCCAAACTCAAAAAGGGCTTTGTTTGAGCAGAAGTGAATTGTATTCTTTTAATACGATTTTGCTGAAATCGACAACCCGCTGTAAATGAGCTTTTAAATTTGCATAATATACTAGTGGATGAAGAATTCCTACATGAATTTTATGACATTTTATGCCGGTTTACAGACCTAAGATGGCTTACAAAAGAACAAATGTGCGTTATTTTGACGAAGCAAACCAAGATTCTGTCCCATGGAAAAAATATCAGCCTCATCATATGAGTTTAAGTGTAGGCGCCAAACGTGCAATTTTAGGTAAATACTGACAAAAGGAGCTCTCAAAAACGCTTGTCCACGTCCGACGCAGAATGATACCCGCACCTTTGACTTTATTTTCTAACAGAATAAGGAAACATCTTTGCTGTGAAGTGCATTTTGCCTGTGATTTTTGTACCGCTTTGGAGATTTTAGCTTTTACTTTGGAGGAATTTGTCAAGGGAGAAAAAAAAACCGCAAAGTGGCTCGTCTTTGATCTCATTAATTTAATTTAATTTTGCGTCAAATTATCCAAGATTCCGTCATAGGACAAGTCAAATGCAGCTAAATCCATTGTACTATGTAGAATTTCGCGATATTTATCTGTTACGAAGAAGCGCGGCTTTTAAAATTACTGAATTTTGGCTATTGAATAAAGTTGAAAAAGCGCTCTCAGACAGGAAAGAAGTTTTGTCCTGTAGCGAAGCACAGAAAAGGATTTTGAAAAAAATTAGCTCGATTTTAATCATTCCTCATTAAGTCCTTTTCACCCACAAAAAATAAAGAGAAGGTTTACTGGCGATCCCAAACTCGCCGGACCGCTCTTAGGTGGACAGCCACTTAACCTCTCTGTGCCTCCTCGGAGCCGTTAACAACTGATTTTGAGGCAAAACTGTTACTTACTTTTTCCTGAGGCACATCTTATTTTAAAAAAACTCAATGGGATTAATCACTAACCCCTTGTTGTGATATGCACTGCGAGGGTATCAACTCAGTTTCATTGTACTATAAGTTGAACCGTACCCTACTGTACAACGACCGCTGATTAAAGTGTTTTAATTTAAACTCTCGAATTTCCTTATTGTTTAACGTCATTTTGCCCTTCATTTAACAGGAAAGTCATCTGATTGTGTAGCCCCACCCCCTCTCAACTTTCAAAACCCTGTTGTGCCGTCCCTGTACTTCATCTCTAAAAAGCGCGACCTATACCAAAATGAGTAAAACAGTTTTTGCAAAACCCGCACACGCAAAAGTTTGATGTCGTTTTTTGAAGAAATATACTAATTATAATGATGATAATGATAACGATAATAATAATAAATTAAGTTTGCGAATTTTCCTGAATACGGAATAGAATGTATGTTCCTCGCTCCCAGCCTAACGGATAACAAGGTTGAGCCCCAGCAGAAAACACCTTGGTTTGCCAGCCAGAAAAGAAGTAAAACCGGACAACTGATAATGAAACCGATCCTTGAACTTCCTTAATTTAACCCTGGGACGTACACGCAAATTCATACCCCCACCGTGGTACAAGGAGGAAGTTTGATAGACCCCACCCCAGAGTTTTTGATCAGTTGCAGTCATTCGAAACGATTTTGCCTTCAGTGGAAAGCCTTCGATGTTCTCATCAAGATGAGGTATTAGGTGGAGGCGCTGCTGGAGGCCTGTGTCGTCACCAGCAATAGTCTCCTTTTTGGCCGCCATCTTAGATTTTACCACGAATTAGAAAATTAGAAATTTAGTGTTATCTGTGTTTTCAGCGCTACTACTGCTTGTCATAGAACTTTAATTGTAATGACATTGGGTCTTGCGAAAAATTTCTGATCAGTCTATACTAGTACATAAGGCTTTCGAAATGTAAAATTCACCCTAATGGCAGGTAAGGAGAAAAGTTGATTAAAACTTGAAAAGTCTGGCAGACGTATTCAGAGATTAATGAATGTGTTTCTTTTGTTTAGTCGAACCCATGGAGGCGACGTAAATAGTTGTCCTTAATTGTCGTTCCGTAATGTAGAGAGTTCGAGATCAAGCCGATTGCGTCAATGCATGGAGTGTAACTATTAATATAGCAATAATAAACCCTGAGACTATGAAGTATTTTTATATCCCAAATGCTAGTAAGTTCGGAAGGTAAAGGAATCTTTATTCATGATGCTTATTGAACCATGGCTCTTAAAAACATTCATTGACAAATAGTGTTCTTGACAGTAAGACGCATTCAATCGTAAATTAAATCGATCCTACAAAAAATTTGAATGGTTGACTTACAATAATTTTAAGTGGTAAATTTTGGCGAATACATGATTTATTAGCTTCAGCTATATAGTGTTGATTATCAGAGTAGGCTTCTCCAGTATCGGAATCACATATCATGTTCCATTTGTTTACGCGCAACCCTAAGCGATACCTTCATACATGATTCAACTCTGAGAGTTAGGGATCATGAAGTGCTGCATTTCATGGACTATCAATCGTAAACCCCTGGCACAATAAGTCAGACGTTAACCAAATAAATAGCACAGGTAGCGAAAAAGTAATTAACTCAACGCTCGCCATGTATTCACGTGTAGTATGGACCAATTATCTTGTCATCAGGGGAGTATACTGACTAATATAATCAACTGTATACCAACAAGCTTATTAAAACTTCAAGAGCAGTCAATGCAGTATACTTAACCTGATTCGTATCTTGGTTTCTAAAGGTTAAAAAAAAATTCAATTTTACTTCCACAACGTAAAATCAGGATAATATATTTTATAATATGAATTACTCACTAGACAATTCGCGACTTTGCACTGACAAATGCGAGTCAGACTGCCGGTAGGGGCTCGGTACCAGAGCTTCGGTTTTTTGTTGCTGGTTTGTAAATGGCTGAGTTCTTCTCGAAGCTTTCTACACCAGACGAAATTCGCACAGTTGTTGTCTTCAAAGACTGCTTTCCAGCTTTGAACCTGATAACTTTAACCCTGTGGCTGAGCAACGAATAGTGAAACTCAGGAATAACTCATGGAAACGGCAACGCTTTAAAAAAAAAAAGAGAGGGGGGCTGGGCAAGTAAATTGTTCTGTGTTTTAAGCTTTTCCAAAATCGTTGTTTGCAGATCAATGGTCACTTTTGTGGTCTGGATGCTGCTTCCTACGAGTTTAGCGGTATAATAATCTGTGGGTTTTTGACACACGTACTAACAACGGTGATCTTTTCACGCGTAATGATTTTCACGTGTGGGTTGAAAATGTTTACATGAAAGGCACCAATTATTAAAAATGGAATGATACGCGGCGGTTATGATATTTTTTTAGGTCTCAGTCAGCTTGCAACGAAACCTTTATTCATGTTGCTTAATCAAGCAGGTTCCCTTAATAGCGAGGTTATTTATGGGTCAGTTACAAGTTCCGTTCCACGTGTATGGCGTCAACTAAACTACATTTGAAATAAACGTGACTTTTATCCATGGCTGCTCAAGTGAAAAGGAAAACCTGGGCTTATCAATACAGGCTGCATTCAGCCCTGGTGCAGGCGACACAGTAGACTCGACTTCTTACGCGTTTTGGTTTCTAAAGGTGAGACTAAAACATTTAATTCTGCTTCCAAATGCCTACAGTTAGTCATCGAGTTTGGAACTGATTCGAGATGTTAGATCTTAGTCCCTCAAGGGGTGCGGTCTTTTTATTCATTAAAACCCTGAATTCGAACCATCTAAAAACCTGTGTTCCAAAGTGCAAGTAAATTGTTCTGTGTTTTAAGCTTTTCCAAAATCGTTGTTTGCAGCTCAATGGTCGGTTTTGTGTATGGCTCGTGGTTTGGATGCTGTTTTCTACGAGTTTAGCGGTATAATAATCCGTGGGTGTTTGACACACGTACTAACAACGGTGATCTTTTTACGGTGATCTTTTCACGTGTTCGTGGTCTGGATGCTGTTTCTTACGAGTTTACCGGTTAATAATCCTTGGGTTTTTGACCAATCAGAACACACGTACTAACAACGGTGATCTTTTTTTTTTCACGTGAAATGATTTTCACGTGTGGGTTGAAAATGTTTACGTGGAGAGCATTAATTATTAAAAATGCATTGATACCCGGCGGTTATGATATTATATTTAAGTCTTAGCCGACTCGACGCTCGCCATGCATTCATGTATGAACCAATCATCTTGTCAACACCAACAAGCTCATTAAAACTGATCAAGAGCAGTCAATGCAGTATACTTAACCTGATTCGCATCTTGGTTTCTAAAGGTAAAAAGAACAATGTTTAATTTTACTTCCATAACGTTAAATCAGGATAATATATTTTATAATACGATACTCACTAGATAATTCGCGAATTTGCACTGACAAATGCGAGCTAGCTAACTGCCGGTAGGGGCTCGGTACCAGAGCTTCGGTTTTGTTGCTAGTTGGTAACTTGCTGAGTTCTTCCCGAAGCTTTCTACACCAGACGAAATTCACACAGTTGTTGTCTTCAAAAACTGCTTTCCAGCTTTGTACCCGATAACTTTAACCCTGTGGCTGAGCAGCGAATAATCATGAAACTCAGGAATAACTCATGGAAACGGCAACGCTTTTTTTTAAAAAAAAGAGAGCGGCTGGACAAGTAAATTGTTCTGTTTTAAGCTTTTCCAAAATCGTTGTTTCCAGTTTAATGGCCGGTTTTGTATATGTCTCGTGGTCTGGATGTTGTTTTCTACGAGTTTAGCGGTACAATAATCCTTGGGTTTTTGACCAATCAGAACACACGTACTAACAACGGTGACCTTCTCACGTGTAATGATTTTAACGTGTGGGTTGAAAACGTTTACTGATGAAGAGCATTAATTATTAATGCAATGATACCCGGCGGTCATGATATTATTTTTAGGTCACAGTCAGCTAGCAAAGAAACCTTTATTCATGTTGCTTAATCAAGCTGCGATGCTTTGGTAATTAGAGAGAAACTTAACACTCCAACAGACAATGAACAACTATTGTTATTGAAAAGAGCTAAAGCCTGTTGGTAGGACACAAAAACAAAAACCCTTTCCCCAAAGAAGCGACTCCAAAGCCTCCCTCTACTCCGATTTTAGGACAAATCTCAATTCTTGCGCGAGCAAATCCAGGCGATCATCAACCGCCATTTACGGCGAAAGCTTTAGGAAGGGATCATGGTTGGGAGTATCGCTAATGACTTGTTGAAAACATCACTTGACAGCTTATTGACAGCTTGCATCAAAATTTAGCCAATGGGAACTGCTCGTGGCTGAGAGAAGCGGGTAATAGGCCATTTGCACGATGACGCCATTTTACTACCACTACCAGAATCCTTCAGGATTTTGTTTTCTTATACAAATTAGAGCTTTTTTGTTTAAACCTCGCATGCGCAGGAATTACCGAATTTAAATATGAAAGGAATAACGAAAAAGATTCTGGTCATAGTAGTAAAATGACGCCATCATGCAAATGGCCTATATATATATTCGAACGAATATAACGTATGCAAAACGAACAGTCCGTATTTTTAGCTTCTCCGAATCTTCGTGATTAATAAGCAATTAGCAATCCACCTATAATATCTCGATCTGTTATCAAGAAACCTATCAACCATTACTGTGTTTATATGTCTTTGCGTCAAAATTTCAGTACCCTCACAGCTATGTCTTCAGAACCTCTGAGTCGGAGTCCGATGTCACATCTCCTGTTTCCGGGGCCAATTGTTAACTAATTGTTTTTGTTAATTGTTTTCCCAACCAATTCCGTAAGGTCTTAAGGGAGCTGCAATGTCGCCCTAAGATTTGCAATCTTTACACATTAGTCAAATGACTAGTCCCGCGAACATTAACACGTTAAGTTTATCTGGCAGGTAATAAAGACCATCAGGATGTCAAACCTATGCTGTCGATATTTGGAGTCAGATTCGCAGTCTGGAACTCGCGCTTTCCAGCGTTTTGCTTGTGGAGTTGGTCACATGATAAATGATATAGTGCGTCAGTTACTCATCTCATTTCGTTTGGTTGTCTTTATACAAGTGTTTGGCCTTTCTGCGGCTAATGCAGGCTGGTTGGTGTTGTATAATCTTATCTGCGTCGCTGCAGCTTCAGTAATCAACGCGTTCTTGATTGACAACGTCAAAATTCCATTTTTGCCCCCGAAGCTTGGAAGAAGGAAGTCTTGGCATTTAATTGGTACCGTGATTTCAACATTGGTTGTCCCATTGTACTTTAGTCCTTGTTTCCTTTGCAAAAGTGATCGTGGACAATTGCAAATGATGATATACTTAGCAGCCCTTACTACACTCTTGTCATTTTCGTTCAGCTTGGTTGAAATTGGTCATCTTTCGATCATTCCGGCAATCGCCAAAGATCATAGTGAAGCGGCGGAATTAAACGCATGGAGGTATTTTAATTTTAGTTTCGAAAATGAGGGGAAGTGAAGCTTATTATATTAGCATTTTAAATCTGGACACTTGTCTCATGCACAACATTACCTGAACTATTGCGCGCAGTGGATTTTCATTGTACGTAATGTATAGCGCGAAGACTTGCAGTATCCTGCGCCGCAAGCGAAACTAGGTCTCCCTGTGCATCGCCAAGGTTGCCAACCAAAATTAACGATGTTGCATTATGGTGTCATATTCTTTAGACTTAACCAACAATGAGTAAAACTGTAAGAAAAGGAAAGGGAAAAAAAAAGGAAAACTGTAAGAATCTGGTAGCTGTAACAAAATTAAAGGACGTCGTAGCGCAAATGTCCTTAACTAATGATTTTTTTTTTTCAATTTTTATGTCATGTTTTTGTTTTTGTTTTTTTCTTGTTTTTTTCTCTCAAAGGACTTTTTTTTCCTTCTTGAGCGGCATTATCACCTTTATTGTTGCCTGGCTAATATTTGGACAAGACAGCAATGACCATCTCTCGGCGGAGAGCTCTATGGATTTTACGGTAATTAAGAACGGGTATTAAGATATCGATATGAGATTTAACACTGCCGTTACAGGTAAGACCGAAATAACATCGTTTGTGTTAGTCTACAGGTTATGACTATAATTTTGACGGGAATTGGTCTGCTGTTTGCTGTGATATTCCATGGTGCAACAAAGGAGCCTTTCGAAGAAAGTGATGAACACTTTTCGAAAAAGAAGCAGGTAAGCCAGCTTTAAAAGCTAGGAAAAAATCATTTCATTTCAGTAATGCGTCTTTGACTAGAGAAAAGTGCAGTTGCATTATCGAATCTCGGACACCCAGTGCATTAGGTTTGCAAACGTAACTTTATTTAGCTTAAGACGGAATCCATCCGGAAATTGAATAATTTTAGTTTTTAGTGGACAAACACCTTGTATCAGAATAATTCAAACATCATCGCATCCTTTTTAACATTTTTCAAGTGATTTTATTAGTTATGTGTAATAACAACAAAGAAAATTTCTTATGGGAGCCCAAGAAAATAAATCAAATTTCACAAGAATTGTGAAAAAAAAAAAATGTAAAGTTCTGAAATTCGTGTGCAAGATGTCATTTTGCGAAGTTTGACATTTATTTTCTCGGGCTCCCATAAGAAATTTTCTTTGGTGTTATTACAGATAACTAATTACATAATGTATAGCCCTTGAAAAATGTAAAAAAGAATGCAATATTCTTTACAAATTATTCTGCTACAAGGTTTTTGTCACCTGAAAATTAAAATTACTCAGTTTCCTAGTGGATTCCGTCTTAATCTGGAGAACGGTCAATTTGGTGCATGTGGAGACCATACTACTGACTGATATAAGGTCATACAAAACTGGAGGGCGTGGTTCTAATCAGATAGAACTGTGTTAGCCTGCCAGTTGACTGATGGAAGAATCATGTAAAGGCAAAAACATTAAGTCACATCAAATCATTAAATCAATTCATCTTGAGAGAGAAAGCTGAAATTGCATCTCAATACATTGAGGGGAAACATCGGAAGAAAATTAATTTGACGTTTATTGATGAATTTTTTTTCTCTCCAAAACAGAACAAGACATCTTTCATTCCACCGCATGCTCTTGTAACGGCGATGACGTTTCAAGGAACAGGTACGCCTTATAATCGAAAAGATGAAGCTTCAAGTTAATCATTTTTAAACTTCAACACCATCTGGCATTTAAATCCTGAAGAGCAAACTACTAGCGCGAGGAAGGATGTCATAGCAGAAACCAGTTTGGTAATTATAGCTTGTAGGACAAGATGTTTCAAAGTGTTGTACGATATCAGGAGCTGATTACTCCTGACGATATTTCGACTTTAATAGAAGTCATAGCCATCTTAGGGGCCCACCATTTAGGCTTATAATCCTTATAATCCAAAAATCAAATGGTCGGCCCCCTCAAGCTTCTTTTCTTAGTAACCTCTGTACTCTTTAATTTATGGTCAGTAAATTACATGTGATAAGCTGAGTGAACATTGTCGAGAGGCCTGGTCTGACTTGTACATATTTAGGACTTGCATGTTGTTGGCATTTTTTAAAATATATAAACAGCTCGATCGATGCCCACTTTGAAAACTTGGTGCTTGCCAAATTTAACTTCCTTAAACCGTTACCTTATCTAATTTTCTTTTCATTTCCTTAGAATTGTGTCCTCAAGAGCAAAGAATGCATGACGCGTTCATGGATAGTCTGAATGCAAAGGGCAAGGAAGAAACAAAGATAGAAGAGATAGGACAGGCGAGAAAGCAAATTTTTCTAAGGCGATTTGTGGAAGCCCTGTTCTCTTTTAATGGAAACGATGACAATATACCTCGAAAAGAACTAACTTTTGACAACATCAGCGCGAAGGAATCAGCGTCCAAGGGTGAGAAGGAAATGTTAAGAGAGGTCAGAGGGTTGACCAATGAACGAAAAATTAGTGTTCTTAACAGTATTTTGTGGGGGGTCATAGGAGTGGACCCTGCGGAAACAGCTGTTGAAAATAAAGATGAAGAGTCTAGGATCTCTAACGATATTAACAGCTCTCAAGGAACCAACTACACAGCATCAGAGAACAAATTGGGTGTTGCTGAAGTTTCAAATAAAGGACACAGCATTCAGCTAGAGCGATGCAGAATAGAAACAACAGAAGAAAAAATACAGACTATCTGTTCAACTTCCTCTAAGCACCACACATGTGACCTGGAATCTGCTCCACAAGTCACACCAAAACCTGAGACAACACGAGCCTGGCTTAAAGATCCACATCTTTATAAGGTAATTTAGGGCTCAAAGATTTTACCCCAGTTGCTTCATTATAGACGTGAACTACTTCTTTTCTTATTATCAATTTTCTTTTTCTGTTTTCATAGGTGGCCATCATCTTCACCTGCACAATGAATGTAATGAGCCTTTCATATAGCTATCTGCCACTGTTTCTCATTTACAGAGTTCAGTTTCAAAAGGTAACGCATAGGTACACAAAGAGCTGTTTAGTCGCATTTAGTGCTTCGAGCAAAGCCTATGAGAATCTAATATCGAATAATTGCCGTAAAACGGCTGTTATGAAAAAATATGAATTGAAAACTAAAGTTTCACCCCTAAGGATTCTACTGAACAAAATTGAGGGCGTTCTAGCGCTAGAAGACCTAAAACCACGTTTTTAAATTTTCTATACATTTGTCTGTAAGAAAGTCCCGGGAAAAATTACAGACAAATATATGGAAAATCTAAAGCAAGCGTCTGAAGAACTTAAGCACAGGTACGCCCCCCAAATTTTTAAGTACAATCCTTTGCTTTGTAGCTTTAGTTTACGATTTATCCTTTTTTTCAGAACAGCCGTTTTACGGAAATCATTCGACATTCTCAGGCCACTTAAGGCATGACTACCTAGTAATTAAATATGCATTTTGGTAAATGCTATTTATGCTCCACGTCTTGTTGCAGTGAGCAGAGAGGCCTTGTGCCTCGCTTTCATGTCTTAAAAACACAATATATAATGTCCCGGATGGCAGGAACGCCCCCTTCCCAGTAACTGGAGAAATGACACATTAATCAGTCACATTAAGCATAAAACCATTTATTTCTTTCAGAAATAAATTTCCTTTATTTCAGTGCTCCTGAAAAGTGAACTACAAATGAGGCTCAACGAAAAAAAACACATGAAACGTGATTTCAAATAACACTTGACATTGCTTCGTCAATGACGTTGAGGGTTGGAAAACTTAATCTTAGGAATTTTCACTACCAAAATGTTACATAAACAGTGTAAATCGTAAATTCGCCTTGTATGATTGGAAACGTTATTTATCCTGTTAGCTATTTAACTAATTAATAAGTCACGTGACCCTTTTCCCTTTATTTTCCGATTTCTATATAACATAAACACGCATACAAGGCGAGTTTATAAGAACCTTTTTAATAGCCTCGGAAATGTACCTAAAAGAACTTGTTGCTCTTTCATTATCCTTTCCCCATTTTAGAGTAAATATTTTGACCGTTAATTCTCAATTATCAGTCACGTGACGAAAACTTGAGCTTCTAAAATGCACTCATATTGCTAAGGCCATAAAGCTACATTTGTAGTTCAATTTTCAGGATCATTGATAGAAACAAACCGTACTTAATAGCATTTTATCAAAATATGCATATTTAATATAAAATATGCACATTTTTATATTTAGTAATTTCTCACGTTTGCCTACTCATCAAGATTGCGTGGAAAACCGTGACAGGGTCTATTTATATGCCTCGTTACTTGCTAACGAGCCTCAATTGGAGAATGATTTGAACAATTTGTTTTTCCTTGCACAGGAAGCCATTGCTTATTTTCCACTTATAATGTTAATAAGTGCAGCTGTATCCTCGGGAATGTCAAAGAAACTTGAAGGAGTAGTAGGATCCAAGGTACTAATCATTAAGAATATGTAACGTATGTAAACCAGGTTTCGTTTACCCCCATTATAACCTCCATTGCATTTAAATAAAAAATATATAGTGATTTCGATTTTGATTAAACGGCAACAGGGCTATTAACCCTCATTTAGTGGCCCTTAATTGAGCTTCAGATATGTGGGAGAGTTGGGGTACAGCTCTAAACTTAACTATCGAAAGGCGTGAGTATGTGTACATAGCTGGGATCCGGAGTTTCTAAACAGCATCGAGTTCAACTCTCTCATCACGATTTCCCGTTGATAACAAACTCTTTTAGTCCCCTACCAGTCTACGTTTTTCATTAACCTGGCTTATTTCTTTTGCCGTTTTTATGGCAGGATGATACGCATGATTTATTTTAAATCGACAATCACATTTTCTTAATCAGCGTTGCTTCACCTTGGCTGCTTTTTTCGTGATGGGAGCGGACGTGTGGTTTTATTTCATCACCAAGTCCAACAGAGTAATGACCTATCCGGCCACTGCGTTACTGGGTTTTGGATTCTCCGCCATGCTCGTGAATGCGCTTACCTTCGCAGCAGAGCTAATAGGAGAAAACAAAGTAAGCTCAATAAAATGTGATGATTGATATACAGAGTGCTCTTAGTAGTATAGTAAGGGTGAAGTTAATCATTTTGTGGTGGAATCTCATCAACGGCGATGAATATTTTGTGTTTTTTGATTGGTTGATTAGGCTATGTCTCTTTTTTTTTTTTCATTCAGCGTAGAATGCGTTTCCTGATATTGGGTCGGTCGGATTGAAAAAAAAACCTAAAAAAATCACAAGAAGACTCGGAATAGGCGGCCCTGGTACCCCAAGATGGCGTTTAAAGCTAACATTTACATATTTGGATTAACAAAATACACAATATACTGTAAAAAATGTTCCTTTTTTGTTCCTGGTTTTCTATATGCTCTTACTATGCTCATTTTTCAGATTAAAAGAATTATTTCAAGCGAAAAATGGTTTAACAACGTCGTTGCCTTTTTTTTTCTTTTTGAAAAATTTGGGTGGGTCTGACGACGCTTAAAGGAGATAAAAAAGAGGACGGCCCTATAAAAACAAAAAACCTATTCATACGAGGTTGATTCACGTTGTCGTTGAAGGAAGTGCTAACTCGTTTGTGACGTAGAATCACTGAGCCCTAACTTAATTATGCAAGTTGTATTTCTTGCCGCTTACATTGTCTATTCCAACGACCTTTTTTTTTCTGTTCCAGTTCTCTGATTCTTTTTGCGGCATTAATCATGATTATTTATTAGTTGTTCTTTTTCCTCCCCCCCCCCCCCTCTCTTCCCCCTGTTCATTTCCTTTCGGTTTTCCCTGTTACCTACTACGCAAATAGTAAGCTTATACAGGAGATCGAGACAAGTCAAAGTCCCAGGCAACAAGTCCCATTAATCAGGCAAAAAAAGCCAAAAGCAGGTCAAAAACTGAAAACGTCATGCGGGCCGCGAACCGTTCCAATTCATTTCGTCTAACACCTAACGTTGTTTACATGAGAAAAAGATGTAGGAGGGGATCAAGAGGATAAGAAGGACTCAGGGGGGAGCTGGGAAAACAATAGAAAGCTTCAGCAGTTTTCTTAGGCAGTGCGAAACCATTAGGTACTGTGGAATGGATACTTTCGTACAGAATTGCCGTGATTTAGTTTTGTTCGGGCCTAAACCCGATGTGTGAGATCGTCACGAGACTAAACTTGTAATGAAATGAAAGCAAAAAATAAAGCATCGGTAAAGATGAGCGCTATTCTGTTACTAAAAAGGCATAATGTCTTACTGAGATTTTTTTGCTGATGCAGAGGTAAATTCCTTTCATTTTAGAGCACTTGTGGCTTTGTATATGCTTGTATGAGTTTGATGTCATATCTAACGCACGGCACATTGATGACTGCGATACAGAATTTGTTTCCTGAAGGAAGGTAATTGTTTGTTTAGCTTAAACAACAGTGGTTTCAAGAAATCAGCTAGCACTTTACGCGTAGTTTTATTCCCGGAGGTTGAAAATCATATGAGAGACACACAGCAAGTCCGACACTCAGATATTAGTCCACCACCACCTGACCAGCACAGGCCGTCCCGTTGTTGGTATCCGAATGTGTCATTTGCTTTCCAGCGCTCCGTCGTGGGGTTCCCAGCCAACAGCTCTCAAATGTGGGAACACAAAGACAAATTTTAATTGTAATCAGCTCCCAAATGTGTTGAGTGGAGCTGGCGCTGAAATACGTGCCTTCGCGTAAAGTACAGGGCACCTGATCACGACCTTTTGAGGTCGAACAGATGATAAACAGCTGCTGATAAACAGCTGCTGGTGAGGAAGAGACAGATGTCCATGGATGTCACTTCGTGAATGATATGGCTGTTTTCACGCGTAAAGGCTGGATTTCACTAGCGACAGAGTCGGAATCGGAATCGTAAGAGCGCTTATGACCTTGTGAAACTCAAAAATCGTAGTCGTAAGCGGAGTCATAAGCTCGACGGAATCGGAGTCGGAAGAATCAGAACGTTTCCATTTTCTTGCTACTCCGCTTATTACCCCGTTGCTTCGTTCCGCTTATGATCTAGTGAAAACCAAATTGTCGGAGTCGGAAGCAGAAGCGGAAGGATAAGCCAATCACAATGCTCGTTAAAACGCTTTGTGATCGGTTTAGTTCTTCCGCTTCTGTTTGCGACTCCGACGACCCAGTTTTCACTTGATCGTAAACGACAGAGTCGTAAGCGTAATAACAACGCTGTTTCACTAAGTCGCATAGTTCTTCACGCTTCTGTTTACGACTCCGTCGCTGGCGAAAACCAGCCTTAAGGAACTGGCCGAGGCAGTGGGTTGGTATACGAGTGCTCTGCTTAAGGTGGCTCGATACAGTTTTTCAGGGTCAATACCTCCCAAGTTTGAGCATAAACTACGTCGCCATAAACAAAGTTTTGGAAAAATTGCCATCACAGTTGTATTAGATAAATACGGAAATTTGTTATGATCAGGGTTGCAACGGCATCGGAGTTGTCATAGCAACGAAATGACGCTATTAGCTATTTTACTTGCAGCAGTATATCTCGGCACTAGGAACTGTTCTTCGAAAATCATTCACAGGAGCTTTTTCCTCCAATATCAGCCTCGATGTTCGTGAAGTTTAAGCGAAATCTGTAAGAGCGTTATCGAGATATTTTGGGATAAAGTTTTTATTGTTAGAAACACAGTAAAAAATGGACAATATTGTTGTTTGGCCGTTATCTGTAGAAACTGAAGCGCTTTCGACATGCAATTTCACCTCATAGTAGTTTCAATATTTTTAAAAGCGTGTGTGAAAGATCATGGGAGATAGCTCCAGCCGATTGCTAGAAAGAAGGGTTTGATTAGTATGTATCGAAGCGCTCTTGTTAGCGGTTTTGTAAACATCTTGGTCTACTTTAACAAATTAGCGAATAATTTTTAAACCGCTCGATGGATTTTTTTTAGAATTTAAGATTCTTGAGATTAACTTTCCTTTTATATGACCTTTTAGTTTCAAGATTATTGATATGTTGTAAGGCAGTGAAATAAGGGCTACAATTTGTTACTTTTTTATCGGAAGTTTCGTCATTACAAGTGAAAGCCTCTAATTATTCAAGTCATTGTCTCTAAGTTTCATTTTCACGTGAACTGCAGTAACTAACAATGCAGTTGAAATATGCAAAAATGCTAGCTATTGTTTTGCACGAAAATATGAAACTTGCACACAACACCCTGAATAATGAGAGGCTCACAATGGTAAACACAAAATTTCTGCCAAAATATTGGCGAATTGTAGCCCTTATTTTACTGCCTTACAATATATCAATAATCTTGAAACTAAAAGGTCATATAAAAGGAAGGTTAATCTCAAGAATCTTAAATTTTTAAAAAAATCTATCGAGCGGCTTAAAAATCATTCGCTAATTTGTTAAAGTAGACCAAAATGTTCAAAAAACCGCTAACAGAGCGCCTCGATACACACTAATCAAATCCTTTTTTCTAGCAAACGGTTGATCTCCTTGATCTTTCACACATGTTTTTAAAAAGATTGAAACTACTGTGAGGTGAAATTGCATGTCAAAAGCGCTTCGTTTTCTACAGATAACAGCCGAACACCAAGATTGTCCATTTTTTATCGTATTTCTAACCGCAAACTCTTTTTCCCAAAATATCTCGATAACGCTCTTACAGATTTCGCTTAAACTTCACGAACGTCGAGGCTGCTATTGGAGGAAAAAGCTCTCCCGAATGATTTTCGAAGAACAGTTCCTAGTGCCGAGATATACTGCTGCAAGTAAAATAGCTAATAGCGTCATTTCGTTGCTATGACAACTCCGATGACGTTGCAACCCTGATCATAACAAATTTCCATCTTTATCTAATATAACTATGGTGGCAATTTTTCCAAAACTTTGTTTATGGCGACGTAGTTTATGCTCAAACTTGGGAGGTATTGGCCCTGAAAAACTGTATCTAGCCACCTTAAGCTAAGATTTCTCAAAACAGCAAATGTGAATTGTGCCAAGGTCTTGGTTTTGGAAAATATATTCTATAAATGTATTTTGCCAAAAGAATTGGTTTGATTTCCAGGATTGAGACGTAGCAATTTTCATTCCCTTTGCAGTAACAATGAAGACTGTGAAGAGTGTGGAGATTACGTTCGTCGCGTGTTTTCATTCGTGCCAGGCTCTCTCGCTGCTCTCAGCTTGCTGATTGTTCTGCTGTTTCCTGCTTCAAAAAAGATTTTCAAGACAAAAGGTGACAAAGGCTCATTTTATTTAACAGGCTATTTTTGAGTTGCCTCAAGCCTCTGTTTCAAAGCGAAACTAGGTGCGAAGCCATTGATATGAAAATGATAATATATTCTCATGCAAATAAAACTCATTTTCACAACAAAGGTTTTACACTTAATTTAGCCTCGTTTTGAAAAGTGAGAGTTTTTGGAACTCGGAATTGTCCTACTTTGCCCGTTCGCTTGTATAGATTTTATTATTTGTCGCTGTAGAAGAGTGTTTATCCTGAGTTCTTATCAACATGGCTCCAATCAGTGGGAGAGATTCAGCACATGTTACCAAATTCAACTCAATTACATTTGGAAGAGGGAGAATTCTTACACCAGAAAGCTCCTGGTAAGAATCGAACTCATGATCAGGACCCTCCGAGTTCTAGTTTGGATAGGTACTTTTTCGATAGGTACTTTTTCGATGTAGAGTTACAGTACAAGCTACAGTATCTTTATATTATACCCTTAATTGGCAGCCTTTAAAATAATTGAAATGACTCAACAATTGGACAGCAAAGAGTTTCACTTTTGCTTTAAAATCCTTGAAAAAAAAAAAAACATGAAAAATAGTGAAGTCGATATGAGGGTGACCTGTAAAGCCGCTAGTTGTGTGGGCTCCAATAAGAACAAAAAGACAACAAAAAGAGTTCAGAAATTTTACTGAAAACAAGGACACTGTTCGCAGTCTTCTAGATAATGAGCTTATATTGTGATCATTGTCTTTATTCTTTCAGATTCCCGAACGGATGCTAGAATGAATTGTAGCAAAGACAATGACGCCTTCAGTATGGAATAAGAGTATCAAATTAACATTGTTAAAGTCCTGCGTTCTGATAGACCTTCTGCAGAGCTCCATTTCAACCCATATAATCAGCCCTTTTAAAAAATCAATTCAAGTTTAGTGTGGAACTCATTTGGAGTTCTGGGTACAAATAAGCCCATAAAATTAGAAAATATACACTTTAGACCCTAATTAAGGTTCCAAACTAGAGCAAGTTAATTATTTTTCTCAACGACAAGGCCTAAAATTCAGTGTTTAAAAAGCAGTTGGATTTACAATGTATTTAACCATCATGTGTAACTTATCATTTGTCTGGAAACACTTGCAACAAATTTGAATTCTGTCGCTATTTTGAAATCGTCTCCTCCAGTCCCATGAAATATTAAGGCTTCGTTCAGTCTACAGATTTCCTTTGGGTACGTAATCGAACTGCAGGGCAATTAATCCAACGCCAATCTGAATTTGTATACATTTTAGGCCTCGTTTATATGGAGAAACGTGTAATGTCGCGGGCAGAGGGATCACTCGCCCGCCCGAGAGCACCCTGAACAAGACAGCTATATATACATTTCCTTTCAAAATACATGAGATTGGCTCGTTAGAAGGGTGACCCGCTTAGCAGGATCATCCTTTTAGATACAAGGGTCATCCTCCTTCTAGCCAGGCCAAATTTTCTCCATGTGTACACTTCAGACACTTTGACTCGCTCAGCCGTGTCCACTAGGTGAAGGCGAGACAAATAGAGAATGCGCACCGTTCAGTTGGCTTGACTGGTAGTGTATCCTAGGTCTCCTTCCCGGGACAACTTTTTTCCGTAAAGCAGGGGCCTTAATCTGTCTCAAAATACGTTCAATTCAACCAGCCTCGATATAACGAACCTATATAACTCTAACTCTCTACATATTAATCCTCGGTATAACAAACGATTTTTTTTTTACCCCAGTTATAATAAAATATATGAAAAAGAACCTCGATATAACGAAACCTCGTTATAGCGAACAAATTTTGCAGGTCCCTTGGCGCTTCGGTATGTCGAGGCTCCACTGTATTTGCGAACCGTAGTCTTGTTTCTGACTCACACCCATGCTGTAATCTTAGCCCCCGAAGTTGACCCAAAGCCTTAACCCTAGCCAAGGCATTGGTTGTACTCAGCAACTTTTGAAATTAGGAGCAACGTTTAGGTCCTTGAACAACGTTTGGGCTACGTTAGTGAATAATTAACGATCAATAAGTAATAAGTCCTGATTACGCAAAAGATAAAATAAGCCCCGGGTGGGATATGAAAGAGGTGGGGATGCTCGTCGTCTCCCTTAGGGGTGTAAATTTCGGATTTTGGTCCCACTTAAGGCGTGCACGCGAAAAAATATAAAAGTATTTTTGAAATGTATATTTTTAATTCGTTTTATTTACTCCATTCATATAATCCAAGTTTTCTCATTTGCATGTGTTTTAACATGGTCTCTTTTAGGGGTCAAAAAAAGCTTGGGCCACGCCCAGATCGGTCTCCTTTTAGGGGTTTAATTCAAAATTTCCGACGAGCATCCCCGACCCTTTAATATGCTGAGTCCCCCCCCCCCCCGAAAATAAGTGTGCTATGTTAATTAGAGAACAACAAGACTGGGGCAATTACAGAAAGCTCCGCGATCGCTGAAGGAAATCTGATACTTCCGATTGTAAACCTCGATCATTCAGAGGGTAATTCTTTTTTGCCTGGCAGGTTTTAAAAATGGTCTCACCAATTCATATTCATGAAGTCTTTTGGAAAGGCCGGTGTCGCCTTAAATGCGTGTTAAGGGGAGATTTTCCTGTTTGTTATAAAGTTAAGATAGCATTTCTCAAGCAGCGCCGTGCCGCCTCTCAGAGTGCAGGTGTTCAACTGACTTTTAGTTAGACTCAATGGTTGTCTTTATGCTAGGCTATTAAGTAAGAATTAAGAGCTGCTAAGTTTTCCTTGAGGTGATTCCTTAGTACAAGAACCTAACATAGATTGTAGATGAAACTTGGCGCACTGATGTAACAAGTCAAGAAGATGATAAAAAAGTAATAAAAATTGGGGGTCACCGTGCTCGTTTTGACGTCACAATGCTGACAAATACGGCTATTTAGGACCCTTTTGCAAAAACCGAGGGCAGCCCAAAACTAGACAAAAAGGAGATTTTTTTTTTTCGATGATACATGTGGTATCACACAGAATTTGACTTTAATGTATTGTTTATCCACTTACGTATCAGAAAAATGCCTTTTAATGCCCTTGTTTTTACTTTACGCTCCAAAGTAGAGTTAAATTTGACACGCGCTATTCGACCCGTGATAGCTCAATCCGTACAATTTAGTAAAATTGCCAAAAAACTGAACATAGATTTATACCTTTTTTTGTCTCATCGAAAGTGAGGAACTGTCCTTATTAAATCATGATATAAAAAATGGGGGTTACGGCACTCGCTTTTGCGGTAGAGCTACAGAAAGTGCGCACCAAATGTATTTCCTCCGATTTTTGTGAGAGGACTGGAGCGAGTGTCAAAAATAGAATTTATGTGAAAGGGGGAAAAAAGTATTAATCCGTTTTTACAGAAATTACATGGAGATATCACATTTAGGACACAATGTGATAAAGAAAGCGTTTAAATGAAAATCAAAGTGAGTAAGCACAAGTTAAACATCCACTATCGAGGTTCTCCGAGAGGAAGTCGAACTCAGCAACACGCGTACTGTTTATGTTATGCAAATTCCCAACACATCGAGTCTCACCTCGGCAAGAAACAACAGTAAGCAAAAATTCCAATAGCGTTTCTCTTCAGTCATGGTAGTATCGAGCAAAAACAGTTGATTTTGAGAGGAAAATAGGCTTTTTTATACCACAAAAGCGTTAACTACCGCGTGACCGATTTACCTTGACTTACGGGAACCAGTTTTTTGGAGGAATGGATCATTATTTCTTCGTGAAATTTGGCAAATACACAAAGAGCATGTTAATGAATAGATCTGTGTTTGACCAAAGGTTAGAATTGCCGTACAGCTTAGTTATTGATGTCAAAATGTGGATCAAATTACAAATTGTACCCTAGAGGGTGGATTAATTGGAGCTGCGTCGTGGTCAAACACAGAATTATTCTATCTTACGTCCTTATTTGTGTTACATTTCTTTTTTAACAATAACTCTAAGGATTCTTCTGAAATTTTGATTTTTCTCTTTCCGTGCCACCCTTAGGGGGTAATTAAATTAACACCTTTTGGGTGACATAACATAGTTTATTTTGATATATTCTAGTTCCTCAAGAACTGAGGAATACTGTCCATGTAGTGACATATAGATAGTATCCATAAAATAACCACTAAAAATGATGCAAAAATGTGCAAAATTTGCCGGTGCAGATACCTTAATATTGTTACTTCACATGCTCTTTTTTTACGGCGGCCATCTTGTTATGCGCAGTAAGAGATGCGCAGTGTATTTTCTTCTGGACACTTCCGTAACTCACTTGATATTGTATAACAGTGATGGAAACTAGATTTCCTCTCTTAGGCAAGACTATATAGCTAGCATAACAGGCGCTATTTTTTAGCGTTTTTTCAGGCAAGAGCAGGCTATCGCAAGGTGTGCGTGGGATGGCGTGGGCGAGCGTGCGGGCGTCATAGCGCCAGGCACGCGCGACAGGGGAAGGCGCAGATAAAAAAAATAACATAAATTAAATAATATTAAAAATGAATATTTAATATTTTGATAATAATAAAAACCTGGAAACGCCTGTTTTGTAGGCTAGCAAGACTAATACCAATTTGTATCACCAGTGTTACAAAAATGCATGCTACTTACATCAGACGACCAGACCGTACCATAAACTTACTAGACAATATCGGTTTTATTTTTAAGTTAACAATCTCTACAGATGAATATATGATTGTGTGGAATCACCTGCAGACTTACTGGCTTCTAGTTTTTTTTTTATATTTCTACAAGCCCATTTATTTCTAAGCTTGTAAATGAAAAGGTCTGAGCCACCCCAACAAAACACTGTGTGAAAAATATAGCCCATCAATTGATGCGAAATTTACCAACTTAAAATTGAAGAATACAAGAGCCGGATACATCCTGTGATCGAGGATATCAGAAACGTGACTTCCTTGCATGTATAATATGTTGAGCATTAAAAAACTGACACGCACGAACTGAGCATTTTGAAAGGCTTCCTTATTTCTGCAGTGTTTAGAGTATGAATGAGCCGACTGATCCATTTTCCAGTATTAGAACCAGACAAGAAGTTCATCGATACAGTGGAAGTAACTGGGATCACACTTCCTCCATTCCGTTGTGAAGTGAAGTGACGCCTTTATTTATAGAGGCCGGTACGAACACTTGCGATCTAAACTGATAAACTTGTGGCCCTAAGGAAGCTGGAGGGAAAAAAAAACGCCCTTCCTTTGTGGAAACATCTTCTTTGGCATTCATCATAGATCGAATTAAACTATTCCCCCGCTCCACTTTGAAAAGAAAATAATGTAATTTGACAGAAAAATCACAAATAAGATACAGAAGACATGATATACTGGGCAAATGGAGTTGAATCTTGATGAACACGCTGTAGGATTTAAATTACGTCAATGCAAAGTGCTTCTTTATGGTCAAAGGAACTCAAGCATTTATGATATGATTATTCGATCACACGTTTCATGATAATGTACTTCGATTACTTCGATGTGTGGTCCGGGGCTTAGCGCCCTTATGAATTCTGGTTTTTCTTCACATTTTAGTGATAATTTTAAACACCACTTACTGCATTTTCTTCAAGCGAACATCTTACCGGGAACCCGTTACGTTGCACAAAGCAGATGCCCTTAAAATTCTAACTGCCTCAATTCATCCATGACTTCTTGTGTTATCAATAAGAATAAAAGTATACACCCCTGACCTTGAGCTTATGTAAATCTTTTTTCTAAAAGGTGGGTTTAAAAACATCCCGTCCTGTCAATGATGACGTAAATTTAGTTAGCCGACGAAGATTGTATATAACTATTTTGGATTTCCTGTAACGCTTACAAATAGCTTTGTTAGCTTTGTGAATCAGTTTAACTTTCAGAAACGGAAAAACGTTTAATTTATTTACCTTGCTGGGTTCTCTTGAAAGGTGAGTACCCATATTTTAGTGGATTTTTTTCCATTTATTTTTATTACCTAATAACCCACTTCAACTGTTATAACTAAAATGAGTAATTTTTAAGTGCAGTGATTTGAATTATTTTTGGCCTTCGCCTCGGTTTTGATATCTCAACTCCATATGTTCTGCTACGGTCTTCCCGAGCTTTTCGGGATCTTCACTGAAGTTTCCAATTGGCTATGTGATTCACAAGCATGTTTGTCCGTTAATCACTGACATTTGATACGGGATTCGGAATGAAAGTCGTCGACATTAAGATCCAACGACGCGACCTCTACGAGAACGTCGCTTAAATAGTGAATTTGCGTTCTTTCAGCCTTTATCGCAATTGTTCCTACCCACTGACTTTGTCAAATCCAGGCGAACCCTCCTGGAGTTGAATTCCTAGGGACCATATTCAAGTTAAGAAAGAGAAATCAATTTCGTCCTTGCTTGTTTACGTAGTCCATAAAGGTGGTGTTACGCGAGACGATTTGCAACGACGATTTTCGCGACAACACATAAGTCAACGTTGCAATGGTGGAAAAATGTGGTAGCTATTCGAAAGAACGTGGCAACAATGTTGCAATGCTGTGTTGCGCTAAAATCGTCGTTGCGAATCGTCTCGTGTAACATCACCTTAAAACGCGATAAAAAGCATTTTCAGGTCGTAGTCATGCAAAAACGGGCAAAGAAATGTACAAACAAGGTTAGCGTGTAATGCACGTGCAAAGTTGTTGTTTTGCTTAAAAAACCTGTTGTTTTTTTAAGGTCTCGTTGTCGTCCGCTTCGTTGGGTCTTAAAGTCCTTAATATCTTTCTACGTCAAGAAACTCCTTCTTCAGTGATACTTTTAATTCTTGTTTTTCATTTTAATAATGCTCTTACCCCAATTTCTGGAAGTAAATGCAACGTTAGTAGCAAAATAAAGTGCCTAATGATGTAGGAGTTTGACTCAAGTCAGTTGACCAAAAGATTCAGTTAGACTGAATTAAAAAGTAGTTTCCAGAACATCCCTCGTTGAAGTTGAACCTATACAGGCTGACTGTATTTATTCAATTTGAACTTGATAATGGCCTGGAATTAGACTGATTCAGAAACTATTTCTATTAGATAAACGACCCTAGTCATATAAATAAATAGGTGTGGCTCTATAAAAACGCAGGCTTTAATAACGATTCTCGCGTTTTTATTCTAACCGACAATAACTATAAAAGATTAACGAAATATTTCACAAGGTCAAGTCCTAGGTGCGACCATTTAGGTTATGCATAACCGGCATAAAGACTGACAACCTATGAATATATTTGATTTGACCGTTCTTCGAGTCGACCTTAAAACGTTAAAAATATCAGTGGAGTTCGGTTGGGTTGTTTGTAAAACTAAACCCCAAGTTAATGCATGTTTATCTTTTGTCAGCAAATTACAAGCATGGGAATATCTAAACTTTGCTGCCATTATTCGGAGTCAGGTTTGAACTCTCGAACGCCAGTCTTCCAACGCTTTGCCTGTGGAGTTGGTCACGTGATGAATGACATCACTCGTCAGCTTCTGTTTTCTTTTCGTTTGGTTATATTTATGCAAGTGTTTGGTCTCTCTGCTGCCAATGCCGGCTGGTTGATGCTTTACGGACTTTTCATTGTTGCAGTATCTTCAGCAATCTGCGCGTTCCTGATTGACAACGTCAAAATTCCATATTTGTCCAAGAGGCTTGGAAGAAGGAAGGCATGGCATTTGATAGGCATTGTGGTGGGTGCAATTGTCACTCCATTCTACTTCAGCTCCTGTTTCCTTTGTCAGAGCGATCAAGGGCAATGGCAACTGATGATATATATCGCAGGTCTTAATACAATCTTGTCATTTTCATTCGGAATGATTGAAATTAGCCATCTTTCGATTATCCCTGCCATCGCTAAAGATCAAAGCGAAGCTGTTGAATTGAACGCATGGAGGTATGGCATTTTTTTTTTTATTTATTTATCCTCTCAGTAACATTAAATTAAAATTTCTTTTGTATTAAGGTGGTTTTAAGGTAAGTTGTTCGTCGATGTTTCAGGTGAACTGAGGAGACACTGGGACTGCGACCAATGTAATTGGCTCACCCTTGTTGTGGCACCCCTGCCTATTAAGCATTTAATTATTACTCACTGTTCAGTAACAGCGAAGGTAATAAAATAAAATAAATAAACATATAAGTCTGAATTTTCTTATCACATTTTATTCGTTTTCTTAAAGGACTGCTTTTTCCTTCTTGAGTGGCATTGTGACCTTCATCGTTGCATGGTTGATAATAGGACAAGATAGCAGCGACCATATATCGGCAGAGAACTCGATGGATTTTACGGTATAAATACTTGGAATATTACTTAAACAATATAAATATATATTGCGCGCACGAAAGCACGTTCTTTTAGCTTCTTTTCTCCTTTACATTTTAGGTTTTGACTTTAATTCTGGTTGGAATAAGTCTACTATTTGCTGTAATCTTTCACGTTGGAACAAAAGAACCTTCTGAAGAAAGTGTTGGAGAATTATCCAAAAACGAACCGGTAAGATTTGGTAAATGTTTACCTAATAACCCACCCTTAATATAAATATCTGGAACCAGTAAATATTAAATATTAATTGTAACTCAGTAACAGCTTTTCCGCGTAACTTAAATCGGTACGGTTCGGAAGGTGCATTATAGAGAACGCAGAGAGTTCCAACCTGTCTTTGGCACTAGGACCAAGCTCGCTTTAGACCATACGGAGAAGACAAACTATGAATTGAATAAATGACGTTATA
The DNA here is from genome assembly GCA_964035705.1 of Porites rus. Taxonomy (NCBI): domain Eukaryota; kingdom Metazoa; phylum Cnidaria; class Anthozoa; order Scleractinia; family Poritidae; genus Porites; species Porites rus. Next base: position 41,475,639 of record OZ037996.1, read on the forward strand.
ATTGTTTTATAAGAATATGAAACTAAGCTAGGAGGGTTAAATCTAAACTTGCCTTTGGTGCGATTATTTTTAATCTAAAGCTGTTTTCTCCTTTTCTCCTTTTCGAGAAAGATATCTTTTATTCCATCACACACCTTGGTTAGCGCCATGACGTTGCAAGGAAAAGGTATGATTTATTAATTCAACTGAAATTTATTAAGTGTAGCTTCACCAATTTGGTTTGGACACTCCAATCACGTTTGGCATGATGTAGGGAGTAGTATCTCCAAACACGGCCAGACGTACCGATTCGAAAGAAGGATACTCACAAGCGGTTTAGTAAGGAAATGTTTCTTGCAAATGCCTATTGATATGGCACAGCCCAGTTTTTTTTCTTTGAATAAATTTCCAGGTTACGCGGCTGTTTGTTGCCTGTTGTCGGTTGCCATCAATATACGTTCAACAAAAACAGCGTTTTCACATGACGTCACGTCCGCCATATTTATAGTTACAAAACTATAAAATGTCAGCCATGTTGGTGTATCAAACCAATCCTTTGACAGTTGAACCTTTTTCTTGCGTAAAAACTTTCTTTTGTTGCAATAAATTTGCATAGTAACAGGTCATGTGAGTGGAAACGCTTAAAACAGCTATTTCGAGAAAGGCCGTCCAAAAAATTGTGCACGCGACAATCCCAGAAGATAATATGGGATATGATCAATACACTGTAGTTCCTATACAGTAGCTGTCGAACTTACTTTTTTGTTTTTTGCTTTCCACAAGCACTCGCAAACATACGTCCATGGCCTTTCATGCCATTCTCTCAAATTTCCTTTTAACTTAAGTGAACGCAATGCCACCCACAATGCCTTTCGGGATTGTCGCCTGCACTTTTTCCGATATCCCTTCTCGAAATAGCTGTGTATTGCAGTAATTGTAACTGCAGCAGCTTTAAGTTACAAGTTAATTAAGTTTTTAACTATTTCATTTTTTCATCTGCCAAGATGTGAATCTTCAAAAACAAACCATGCGTGACGCTTTCATCGGTGGTATGAAGACCAAGGCCGAAGAAAATAAGACTGGCGACACTGAGAAACAACCTTCGAGAAAGCAGAGTTTTCCCAGGCGCTTTATCCAAGCCCTATTTTCTAATGAAAATGACGAAAATATAGCTGGCGAACAATTACCGGCTGACAACAAGAGCTTGAATGAATCACCTTCCAAACGCTCAGGCGAGATAGACGGGTGTTCTTCTTTTAAACCAAAAGATCAGGGCGAGGAAGAAATGTTAAAAGGTGTCAAAAGTTTGCCTAATGAACGAAAAATAAGCGTTCTTGTGAGTATAGTTTATGGATTGATAGGAGTTGATCCCGCTACTAATGAACAGATGAACGAAGAGTCAAAGATGGATACAAACTCTGCGTCACCGGGGAACATTGTTGATAACGTAAACGGCATTCAAGGAACAAACATCGGAAAAGGAGCAACAGATTTCAAAGCTAACTCTTCAGTTTCTATCGAGCACCTTGGTGTTGACAATAAAGGATATAAATGTGAAACAGAATTGGGTGTTCCTGCGTTACAAACCAACAGGACCAAAACAGTTCCCCGAGTTACATCTGGTGACCTCGAATCTGCACGTCCAGTTTCGCCCAAACCTAAGACAGTACGAGCCTGGCTCAAGGATCCACATCTATATAAGGTGATTTAGGTTCTTTGTTTTTTCTGGTTTTGCTTTTTTATATTGAGATTTGTAAGTTTTTCTGCATGGAATTATAGTTACCCATCCAGTTCTGATCGAAAATTTTGTGTGTTTGTGATTTTTTCACGTAGGTGGCTATCATCTTCACGTGCACAATGTCTGTCATAGGCCTGTCGTATGCCTATCTTCCATTGTTTCTTATCCACACAGTACAGTTTGGAAAGGTAGGGGCCGGGGGTAAGGTATATATATACTCACAAAAAGTAGACACATAACTAGTGCCACCTGCGCTAAGTCATTTTCAGGAACATGCATCTAGTACAAGTTCTGTATTGATATACCGCATCCGTATTAGACACTATAGACCATATATGGATGATACCTTAATTCAAATAATTAGCCAGATATACTCAGATAGTGGCACTTTGAATTTTACTTTAATTCTATTAGTTTAATCTGCTTTTGGTAATACCTGCATGCATTAGAAATGGGTTGCTTTGAAAAGAATAATTTTTTAATAATTTTTGCTCTACGCTTTGAACAGGAGGCCATAGCATATTTACCACTTATAATGTTGATAAGTGCAGCATTGTCTTCGGCACTGTCCAAGAAACTTGTAGCCATAATTGGAAGCAAGGTAAGAATCATTTCCTAGATTTTTTTTAAAATTATTGTCCTATAAACGAAAAAGCGAAACGCACTTTTAGCAATAAAGAAATACATCTCTCTATCTTGTTCTGTCTTGGGTTTACGTACATTTCCAACTGAAGTGGTCCAGTTGTGCTTCAGGAATGCTTGTTCGAAAATTGCGGTTTCATTGGAGGCGACCTCCGAGGGTTCCGTGTCGGTTTGCATAATGGGGCGTATGGGTGCAGTGTAACTGCATGCAAGGCCGGGTCCCAGGCGTCCTTTTAACTACACCAAAGCCCGCTGCATTTCTAATTTTTTTCAAAACCGTAAATACCTTGTTTGAAATTGAAATTGAAAACGTAATGTAAAAGACTAGTCACAGTCCAACTTTTCTCTCAGATCCGTTACTCACAGCTAACGCCTTCGCTGCTCGCCCCTCGCAACTTCGCCATCTCACCGCTCGTGCTTGGTACCGCCGTAACTCACTTGAAGAAAATAAGAGACTCTTTGCAGACTAAAAAAATATATTTTTTCTTTCTTTGTATCTTTTGCACCTCTCATATCGAGATAAGTAGCTTTATTAGTTACGGGTCTTTATTTACGCTATGAATCTAGTACAATTAGTTGCTTGGCCTTTGACAAAAACACCAACATTTTTTAGTAAGTTAACTTTAATTACGTTAATTTTAACATTGCTTGCTTTGTTTTTGTTTTTTTTCCAGTGGTGTTTTGTCCTTGCTGCCCTCTTCGTGATTACAGCTGTTGTGTGGTTTTATTTCATCACCAAGTCCAACAGAGTAATGACCTACCCAGCCACTGTGTTACTGGGGTTTGGCTTTTCCGCCATGCTCGTGAATGCACTAAGCTTTGCTGCGGAACTCATTGGAGACAACAAAGTGAGTTCAGTCATTTAAATGCCGCCGAAGAAAAGGACGACGATTAAGATTGATTTTTTACAATAACAACAAAGAATTGTAACACCATAACCCTTTGATTACAAAAATTCTTACATTTTTTGTCCTTTTTTGTGGAATACCAATTCTTCTGATCGGGTATTTTCTTTCTGCTTTATAGAGCACATCTGGAATCGTATTTGCCTTTATGAGTTTGATGTCATACATAACTGGCGGAATATTGATCACTACAATACAGAATTTGTTTCCTGAAGGAAGGTAATTGTGCACTTTGTAGTCTAAAAATAATTTTCAGCTTTTTCAATCTATGTGTCAGAGAATGACATCAACCGTCAATCAAAACATACCAAGCATAACTACAGTGGTACTCAAAGGCCTCAGGATCTAATGGATTTACCTGGGGGAGTTCATAACTATGGCTATAACTTCTGCAGAGATGGAGCTGAATCAAAACCTGGCGCCGGCACAAAAAATACTCATTGTCCTTAACATTTTAAAGTATAAATAGTGTGTTAATAAATCATGTGATATTTCACACGTGACTATTTTTCTGAAAATCAGTTCAATAATTGAGAAACTGGTGGCGAAATCAAGAAATAACACTGATTTTCTTCACTTATTAAATATTTCTAACACTTCACGTTTGGAATGACTGTCCATATGCACTTTAATAAATATTTTTGAGGGAAAAAATCATTTTAAAAGCCCAAATTTAATCTTGAATTACTTGAAACTTTCATTTTAAACTTCATTCCAAACTTAGAAAGAAAAAAATATGTTTTCCTCCTATCAGATTCCAATTTACTTATGCAAACAAAGTAAATTCGCCACCAATTAGCCAATTTCCCTCATGTTTAATTTTTTTGGTCTCGTCACATATCACGTGACCATAATGTTAAGGCCGAGAAGACCTCGAGATGAACTTTTGGGGAAAAATGCATCTTGTTCTTGGAATCGTAGCGAGAAAAACTGCCAGTCAATCATATATATGCTTAAACACCCTTTGGGCCTTGAGTTATTAACTTCTTCCAAACAAGGTCTGTTCGGCAAACTTCCGAAGATATGCCGAAACCCGCGATTCCTCTTCCCCTCCCCCCCCCCCCCCCCTTGCACTGAGCCATACAATAGAGACCCTACAAAACAAACCAAACCAAACGAAAATAAAACCTAACGTCAGGTCAACTCGAAGGCAATGACCCACTTTTCAGCAAGCAATGGCCGAAAAAGTATAAGCCATAAGATGCCAGACCAATAGGGTAATGATCTGTTACAGAGTATACTGTAATGCACGATGGGATCGTAATGCAGACTAGCCTGCGATAATACTCTCTGGGAGGCTCAAAGGGGAGGAATAAGGGGGAGGGGTCTCGGAGACTTCACTCGCATGCTGAAGCGGATATGATACGGTTTGTCAAATTTTTAATCTGACGTTCAGTCGTTCGAGGCCCGGCCTCGTCCGTCTTGTTCTTTGTCTGGCCAGAAATTAACTTCTAATATAAATAGAAACGTCTCGGTAAAGAGTCCTTAAGTCAAAAAATACCACACCAATTTTTTGGCTGCAACACTGATTGACCATCCTTGGCCCATTTATATTGATCGCTTTTTTCAGTTATGATGTTATTAGGCTCTTGACCACAGAAAAGTAAACTTCATGAATATACAGACATTGGATTATTTCAGACTGCTTCGTTTATTAGTCCTCGTTAAGACCAAAAGAGCATTTCCTCCACTACAACCAAACAATTTTATTCGCAGGAAATCAGGGATAAGAAAACAGCAAAAATTTAACATGCTTGAGAAACTGACTCTTCGCAAAACTGAGTTTATTTTTTCTTTGCAGTAACGATGAAAACTGCGACGAGTGTGGAGACTACGTACGTCACGTGTTTTCGTTCGTACCAGGCTCTCTCGCTGCCATTAGTTTGTTGGTTGTTTTGCTGTTCCATGCTTCAAAAACCATTTGCAAAGAAAATGGTGAGATTTGTTATTATGATACTTTTGGAGTTATTGTTATTGTTATTTTTTTTTTTTGAAAGAAACGTATTATTATGTGTCGGTCATGATCATTTGATCAGAAAGTGAGGGAGATTGCAATCAGAGTTTAGAATAAAAAAGAAACTTTTAAACTTTTATTCGTTCGTTTAGAGCTGCAAATAGAGTCAAGTAGTGTTAAAAAAAAGATCATCATATGACAACAATAAATACCAGTGATCATTGTATGCAGTTAGTGTATTTTATTAGATCTATATTTTTTTCAGAGTCCCAAACAGTTGCCAGAAGGACGTCTGTAGAAGATACGCGTCTATAGTGCAAGGAGAAAGCTGCGGATGAATATTAGACGAAGTAGATAAGGCTAGCTCAGGCCATTCTTTCTTAAATTTGACCTTCAAACTAGCAAAAGATCTCTCGATAGTCATTCAAGTGTTTAGTATTTACAAGACGGTCTTGGAAACAGATATTGTAAAACAGAAGATTGCATCAGGAAAAAGGGAACTTAAGCAACAAAGACCGTCAGCCCAAACGTTTCTACTAACAAGACTTAGGGGGTGTACGCATTTCGCGATTATTTCAAGTCTACAGATGATCTGAATAGGATTGTGTGGAATCACCTGCAGACTTACTGGCATCTGGTTTTTTTTTACGAAATCATACGAAAACCTTCTGTTTCGTGCAGAGCTACCCTCACTGCTAAATCGAAGACTACAAGATATCGCTATATTAATGTACAAAGTAAAATATGGCCTCGCACCGAGTATTGTTAACGAACTATTTAAGCAGAAAAGCACCAGTTATTCACTAAGAAACAGTGATTTTGATATTCCGACTTTTAACACTATTAAGTATGGAAAACATTCTCTTAGATATCAAGGACCTCATATATGATCGAAACTAGATATTAAATTGAAAGGCTCCTCGAATATTGAATCTTTCAAAAAGAACAGTAGGAAAAAAGACCTAACGTCACTCTTAAACAACAACAATAGCTGCTGTAACCTTTGCAATTCTTAGAGACTACCTTTTATATACCGATTGTTTTATTATACAATTTATACATGCTACATATTTTAATTGTATATACATTATTATTATTATTATTATTATTATTATTATTATTATTTCTTATTTGTAAATAATTTTTATTTCTGTGTCCCCAATTAGTTGTGAAAACTAAATACATTGACACATTAATAAAGCTTTTACTTTACTTTACTTACTTTTATATTTCTCCAAGCCCATTTATTTCTAAGCTTGTAAATCAAAAGGTCTGAGCCACCCGAACAATACACTGTGTGAAAAATTTAGCCCATCAATTGATACGAAATTTACCGACTTCAAATTGAAGAATGCAAGAGCCGGATATATCCTTTGATCGAGGATATCAGAAACGTGACTTCGTTGCATGCATAATATGTGGCGCAATAAAAAATTGACACGCACGAACTGAGCATTTTGAAAGGCTTCCTAATTATTGCAGTGCTTTAGAGTATGATCTATTTTCTACTATTAGAACCAGACCAGAACTTCATCGATACAGTCAGAGTGACTGGGATCACACTTCTTCTATCCGATGTGAAGTGAAGTGACGCCTTTATTTATAGAGGCCGGTAACACTTGACAGTTATGATCTAAACTGATAAACTTTTGGCCCTAAGGAAGCTGGAGGGAAAAAAAACGCCCCTTCTTTGTGGAAACATCTGCTTTGGGATTCGTCATAGATCGAATTAAACTATTCTCCCGTTCCACTTTGAAAAGAAAATAATGTAAATTGAGAGAAAAATCACAAACAAGATCATACAGAAGACATGATATAAGGCAAATGGAGTTGAATCTTGATGACCACGCTGTACGATAACGTCAATGCAAAGTGCTTCTTTAGTGCTGTTAAGCTACATGTACCAACCGCACAAAGACTATAAGACTTTATAACTATGGTCAAAGTTACTCAAGCATTTATGATTATTCGATCATACGTTTCATGATAATATACTTCGATTACTTCGATGTGTGGTCCGGGGCTTAGCGCCCTTATGACTTCTGGTTTCTCTCCACATTTTCGTGATAATTTTAAACACCGCTTATTGCATTTTCTTCAAGCGAACATCTTAGCTTACCGAGAACCCGTTACGTTTCACAAAGCAGACGCCCTTAAAATAGTAACTGCATCAATTCATCCATGACTTCTTGCGTTATCAATAAGAATAAAAGTATTCACCCCTGACCTTGAGCTCATGTAAATCTTTTCCTAAAAGGTGGGTTTGAAAACATCCCTTCCAGTCAATGATGATGTAAATTTAGTTAGCCGAAGAAGATTGTATAGTTTCTGTAACTATTTTGGATTTCCTCTAACGCTTGCAAATAGCTTTGTAATAGCTTTGTGAATCAGATTAACTTTCAGAAACGAAAAATCGGGTGCATTTATTTACCTTGCTGGGTTCTCTTGAAAGGTGAGTCTTTTTATTTTTATTATACATAACAACCCACTTCAACTGTTATAACTAAAATGAGTAATTTTTATGTGCAGTGATTTGAAATATTTTTGGCCTACGCCTCGGTTTTGATATCTCAACTCCGTATGTTCTGCTACGCTCTTCGTGAGCTTTTTTTCACTACAGTTTCCAATTGGCTATGTGATTCACAAACATGTTTGTCCGATAACCACTGATATTCGATACGGGATTCGGAATCAAAGTCGTCGACGTTAAGATCCAGCGACGCGACCTCTACGAGAACGTAGCTTAAAAAGTGAATTTGCGTTCTTTCAGTCTTTATCGCAATTGTTCCTACTCACTAACTTTGTCAAATCCAGGCGAACCCTCCTGGAGTTGAATTCCTAGGAACCATATTCAAGTTCAGAAAGAGAAATCAATTTCGTCGTTGCTTGTTTACGTAGTCCATAAAGGTGACGTTGCATGGGACGATTCGCAACGACGATTTTCGCGAAAACACAACGTTGCAATGTTGGAAAAATGTGGTATAGGTATTCGAAACAACGTGGCAAAAATGTTGCGATGCTGTGTTGCGCTAAAAATCGTCGTTGCGAATCGTCTCGTGTAACATCACCTTAAAACGCGAAATTAGGCATTTTCACGTCGTTGTCATGCAAAAACGGGCAAAGAAATGTACAAACAAGGTAAGGGTAATGCACGCACAAAGTTGTTGTTTTGCTTATAAATTACCTGTAGAAAGTTCTCGTTGTCGTCCGCGTCGTTTGGTCTTAAAGTCTTTAATATCTTTGTGCATCATGAAACTCCTTCTTTAGTGATACTTTTCATGTAATTCTCGTTTTTCATTTTAATAATGCTCTTACCCCAATTTCTGGAAGTAAATGCAACGTAAGGCAATTTTAGTGGCAAAATAAAGTGCCTAATGATGTAGGAGTTTGACTCAAGTCAGTTGACCAAAAGATTAAGTTAGACTAAATTAAAAAGTAGTTTCCAGAACATCCCTCATTGAGGTTGAACCTATACATGCTGACTGTATTTATTCAATTTGAACTTGATGTGGCTTGAAATTACAGAGGTTTAGAAACTATTTTAGATAAACAACTATAAGTCAAGCCAAGTCAAGTCCCAGGTTTCGACCATTTAGGATAATATGCATAATCGGCATAAAGACTGACAACCTATAAATACCAATTTGATTTGACCGTTCTTCGAGTCGACCTTAACGTTGAAAATATTAGTGGAGTTCAGTTCGGTTGTTTGTAAAACTAATCCCCCAAGTTAAAAAAAAATACATGTTTATCTCTTGCCAGCATGGGAATTTCTAAACTTTGCTGTCATAATTCGGAGTCAGGTTTGAACTCTCGAACGCCAGTCTTCCAACGCTTTGCCTGTGGAGTTGGTCACGTGATGAATGACACCACTCTTCAGCTTCTGTTTTGGTTTCGTTTGGTTATATTTATGCAAGTGTTTGGTCTCTCTGCTGCCAATGCCGGCTGGTCGATGCTGTATGGACTTATCACTGCTGCAACATCTTCAGCAATCGGCGCGTTCCTGATTGACAACTTCAAAATTCCGTATTTGTCCAAGACGCTTGGAAAAAGGAAGGCCTGGCATTTGATTGGTACTATGGTGGGTGCAATCGCCATTCCACTCTACTTCAGCTCCTGTTTCCTTTGTCAGAGCGATCAAGGGCAATGGCAACAGATGATATACATCTCAGTTCTTAATACAATCTTGTCATTTTCATTCGGCTTGATGGAAATTAGCCATCTTTCGATTATTCCTGCCATCGCTAAAGATCAAAGCGAAGCTGTTGAACTGAACGCATGGAGGTACATTGGCATTTTTTTATTATTATTATTCTCTCAGTAACATTAAATTGAAATTTCTTTTGTAATTGAGGTGGTTTTAAGTCAAATTATTCGTCAATATTTCAGGTGAACTGAGGAGACATTTATAAAGTCGGACATTTTATTATCACATTTTATTCGTTTTCTTAAAGGACTGCTTTTTCCTTCTTGAGTGGCATTGTGACCTTCATCGTTGCATGGTTGATAATAGGACAAGATAGCAGCGAAAATATATCGGCAGAGAACTCGATGGATTTTACGGTATGAATACTTGGAATATTACTTAAACAATATCTCTTGCACGCACGAAAGCACGTTCTTTTAGCTTCTTTTCTCCTTTACATTTTAGGTTTTGACTTTAATTCTGGTTGGAATAAGTCTACTATTTGCTGTAATCTTTCACGTTGGAACCAAAGAACCTTCTGAAGAAAGTGTTGGAGAATTATCCAAAAACAAATCGGTAAGATTTGGTAAATGTTTACCGAATAACCCACCCTTAATAAACATCCGGAACCGGTATATATCAAAGAATTAATTGTAACTCAGGGCAACAGCTTTTCCGCGTAACTTAAATCGATACGGTTCGGAAGGTGAATTATAAAGAACGCAGAGAGTTCCAAACTGACTTTAGCACTAAGAGCGAGCTCGCTTTAGACTATACGGAGAAGAGAGACTATAAAAAAATGACGTTATAGGTTTAATAAGAATATGAAACTAAGCTAGGATGGTTAGATCTAAACTGGCCTTCGGTGTGATTATTTTTACAGCTGTTTTCTCCTCTACTCTTTCTTTAGAGAAAGATATCTTTTATTCCATCACACACCCTGGTTAGCGCGATGACGTTTCAAGGAAAAGGTATGATTAATTAATTCAACCGAAATTTATCAAGTGTACTGAGCTTCACCAATTCAGTTTGGAAATTCCAATTACGTTTGGCATGATGCAGGGAATCGTATCTCCATATTAAACACGGCCAGACGTACCGTTTCGAAAGTAGAATAATCACGAGCGGTTTCATTAAGAAAGTTTTTCTTGCAAATGCCTATTGACATGGTACAGCTCAGTTTTTTCCTTGGAATAAATTTCCAGGTTACGCGGCTTTTTGTTGCCTGTTGTCGGTTGCCATTCATATTCGTTCAACATGACGTCACGTCCGCCAAATTGTTAAGTTACAAAACTATAAAATGGCAGCCATGTTAGTGTATCAAACCAGTCCTTTGACAGCTGAACCTTTTTCTTGTGTAAAAACATTCTTTTGTTCCAATAAATTTGTGTAGCAACAGGCCATGTGAGTGGAAACGCTTTATACAGCTATTTTGAGAAAGGTTGTCGCAAAGGTTGTGCACGCGACAATCCCGGAAGGTAATATGGGATATGATCAATACACTGTTCCTAACACAGTGGCTGTCGAACTTACTTTTTTTGCTTTCCACAAGCACTCGCAAACATACGTCCATGGCCTCTCGTGCCATTCTCTCAAATTTCGTTGAGGAACTTGAGTGAAGGCAATGCCACCCACATTACCTTTCGGGATTGTCGCCTACACTTTTTCCGACATCCTTTCTCGAAATAGCTGTATATTGCAGTAATTGTAACTGCAGCAGCTTTAAGTTACGAGTTAATTAAGTTTTTAACAGTTTCATTTTTGTTCTGCCAAGATGTGAATTTTCAAAAGCAAACAATGCGTGACGCTTTCATCGATGGTATGAAGACCAAGGCCGAAGGAAATAAGACAGGCGACACTGAGAAACAACCTTCGAGAAAGCAGAGTTTTCCCAGGCGCTTTATCCAAGCGCTGTTTTCTAGTGAAGAAGATGACGAAAATATAGCTGGAGAACAATTACCGGCTGACAACAGGAGCTTGAATGAATCAGCTTCCAAACGCTCAGGCGAGATAGACGGGTGTTCTTCTTTTAAACCAAAAGATCAGGGCGAGGAAGAAATGTTAAAAGGCGTCAAAAGTTTGCCTAATGAACGAAAAATAAGTGTTCTTGTGAGTATAGTTTATGGATTGATAGGAGTTGACCCCGCTACTGATGAACAGATGAACGAAGAGTCAAAGATGGATACAAACTCTGCGTCACCGGGGAACATTGTTGATAAAGTAAACGGCTTTCAAGGAACAAACATCGGAAAAGGAGCAACAGATTTCACAGCTAACTCTTCAGATTCTATCGAGCACCTTGGTGTTGACAATAAAGGATATAAGTGTGAAACAGAATTGGGTGTTCCTCCGTTACAAACCAACAGGACCAAAACAGTTCCCCGAGTTACATCTGGTGACCTCGAATCTGCACGTCCAGTTTCGCCCAAACCTAAGACAGTACGAGCCTGGCTCAAGGATCCACATCTATATAAGGTGATTTAGGTTCTTTGTTTTTTCTGGTTTTGCTTTTTTATATTGAGATTTGTAAGTTTTTCTGCATGGAATTATAGTTACCCATCCAGTTCTGATCGAAAATTTTGTGTGTTTGTGATTTTTTCACGTAGGTGGCTATCATCTTCACGTGCACAATGTCTGTCATTAGCCTTGCGTATGCCTATCTTCCATTGTTTCTTATCTACAGAGTACAGTTTGGAAAGGTAGGGGCCGGGGGTAAGGTATATATATACTCACAAAAAGTAGACACATAGCTAGTGCCACCTGCCCTAAGTCATTTTCAGGAGCATGAAGCATCTAGTACAAGTTCTGTATTTATATACCGCACCCGTATTGGACACTATAGACCATATATGGATGATAACTTAATTCAAATAAGTGGCCAGATATACTCAGATAGTGGCACTTTGAATTTTACTTTATTTCTATTAGTTCAATCAGCTTTTGGTAATACCTGCATGCATTAGAGATGGGTTGCTTTGAAAAGAATAATTTTTTAATAGTTTTTGCTCTACGATTTGAACAGGAGGCCATAGCATATTTACCACTTATAATGTTGATAAGTGCAGCATTTTCTTCGGCATTGTCCAAGAAACTTGTAGCCATAATTGGAAGCAAGGTAAGAATCATTTCCTAGATTTTTTTGAAATTATTGTCGTATAAACGGAAAAGCGAAACGCACTTTAAGCAATGAAGAAATACATTTCTCTATCTTGTTCTGTCTTGGGTTTACGTACATTTCCAACCGAAGTGGTCCAATTGAGCTTCAGGAATGCTTGTTAGAAAATTGCTGTTTCATTGCAGGCTACCTCAGAGGGTTCCGTGTCAGTTTGCGTTATGGGCCGGGGCGTATGGGTGCGTTTAAACTGCATGAAAGGCAGGGTCCCGGGCGTCCTTTTAATTACACCAAAGCCCGATGCATTTCTAAATGTTTCAAAACCGTAAATACCTTGTTTGAAATTGAAAATGAAAAACGTTTCTCGCCTCTAGCAGCTTCGCCATCTCACCGCTCGTGCTTGGTACCACCGGACCGTAACTTTGAACAAAATAAAAGACTCTTTGCAGACCACAAAAATTGTTTTCTTTTTCTTGCATCTTTTGCACCCCTCATATGGAGATAACTAGCTTTATTTGTTACGGCTCTAAATTTACGCTATGAATCTAGTACAATGAGTTGCTTGGTCTTTGACAAAGCCACCATCATTTTCTAGTTAGTTAACTTTAATTAAGTTAATTTTAACACTCGTGTTTTCGTTTTTTTCCAGTGGTGTTTTGTCCTTGCTGCCCTTTTCGTGATTACAGCTGGTGTATGGTTTTATTTCATCACCAAGTCCAACAGAGTAATGACCTACCCAGCCACTGTGTTACTGGGGTTTGGCTTTTCCGCCATGCTCGTGAATGCACTAAGCTTTGCTGCCGAACTCATTGGAGACAACAAAGTGAGTTCACTCATTTAAATGCCGAAGAAAGGGACGAAGAATTAGATTGATTTTTTACAATAACTACAAAGAATCACCATATAACACCATAACCCTTTGATTACAAAAATACTTACATTTTTTCTCCTTTTTTTGTAGAATACAATTCTTCTGATCGGTTATTTTCTTTCTTCTTTATAGAGCACATCTGGAATCGTATTTGCTTTTATGAGTTTGATGTCATACCTAACCAGCGGAACATTGATCACTACAATACAGAATTTGTTTCCCGAAGGAAGGTAATTGTGCACTCTGTAGTCTAAAAATACTTTTCAGCTTCCTCAATCTATGTGTCAGAGAATGACATCAACCGTCAATCAAAACATACCAAGCATAACTACAATGGTACTCAAACGCCTCAGGATCTATTATGGGTTTACCTAGGGGAAATTATAACTATGGCTATAACTTCGGCACAGATGGAGCTGAATCAAAACTTGGCGCCGGCACAAAAAGAACTCATTGTCCTTAACTTTTTAAAGTATAAATAGTGTGACTGTTAATAAATCATAATGTGATATTTCTCGTGAGTATTTTTATGAAAATCAGTTCAATAATTGAGAAACTGGTGGCGAGATCAAGCAATAACATTTTCTTCTCTTATATTAAATATGTCTAACACTTCACGTTTGGAATGACTGTTCATTGCCCTTTAATAAAAATTTTTCACGGGAGAAAAATAACTTTAAAAGTCCAAATTTAATCTTCAATTACTTGAAACTTTCATTTTAGACTTCGAGTACATTCATTCTAAACTTAGAAAAAAAAAAATGTTTTCCTCCTATCAGAAACGCCAATTTACTTATTCAAACAAAGTAAATTCGCCGCCAATTAGCCAATTTCCCTCATGTTTAATTTTTTGGCTTCGTCAACATATCACGTGACTAAACGTTAAGGCACGAGAAGACCTCGAGATTAACTTTTGGGGAAAAAATGCATCTTGTGCTTGGTATCCTAGAGAGAAATATTGGCAATCAATCATATGCTCAAAACACCCCTTGGGCCTTGAGTTTCTAACTTCTTCCAAACAAGGTCTGTTCGGTAAACCTCCGAAGGTATGCCGAACGACCGCATGCCGAGAGTAGCCAGCAGCCGAAGGTAACAAATCCCGAAATCTGTGATTCCTCTCCCTCCCTTCCTCACTCAGCCATACCAAAGAGACCCTCCAAAACAAACCAAGCGAAACGAAAATAAAATAAAACCTAACGTCAGGTCAACTCGAAGGCAATGTCCCACTTTTCAGCAAGCAATGACTGAAAAAGTGTAACAAATTATACGATGCCAAACTCTAGGGTAATGATCTGTAATAGAGTATACTGTAATGCATAATGGATTAGCCTGACGCGAGAATGCTCTCTAGGGGGCTGTAAGGGGAGGAATAAGGGGGAGGGGTCTCGGAGAGTTCACTCGCATGCTGAAGCGGATATGATACGGGTCGTCAAATTTTTAATCTGATGTTCAGTCGTTGGAGGCCCGGCCTCGTCCGTCTTGTTCTTTATTAGGACAGAATATAACTTCTAAGTAGAAAGGCCAGCTCAGTAAAGAGTCATTTAGTCAAAAAAATATTACATGGTTTTTTGGCTGCCGCACTGACCCTTGGCCCATTGCATTTACATTGATTTCTTTCTTCAGTTATGATGTTATTAGGCTCTCGATCACAGATAAGATAAGAAAACTTCATGAATACACAGACCTTGAATTATTTCTGCTTCGTTTTAATTTTTTAGTCCTCGTTAAGAACAAAAGAGCATTTCCTCCACTACAACCAAACAGTTTTATTCACAGGAAATCTAAGATAAGAAAACGGCAAATATTTAACATGCTTGAGGAACTGACACTTTGCAAAACCGAGTTTAATTTTCTTTGCAGTAACGATGAAAACTGCGACGAGTGTGGAGACTACGTACGTCACGTGTTTTCATTCGTACCAGGCTCTCTCGCTGCCATCAGCTTGTTGGTTGTTTTGCTGTTCCATGCTTCAAAAACCATTTGCAAAGAAAGTGGTGAGATTTGTTATTATGATACTTTTAAAATTATTATAATTATTATTATTTTATTTTTTGAAAGAAACGTATTATTATGCGTCGGCCATTTGATCAGAAAGTGAGGGAGATTACAATCAGAGTTTAAATTAAAAAAGAAACTTTTAAACTTTTATTCGTTCGTTAGAGCTGCAAATAGAGTCAAGTAGTGTTAAAAAAAGACCATCATTACAATAAAATACCAATGATGATTGTATGTATTTCGTGTCTTTTATTAGATCTTTTGTTTTTTTTTTCAGAGTCCCAAACAGTTCCCAGAAGGACGTTTATAGAAGATACGCGTCTATAGTGCAAAGAGAAAGCTGCGGATGAATATTAGACGACGTAGATAAGGTTAGCTACGGCCGTTCTTTCTTAAATTTCCTTCAAACTAGCAAATTAAAAGATCTCCAGATGGTCATTCAAGTGTTTAGTATTTACAAGACGGTCTTGGAAACAGATATTGTAAAACAGAAGGTTGCATCAGGAAAATGGGAACTTCAGCAAGGAAGACGGCAGCGGTGTCAACCCAAACGTTTCTATTAAAAAGACTTAGGGGGTGTACGCATGTCGCGATTATTTCAACTCGCATAAAAAGCCGCGTGTAGGTGGGTTTTCTCTTTCCCTTGGCTTTTCCCCCTTTATTTATTCTGTTAATTATATCTCTTTCCCTTGAGCTTTGCGTGGTTCTTCAAGATACGTATTTTTTACAGAACATGAAAAAAAAGATTTCGCCGGTTCTTTTCGATTTACATGGGCAAAACCAGTAGCGTAGCTGCCTGCCCGGGCTTAACAAAAATTTGGGTTAAAATGAGCTAATGTATTCGCATGTGACAGGAACTGATTGCACCAAATGGCGAAGCTTCGCTCTGTTACAGAAATCACGCCGAAATCACCGTCTTAATGTGTGAACAGATTCCCAGCTGTCCGGTATGGTTTTCGTGCCAGCGCAAAAGGTATCCGTTATGGTGTAAACACTGAATCTGCCACTGAGCCATCTCAGTTGTTGTTGTTGTTGTTGTTTTTAAGTACAGTTGAACCGCTCCACAACGGCCACCTTCGGGACAGAAGAAAGTGGCCTTTTAGGAGAGGTGGCCGTTATGGGGAGTCATTAGGGGTGTTATAAGACAATTTTGTTAGGAGTACAACATGGTTTTTCAGTGTGCAAAGTTCATGCTTACTGTGTCCCAGATCTAGAATCATGGTAATCCAATCATACAATGCAAAATTTAGATGTATAGAGATAAAATACACAGAAAGCTTGAATTATGTCGTGACAAAGCGAGCAAGGTTCGCAACATTAATCGCTATAAGTATGATCGTAGACCATTTTTGCTTACTGCAGCAGTATGAAATAAAGCAAAATCAAAACACGATTGCCGCGATTGATCATAAACGTGCTAGACTGCAAAACAGTCCGTATTTTTGCGTATTCAGGTACGCGCGAGCAGTAAAACAAAGGGTCTGGAACGAGGCTAAAAACAGTGAGCGAGACTGGGGAGAGACGCTAAAAACAATCGTTTTTTCTCTCTCTCTCTCTCTCTCTCTCTCTCGCGTCACACGCACGCCCTATGGGCGTACGCATGTGAGGCTCGCGCGCTTTGCGCGCGTCAGAATCTTAAGCCACACTTTTGAGAAAAAAAGGACTGTTTTGCAGTCTATAACGGCGTGCCAATTCGTGAACATTCTTGAATATGTCTCTATTGAACTTGAGAGATCAGTATACATGAGTGTAAATAGAAATCTTTATTAAGAATTCCAAAAGGCTTTTGATGATAACTCACTGCTTAAAATCATTGACGGCAACATTTTAAAGCAAACTGGAATGGCTTTTTTTTTTTTTACAGGTCAATATGTTCACGTGGTTTGCTATCAACTAAAACAAGACTACCTTTTCAGATGTTCCGTTGCCTTTGTTGCTCCCGAAAATTTAACCACTGGAACGAACAAAAAAGTTGTGTTCCATTTAATTTCCAAACAAATTTTCCGGAAACGTTTTGAAAATGGTAAACAACCATCGATCTGGATCAGTGTAATAGGAAACTTACGAAAAAACTAAGTTCAATGTTAATTTTAAAGAGCCAGAGTCCATCTGGGTTCGGTTCAGGGTTGTTAGTATTAGTGTAGAGTACAGCGGTTTACCGTGACTCACATCCGGGACTTATTAAAATGAGAGAGCGGGCGAAAAGTGTTGTTGCTCGGTCATGCTGACCTGGTGAGTGTAAGGGCGGCCATGATTGAAGTGTGTTAATTTCACCACAGGTGGCCCAAGCGTAATATGAGAGTTTGTATGGGAAAAAAGAGTTTGAAACTTAGATGAATTAAATGAAGCAAAAGCGATAAAAGTTATCAATAAAGTGTTATCAATAAAGTTATTAATAAAGTGTTACCTGGAGTCGCTGTCTTTGTTTTTACGAAGTTTCAGCGCGATTTGAGTACTTTTACATCATCTGACCTGACAGTGTAATAATAAGAGACAAGGTAGGACAGAATCGCTCGATCGATCTTCAAAGCTGCTCAGAATCAGCTTCAATATTTCGCGAAAAAACAAACACACTTACATTTTACGCTGCCGAATCCACAAAGGGGTATCTTATTAAGATCACCTTCCTGCAATCCGCTCCTTTAAACCTTGCGTTTGGATCGCATTACTCGTTCGAAAAGATCAACTACAG
This sequence comes from Porites rus, assembly GCA_964035705.1. Classification (NCBI taxonomy): domain Eukaryota; kingdom Metazoa; phylum Cnidaria; class Anthozoa; order Scleractinia; family Poritidae; genus Porites; species Porites rus. The sequence continues at coordinate 41,493,713 of OZ037996.1, forward strand.
TTCAAAAATCAGCGCTGTTAATTAATTAATTAGTTTATTTATTTATTTTTTCTTTCTTTATTTATTTCATTATTTACTCTCATTGTCTTTGTAAGGTCAAATACACTGTAATCTTCTGAAGAAAGTCTTCTTCTTTCTAGGCCTTACGTACCTGCATCCAGCTGACGATCAGTGAAACAAACTGACTGTCTCAAATACTGAACGTTGAGTTCTACCAATATACGGCTAGTAAAAGGAAATCTACGCCAAGAGGAAATAACCAAGAAAAGGAAAAAAGAGGCCTTGCGCGGAGTCAAACTCGGCCCTTAGCACAAGCTCACTATTAAATCAATCATGTTGAGCCAGTGCCTCTATTTATAGCGCATTTGACTCAACAAGCGTCAGCAGTGATGTCTTCGGAAGGCATCATCTTTCCTTTTTTGATTATAACATTCGCCGGGAATTTCCTTGAGACTCTTTAGGTAAACAGTTTATTAGATATGTAGACACGACATGGCTTAGCCTGGTTCGGAGCCGTCCGATATAAGCGAAGGGATCGCGAACGACCTCAGCCGACTGAGAATCAGGCTAAACATGGCTAAGAAGATCTACAAACTTTGTCCAGAAGAAATACAAGTTACATGGAAATTTCTATAGACTCTTGTTTTGGCAGAAAATGTAATGAATATTTAATCATTGCCTAAGCGGATAAGTATTACATGGAAAATTCTATAGACACCTCGGTGGTAAAGAATTTAAAGCGACTTTATTGTGTCCAAAAGAAGTTTAAGCAACGTATGGAAATTTCTGTAGACCCTTTTTGGCAGAAAATGTAATGAATATTAAATCGTTGTCTAATTAGAAAAGTATTACATGGAATACCGGGTAATAAAGAATATCTGCAACTTTTGTCCTAAGAAGTTAGCAACGCATGGAAATTTCTATAGTCAACACTCCTTCTTTACAGTAAATTTAAGGACGGTGCCCACTATTGTTACTGCGCACATTTTCTGCGCATGCCAAGGTAGTCGCGCGCGACGCGACAGAAATGGGAAACACGCAGGACACGAGGACTGATTTTGTCTCCTGTAAGTCTGGGAGGTTCGGGTTATTTCTTGTGGAAAAGATACGTCGTTTTCAACAGATGAAAAATAATTTCTATCTACCTTGTCAGTTCTTGGAAACCGAAGAAGTATGTGCATGTTGCTATTTCTACGTATGATCGATCTGACCGAACATTTTTATAGTCAAACAAAAGTCAATTCTAAAACATCAAAAGTTATTGCTTCGAGATGTTACGCTTAGGGTTTGGGTATTAACAAATCCCTTAATAGGCAAGGATCAGTAAATCAGAAGGAAAATAGCTCTTAGTCCTCCGCTTAATCGAGAAACTGCAAGCTTACCTTTAACTCGCGTCCTTCGCGTTCTATCGAGTAATCGGCTATAAACACTTTCCCCAATATTTCTTTAATTTTGTAAGATTTTATGTAATTATTCACCAGAAGATAGACTTACAGTGTTCGAGTACATACAGATGTCCCTTTTATTGAGAGTCCGAGGCTTTTATTTGTTGAACAAACAAGAAAAAAACTATCACAAGATTGTTTGAATTCATGTGATCACAGCTTCACAAATAGTTGCGGACCGCAAAGGAACGCTTTCATCGTGGAAAAAATGATAAAAAGTTGTTATGCTTTTTACTATTATCATTGTTATTTAAGCATTTTGGCATTACTAAGCCTTGAAATTATTGACACATTGACAGCTTGTCGTGTAGATAGTATTTCTTAAGGTTCAATTTCACGCCACACGTAATCTGGACATTTAGACATAGCTGCCATTTCACTGTTTACAAACTAAAGATGGAAGGTAAAATAAACTGAAGTATTTCCATTCTAAGACTTTCTTAGGTTTAACGGACACTGTTAAGTCTAAAATTAACATTTATAAACGAAAAATAGTGAATGATCATAACACAGAATGCTAGAGTAAAAAAAATCAAAACGAAATATATAAAATGATCATTATAGCCCAGTGCATATATGATCAGGGTACATAAACGCATTCGGCACAACTACCTTCACACTATTCAGCCTTTTTAAAAGAGAGCACACGTATGGAACTTTAGTCTATGCAAATCATTTATGTCATATGACATTTGTCGCAAAGCCCGAAAGAGATAGCGCAAAGCACAGATATAAGCTCATTGAATGTGTGCAAGTTTAATAACATATTCGATCGAGGTAGCCGGTAAAATGATAAAAAAACGATAGAAGGTTTACAATCCATATTGCATCTACAGTCAAAAAATCTTGAGGAGATGTACAGGTAAGCAAACGATTGAAGGAGTACCTGTCTTAGAGTCCCTGTCGAATATTTTCCACTACAGTATAGTAGTTTGTTTACAGCACCAGCCGTGGATCTTGAGCTCGCCATACTACTCTATGTGCGCTGCAAGTAATCTCTAATACCTTGGAGATTGCTCTTCTCCAAACATTTTTGTTAAATGTTTGAGACGGAGAAGCTCCAGTCGAATGAAATAGTATAATTTGTTTTCCTTAGAGTCCATGAAATGTCCTGCTTCACTTTCTGTTTTTGCTCTCCTCCGTGTGTTGTTGTTTTCTCTGACTGTTAGCCATTGTGGATATCCCAGAGTACTTCGCGTTGAGTGAAGCAATAGTGAAACTGACCGGGGAGGGGATGGGGAAAATTGTAAGTAACTCCCAAAGCGATTAAGTTAAGGTCGAAACCAACCAATTTAACTTCTAAAAACGCGTGGTAACCCCTACTTTTTATCTTACCAAATGAAAGTAATAAGCCTACTCAGCAAACGATCAATTTTTGGTTCGGGGAAAATGTCGTTTACACTATTTTTGAGGCAAACGCGTGGAGAGGGGTAACTGCTGATAAGTTCCCAGTTGTGCTGATATTTCAAAAAAAGACGTATAAAGAGCAGTTGTTATGTTATCATTTGTTGCCTATTTTGAAACCTTGTTACAATTATCGTTGCATTTGTGCCAGTTCACGTGTACACTCTGAAATTTTGGGAAAAAATAACTTTTTATCATTTTTTTAAAAAACGCCTATTAAGCGTCTTTCTCCATATTGAGGCGCAGTTATCTCTGAGAAATGCTTGGTTACCCCCAGTTTTCTTTTTGGATTTCAATAGCTCCTGATATGATCTACCTGTCTCACATAGTCATTATCTAGGAAAAAATACTTCCCATTAGTGGGCACCGTCCTTAATGAAGTTACCATCGCCGTGTTTTAGCAAATGAGAATTACATGGAAATTTCTGTAGACACCGCGTAGAAACATTTTGCAACTTTATGCGAAAAAAATGTTGTCTTCGTATAGAAAGTTTCTAGAGAAAATGTAATATCGTCGTTCGAGCAAATGAGTATTCCATGGAAATTTCTATAGATACCTGGTGGTCAAGATTAACTGCAGCTTTTGTCCAAAGCGTTAAAAGGAAATTACCGTAGACTTTTTTGGCAGAGAATTTCTGAATCAAACTGTGCGTTCAGTGAGCTGGGGTATACATGGAAATTTCCATAGACATGCTGCAACTTCTACTAAAGAGTATTCAAAATTAAAAACCTGCCATTAGAAATGTTCCATTGACAGGTTGCCAGGTTTTTAGACATAACATATGCTAGATGAGGAATATTTTCTGATAATATTTAGCTGTTAACCACTTTAGTGTGGAGATCAGACGCATATACCATTATCATGTCCTTATTGCTGTTAAACAAGATTTCGACGAATTCTGTTGTGAAGTTCTTGAAATAAACTTAATCAAACCAGTACCATGGTAGCAGGTTTCATCAGAATAATAGCTTGTAGTGTCTTAAGTCTTAACTCCATGGGCAAATCACAGATAGCTATTAAACAAACGTTCCACTTCGATGGAAAAGCTACTATCACATAGCATGCCCGTTTTCCAAATCAGTTACTTCAGAAAATCTGCACTTAAAAAATTACGTGTTTGATTAATAAGTAATAGGTCCTGATTACGCAAAAGATCAGAAAGATAAAAGAAGTGTGAGATGTTAATTAGAGAACCACAAGATTAATGATATGAGCAAAAATGCAATAATAAAGTACAAAATTTTAATTCCGTTTGAGTAATTTGATGTACTATTAATAATAGTTTTGGTTACACGAGCGTCCGGCCTGGAGAAACCACTGCTCGCAGGGTAAGTTTTGAGAAAATCAAAATGAAGATTCAACTCTCAGAGCTATTTTTTAATTATTTAATCTAAGTTCATATACTGAAAAATCAGGCTCTCTTTTATAATGTTGTTTGTTCATATTTTGTCTTAAGCCTGATCTATTACTAAAGCCAGAATATGATTCTTTATACCAGGTGACTTGAGATCATTCACTTTCTAAGGCAGTACTAAAGTTTCTCCATGATGAAGAAATCTGTCGATCGCCAAAGGAAATCTGATACTTCCCATTGTAAACTTCGATCATTCAGAGCGTAATTCTGTTTTGCCTAGCAGGTTTTAAAAAATGATCTCACCAGTTCAGTCTTCATGCAGTCTTTTGGAAAGGCCGGTGTCGCCTTAAATGCGTGTTAAGGGGAGATTTTCGCGCTTGTTATAAAGTTTAGATAGCATTTCTCAAAGAGCTTCGTACGGCCTCTCTGAGTGCAGGTGTTCAACTGACTTTAGTTTAGTCTCAATGTAGTCTTCCTTTTCCTTCTTGTAAATTGTTACCGCCAAATATTTGGTATTTGTGGTTTTTCCCGCGGATATACTTGCCCACGTTTGATTTTCAAAGTAACAAAGAAATCTATTATCTTCTGTATTAGTTACCATTGTCGAACGTGATCAGGAAACTTTTTCAGTTCTAGTCAACGTGTCATCGTGTTAAGATCAAAGGGAGGCTCAACGTCAACGCTGTCAGAAATCCCAAATGCGAACACAGAAGTAAGTCTTTTCTCTTTGTGCATGTTACGTTTTATAAAGCCTTTTTTTTGCATCGTATTAACGAAATCCAAAGTTTGTTTTCGTAGTTTTAAGGTACTTTCTAGTTAATCTTACTACAATTCGCCCCATGTAAGGGATCCGGGACAGTCTTGGATTCTGGATTCCGGGTACTGGATTCCGGATTCCAGCACAGTGGATTCCATCTTTTTCCGGTTTTAATGCTTTTCTTCGCGCTTCGTTTTCGTGTTCGAATCTTGCTATATTGAAAGACGTTGTTAGAAGGCATATAACAAGTTTGTTTTCTTTTTCGATTTACAAAATTACGGGGAGAAATATATTACAGTCCCGTAAGGGTTTATGGTATAATAATGAAGGGGACAATGGGGAACTGTCTACACCACAAAATCGCAGACAAAAATAAAAAACACCGCATCACCGCAAAAAAACGTGGCGAAACACCGACATCGCAATTTAAAGTTTTGCCCTACGATTAATCTAATCCAAATCTCCATGTAATTGGGGATGCAGGATCTCGGAGCTGGTTAGTGATTAGTCGAGAGTGAGACTGACCTCAGGACTCTATTTTTCACTTAAACTACTTTTATGAACTCTATTTTCAGCCATGCAGATAGAAAAATGCATGAAACGCCCAGATTTTGCCTGTTATCCTTTTGTTTTGAAGTATTTTTGCATAAAAAGACCATACAGATCATCCTTCGCTCCGGATAAGAAAAAGCAGTGAAATAGTTATTATTTAATCAATTTTAACCGACGTTCCTAGGAGGGTGGAACTTGTTTTAGCCTTTTTTTGGGACGTTGTGGATCTTTTGACGATTAGTTTTGATCGAGGTGAATCGTTTAGGTTGTTTTGGCTCTTATTTACTCAAGCATGTTAAGGCATGGCTCAATTTTTAGTCTCGACCCCCCCCCCCCCCCCCCCCCCCCCGCGAAGATAAAGCTTTTTTTCTTCCACGGTCATGCATTTTAATTCTAAAATTTGCAAGAAAACTTTCGAGAAAATTTATTTCGGGGCGTTGAATTAATTAGGGTTGAAGTTATGTAGTTACGTGAAACGTGACGTCATATTGATATTCAAAAAGAAATTCAAAATGGGGTAGGAATAGTTGATTACAACTAAGTTTGAACCATATGTAAATGTTTGTTTTACCGTGCGAATTTTTTCCGTGGCCTGAACGGAGAGAATTTTTAATTTCTTAAAAAGATATTAACAGGTAAAAAGGTGCACGTGACCTATTTTGCTTAATTACTAATTAAATAAAAACGTGAGTCAGCCATTCCGGCCAGATTCAAGTGAAAAATAATGATACAATAACAAAAATACTGTATTTAATATATACTGTAAGGCATCTCGCCACCCCATTTTTAGTTTTCTCTTCTTTCCTGGACTCGACCATAAGTGGTCACGTGACACAGATATCTGGTTTCTTACGTTACAGGAAAGTTGAGGTTACCGATTACTCCTAGGTTGCCAAATTTTGGGAGGTTCTGATAAAATTTCACAAAATTATGATCAATATAAGATTTTATGCAAATTAGCCTCAGGCCATGCCTTAACATGCTAGTAACTGGCCAAATAAAAATACGATGTGGCGTGTGCAATTCATTCTTCGCAAAGTCTTTGGCTCTGTTCACTAAAGAGTAGTTTTCCGTCTTAATAAAACTTGTAACACCATTTTTACCTTATCTTTTAAGACTTTTTAAAACTCTCTCTCGGTGTCAATAAAGACTTTTGAAGAGGGTAAAAAATTCTCGCGTAGAAGTTGAAGCGTACTGCTTTGAGGTTTTAGCGCGCGCAATGATAATGAAATTCAAACTAACTGTCGCGTTGAATTTGATGTTAAAGAGAACAAAAATAACAAAAAATTGGTTGGTTCGTACTTAAGATGTGCGTATAACCACGTTTTGTTAGAAAAAAACTTCACGGCTCTATCAAATTCGTTGTTTAAAGTAACAGGTCGAAAATTGAGGATTTATTTCGAGCATGCACTCTTTCTTAGCCTGTCACATTCCTCGGATTTGACCAGATCTCGCCTTCGGCTTCGTCAATAAGAGATCTGGATCTCTGAGATGGTCTGGGATCTCTAGGATCCATTTCAAACAAAAATATGTTACGGGCTAATCCGATATCAGATCGGTCTAATTTCCAAAAGCGACCTCAGTGTGAACGAGGCCTATTCAGGAGCACAACTGTAGAAAGAAAACATGAAACCTCCGTCTGTTCCTCGACCGAGTCTGAGATGACTGAGAGATCAAGAGAGACTTGAGCGTTTCTAACGCGTTGGCTCGTTTTCAGCGTTTTGCAACCATATAGCGCTCATTTATACGATATTTTCTCCACCGACGACGTAGACTTCATATTACATTCAACTATGATTGACAAAAAAATCAATCTTTCGTTCATGTTTGTGACTTGCTTAACACCACGTTCAGTTCAATCCACAGATCGACACAAACGAAAGATCATGCAGCTTTGCCTTTGGCACGTTTAGATCTATCAGTCAGCTAAAAATTGGTATAAAATTTCACAACACAGTATTACACGTACCTTTCTCTCTCAGCCTTTTGTTTTTGCTTGTGCTTTCCCATAACGCCTTTTTCTTAAAATAAAGTGGAAAAGAAAAATCCAACAGACAACAAACTTCAAACTCGTCTCGTCTCGAGGTGGCGAGATTTCACCCGAATGCCGGGGACGAATGGAAAAGACACCCACCGCGTCCTTGCACGTAATTACTTTAGTGACAGCTGATTGGTAACGTTCTGACAGTACCTAGCTTATTTCTCAAATAAAGATTATTGAAACCATGAAACTGTTCACACCGAAACTACTAGGATCAAATTAGGGACTAGAAGACTGTGAATTTCTTTTTTTCTTTTTTGAGAAAATGTTGAAAGTGGACGTTTATTTACAATTGTGAACCAGGAGGACCAGGAAGGTTCAAGAAAAGGTTCACTCCAGGTGCACCTTTTCCGGTCCTATGCCAGGTCAAATCGGTTTTGATTTTTTAAAGTTCAGCGAAGCGAGTGAACAACAGAGAATCAAACATAGCCAGAGGTTGAAGCTATTCACAACAATCCAATTTGTACCTTAAAAAGGCTGCGCTGTATTCCCTCAAAAACCCCCGAATTTTGTGATCCTGCCAGCCGCTCATAAGCAAGGGTTCCCTCGCTGTCCGTGACCTTGACCTTTCATATGGAGCTCGTGAACTATGGTTTTGACACCAGATATGCCGATATTACACTGTATGTCGTCACGTTGAGGCATATGCCCTGGGGAGGCTTCCCATACATGGTTTTTCTTTCGAGCGAGTAGCTCATGTTCAATCCAATCTGGAGTGGATCTTTGGTAAGTTGGATTCTGGATTCCAATCTTTAGTAGGATTCCGGATTCCTAGTGCTGGATTCCGGATTCCAAAGCCCAGGATTCCGGATTCCACAAGCAAAAAATTCTTGGATTCCGGAATCCGGATTCCCTTACATGGGGCCAAATTTTCGCTGTATTTATTTCTTAGTTTTCGAAACCGCTTTGTACATCGCTTTCTTCGTCTAAACCACCTATTGTAATCATGGCTTCGCTTCGCATCGCTTCTTTTTCAACGTTGTTAACGTCTCATCGCTTCGCTTCAATAAACTTTGTTTACATCCTTATCGTCGTGAGCATCATTATCGTAGCGAAAGTTCCTTAAGCGCGTCAAGAATTTTCTGTCCTAACGTGGGATTAAACGATCTTCCTGTGAGTAACGTTCCGCGCTCACATAAATATTTGTTGCAAATTTTGGTGCTCTTTCCTTGAAATGATAGAAGGTTGCCGATTTATGACCAGTTAGGCAGAGTTTTCAAGTTCTTCGATCACAGCATGGAATAACATACAAAGTAACTTACTGAAGACTGACAAAAATTTAATGAAGTTACAAATTTCTCGTCGTATAGATACTGCCAATTTAGCGATTCTTTTCTCAGTGTACCTACTGGCAGATAAATAATGAACTTGATTATTCATTCAAAATATTTCTCCGATTCTAATTAGCTAAAAGCACACGCATAATTCACCATAACCAGCTACTGATGACCAAATTTGGAAGAATTTCGCGTTTAATGAACCGATGACGTCAAAAGTGCAGTCTTTTCGCAGGTTAATGCACCGTTAACCGAGAAGACCTAGGACGAGGTTGAGTTGTTTTGGTTGTGGCAACAAAAAAGGGCGGACATTTCACTCATTTTAAGAGTAAGGACTAGGAGAAATAATAGCTAAAAACAGGGCAAGAACAACAAGAAGACCACTCTAAAGACGACATCTCCTATTTGGAGAATATTTGCAGAGCTGAAAAGCCCTAAACGTGCACTATCGAAGATGAACTTAACATCGATGGAGGTAAGCATGTTTTAGCTAATGTTTTTAACCAGGAATTATTTTGAATGAATAATAAAACAATTATTAAGTTCGGCTTTCGTACCTTATGAAGAATTATAGAAATCTCGGAGGGTGTTTTCCGTCTCGGCCGATAACACCCTCCTCGATCTCCATAATTCTTCATACGATACTGAAGATACTCAGTCTCATTCTTTAATTGTTAATTAAGAATGAATATTTAATATTTTGATAATAATAAACGCCTGAAAACGCGAAAAAATAACGCCTTTTTTGTAGGCTAGCAAGACTAATAGCAATTATTAAAATTATATCTCTGTGCATCAAGAACCTCCTTCGTCAGTGATTCTTTTAATTCTTGTTTTTCATTTTAATAATGCTCTTAATTACCCCAATTCCTGGAAGTAAATTCAACGTAAGGCAATTTTAGTAGCAAAATAAAGTGCCTAGACCAAAAGATTAAGACTAAATTAAGAAGTAGTTTCCAGAATAATATCCCTTGTTGAGGATGAACTTACATGCTGACTGTCTGTATTCAATTTGAACTTGATGTGGCCTGAAATTACACAGGTTCAGAGACTGTTTTAGATAAACGACTAGTCATATTATTATAGCATATAGGTTTGACATCTATCTACAAGCAGTCTTTAATGCACGATTCTTGCGTTTTTATTCCAAGCGACAATAACTAGATTAACGAAATATTAGAGCGAGACGTTACAATTTTTTCACGAGGTCAAGTCCTAGCTATAGGTGTATATATAACCGACCATAAGGACGGATAAGCTATAAAAAGAATTTGATTTTGACCGTTCTTCGAGTCGACCTTAACGTTAAAAATATCGGTGGAGTCCAGCCCGGTTGTTTGTAAAATTAAACCCCAAGTAAAAAATGCGTGTTTATCTCTTGCCAGCAAAATTACAAGCATGGGGATTTCTAAACTTTGCTGTCATAATTCGGAGTCAGGTTTAAACTCTCGAACGCCATTCTTCCAACGCTTTGCCTGTGGAGTTGGTCACGTGATGAATGACATCACTCGTCAGCTTCTGTTTTCATTTCGTTTGGTTATATTTATGCAAGTGTTTGGTCTCTCTGCTGCCAATGCCGGCTGGTTGATGCTTTACGGACTTATCAGTGTTGCAGCATCTTCAGCAATCTGCGCGTTCCTGATTGACAACGTCAAAATTCCATATTTGTCCAAGACGCTTGGAAAAAGGAAGGCCTGGCATTTAATTGGTACTGTGTTGGGTGCAATCGTCATTCCATTCTACTTCAGCTCCTGCTTCCTTTGTCAGAGCGATCAAGGGCAATGGCAACTGATGATATACATCCCAGTTCTGAATACAATGCTGTCATTTTCATTCGGCTTGATGGAAATTAGCCATCTTTCGATTATTCCTGCCATCGCTAAAGATCAAGGCGAAGCTGTTGAATTGAACGCATGGAGGTACATTGGCATATATATTTTTTTTTTCTATTTTGGGTTTTCTTTTGTATTGAGGTGGTTTTAAGTCAAGTTGCATGTTCGAAAATGTTCCAGGTGAACTGAGGAGACATGTCAGTCGGAATTCTATGATTTTATTCGTTTTCTTAAAGGACTGCTTTTTCCTTCTTGAGTGGCATTGTGACCTTCATCGTGGCATGGTTGATAATAGGACAAGATAGCAGCGACCATATATCGGCAGAGAACTCGATGGATTTTACGGTATGAATACTTGGAATACTACTTAAACACTATAAATATATATTGCACGCACGAAAGCACGTCTTTTCTCCTTTAAATTTCAGGTTTTGACTGCAATTCTGATTGGAATAAGTCTACTATTTGCTGTAATCTTTCACGTTGGAACCAAAGAGCCTTCTGAAGAAAGTGTTGAAAAACTTTCCAAAAACGAACCGGTAAGATTTGGTAAATGTTTAGGCTACCAAGACCACCCTTAATAAACATCCGGAACCAACAGATATTAAACTAGTAATAATAACAATAATAATAATAATAATAATAATAATAATAATAATTTAAACCTATTTATACAGGATTGCTGCATTAGTTTTAAGAAAAAACTGCAATCAATGCAGGTCCTGTAATAACCAAAGCCGGGTTAGGGAATGCAGGCGACAACGATCGAAGGTCCAAATGCTTTTGGTCCAAGGCTCTGCTTTGCGTAAATTTCACTTGATATATCCTCAAAAGACGCGTGATCAGACTACGAGAGGAAGAAGGTCGAAACGTGCGTGATCAAGTTGCGTTTTGTGCATTCCATTCATTCTTAGTGGAGGTCCAAACGAATTCTGACTACAAGTATGCGACGCATGCGTAATAACAACCTGGAGATTAGGATTGCGGGCTCCTCTTGTCGCCCGCAATAATTAATTGTAACTTAGTAAAAGCTTTTTCAAGGTTCAAGTTCCACGTTCAAGTTTATCAGGGGCACCCAACGGCAATTTTCGGAAAAATATCTGTTCGGAAGACGATTTGAGATCTAGAACATTTGTTGTAAAATTTCTTGCTTGCCTGCCTCTCCTAGGATTTTCGGACATCTAAAAAATGGTATAATTGCCTATTTTTAACGGATTTTTACCCTAAAAAGGTCACCTAGAATTTTCGGGAGCCTTTTTTCTGGCTAAAATTTTCGAAAAGGTAAGTTTTGATCCCTATAATTTTCGGATCACTTGACTTTCAGCTAGGAAATCCGAACAGATGAAAAATTTTTAGGGGATAAAAATATGCCTATATCTACCGTTTAAATACTAAAATACGTTTAACAATTCTATGTTTAAGTGGTTTTGAACTATATCCTCGTTGGGTGCCCCTGGTTTATTTCGCACTATTCAAGTTGATAGAGTATAAGATGGCTTACAGAATCAGCAGGTTAACAAATGATGAAAAATAAATAAAATATACAAGTTTCGTGTAACTTGTGAGTATAGTTTATGGATTGATAGGATTTGACTCTGCTACTGATGAACAGATGAGCGAAGAGTCAAAGATGGATACAAACTCTGAGGCACCAGGGAACATTGTTAACGAAGTAAACGGCATTCAAGGAACAAACATCGGAATAGGGGCAACAGATTTCAAAGCTAACTCTTCAGTTTCTATCGAGCACCTTGGTGTTGACCATACAGGATATAAATGTGAAGCAGAATTGGGTGTTCCTGCGTTACAAACCAACAGGACCAAAACAGTTCCCCGAATTACATCTGGTGGCCTCCAATCTCCTCTTCCAGTTTCGCCCAAACCTAAGACAGTACGAGCCTGGCTCAAGGATCCACATCTGTATAAGGTGATTTAGGTTCTTTGGGGTTTTCTTGCTTTATTTTGTTGGTATTAGTAAGATTTTCTGCATGGAATGAGTTACTTATATATCCAGTTGTGATCGAAAATTTTGTCCTTACTGTTTTGTTTTGCTTTTTTTTTCACGTAGGTTGCTATCATCTTCACGTGTACAATGTCTGTCATAAGCCAGGCGTACGCCTACCTTCCATTGTTTCTTATCTACACAGTACAGTTTGGAAAGGTAGGGTATATACTAACAAAAATTAGACACGCAGTGCCACGTCCGCAAAGTCATTTTCAGGAGCATGCATGAAGCATTTATTACAAGTTCTGTAATTATATACCGCACCCGTATTGGACACTATAGACCATATGGATAATACCTTTATTCAAAGAATTGGCCAGATATACTCAGACAGTCTCGCTTTGAATTTCATTTCAATTTGGTCAGTTTAATCTGCTTTTGGTAATACCTGCATGTATTGTAGATGGGTAGACTACGAGTAGTCCCCATTTTCCCTCAGGGATAGTAGAGCGAGCGAAACGCTAGCGCGTGTGAAAATCCCCGGCACGGCGGGGAGAGAGCGTCTCGCCTTTCTCGCTTGGGGTGATTTTCACGCGACGTCGCGTTTCGCTCGCTCTACTATCCCTGAGGAAAAATGGGGACTACTCGTAGTCTAGGAGATGGGTTGCTTTGAAGAGCTATTGACGGTGTTTCACTAAAACCTCGTCATCAAGTTGGTGCTACGTTTTTAATAGTTTTTGCTCTACGATTTGAACAGGAGGCCATAGCGTATTTGCCACTTATAATGTTGATAAGTGCAGCATTTTCTTCGGCACTGTCCAAGAAACTTGTAGCCATAATTGGAAGCAAGGTAAGAATCATTTCCTAGATTTTTTTGAAATTATTGTCCTATGAACGAAAAAGCGAAACGCACTTTTAGCGTAGGTAATTGAGTGGAATGGTTATGAAACCCGTCAGACTCCTTTGTTATATGTTTTTGTGGACCTGAAAGTGCACAACGTTCAAAAGAATTCCTATCATTTTGATTGTATTGACCAATAAAAACGTTGCATTAATTTATTCCGTAACAATTTGCCAACAGAAAACAAAGGATTGTGCACTTTCACGGTGCTTTGAACATAAACTGCAGCACTGTTGTTTTTATCATTGATGTTTGCCGCTTTTCATAACCAGTCTCCCCTAATAACTATGCTTTTAGCAATGAAGAAATACATCTCTCTCTCTTGTTCTGTCTTGGGTTTACGGACATTTCAAACTGAAGTGGTCTAGTTGTGCTTCAGGAATACTCGTTAGAAAATTGCCGTTTCATTCCAGGTTTGCATTGCATGGAGTGTATGGGTGCGGTGTAACTGCATGGAAGGCCGGGTCCCGCGCGTCCTTTTAATTACACCAAATCCCGCTGTATTTCTAAATTTTTCAAAACCGTATTAATGCCTTGTTTGAAATTAAAACTGAAAAGGTAAAATAAAAGGCTACTGGCAGTCCGATTTTTCTCTTAGATCCGTAAGTCACAGCTAACGCCTTCGTTTTTTGCCCCTCGCAGCTTCGCCATCTCACCGCTCGTGCGCGCTACCACCGTAACTTTGAATAAAATAAGAGACTCTTTGCAGACAAAAAAAATATGTACTTTCTTCGTTGTATCTTTTGCACCCATCATTTGGAGATAACTAGCTTCATTTGTTACGGTTCTAAATTTACGCTATGAATCTAGTACAATGAGTTGCTTTTCCTTTGACAAAACCACCAAAATTGTTTGGTTAGTTAACTTTAATTACGTTAATTTTAACCCTCGTGTTTTCATTTTTTTCCAGTGGTGTTTTGTCCTTGCTGCCCTCTTCGTGATTACAGCTGGTGTATGGTTTTATTTCATCACCAGGTCCAACAGAGTAATGACCTACCCAGCCACTGTGTTACTGGGTTTTGGATTCTCCGCCATGCTCGTGAATGCACTAAGCTTCGCTGCGGAACTCATTGGAGACAACAAAGTGAGTTCACTGATTTAAATGCGAAAGAAGGGGACCACGATTAAGATTAAGTTTTTACAAAAACTACAAAGAATCACCATGTGACACCATAACCCTTTGATTAAAAAAATACTTAAATTTTAAAAATACTTAATTTTCTCCTTTTTGGTTTTGGAATATCATTTCTTGCTGATCGGGTATTTTCTGTCTGCTTTATAGAGCACATCTGGTGTCGTATTTTCTTTTATGAGTTTGATGTCATACCTAACTAGCGGAACATTGATCACCACAATACAGAATTTGTTTCCTGGAGGAAGGTAATTGTGCTCTTTCTAGTCTTAAAATACTTTTCAGCTTCCAGAATCTATGTGTCAGAGAATGACATCAAACATCAATCAAAACATAGCAAGCATAACTCCACTCTGGTACTCATAAAGGCCTCAGGATCTAATGGGTTTACCTGTGGGAAATTATAACTACGGCTATGTAACTTCGGCCGACAGATGGAGCTGATCAAAACTTGGCGCACAAAAAGAACTCATTGTCCTTAACATTTTAAAATATAAATATTTTTGTTAAAAAATCACGTGATATTTCACATGACCACTTTTCTTAAAATCTTCAATAATTGAGAAATTGGTGGGAGAGCGAGTTTAAGAAAAGATATCAAGCAATAACATTTTCCTCACTTATATTAAATATGTGTAACACTTAGTGTCTATTAACCTTTAATATAAATTTTTGAGAGAAAAAAAATTTAAATGCCCAAATTCAATCTTGAATTATTTGAAACTTTCATTTGAGAGTTCGAGTACATTCATTCCAAACTTAGAAAGAAAAATATGTTTTCCCTCTATGGGAAACGCCAATTTATTTATCCAAACAAAGTAAATTCGCCACCAATGAGCCAATTTTCATCATGCTTAATTTTTGGTCACATGACATATCACGTGACTATAATGTTAAGGCACAAGAAGACCTCGAGATTAACTTTTGGCGAAAAATGCGTCTTGTTGTTGGTAACCTAGCGAGAAATATTTCCAATTAATCATATGCTCCAAACACCCCTTGGGCCTTTAGTTATTAACTTCTTCCAAACAAGGTCTGTTCGATAAACTTCCGAAAGTTTTGAACGACTGAATGTGGAGAGTAGCGACCAGCCGAAGGTAAAAAATCCCGAATTCTGCGATTCCTCAAATTTTTAATCTGATGTTCAATCGTCGGAGGCCCGGCCTCCTCCGTCTTGTTCTTTATTAGGCGAGAAAATAACCTCTAAGTAGAACGGTTCAGTAAAGATTGGATTATTTCTGCTTCATTTTTTTAGTCCTCGTTAAGACCAAAAGAGCATTAATTTCCTCCACTACAACCAAACAGTTTTATTCGCAGGAAATCTAAGATAAGAAAACGGCAAATATTTAACATGCTTGAGAAACTGACACTTCGCAAAACCGAGTTTAATTTTTCTTTGCAGTAACGCTGAAAACTGCGACGAGTGTGGGGATTACGTGCGTCATGTGTTTTCATTCGTACCAGGCTCTCTCGCTGCCATTAGCTTATTGGTTGTTTTGCTGTTCCATGCTTCAAAACCCATTTACAAAGAAAATGGTGAGACTTGTTATTATCATACTTATAATTTTTTTTTCTTTTGAAAAGAACGTATTATTATGTGTCGGCCATTTCAATTTGTGATCAGAAAGTGAGGGAGATTACAGTCAGAGTTTAGAATAAAAAAAAAGTTTTAAATTTTTATTCGTCCGTTAGAGCTGCAAATAGATTCAAGTAGTGTTAAAAAAAGATCATCATATGACAACAATAAAATACCAATGATGATTGTCTATATATCGCGTATTTTATTAGATCTATATATTTACTTCTTTTTTTTTCAGCGTCCCAAACAGTTTCCAGAAGGACTAATTTAGACGATACCCGTCTATAGTGCATGGAGAAAGCTGCAGACGAATATTAGACGACGTAGATATGGCTAACTACGGCCATATTCTAGCTTTCTTAAATTTCGTTTAAACTAGAAAAAGATCTCTCAATGGTATTCAAATGTTTAGTATTTACAAGAGCGTCTTGGAAACAGATATTGTAAAACAGAAGATTGCATCAGGAAAAAGGGAACTTCAGCAACGACGACGGCGATGTCAGCTCAAACGTCTCTTCTATTAAAAAGACTTAGTCGTTGTACGCATGTCGCGATTATTTCAACTGGCGCAAAAAGCCACATGTAGGTGGGTTTTCTCCCCCTTTATTCAGTCTGTTGTATCTCTTTCCCTAGAGCTGTTTGCAAGGGTCTTCGAGATACGTATTTGTTAGTGAAAATGTTATGAAATAAAAGATATCGCGGGTTCTTTACCATTTACATTTATAAACATGAACCAGTGGGCTGGCGTAGCTGCTTTTAAGCCATTAAGCCCGGGTTTAACAAAATTTGGGTTAAAATGAGCTCATAAAATGTGACAGGGACTGATTGCAACAAACAGCGAAGCTTCGCTCTGTTACAGAAGTCACGGCGAAATCATCGTTTTATGTGAGGAACAGAAGCCCTACCCGGTACGGTGCGAACACTGAATCTGCATCGCTTATTTTAAGTAATTACGTCGTGGAGGTCCTCTTTGTTTATTTTTATTACATGTTAGAATTTCGGTTTCTGATTTTCGAGGCAGGTTTTCGATAAATGGAACGTCATTTGTACACTATGGTAAATGCGAATTCCACGAGGAAATTTGCCAGTTAACGTTCTAATTTGTTCTTTTCATTATTTTACCCAAACCGTAAACTGCAGGTTTGCCCATTTAAATGCTAGACAACTATGATTTAGCACTATGGACTATGAGAAGGGTGACAAGCCATAAGGTGCGATCTGAGAAAACAGAAAATTCCCAGTTCTAGTGCACACAAGCCAGCATAAGTCAGTCATGCAAAACGATATTCAGGGTTACGGCTTGGGTTAACTTGGATTAGGGATAGGGGAAGTCAGAGTTAGCTTGAGGCCTAACTTGGATTTAGCTTGGGTCTAAGGTTATACAGAAAGAGTAAGAGTAAGAGAGGAAGAGGACAGTCAGTTAGAAAACCGCTATTAAAAGCACAAGGGTCTTAAAGCAACTTGTTGACCATGCACAACAAAAGCTTTCTGTACTCTTGATGTAGCGACGTCCGTCGCGCATGAAACTTCTGATAAACATCCGCAAAAAAATCACGTTTTCGAGAGTCAGGGGCACCCAACGACTGTTTTCAGTAAAATATCAGTTCGGAGAAGCAAATATTGCCTAGAATTTTCTATCACTTGAGGACGGCCAAAAACTTCTAGGTAACCTTTCCATTCATGTACAATTTTTAAAGCTTATCCAATGTATTCCCTACGATTTTCTGAAGTTCGATTTTCGCATTTCATTCCCCATGTTGGGCTATTTTTCGTAGAAAAAAGGAAATCCAGAATTTTCGGATTCAAAAGTGTACTGGAGAGAGGAATCAGAAGATGTCTAACTCTCGTAATACGTTAAATTGCATCTAAAATTTTCGGGAAATAATAGTCAAGCCCTCATAATTTCAAAAAGACTCAAGATCCCCTAGGATGACCGAACAGATACAAATTTTATAGCGCCACTTAGAATGCATTTCTACAGATCTAAAACTACTCTTGATAGCCGAAAAAGTGTTTTCAGTGTTTTTAGGAGGAAACTGTCGATGGGTGCCCCTAGGGAGTGTCCTTGGGCTGAATTATTTTAGTCCGTAAAGACTGTTTGTCTTCCAAACGGAAACGCATCGGGCAAATTTGTTGAAACAATTTTTGTTTAGGTTTAATTGTTCATTGCCTTGCCATCAGGATCAGTATGCCGTCTTATATTTTGCACACAAGCCGTTAATGTACTTATTCAGGTCCACAGTTGAGAGGTTCGTCACAACCCGGTTTCCCATGGCAACGCGTTCCTGTAATTAGGGTAGTCTGAATTCATTCGTGTCTTTGCTGCCTCGTCTCCAGTCGCTCAGGATCACTTTTTAGGGGAAGGAAAGCAGGAGCCAAAGGAGTGATGGGAAGGCTATCACTCAGAAAATCCTTAAATATAAAGAATGACCGAGACCAGTTTTTAAGAGCCGGCGGGAC
This sequence comes from Porites rus, assembly GCA_964035705.1. NCBI lineage: Eukaryota > Metazoa > Cnidaria > Anthozoa > Scleractinia > Poritidae > Porites > Porites rus. The sequence goes on from OZ037996.1 coordinate 41,512,393, forward strand.
TGAGCACCCCACCCAAACCCTTGTTTTCACTAAAACCGCTGGACGCCACAACCGGGTTGAGGTCATTGTTATCGCGCTTCTAGCTTGTCTCCGGCTCTCGCGCTTCTCGCTTGTTCCATGTCCACACTAAGCCTTAGTAATGCCTGTGCAGGAGGCAGGTCTCTTCTTCTCTTCTAAAAGAGACAGGGAAATTTTCTTCAACCAATTAGAAGCACTACCCAGATGTGGGTGGTGACATATCCAGTATGTTATTTCTGCAGTCGTTCCTTAGACATCATTTCACATGGAAACCAGTGGTGGAGTCACAAAACGTTGCCTTTTTACTCAAGCTAACAGTACTGATTAAAATGCTTGTTTGAGTCTTTAATTCAGGCTATAGAATCGAATCACTAAACCATATTGTTACAGGAATTTTTAAGTCCAATGTATGAATTTGGGGTATAATTCTGCTTTCACAGTTATTGCAGTGGTCACAAGATTCTAGTAACCACAGTATGAGTAATGTACATGAAAGAATATATGAACAGTGGAAGTTAGGGAATAACAAACCTCTATGGTAAAGTTACAGGTCAAAATTAAATTCAGGTTAATTATTGACCATAACATAGACAAAGTCCTTGGTATAACGAACAATAGTCCTTGCCCCAGAACCAGTATTACAGAAAAGAACCTTAATACAATCATTGTATAATGAAACCTCCTTATAGCAAACATATACAGTTGCTAGTCCCTTGTCCTCTCAGTAGATCTCAGTTTTACTGAATCACAATTTATATATAACCAATATTAAAGTGTACAAAAGTTGGATTTTTTGGTACTTTTATTAAGCCTGATTGTAAGTTAATGCACTACATACAGTACAATGCACACAGTGGCTATGCCTAATACAAACGCTGAGGCTTTCCCATTGTGCTCTTGATGTAGAGAGCACGTACATTCTGCCAGTTCTTCTTCAAGAGGGACACCAAGAAGTTGACAGCAAGATATACATTTGCTACAAGTTCATCATGGGACATCTCAACATGACCAATGGCCACAGCAAGACACAGAACCTGCAAGTAATGCAGTAATGACCAGTTACATCAGGACACTACAGCAAGTCACTGTGCCAACAACAGAAGATAATTTTTGTACCAGTTTGAGTCAATGTACCATGTAGCATGGAACATATCCATGTACTTACATTGTACTACAGGGTCACTTTAAATAAGCCCATCCAGTAATAATTATTTATCTTTTTAGGAGACACATACTTGTATGTGTGTCTGACAAGGTCATCATTTTACAGAAGAATGCCAGAAAATTTAATTACATTTGTGAAATTATGGGATTTTTCGGGGTTTTACGAAAGAACAACATCCAAAAGGCCTACTTGCCAAAAATTAGCCTTCCAGGGCAAATTGCCTTTGAGATATCAGCCCAGCTATGCTCTGATGACTCCATACAAATCCTTCTAAATATGACTCACTTCATAACATTAGGAACCAAGTCAAATGAAAAAGGATTTGCATGGAGTCATTCTCCGAGACAATTTGCCTCACAATGCTAGTTTTTGGCAGGCAGGTCTTTCAGATGTTGTTCTTTCAAAATATTCCAACAAATTCAAAAATTTCACAAATTTAACTTTGATGACATGATCACTTCAGGACTCTATGTAAGGTAATCAAAGACAGTATTTTGATTCTGAATTCCAAACTTGTCAGTAGAATTTTGATTCTGGCTTTCAGTCATTAGTGGGATTCGGGATTCCTTGGGCTGAGTTCTGGATTCCAAATCTCAGGAAGTAAAAATTCCCGGTATCCCATAATACTACTGACTACTACTAGTTTGGAGCCAGGTGCACTTCATGGGACACCGAGGTATATATCATGTCTCATGCAACTAAAATAAATGCTGGTTTTGTCAACCAAGCTTTGCCCAGAGTGATATTTGTTGACTGTAAAAGTCTCCCCATGGATTTAAGACCCTGGGTGCAGGTCCGACCAGATGAACAAACAGTTATCTGGTCTTCCAGAAAATAAGGCCTTATCAGTGCTCAAAAGAAATTAATACATCAAGATTGACTCTTACAAAGTTTTCTATTGTGCTTTATTCTGGAATTTGACACTGCCTGCTGAATGATGTCATCCACAATATTCCCCACTCCAGAAACCATGAGGGGAATTGGTACAAGATTTTGGTTCCACAAATTCTGGGATGGTTTGAGTGTGGACAAGCGTTACTTATATCCGGTTAATGGTTGCCTAGGACACCATCAACCAATCAAAACTAACACTTGTCCACGATCCCAGAAATCATTGTACCAAAAGCTTGTACCCATTCCCATTATAGTTTCTGGAGTGGGGAACACAAGGATATAAGCAAACAACTTACATATTTTTCAATTACTGCACTTTTCATAAACACGCGAACTCTGAAGTTCAAAAACCAACTGATGTTTGTGTTTTTTGCTGCCGTCAATCATCTTAACGGACCTCTTAGGAAACAGAACTTTGCTTAAACAGGTTCAAAAGGTCAAGGTTTGTGATCTGTGATTGGTGGATTTCGATCCGCTTTGTGTGTTTCTGTGTTTCAAGGTTCATTGCTTGTAATCGTAAATTATGATTGACGGCAGGGAAAAACACAATTGTGAAGGCGGCTTTGGACTTTTAGAGTTTGCATGTTTGTGAAAAGAGCAGTAATGTACACTGTAAGCAGCGAAGACATAACTACACGCATCCTGAAGGCTGTGACTTTCACTGTACATTGTACACATATGCCATACAAACTTTACAAATTCCCTAGTTTCTTTGAGCACTGTGCCTTATTTCTGGTGAATATCCTACCTTCTTCATCTGAAACTTTATTGTTGAGCGCACTTCCTCCACCTTCTGCACCATGTTGTCGTTGTGCGTCAGTGCTGTGGGAAACTTGCCAGCCTTGTTCAGACCAGGACCAAGGATACGAGGAATCTGCCTGATTAGACTGTCTGAAGCCAGGAAAGCATCGTATTTCTTGGCTAGAAAAGAGGAATGATGTCAGTGCATGGCGCTTCACTAAGTGGTGTGAATACAGTGAAATAGTTTTTGGCAAATTAAAAGAGACTACTTGGCCCCTTATCCGCATGTAAAACATAGCATAAACAAATTGCCTTTCTCCTTAAAGATTTCAAAAGCAAACAAGGTAGTTATGAGTTGCCTGGTATTCTGTAGTTAATCAATACAGTATGCTCTACATTGATTGCAAAACAATAATATGCTTTATCAAATGGGGATCACTTTAATAAGATGATCAATGTTCCAGAAAACCATGTTAACAACAAATGATTCACCAATTATAGTGCACTATCACAGCTTAGCATGAAAATTTACATGCCAAAGAGGAGGGTATATACTGTGATTGTGAAAGCAGAAAATAAAAACTCTTACCAAGCTTTTTGACCAGTTTCTTGTTTTTGTTTAGCTTTTTTAAAGCTTCAACATCCATGCAAGGGATGTCATTTGCCTTGGCCTCATCACAGTGAGATGCATCACCCAGAATACAAACCTTGAGTTTGGGTCGTGGAATATGCTTGAGCTTTACCGTTCCACTGAAACGCTTATCCTTCTGAGGATCATAATTCTTCAAGCTGATCTGCAGCTCAACAGTTTCCGTAAACTTTCTTTTCTTGTCCTTGGCACCTTGCAGTACAGCACTGCAGCACTCAAACAGTGTATCACGGTGAAGCTTACTAGGGAAATGGAAATACATGCAATGCACAAAATGATTACTTGTCCCATTCTTGTTTATTGTTTAAAAACAAGGCATGATGCTAGGACAATACTGAGCTTACACAACACAATGAAAGGATCACAAAATGTTTGTGAGTGACAAATGTAACAGGGCTATTACTTCTGTGTTTTGTTGTGAGCTTTCCTTAACATTAATGTGTTCTGCTCTTTTACAAAAAAAATCTGTTTCAAGGAATTTTTTAAACATACCAGTATTTATTGTCATGCTTGGCATAAAAGGTTTGCCATCTTCCTTCATCTGCTGCACTTTTGCATAAGCTCACTAGTGATGATGATTTTGATTAATATAATTTTATTGTGATGATGATGACGATGATGATGATAGGCCATGCTTGTTAAACAAATGGTCATCAGGGTTAAAATACACTTTATTTGAAGATTAACTTCCATTTTTCGGGGACGAGCTCACCTTTGTTCGCACTTGCTTCACAACTGCTTTTACCCTGTGAGCAGAGGCCCTTGCTCGCAGGGTAAACTGAGTCGTGAAGTTATGTCACATAGTTTACTTCATGCAAAACTATTTTGTCTTTTGTCACTCGAGTTACAAATAAAATTCGATAAAATCGGTCAATGCTTTTCTTTTTCTTTTCTATTTTTGGCCATCTTTGCCCTCTGTAAATCCTTCCATTTTGCTCTGTTTTTTTTTAAGTCACGATGGTCGGGAACGAACACGGTGTCTTTGCTAGCAGAGTCACTTCGATCTTATCTAGAAAAGATCGAAGATACTCTGCTAACAGGGTATGTGTCTTGAATCACAATTTATTGATTAATTAAAGACAAGGAAGGTGATATATTAGAAAAATTGTTATCTTGAACACCCACCCGCTTCTATTTTTTAATGCTTATCTATCGATGGCAAGCGAGTAGGTTGAAAAGATGAGATTACAACTTCACAAACCTCATGTTGATCACCTAACGAGCAAAGAGAAAGAGAAGAGAAAGTTGGTGGTAAAGTCCGCTGTCACATTGCGGGCGCTTAATACGTTCGTCTCAACCACAGGTTACCCAAGTGAATCGTCATTGTTGCGTATAACCTTCGAAATATAAAAGGCGATTTGTGGAAGCAAAAGAAAGATTGTTTCTGCTTACGGATGTGAAGGGATTTAAACAAAACTCTAGGTGTCTATTTTATAGAGGTGTCCGTTAAGAGAGAGTTGGCTGTAGTCACCGTGCCGGTGAATCGGGGACCACACAGGAAAGAATAAGAAACAATCGACCTAGTAAGCTACCAGTTGCCTTTTGAATTGTGGTCCTTACCTGTTACCTACCTTTCCCTCGCCCCCCCCCCCCCCCCCCCTCCTCGCGCGTCTCTCGTATCGAACTCTCGCGCGCCCAAATTTCCCCTCCCGTCTTCCCCGTTTTAACGCCTGACACGAAGGCTACCGTGATCCGGAATCCTTTGTGGATAATTCAGACCATCGGCCTCCTACGCTGGCTGCTATACAACAATTGTCAAACATCACCACAAAATGCCGAAATCGCGCCAAAAGCCGGACGCAAAATCATCTAACGAGGAACAAGAAGAGGTGACCGTTGAGGACAAGGCGGTCGTTGAAGCATCCTCGGAACCCAGGGGACAGTCAGTCAGGTCGGGAGAAAAGGCCCGATTAAAGTTTGCTTGAAAACTTTCTTCGCGCCTTTTCTCCCGACCCGACTGACTGCCTTTGGGTCTCCGAGGACCAGGAGGATGTCGTTGAAGACATATAAAAATGTTTGGGAAAAAAATGGTGGGATGGGGGTTTTGTGATTAAATAGTGGCCGCAAGGTGCACCAGTTGGTCAGTTTCAGAGGCCTGTGTTTCAGCTATTTAATATTTTCCTTTTTTTATTGTTTCAGAACAGCAAACTGCCGCTAAATACAAAAAAAGAAAGTGATTTATACAGTATAATACCAGAATTAAGAAGTAAGTACATGGATTCTAAGCCTCCTTCATCTTTGCAAGAGCTAGTGTCACACACGCTGAATAAAACCTCCTTGGAAATACTGCAACTAAACGGCGACGGCTGAATCGTAGCCAGGGGGTGCGAGGTTAATTTCAATTCATTGTATTTTTTATTTCAGCCTTCGGATAAACACTACACCGTTTTGGAAACTAGTTTCTTCCAGTAAGAATGACCACAGCATAAAGGCATGCAGGTGTCTGGATCGAAAATACTTAAACTTTGCGTCCAAACATGACGCCCAAGGCTCTTGACATCTTTTGGTCGTGGAGTCGCGCTTTCTGTTTTAGAATTCTGAGCTGCTCTTGAACTGCTTTATTTTGAGGGTCAAGTGTCAAAGCCTAAAATTAATCAAACCAGGAAAAAAAAAAAGTTAAAGAAATACATGTATAATGATACCTCAGTAAATAACTGGCCTTCTAAGATTAGAAAGTGTGTCAGGCCGGGTCTCTGATTAACAGAAACTACCAAAATTTAAAGACATGACATATGATTCCATTTTAACCCCCTTGTATTAAAACATTTCTCGTTGGATCAGTGACCAAATAGATACATTGACAGATAGATAGATGCTTGTTTATTTTACCCAATTGCAGCATTGACTGAATTGCTGGGTAGGCCAGCAATAAGCATGCACAGTTACACAATATGTTGATAGAGTGGTTTTCGTTTGAGTGTCGTAAAACCAAAACCAAAGTAATTACTTTGGCCAATCACATAGGACACAGACAATACATTGAACCAATCAAAACTCGAAGTAACTACATGTGGCTGACGCAAAGCGCGGGAAAATGCATGCGAGCGCGTCACAATTGGCTTTGGTTTTACTTCTGATTGAATGAAAAGGTGGCGCGAATCTTTTAAGCCAATCGCATCGTGTAGAAAGTGCAAAACCAATTACTTTTCGACACTCAAATGAAAACCGCTCTATTTGACAGTAACAAAAACATTTAGTCTCTTATAGTCCGTCCGAGTACGGGTCTCGGATTGCGAGAACGAAGAAAGTATTCACACTATAAACGGTACGTGAGGGAGGGGATAACACGAGAGGAGGATGTTGCCGTGCATTTATCACGAACTTCTGACGGCAGTAACTCGCCTTCCTTTACATGTAAGTGTAGCTATAGGCTTGTCATGCCCATGGCAATCAGCGAACATAAACCTAATAACCTTTTTTCTTTTTTTTGTACATTTCTTTTCATTAAGCTTTATGTCGCGTTCTGAAGCGTATATGTGATGATATCTGCAGCAATGATAGGCAAATAACTTGGTGCGAACCTAAACTGAAGTATCATCAACATATTAATTTTAACCTATTACGCCAATCTCTACACAAATTAGCAACTACGATCACAAAAAGAAATGGAGCTAATTTCGTTCCTTGTGGGATCCCTCCACGGTCTTACTCGCTGCACTCGACCTGTCAAATCTGATCCAGCGAATGATAGCTTTGTGTACGCATAGCTAGGAGCTGCAACTCTCGAACTAGCATGCTGTGGTCCACCAAGTAGAATCCTTTGCTGAAATCAGCAAAGAATACACGAACGTACGTATTGCCTTGGTCAAGGGACTGAAGGAGGGCGTGGAGAAAATAAACAAGAGCGTGGGTGGTCGATTTTTCTGCCGGTGCAAATCGGTAAACAACAAGTTTATCGCAGACCTGATTCAAAAGGGCAGACAGTGTAAAGCCGTCCACGGTCTTTGCAAGGTGCGACGTAAGCGAAATTGGACGTAGATCATGATCTAGCTGTTCGACGGATTTTGGCGGAGAGCACTTTGGCACCGGTACAATATCCGACTGTTTGAGGGGTTCCGGCACATAACCTTCAATTATCGATTGATTCATTGATTGATTGATTGACAGATCGATCTAAATGAATTTGTTTTTAACTATAGTATGATCTATCAAACTTTCCTTTCTGTCGGCTACCAAATTTGAAACGGACAAACCTCACGATAGATCAGTGGGAACAGGAAACGCTCAGAATAAAACAACTATGATGCCATCAACGTTTACCTTTTCTAAGTCTTCCCTTGCCTTCTCAAATTCATTTAACACCACAAAGGCCTGTAAAGTATCATGAACAAAATTGAATCATTAGAGTGGTTTTCGTTTGAGTGTCGTAAAACCAAAACCAAAGTAATTACTCTGGCCAATCACACAGGACACAGACAATACATTGAACCAATCAAAACTCGAAGTAATTACATGTGGCTGACGCAAAGCGCGGGAAAATGCATGCGAGCGCGTCACAATTGGCTTTGGTTTTACTTCTGATTGGATGAAAAGGTGGCGCGAATCTTTTAAGCCAATCGCATCGTGTAGAAAGTGCAAAACCAATTACTTTTCGACACTCAAATGAAAACCGCTCTAAACATAATATAATTATTACATATTAATGAATTACATGGTATGAACTCCTATGTTTATTAAGTTAAACATCTTTGTGGCATAATCACAGGCGGGTCACACTCTGCATTTATAGAAATTTTTCTTAAAACTCTGTGCTAATACCTGCTACATTATTACCATTTTACCTGTCCTCTCCTGAACAATGCTTTGATGTTTGTCGGCAGCATTGCAAGAACCTACGGGGTGACAAAAAAAAAATGGAAGTAATGTGAGAGATATACCGATGCTTCCCCCTAAATATTCACTGTGATCATCATCATACCTATAACAAATTAATGACATTGTAAAGGCTTAAATATCATGATATATTATGCTAAAAAGAGGGCTCGAAACAGTCCCATCTTTTCGTCCGGGACAAGTAGGTTTTCTTACTGGGAAAGAAACTGTTTAAGCTCACTTGTCCAATGGGCATAGGGTCCAGGCAGATCGTCTTCCAACTAAATCATAATTAATCTAAAACATTCAAGCAACTAGTTACCCTGGGCAAGCAAAGCATGAGAGTTTTTGTTTTTGTTTTTGTCTTTTTTTTTTGCATAAAAATACACGCACTCATCAATTTCCCGTTTTTTAATTATTGTTTGTTTACAATTTAGTCAGATCTTTAGTCTTTAGTCGTTTTTTCTCTATTGTTTATTAACAATTTAGTCAGCTCTCCTTTTAAACTAGCAGCATGTGTGCTAAACCAGATTTTCCTGCATAAAGAAATAAATAAATGAAATAGGCCATTTCCAAGTTCCCCTGGGCCTCAGTTTCAAAATGAGGGTAGGTGCTCAGCATTTGATATGGAAATCATTAATTTTTTCATTGTCATGAAAATAAAACTCATTTTCACAAGAAAGGTTGTGCACCTAGCCTCATTTTGAAAGTGAGGGTTTTTGAAACTCAGAAGTGGCCTATTATTGCATTTCCACTGCCTTGAGCTATTAACATAAAGAATCATTCTCATATAAAAACTCTAAAAGACACTATGTTTATTAACTCTAACCTTTGTGCAGTTTTCTGCAACAAATTCATACTGTCCCATTTTTCCTTGACATGCTGATAAATTTAGAAGGCATGAAACTCTAAGCTGGTCACACTCTTCTCTGCAGTTCTCTGGTAACTGATCACCAATTAAGATCAGTTGCTTCACAGCTTGGCTGTAGCGTCTGGCTGCACACAGCCACTTACTTGCCTAAAAAATATGTTGAGAGAAAAAAAAAATCAAGCACTTGAAAACTTGGCTCAGGTAATAATATTATCTCAAACCTCTCAAACCCTTTTTGTTCCCTTTTTACTAATTATGCATGCAGTGCAACAAAAAAGGGGAGACACAAGGCCAATGGACTAAAATTAAACCTGAGTTTACATAAATATAGTTACACTTTACATACAGACAAAAAGAATAAATCAAATAGCAAGATTTTTAGTGTCAACATCCATCCCAACTGGTGCATACAATGTTTACAGGTACTGTACATATAAAAAAAATAAATGGGCAACTATTCAGGACTATATAACACAGATCAGCCAAACCCTGACAAATTCAGACTACAGCTACATGTATTTACATGTATCAGAAAAAAGGTGGGTTTGGTATTAGTACACATGTAGGACTTGCATGTCTTTTCCAACCTGAATACAGCCAAACCTAACACAAAATGTGGGGCTCAGAAACTTTTCACCCACTCTTGAAATTTCAGAAAAAAAATGCTATATGTATAATGATGAGTTGTTGTTGTTGTTTTTATTTGTTTTTGTGTGACTGTGTTTGTTATTTATTGCTTGTTTGCTTTGTTTTTTTTAGTTTCCTTTTTCTAAGGTTAATTTCTTGCAAGGTCTTTGTTTGAGCATCTAAGCTAGTTTAGGGTTCATCATTCACCCCTTGGTACCCCTACATAGACAAAAATGTGGGTTATATGGATTTTTGACATGATAAGATTAATCATTTAAATACTGCACCGTAATAAGCAGAATTTATAATGTGTTGAACTACAAGCGACTGAACCATAACAATACTTATTCAGTGTTTTCATTAAAAATTCTAGTGGCAGGAGAAAGGTGTAACGTTACAGGAGAATATTTTGAAAGAGGCTCCGCGTCTGAATATAATATATGAATAGGCTATCAAACATTTGCTGGAGAATTAAGCCTTATAAACAGAGAATTCTCCGATCTCTGATGCCTAATGAACTCCCTGCTTATTGTTCAGTTGACCTTAAAACAATCTGTTCCTTTGGTTTTATGGTGCTTTGCCAATGTCACCTTTTCCTCTGGGGAAGTTTCCCAAGGCTCCTTTGCCTGTAACAGATTCAAAGGAAAAAAACCTATGCAAGATTGGTAGATGCAGTCACATCATAAGTTTACCTAAGGAGACATATATGTATTTCATCCAAATCAAATATAAGATGTTTCACTCCATTAATTTTTGGATATATATATTTACCAGTCTATTCTACTTATTTTATCAGCTTTGGATTATACACGATTCACAAAAATAGAAGGATAATAGATGCATACGCAAAATAAAGAATGAAAAACAAATAATTTGGTAGGGGTCATGACTTTCAGCCTTACGCTAATTACAGTGGTCCCAGGGCTTGAAAAACGTAAAATACAGTACTGCGACATATATGATGTCATATGATGGAGCTATAGATCAATTAAAGACAACAACTGGGCAGATTATGTGAAATGATGCTCAGTTTTTACTTTTTATACTAATGATGATGTATACATGTAAGTAAGAGACAGCTGATTATTGGCATCTGCAGGTCACATACCTTACAGAAAGAAAGAAGCTCAATTTCACATTGTAGACCACTCTCAGAAGAAACACTTTTCTCTTTGTCGGTGGTATCACTGCTGTATGGTATAACACAGACTTCACTGGTATGCATACATTCTAAGCATCTATCCAAGGACTCTGACACTTCACTGTCCCCTATAAAACCAGGAATTTTAAACTCTTTAGTAAGCGATTATTTAGTTTTCAGTCCCTTTTTCTCCACCACCCTATGCCAAGAGTGAAGAGACCTTGCTTGCAGGATAGGGTATTCACAATACTTTTGTAGGTGACTAGTCATAACCTGATAAGCCAAAGTATAAAATTTACTAAACCAGTCAAATTTATAATAATTGCACTATACAATTTAAGTTCTGTCAGAGAGGTTTCAAATGAATGGCGACATGTACCATAGCGCAGGATTCTGTTCATGATAGATACCATAGTCTTGTCATAACTTGGTCTTGTAAAAGGAGGGGTCAATTTGAAGTGGCTGGGGAGGGCTTGTGCTCAGGTGCAAATTGAGGGTGAAGGTCCATGATCTTTATGCAGTGAAAAAGAGAGGGAGTACATATTAAGTTAATGCATGCATTGGCAAATATTGTCAAACATTAAGATTCTAAATCTCAAAAATTATTATTTAATATAATCTATCAAACTGAACAGGCAACATCATTTTAAGATAGTGGGTGGAGATGGGGGAGGGGCCATAAAGAATGTGCTCCACAAGGTGGAAGGTCAGGAGAATTGGAACATATGCCCATAATATGCCAACTCTCCTGGATTATCCGGGAGTCTCCTGCGTATGGCAGTGATATCAACTCTCCAGTATGGGTCACAGAATCTCCCAGATAGAATGGACTTTTGACCTTTTGTGTGCTTTAGTTTGAAATTTAGCCCATGATTTTTTTCTCAAAAACTGAACACCTCATGTAAGACTTCATATAATGTCCTTATTAGTGGGCAGTCGGGTGCATTTACATTCGGGGCGGGGGTAGTACAAAAAAAAAGAGTCAACAGATTTTAGATAGATCTCCGGAGGTTTGCCCCTTTGCTATGCCTCTATACTCCTTATGCAGTAACAACCTGCCCCCCCGCCCCCCACACAAATAACGACAGGTTTCTATGTTAACACTTTTACTCCCAAATGCTATTATCCGAGATACTCTCTATTCGCTGTATAACAACTAATACCTACAGTGCTGTAGATCTAAGGTGTACCCCTGACCCCCATCCTCAAATCAAAATTCAAAATCAGCACTTTGGGGTTGCAGAGATGCCAACCGCTGGAGACCTAAAATCGGCAGACTCTTTTTTTCACTACACCGCCCCCCCCCCCCCCCCCCACCTCCCCCCTTCTCCGAAAAACTGACCCAGCCCCGAGTGGGAATGACTTAGGACACTATCTGACATCTTACATGATCAACATACTATCAAAATTCGAAATCATCGTTTTGACGTCGAAAAAGCCCCAGAAACCGTACTGCGAATAACAAAAATTCAAGTTTTGAGCTAAAAATGGGCTAAATCTCAAACTAAGTCTGTTTTATTTTTTACTAAGTATTCAATATTTATAGTGGAAGTAGAAAGCGGGAGATTTATGTACCAAAGCGGGAGAGCGGGAGAGCGGGAGACGGGGCAAAAAAGCGTAAGTCTCCCGCCAATAGCGGGAGAGTTGGCATCACTGTGGTTGGCCCAAAGAAAGATTGAAGTCTTACAGCTGTTTTAAAATTATCTTCAGTAACTTAATAAGATGTAGAGCTAGACTTACATTCCGGTTTATTGACATGGACAAGATGTACAGTAATAGAAGTAAAAGAAGTGATACTCACCTTCACCGATTATTATCTTCTTCTCGCACTCTTGAATTACACTTTCATCTTGACGAAAAACTTTCAGTTTCACTGCAAAACCAGTACATGCAGAGTGTAGGTCTACTAGCTCATATTATATCGGTACGCTGAGGCAAAAAAAATCCAGGAGAAAAGAAGATCGTTACCTTGACAAGAAGAACCATAATTAGGCGTTTCTAAACCGGTTCCTTTTCGAACAACAGTTCTTGAAGCTCCTGTCGCAGAAATGTCAACCATGATAATCCGCCATATTGAAAGTTAAGAAAGCTCGGCGATGATTGGCTAGCATATCATCGATGGACCAATCATAAGACAGTATTCCAGATGAAATCTTCAGACTTCTTGGTCGCCTCCTTTCTTCCGAAGATTTCATATGGCTAAAGCCATTGGAAATCGCGGAAATGGTCCGTTATTTGGAATTTGAACATATTTTTAAACATCCTTTTGAGAAAGTTATTCGTGCATACTTCCAAAAGGTAAGCGCTGGATCGGTCATCGATGGTAATTGACTTCGTCGTGAAGAAATAAGCTTAATAAGCTTAATATAATTGAGGGTGCGTTTAATATCTCTGGAGAAAACTGGTCTGCGAAGCCAAGTGATAAACGTTTTCTCATGTTAACTAATTCTACCAACTGGTAGACATTTTATTTAGGCCTGTAATACGAGGTCACGAGGTAAGACAAGAACAATGTAAGCCTATTGCTTCAGCTGATTTCCTCCCTAGAGCTCTTACAACATCAGCTACAGCTGTTTCGGATAACACGAGACCTGCGATGTCAAAAACGTCTTTGGATTTTGGGGCCTATGTTAACGATTTGATTGACGTGGGAAAAAAACTCAAAGTCCTGAAACGTTTCGCGTTTTATCCGAAACACTAGAGCTGTTTAAATGAAATAAAGCTCTCTTCAAATTAGCCCTTTCGGCTTTGTCCGTTGTCATAGGTTACTTGAAAAATCAACAAAATAACAGTATTGAAAGAATTACTTCTAAATTCGTTGTACCGCGCTGCACATTTTGTAAACTTCGAAGAGATTTTGGGTTTTTTTATGCTGTCAATCATTTGAGTGGGGGTGGGGTACCCAGTCAATGCAAATTGCAATGGGCACTTTCCATTTAGTCAACATTTCCGGAATTTCTGGTGGGCGGTAAATGGAACACGTTTCGTCGGTTCGTCCCATTGGAAAATTCCCAGAAAAAGTGAAAAATCTAAAAAGGTGGGCCCATTTTCCCGGTTGGAATTTCCGAACGGAATTTCGTGTTCCATTTACATGTTTCTCGTAGTTTGTATCAGTTCCAGGTCCATGGTCGGGCACCACAACTTTCCGGGGTTTACGACCAAATGGAACAACTTTTTGCCAATCAGAAATTCCACCTTTGCTCCCACCGAAATTTCCAGATTTTGTCCTAAATGGAAAGTGCCCAACGTTTTAACATGTTGCCCAGATTGACCCACAAATTAAAACAAAACTGAGAATGGCAAAGAGAATTGCAATGGTGAGTGGAATTTTTCTCAAGGGAAGGAGGCAGACATTGCTATATTCTTGCTAATGACAATAATAAGAAAGATTAGAAATAAAGTTTGAAGCAAACTAGTCGATTATAGCCTGAAACAGGATGATCACAAGCAACGAACCTTGAAACACAGAAACAAACCAAACGGATCAAAATCCACCAATCACAAATCACAAACCAAGATCTTTTGAACTTGTTTAAGTAAACTTGTTTCCTAAGCAGTCCATTAAAGATGATTGACAGGACAGGAAAACCCAAAATTCCTTTGAAGTTTGCAAACTACGCAGCACAATACAACAAATTCGGCAGTAACTATCCAGCCCTTCTAGTCTTTCCAGTCCAGCTGGTTTGATGACATGATTTTAGGTGTTGAATTTTTATTTATTTTTCATTCTCGCACAGTACACAAGTGGTAAAGATAGCAATGTGACATCAATAAGAGTTGTGGAACACAAAGTAGGTAGGTGCACATTGTCAATGGTAGTTTTTCTGGTCTCTTTCAATCACTGGATATCATCCTGAAAATAAAACACCTTTGACCAACTATACTATATTTGATGACAGTGGTCTCAGCACTTTTGTTGCAATAGGCCTTTTGCATTAGTTGATCACCTAATCAACTTTGGGTAAACACGAAAACAGTTCGCTTTGGAAAATTTTGCTAGTACGAGCTGAATGAGCATATTAAAATTAGGAAACCTGTAAATTTTCAGCCACATACCCCAAAAGTAACAATTGCAACCACTGCCGAAAATTAGAAGGATTTGTGTGAGAAAAACAACTCTTTTCACCCAGTCATGTTGGAGTGGTTTTCCATACAAGTCCTTGTAAATTCTGAAATTTTTAAACTGTTGTTTAATCTTTCCCCTTTGCATTTTAAAGGGCTCAAAGTGCCTGTTATTAATTAAAAGGAGATTTGAGCCCCGTAATGCTAAAGGAAATATTTCACGACAGTTTGAAAATTTCGAAATTTAAAAATATTTGTAAGGAAAACCATTCAAGGGTGACTGAGTTGCAAATGTTGTTTTTCTCATACAAATCAATCTAATTTTCAGTGGCCGTTGCAACTGCTACTTTTGAGAGATACGGCTGAAAATATACAGGTTACCTAATTTTAATATGCTCATTCGGCTCTTGCTAGCAAAATTTTTCCACAGCGACTGTTTTCGTGTTTACCGAAAGTTGATCAGTTCTCCCATATGTCACCAAAATTAATATTAACCAAAAGGCCAGGGGAATTCTGTACATGAAATAGGCCCGGTTATCATGAACACAGTGGTTTAGAAGGTCTGACTTTGAGTTTATTAGGGAGTAGTTTAAGATTCCATGACTGCCCCTGCAGTTAAAATGTCACTGAAAACAGGAATTCACATTGTTTGAAACTTCACCTTTGTCACTCATTACATTGCATTTTTACATTTTGAATCAGTTATTATAAAATTTGTATTAAATTAGCTGTTTTTATTCTGACCTACAGTATGTTGTTACAAGTACAAATTTACATTCATTTGTACACGCCTGCGAATGAATTTCATGTGCCTTTTGTTTCTTCTCTTAGACCCAGAAACTGGTGAGGAGTATATGATCAGAAGAGGGGAATGCGTTAATGTTTTACCAGGCATTTTAAAAAAGGTACAAATACAAATTTGAAGGGTCAACAATGGTAGAAGTGACAAGTTTGAATATATATTTTAAAACATTATTTACCAATTCAATGAAAGCTTTGTTGCACTTCTGCACTGTATGTAGAGGAAACAGGATATTATGTTTATCAGTTAGTGATAATTATTATTTTGCTTTTGTAAAGCAAAATGATATTGTGTACACATGTACATGCAACAGCAGTTAGGCAACCAAATTGCACACATGAAAGGTCAGCCCCAGGGATGAAATGATACATCATAGTCTATATAGGCTGGTCAACAGTTGACCTGGTAACACTTCACCCAAGTCAGCTTTCAGACAAAGGTTTATGATTTGATATTAGTAAAAATGTCGGTCAACAAAAAAAAACAGTGACTTATATATTACACATTATCAAAGAAAGAATAATGGTAACATTTATATTGTACAGTATAATAATATTGTAATAAACAACTTTTTTCTCTAATCATTAATATTCCTGAAATATATTGATAATTATTATTTCCCTTTTGAATGTGAAAATTTAGAAGAATGGGCTTGCATTGGTTCTCTACATTGTATTTCAATTCCTACTTTGAATGCTAGAATTCACCTACAGTAGAACAGGCATGATATACTTTTCATAAAAATACATTTCTCAAATAATTATGTAGGTCTGTCCATACCCAGCACTTGAAGTTGAAGAGGAAGTGTGGTTAAACAAAAAAGAAAAGTGTCTCCATCTTCACTGTTACAACTTGACATGGTCAAAGTATGCTTTCCTTGAAGAGTACAGCTGCTATCGAGCATGTGACAGCAACCCAGACTGGTTAGTCCTATTAGCCACTATTAAAGCAATCTTATTTCATTTTTACATGTATCTTAGTTTAAGTACTATATAACTTTAGCTAGCAGCTGGGCCTGGCTTGCAACCATTTTCTCTAGTGCATTATCCCATCCCAGAATGCAAACAATACAGTCAGCCAGAAGTCAACACATCTAAATCATCAGCTGAGACAAGCAAGTAATTGCCCTAGGCAGCAAAATGTAAGAGCCGGTTGCCTAAAGGACATGCTGGAATTCAAGACTTTTTTTTCCAGGCACTGCTGCAATTATTTGAATTTCTTTTTATATTTCTTGGTAAAGTGTGGAGGTCTCTTACTGTATCATTAAATGGAAAAATTAATTGCTAAAAATGACCTCACCTTTAAACTGAAGATTGGAAAAACATAATTTCAGAACATGTCTTTGCGATCATAAGCGAGTGATTTTCATCTCTACATAGGGAAGAAAATAATAATCGACAAGGATATATAACAGCAGACATTGATGGTTTTGTGGCATTTTCAGGACATTATTTGAGCAGCGAGCTAGTATCAATGTCTACGGTGTTGGTTCAGTAATTGGTGGAATGTTTGAAGCCTTTGGACAAAGGTTCTTTCAACATGGGGCTAAAAAGGTAAATTTTTTGTGATATTTTTCCATTAATTGCTGCCTGAAACGTCAAGTTTGCTTGTCAACAACCCTGTTTTCTTCAGTGATTTTGTTTTTGTTCTAATTTTTTTTTGTTTTTCGTTTTTGCTTCATGTTTACTTTCTACACATGAATTGAAAGGTTAAAATCCATTTGCTACAGTTTTGGCTGAAATTAGATCCTGTTAATGAGTTCACTTTCAATTGTTTTTATTTTTTGGAACCATTGCACATCCCATCTAACAACAAACACCACTTGACTGAATAATGGCAATCCCAAAATGTCTGGGAACTTTGAAGTTTTTATCAATTGCACTTTTTGCTCACGGATACAGAACTGTAGTTACATTTTTAATCTAAATATTTCATATTAGGTCCATTCTATTAAATGAACACTAGAAAAAGTGAAGTTTATCTATCCACTTTCTTGTTGTTGTTGTTTCAGGGTTTCAACATTATGGAAGATCTTATAGTGGGTTCATAAACTCAAGCTTTAATACCCAGACGTCAAACTGAAACAGAAGAAGAGTTTAAAAAATTCTGATGCTTTAAAAAAATAGCTTCTTCAACCTAATATTGTCTTTTACACAAGAAATTCTTTCAGATTTTGCATAAATGGCTCTTCAAAGAAGCACTGAACTTTCAAATGAGAACTGTCAGCATCCCAACTGGGACTTGTCACACTTTTCTTTCCCAGGTCTTGCCTAGTTCATCACTATTCCACTCAACGGGCCGCCACACTGCTTGCCCAAAGTTAGGATTTTGATCAACATATCAGTTTAACTTGTTGCAGTTAGCCTGAATAAACTTAATGATAGTTAGCTTCAAACCTCTAATTAGCCTCTGTGATATGCAGCCGAATTCCTTTTGTAACATACCGACTACTCAAGTAGGCAAACCCGTAGAATAACTACTGTACACTCTGCGTTATGAGCGAAATTGGTATATACCCCGAAAGCAAAAAGTATTCGAAGAATAGCTAAGTAAAGAAGGTCTATGTAAAATGTGTTTCACTCTAAAGCAACTGAGGAAATTTTTTCTACAAAAAATTGGCAAGCATGATAGTACATGTAATAGAGGTATCACTTCGAGGCCTTCCCATACTTTTTGTTGTTGTTGTTTACGTCGTCCGACAGACCCGCGCAACGCTCGCCATTTTCCATACAAAAGGGAACGACGTAGTTCAACCTTGTTTTATTTCTTTAATTCTTTTAATCTGAAAAATGAGCATTGTAACAGCATTTCCAGGCATAGATGTTTCGGTGGTATATCCTCTTTCCTTTTTACTTTCCAGGAAAGTTCTAGTTCCGGGAAGCCTATAGTTTATAAGCCCCCGGCTTCTATATAGGCTTCCTTGCTATTACCGCTTTAAACATTTGATGTTGTTAATAATTTAGTTAGAATATTGTATATTATCTTTAATATAAATTATTATAAATTTCTGTATACTGTTGTTGTATTTCTGGTTGATGGCAAAAATAAATGAATGAATGAAATCGACCATCGTATAATTTTCTACCATATTCTACCATACTGAGTTCGTGTTGGTTTGGTAGTAACCATGGGTTGTGTTTACAGGTTCCTCGGCAATGATGCTGGGGTTTCAGGCCTCCTATTCTCAGAATTCTTGTGATTTCGATAAACGTTTTTTTTTTTTTTTTTTTTTTTTTTTTTTCATCCGACCAACCGACTGAAAAAAAGGAAACGCATTCGACGCTAAACGAAGAAAAAGGAGACGGCCTGACAGTGGTAAAAAAAAAAAAACAGTATTCGTGTCAGCAGAAAGTCGGGCTTTGCAATCTCGCCACTTTGTCGAAAGTGGCTGCCTTTGGGTACATGTTCTTAATTTTAATTAATTAATTAATTTTTCGATGTTAAAAATAGAAGCTAGGGACTGAAGTAACACTCACTAAAAAGCATGACACTGAAAAACGAGAAAGATTTAATAAGCGCTGAGAAAATATTTTTTATTGTACAATTATGAATTTTCTCCAAAAAGCACAAATTATGTTTCCCCTTTTCCCTCTCTTTCTAACTCCGTTGCTACAAGTCGCCCTGTAGCTCATCAAGTCTTCATTGGTTATGATTGTATTTTGCTTTTCGTTCACATTTCGGGACAGACAACTTCACTTAACGCTATATAGCCTGCCTTGCAACCAGCCCATGCATTGTCAAAACCATGGTTATAAAGTAGTCCACGGACTTCACCCAAGCCATAGAGAAACGTGTATAGTTGGAAATTAAGATCCGTGGGCAGGGTTGTTCAAAGCTGTGTTAAGATAAACCATATGAATTCAGATATGAAAGCTTAATAAGCAAATTCAGTTTAATTCTTCTTGTCTACAATTTGATGGGTGGATGTTCTACAAAGAGTGGCGAAAATTATCAGAGAAAGTGCTTTTGAACAAACGAAAATGAAAGCCGGATTAAAAATTTAACCCCGGGTTAGCGATAAACGGTCTTTAAACAACTGGGCCCAGCTGTCTCGACTACAACCTCTTGACAATAGTTTTTCCATTCTCTTTTCGCGCCAGTTGTGTCCTGCCTTAAGGGACCGTATAAGCGGATAAGAGGAATGCATAAGAACTCCCTGGAAAGGAAATTCCACTTTTGGAAGGAAAAGCTTGATTTTCGCGGTATTCGGGTGCGTGAATAATTAGGTGATACGATCTCCCGTTATCCACTACCACTACCCCACCCCGTCTCTGGTTTTCCTGCTCACAGTCTCTGAGCCAAGCCCGCAATCTGAAAAACTAGAACAGGGTTCTCGTACATCTGCAATAAACGTGCATTTACCTTGCGCCGTTTGTTTCGTGGGAAACCCTCAATGGTCTAAGCTCTTCAAAACCTTTTTCCTCCCTCACAAAGACATGACACGCAACTTATTTCTGTTCTTTCGTTTATTTCTTTATTACATTTTACTTTAAGAGTATTGGATATTATCAGGAGATTAAATTGCGAATTATTACAAACAGAGAAAAATTAAGATTCCCTTCGGTTAGGAAGTCTGATATCTGATCCATTTCAGTGCGCAGTTGGTAGAACTACACAGCGCAGCCATGCGCTTGTTTGACGTCATCAATGAACTTTTGCACGGTGCCACTGCCAGCTACAGTGTTGTAATACGTCTTCCAGTACTGTGCCTGCGATGGCATGTCAGCTGGAATAGGAGGAGAAAGCCTGGCGAGAAAAAGCCGAGAAGCCAAGCAAGAGTACAGCGGCTTTTCCAAGTCTTGCCAACTTGTTTGGGTCCAATCAATTCCGAGCTTTGCCTTGATTTGGTCCCAATACTTTTTCAGGCCGGTCTGAATGACGGTCTCGCGGTAACCCACCTCATCAACCTTAAGTATCAATAAAACAAAGAATATCAAGTATTGCCTCCAATAGTTAATTATCGCCCCATGTAAGAGAATCTAAGACAGTCTTGGACCTAGATTCCACGCCGTGTATTCCGGATTCCAGGCATTGGATTTCAGTCTTTGTCAGTGGAACTTAGATTCCGGATTACAATCGTTACTCGGATTCCGGATTCCTTGGGATGTATTGCGGATTCCAAAGCCCAGGAATTTTGCATTCCACAAGCAAAACTTTCCCGGATTCTGGATCACAAGCAAACATTTTCGGGATTCCAGAAACTGGATTCCCTTAAGGTGATGTTACAGCGCAACACAACGTTGCAACATTATATTGTTGGGACATTGAATCGAATGGTTGCAACGTTGTTCCATCATTGCAACGCTGGTGTTGCGCTCAAAATCGTCCTTGCGAATTGTCTCGTGTAACATCACCTTTCGCACGGGGCGATGATTACAAGAAAAAACTAAATAGTCAATTCACTTTGATAAGGAATTTGAGCGAGCGATAACGAGAGAAAACTCATGTCGCTTTTGTCTTTGCCGTTTTTTTATCATAATTTATTTGAAAGAGTCCGCTTACCTGCCATATGCCGCCATAGTAACCGCTCCTGTAGGTATTAGGATCCTCCCCATATTTGGACTCTACCCAGGCCACGCGGCAGAGAAACTTGTGATCGTTAGGAAAAATCCCTAATCCATTTATGGTGTCTACGACGTCCTTCACAACGCCTGCTCCTTTTCCTTTTGGTGTGTAAGCCATGCTTTCCAGTAAAGATGAACTGGGCAGAAAGAAAGAAATGACTGAGGGTATATATCATGCAGGCATAATTTAAAGCCTGATAACATAGAAAACTGTCAATAATTATTTGGATTTTGCCTGACGCTGTGAAATTTAGACTTTCTCAAAGTCGTTCGCTTGGTTTTCTGCCTCTCCTATGATTTTCGAACATCTATAACAAGGTATAATTGCCCTTTTTTAACGGATTTTTGCCCTAAAAAGGTCACCTAGAATTTTCGGGAGCCTTTTTTCTGGCTGAAATTTTTGAAAAGGTAAGTTTTGATCCCTACAATTTTCGGATCACTAGACTTTCGGCTAGGAAATCCGAACAGATGAAAAAATTTTAGGGGATAAAAATATGCGTATACCTACCGTTTAAATACAAAAATACGTTTAACAATGCTATGTTTTAGTGGTTTTGAACTATATTCTCGTTGGGTGCCCCTGTTTAAATTAGTAATCGGCTGCTAGTAACTGATAATATTATTGAATTAAACATCTTCTTTTAACCTTTTTTAGCTCCTTCAGTTCCGAGAATTTCTATGGAATATTCGTCAGACAAAGGTGACGACGTTTTTTGTAACAAATAAGAATGAGAAATAACTTTTTTTTTGTTTGTTTATGGTATGATGAGAATTGTAAATGATGATTATGTTGTACAATATCTTAGGGGAAAATTTCGTGATCTCGAAAGTGAAAGTACACTGATTGATACCGATTGTCCCGGCTAAAGGACCTAATCGGAAGCGATGTTGCAACGCAGTTTACCGTTTTGAGTTTTTCTGGTTGAAAGTCTTTCGTTTGCAAGAGATACATCAACTTAAAAGTGCTTTGAAAATGCCACTTAGTAGGTCAAACTATTTTTTAAATGCGCTTCGTCTTGTCTGCCAACTCAGCGCTGAAATTACAAAGCTGCTGATGACTTGCGATTTTTACAATAAAACTGATTCTAAATTTGCTCCAGCAAAAAGTTAACGCGACTGACCAAAAGAAATTCACCTATAACTTGCTGTGATTCGAACACTCTCACCAAACCTCAATGCCTCAAGAAGAATTAAACTTCAGGTCAGCAATAACCATGATATTAAAAACAATACTGAAAAGATGCCAGCTGCTTCAAGTTTACCTCAGAATTTTCTTGCAGCGTGGAAGTCAGTAGGTCAGCAAAAATACTTACTTCGGCTAATTCAACTTTCCTCTTGACTGTGTTCCAACTGAACTGCGCCGAAAATAATCTCCTTCGCTTCTGGGTTCAGGTTTTTGACTACCGCGTTTGATACGCGTCATTTGCTACAATTAGACTTCTGCGGGGGATAAGGTCATTGGCCAGTTCAGTGGGGTGATTAGAATATTTGTTTCCGCTTTATTTCCATGAAGAGAAAGGGAGAACTAACTTCAATACAAGAAAGGGTAAACGAAGGAAAACATGTCACATGGAAGACCTACTTGTATAATTGCGGCGTTAGCATACAGTTCAGTATGCAGATGTAATCTCCTGAATACTCCCTTGCAATTGTGCATTTAGTAGCCTGTTTCTTTTCCTTAAAACTGAAAGTGCTTACTAAGCATGAATTGGATAGGGGGAATATTAAAATTGAAACTGATTTTAATAGTAATGACACTGGAATAAGTAATACTTATAACGATTGGCATTTGTCTACGCCGAGGTGTTATTCTGTGCATATAATCAGGTTAGGCGGCTTTTTAAAAGCGATATTAAAAGCCTGTAAAAATAGCACATGGGATTTAAATCTCTCGACCCAATTGCATCGTCAGAAGAGACGGTAGTTTTAGGTTTTTTTAGATAGACGTTTGCGATCAGCTTTGCAGATGTATGTTCATTTTCAGGAGGAACAAACAACTATTGCAGATTTCGTGGAAGTATAGTATATAGACCAAACGATTTTTGGGGGGGGAGGGGGAAGGGGGGAGGGGGTGGGGGAAGAAAGGGATTGGGGGAGATATTCATCCACGCAAGAACGTTTTGACTGGTTCCAGTCAAATTATGTTCAGAAAACGCCTTGAACTTTACAAATTTTACGAACAGCAATAAAAAAACATGATTCATTTAAGGTTTAGAGACACTTTTCACTCTACGCTAAACAGCCGCTTGCTCGTCTCACATGTACAAGATGATGTTGCACAATATTTTGTGGGAAGTTCGTGAAAGTGAAGGTAGAACTTGTACACTGATCGTCCAAAGGACCTTACCAGAAAATATGTTGCAACACCTACCTTTTTGAGTTTTTCTAGTTGAATTCTTTCGTTTGCAAGAGATACATCAAATTAAAAGTGCTTTTAAAATGCCACTTAGGTCAAATGATATAAAACTATTTTTTAAATGAGCTTCGTCTTGTCTGCCAACTCAGCGCTTATATTACAAAGCTGCATGCATTGCAATATTTACAAAAAAAATTATTCGAAATTTGCTACAGCAAAATGTTAGCGCGATTGACAAAAGAAATTCACCTATGACTTGCGGTGATTCGGATACTCTCACCAAACCTCAACGCTTCAACAAGAATTAAATATCAGATCAGCAACGACAAAAACAATAGTAGATGCCAGCTACTTTAAGTTTGCCTCAGAATTTTCTTGCAGCGTGGAATACTAGGTCTGCTCAGTAAAAATACTTACTTCGGCTAATTCAACTTTCCTCTTGACTGTGTTCCAACTGAACTGGGGTGCGCCGAAAATAATCTCCTTCGCTTCTGGGTTTAGGTTTTGACTATCGTGTTCAATTAATACACGTCATTCGCTGAGGGGATAAGGTGATTGGCCAGGTCAGTGGGGTGATTGTAATGTTTGTTTCCGCTTTATTTCCAGGAAGAGAAAGGGAAAACTATAAACGTCAATAGAAGACAGGGTAAACGAAGGAAAACGTACTGGATAGTTGCGTTGTTAGCATGCAGTTGATCAGTGTGCAAATGTAATCTCCTGAATACTCCCTTAAGCATTTAGTAGCCTGTTTCTTTTCCTTAAAACTGAAAGTGCTTATGAAGCATGAGATACGGGGATTATTAAAATTGAAACTGATTTTAATAGTTATGACACTGGAATAAGTAATACATATAGATATTGGCATATGTCTACACCGAAGTGATATTCCGTGCATATAAGCTGATAAGGTGGCTTTTTAAAAGCCATATTGAAAGCCTGTAAAAATAGCACAATCATAGGATTCAGATTTCTCGACCCACTTGCATCGTCAGAAGAGAAGGTAGTTTTAAGGTTTTTTAGATATATCTTTACGATCAGCTTTGCACATGAATGTTCATTTTCAGGAGAAATAAACAAATAGTGCAGATTTCTTGGACGTTTTGACCAAATGATTTCTTTTCGGGGAGGGGGAGGGCGTGGGAGGGAGCAGGGGGAGAAAGGGATTGGCGGAGATATCCATCAACGCACTAACGTTTGTACAGGTCCCAGTCACATTATGCTTAGCTTCCTTTCTTCAAGCGATTTTTTCTTGTTACAATTCTACAATGAGCTGTGTTAAACGAAGCCACTATTAAATGACTATGGCGGGTCTTTTTTGAAAAACACCTTGAACTTTATAAATTTTTAATTTGCGAACAACAAAACAAAACATGATTCATTTAAGGTTTTAGAGACACTTTTCACTCTATGCTGCGCAATCACTTGCTCGTCTGACGTCATTAATAAATTTCGTAACTGTTCCTTTTCCAGCCGCTGTATTGTAGTATTTCTTCCAGTACCCGCCTTGCGATTCCAGGTTAGATGGAATCGCGGCGGGAATCCTGACAAGATACAAACGCGCAGCCAGCCCAGAATACAGCGGTTTCACCAAGTCTTGCCACTTTGTCTTGGTCCAGTCTATTCCGAGTTTGGCCTTGATTTGAGACCAGTATCTCCTCAAACGAGCGTTTCTGACTGTCTCCAGATGACCAATTCTGTCAACCTATTAAACAATTGCAATATTGCACGAGACTGACAGGCCTGTTTGGTCCACCCGATCATGCCTGCATCTGACTCGTCTCCAGTCCCCTTCGCGCGTAACGCACACTGGGGGAGCAGGGGGTGATCGGAAGGGAGAAGAGAGGATGACTCTCTCCGTCGCTTTCCTCCTTCCCATCACATCTTACGCGCCACAAGGGAGGGGTTGTGAGAAACGACTGGGGACGGGTTAGGTTAGGCCAAGATACAAAAATCCAGAAAAATGGCCAAAAAATCTATCCGGAAATTCTCCAAAAAAATGTCTATAGATCCTAATTTTATTTCTAAAAACCCTTGAAATTTATTCTAAAAACACTCGATTTTTCCCAATGTTTTTTCGGCATCATCACATAATATGCATTCAATAATTATAGGGAATTCGTGGGACCTGTGCAATTTGACCAAAGGTCCTAGCCTGTTGTCAAATTGTATGCAAACACCTTCAAACTGATTCTAAATGATAATTTATTTACTAGAATCGGCTCCTGACTAGACAATGTAAGTGGTTTGTCTCGATAATATATTAATTTTTCAAACAAGCACTTCGTAATTTAAAGTTTGACATTTCATCAGTGGCATAACCGAGGCCAAAAACATGACAACTGTAGAATTTCTAGACATTATCGTCTAAAAATCCTAAAATTTTCTAAAAATCCCGTTTGGCTCTAAAAATCCTTTAAAAAATCCGGATTTTTGTATCTAGACCTAAGACGAGTCAGTGTCTGCATCTTTTTACATATGGCCCGAGGGGGCGGGGGGGGAGGAGAATTACTTAATAAAATCTTATATGCGAATGCCCCGCCCCGAGGTCTAACTCCTTACCCTCTTTGATATACCATTTTTGAAAGTAAAGGTACCCCTTTTGTTGAACCTTCTGTTGACAATTGGCCGTACCTCTTTCACATACCTAGATTACAACGTTGCATTCCCTTTAACAGCTAATAATATAAATGCACTCGTCTGTCTTTAAAATATGAATAAACAGAACGTTTCCTCGACTTTTTCTCAGCTACTATAAATTAATGTATCTGTTAACTATGGGACTTTTTACAGAACTAAAGGACAGATTTTTTCCGTACTGTACCCATAGCAAAATCGGTCCTCCCTTTTTTACATCCCTGAAGCCTGAAAATGGTATCCTTTTCGGGCACAACTTTCTAGTTTGGAATGCTTTTGAGGTTCTGCCATATAGTGGAATATGAGGGGGAATTAAGGGGGCATTCTGTTTTTGTTTTTGTTTTTTTTTTTTTTGCGGGGGGGGGGGGAGTATACCCTTACAACAGTTTGGACAGTCTAGTAGACAATCTGGTTATATGTATACTGAACTACCACATCATATTTTGATTTTTAACAACCCGCAAATCCAATATTTTCCAATTTTCCAAACTTTTAAATACCCCCACTCCCTTAGTTTTTATACATTAAAAACATTCAAAAAATTATCCAAAAATTCTCTACATTAACCATTCATGTAATATAATGTAATGTAATGTCGTTGATTAGAGGACAACAGGACGCTCCCTCGTTACATTTTATATTAACATGTTTAACAGTAAGCTCGGACTTCAGCATACAGGGGCGCCAGTGGCAGCCGCTATCAGTCCATTTATGAGTTTACTGTAACCTACCCACAGCCCATGATATGAATGATGCGTGATGCGTGATGCGTGATGCCTGATGCCTGATGCGTGATACGTGAAAGGTAGACCACACCACCAGGGAAGCTACCCTTAATCGTTTTTAACAGTAGTGTTGGTTCTTTTAAGCACCCTTCGATTTGACTAATGAAAGAAGGATGACAACGGCTTAACGTCGCTGCCCAATAACGCGATTATCTAAACTGAGCCAAGGTGTCAAATCACTGCCAGCATGATCTCACCAGTGTCAAAGACCCTGGTTGTTGGTCAGGCCGAGGTTTGAACCCACGACCCCGCGCTAGTCAGACCGATGCTCTCCCAACTGAGCTAATAAATGGTAAATGAAATTCCACTTACGTAATATCTCAAGCAAAAAAGCCCTTCAGACGTTTGTTCTAGTTGTAATCTAGGCCTGATGACTGTTTCAATAGGCCCTTTGCAGAACGAGAGGTCACTTGCTTGGATACAACTTAAGCCCCATTCACACCGAAGCTTAAACATGTTTAAAAGCTGTTTAGTTAAACACGGTTTGAATCGAGCGATCATTCAGATTCATCACTGAAATTAAAGTGGAGTGTAATCCCGGAGGTGGGTACTTCCTAGTAATAGGCTAATGGGGATGTGCCGCTGGATAGGGTCGCATTTTCACGGCTGGATTGACTATAATGGGGTTGCATTTTCATTAGAGTTACTAGAATGGGATCGCATATTTATGGGGTTTGGGACATAAGAAAATCAGGTAGGTATGGATTTAAAAATGCAGTGAGAAGATTTTTACCTCATTAAGTTTAACCAATGTGTCATTTCTTCATTTCAGGGTGCCTTTGGTAAAAGGCTTTACAAGTAAAGTAGATGCTTAAACAGAAAGTTGCTACAAAGTTGGGATCGCGAGAATTACATTTTCCAAAAAGTGACTAAGAGGCAGTCTATATTTGCCCACAGAATAGACTATAATGAGATAGGGGTTCTGAGAGGCCAGGGACATACCCACCAAAAATTACCCCCCCCCCCCCCGGGAGTGCAATCAGACGAAGCCTTCCTATCCTTTCTAGTTTAATTCAAACGTAGTCCAGTCATTTCGGTTAATATTCAACAGAATAATCAAACTAGGAATGCTCCGCCCGATCGCATTCAGTTCAAAGCTTTGAGATCGGAATTAACGCTCGGATAGCTTGCCATTCAGCGAGCCGTCGCTGAGTGATAGCCAGGCACTTTATCAAGTTCTGTAAAGGGCTATTTGTTTCTAGTTGCTAACCTGCCAAATACCGCCATAGTAACCACGCCTGTATGTACCACGTGCCAATCCGTATCTCGACTCGACCCAGGCCACACGGCAGAGGAACTTTTTATCATTTGGAAAAATTCTCAGGCTGTTTATGGTGTCCACAACATCCTTAACAACAGCCGCTCCTTTTCCATAAGCCACGATACTTGAGCAAGCCATACTTTCCACGAAAAATTGACAGGCCAGACTGGCGATAACAAGCACTTTCAACCACATGTTGGGTTAAAACTAGAAAAACATAGCACACGTCATCAATATTTATAGCCTGCGTCACGGACGAAACTAAACTGTTGTTAAGTCCGTCTGCGAAACAGCGCTATAGTCCTTATTCTGGGCCCTCTCCTGTGTACCAGGATTCGAGTATGCGCTATGATTGGCCTGAAAAAAAAAGCCATTGTCGATTTTGTTGATTTCGTTGGGAGCCTTTCGGCGCTGATTTGCAGATGTTACTAACCGGGGTTAAATTATACGTTTGCGACGCAGGCTACAATTTTTACCGAATTATGGAGATAGACTGAAACTAGCAAATTTCCCTGATTTGTATGCTGCCTCCAGAGTCTGTAAGATGGAGGGAAACACCTTCAGCTTTCGGAATAATATCTGCCTGCGTCAAGAGCCATATTAGGACCTTGCCTAAATACGTACATAATAATTTCCTGAGATTGACTTAGTCAGGGGTCTTCATTTTTGCACCACTGATCCTCCTAAGTATAGAGTTTTCTGGGGGACACATTTGTTGATATTCATGCTAAGACAGTTCATCCGCGGCGAATTCAGAAAATGTCCAGCGGATCAATATTCTACACTCAGCTAGAAGCTTACAGGACGTTTCGTACCCAGACGATTCGTACCCAAAGTTGAGATGATTCGTACCCAACGCTAAGATGATTCGTACCCAAAGCTTAGATGATTCGTACCCATGCAGTAACCAAGTCTTTATGTTGTAAACAGTGTGTTTTCCAGCTAGAATATTTGCGAAAAGCTAAGACGAAAGTGATTAATATGGCTTGATGTGCTGAAACCGTCAATGTTGGCATCGGATATGGACCCTTCGATATAGCTTCACCCTTTAAAAAATGTTCCAAAATATATGACGCTATTTAAAAAGTTAAGTGCATTGTTTTGTGTTTTTCAGCTTGTCTGTGATTATAGTTTCAAGAGAAAATTGAGCCAATGATCCAACTTAAGCACTAGTGCATTGGAGTTACCCAACGAAACTGAAGTTCTTCTGTTGCTGTATCAGAGATCACAAAACGGGATACATCTGATGACAGAGTGGTATAGCTTTGCTTATTGATACACCGCTCATCATTTGGTCCTCTTTGCACGAAGTTTAGTTTTTTGAGACAACCTCTTTCATTGACTTCCCGCAAGAACTGCATGCGATGCAGTGAAATATTCATTGCAATTATCGTCGGCCTCGCAGCATTGCTTACGCCGACTTCTGTTTTTTTAATTGTTGGATACGAAGCTCAATTCTACGAAATGAATAAAGGTTTCATTGCCACTAATTTTAGCGGAATGTATGATGCAGAAAAAACGGTTCTCGTATTTCTTTCTTCCTGAACTGAAGAAACCGATATAAACGCTGAAAGGGTGCTTGTACGGATTTATAGACAAACGTAATATTTTCCAAAAGTAGGAAGTAAGAATATCGCTGGAATGCAATCGGGCATTTAATATCTCGAAATATCCTTTCACTTAAAAGTCTTTTAATGTAAAAAAATGTAGAGATTCAGTCAAAACTACCTTTTTTGCACTACCCTCAGTATCGCTGAACCTGAGGTTAATAATTATTTAATCAGGCGCGCAAAAGCACACTAGCTTATCGTGATCACAGATCAATCGAGAAACCGGCTACCGGCGAGCTGGTAAGATTTCTATAAACTGTATCATAGAGTTCCAATAATATTATTGATATAGACTAGGGGTAAGAAACAGATCAGATGACAAGCAAAAGCAAATTTAAAGTAGATGAAAAAAATGCTCCAAACTAAACAAATTATACCCGTCCGATACTAAATGAAATCCATCTTTTTTAACTTAAAAAATAAGAAAATACTCACCGGCATGCAATAATGTTCCTTCCTGAACAGCTAGGCGATAATGCACTCGCTTGGGCAAGGCTTGGGTTTTCAAGCAAACTTCTTATTTTAGAGAAATTAGATACAATACCTATCAAGGTTAGTATTAGCTTCAGTTTGACGGATGATATTATCACTTTCGCAGCCAATCGTAACAATTGTTTCTTCAAACGAAACTGAACAGCTTGTTAAGCGGCTTCATCGAGTATTACGTCAGAGACTTATTTTTAGGGCCTCTTGTTCAACTAATACCGGAATTAAATTCTTGCTTGTCAAAAGGAATATATTTAAGTAACATTTTAAAATAAAAGTGTAAATGTTTAGACCGTAATTTCCTACAGTTTTAACCTACATCATAATAGACGTTTATTAGCAAAATTGCAAGCAAAAATTAAAGCAGATAAGAGTGGTGCTCTTAACTAATATATCTCAGTTTTGTACCTGGGGCCCGTTTCTCGAAAGTCACGGTAACTTTACGGGCCCGAAATCAAATATTCAAATCGAAATATAAAGAATAAGAGCGCGGGTCCTGGCAAGCAAACTATTCCATTTTGTTTCATTAACTGACAGTTTTATCGTGTTAGATGCAAAACTATTGAAACCTCGGTCTTTAATGTAAACGGAGACAGCTTACCGGGCCCGTTAATTATCGGGACTTTCGAGAAACGGGCCCCTGGCACTTTGGCTACTAACTGTCATGTTTTCAATCCGAGTTTTGGTTCAACTAAAATGAAAGCTTGTAGCTTTTTTCGGGCTAATCAGAACAGGCGAAGACAATCTAATAAACCAATCAGAGCGTTAATGACGGAAATAGATGCCAAAGCTAGCGCGGGAATTAACGCGGCACGATATTGAAGAAGGCATCGGGATTGTTTTCAACCAGTTCACTTTATTTGTTATTGGTTAAGGCAGGCACGGCAAGGTTTTGATCAGCCAATCATGTTTAAGGGGAAGTAACACAACGAAAGAAACTAATTACAAAGTATTAACTTTGCCACTTTATTGAAAATCATTCTAAAATAATGGTGGCCACCTCGGTATGATCGAATGTGACGTGTTGACTTCGATTCGTCCTCGAGATATCAGAAATCCTTCCATGCGTGTAACCCGACAGTGCTACTATAAATGATTATTTAAATTTATCATTAATGATATTACACAGCGGGCTCGAAGATATGAATTTTATTTTCGACTGCCAAAGTTCAATATTTTACGAATAAGCACAATGACTGAGTGGAATATTATTTTTACTACAATAAATTAAAATTCTTCAAGCTGCTGTCATGAATTTTTTTTTTCATTCAATTCGGATAGAGAAAAAGAAATCGTTAGTTCAGTCCAAAGTTGATTTTTCATTCACTGGGCCAGTATGCACAAACGCGAAGCTACAAAAGTTCTAACTTGTAAACTTGTTTACTCTTGATACTACTCGCTTAATTTTTAAGTAACCAACGACTGTCGATCGAAGGAACTTTTTCATTCACATTTATTTGGGGAAGCACTTGAAAGAGTAGCCATTACAACTAAGTTCCGGGTTGTAAGGCCTCGCTGTTCATCTACTACAATTTTATTTTACAACTGATTGATTTCAAGTTCAGTCTCGCTCAAAATATTTCAAATGAATTCGATTCTGTCACGGTGATACCTCCTTTTGTCCTGTGTTCTGATGTTCCGATAAATTTATATTTGACCTGCAAGCGTGAGGTCAAGAAGGCTAAGTATTGGCCAAGTACTTTAAGGTCGATTTTATGGACCGAGACGAAGTCGAAGTGAATAAAAACGCAGAAAAAAGAACTTGGCCAATATTTAGCCACAATCTTAAAACAACAGATTTACTTTCTGGCTAAGAGAACTTTTTGTTGTGGGACTAAAACGAGAAAACCTGATCAGGAAACATGGGGTCACCTTACCCGTTCACGACCAGCTGCGTTGGCGAGTGCGTGGGAAAACTATTTTGATTTACCCTGGCTTTAGAATACTGACACCACATGAGTGATAAACAATTCATGGCAAAATCACGCATCACTCGTCTGTTAAGAGCGAAGTTTTCTTTACAAAATAATACTTAGCAGAACCCTAAACTTGATGAACTGGCATGAATTGCACAGGTCAGCTTGAGCTGTTCTTATTTATGCATGCTTCATGGCATACCCGATGACCCTACAATATACGAACTTCAAGCATTTTTTTGTTTAATGGCAGAGAAAGCCAGTATTAAACAGAATAATTTCACTAAACAGGTTAAGCATTTAGGGAAATAAGTGGCACCGGTCAGCCATAGTAAACACACTGGGTTTACAGGTAACGAGAAAGGATTGAAAAAATTCTGCCAAATAATTTATGAGCGTAGAACATACCATGGCCAGTCTCTGGAAGGAGAGGAATTGGCCTAAAATATTTAATATTTGAAAAATGTTACATAATTCAGTACCTTCTTTTATTATAGCCAATAGTTTATTCAGTCAGTCGTTTTGAAGGTATAGGATCTAAGTTTTAATTGTGAGCAGGCTTTTTGTTCAGTTCTAAGTGGCTGCGGAGCGTTCAGGTGAGGGTATAAGTGCGGCTTGACTAACTGATTAAGTTTAAATTTGATGCGGTTCTAAAAATTCCCTTTTTGTCTATTTTCTATAATGATTTTAACAGAATTTGGGCGCCACACAATTCGTAAACTTACTCGATTAGTTCTTTTAAGATAGCTTGAGTGTAGTCTTATAACTTTGTACAGTGCCCGGCATTTAGTCGAAGTACAAATTAACTCCGTGGCAAATCAACAGAGTAGCAAATTATAATGAAATGTAAACTTTAAAATTTCAAATCTAAGGAATAACATACTTGCATGGAAGCCGTAAAATAAGGAACTAACGAGCTTATCTGAATGATGAGAGCACACAGAATAATACAAAACAATGGATGAGGAGAAATTGCTAAAAAGATAATGAAACAACTTTATGTTGTTTAGCAATACAAAAACCAGAATAAGAACCTCGCTAAGCCGCTCGTTTCGCCAGTTCTAGATAAACTTGATTTTCGAGTGTTGTTTTTAAAAAGAGGGGAAAACGGACTTACCGGAAGAAAAATAAAACCTCTTGGAGAAAAAAAGAAGGGGCAATCAACATCAACAGTCCAATTAGCGTCACCCTAACAATAACCTGCAGGATCGATAAGTAACAAGGCCACGGACTTTCACTAATGCACCATCCTTGTCCCCAAATACAAATCGAGAACCAACGACAGATTTCGATTTTTGCAGAAGGAAGAATTGGGCTTTTAAGCATTTCCTTTTAATGGACTGAAGCTCTTTTGTCACATCGACAGATTTATATGACTGAAAAATCTTTTAGACAGGAGGATTAACACATCAGAAGAAATTCCTTTCCTTTATATATTTTACATTTTACTGTTTGCGCAAAGTTAGGAAGGAGAGAGAGGCATAGTCTTGCATTGGTGGTTTATTCTTCACAATTATATTGGACTAGGGCCCTGATCAACTCGACTGACTAAGCTCAAATTAGCATGTAAGACGAAGGTGGTTTTCAATCGAGGAAGATGGGTTAGTCTATGACGCCCGGCCAGGCTGGTACCGAGAGAAACTTTCTGCTGGTCTGGCCCATTTGACTTATAAAAAATTAATACATTGTAAATCTTGATTGGCTCAAGAAATCCAAGTATCTGTTTTGCGCTCGTCATTGCTCAGCGTTGATTGCAGGCAACGGTATTTTGAAAATATTTTAAAATATCAGGGTCCTTTTGGCAGCCAAGCAGAAAAGTAAGTACACTGGCATTAACCTCTACCCCGCTTAAACGATTAGCTTTTCGCTGTGCACGGGTAGTGTATTATTCATGACTGTACTAGTCAACCGTGAAAAAAATATGAAGTAGAACGTACGGGGAGCATTTTTTGTGACACTCTTTATTCTGTAGTTACTATAATTTTGATTTATTTTCCTACATCGAACAGTAAGGTTTGACAGCGTTCACTCTCCTATATTCTGGGTGAGCTCCTGTTCCAGCAGACTGTCCGGCACTGATCCGCAAATTTGGACTGAAAATGCGTTCACAATTATCATTTCAGTACCTGGTGAAAACATCTGGTATGTTTCGTATGCTTGAAAACCGTCGTTAAATACTCTGGGACGGTGTACAAATACTCGTTTACATTTCTGCTACTTAAAATTCCAGTTCAGTTTAGTTAAAGAGGGACTGGTTAGAATGTAAGACAAGGAGACCCCGATGTCTCCTGATCAAAGCTTCAGATTGACACACTTGATTCTAAACTTTAAAAGAATCTGCCACAGCCATGAGCCCAGCCCTAGAAAAAAGTAATGTCTCTGTTTCGTGACAACTAAAACTGATTACTTTTTTCTTTTCAGGAGTCCAAAAGTCGAACAGATTTTGATTAAAAAGCATGGAATCTATGGTGCCTTTGATGTTGCTGCTATCTTTCTTCATTATAAAAGGTTCTTTGTTCAGTTATGTTTAGGTGTGTTTCCCATATGGAAAACAGAAAAACGTGTTCACTATCACTACTTCAACATCTTTGCAATTGAGACTTTTACGCGAGTAAAATGCTTGCGCAAAAGTTTAATGTTGGGGCACAAAGTTTTTTCTTAATGTGGACATTTATTATGCGATGATGTTGATCTGGCGCCGACTGATCGAGTTCTTTATACATGACTCACGCATTCAACTTTTTTCTCTTGTTTGGGTTATTTTCATGCATGCTCGTTACAGCATACGGATCGTCTTTCGTAGAAGTAAAACAGACAGTGACAGATGATACAATACAAGGAGACTTTGACGATGAAGGTAATTGCAATGTACGCTGCATTACTCAAAGTGGTTGAATTGCCTGTAAAGATAAAACGTTTGCTCTTAAAATACGCTCTTTTTTACCACGACACATTGGTGTTGCTTCTTATGCAAACGTTCTTTAGTGCTTAGTCAGAAACGCGTCAGCAAGAAGAACAGTGGAGTAGATCAGGAGACTAATATCAGTGAGGCGTCGTGTTTACTGGAAAAGAAACTAAAAAAGCTGCCAGTTAAGGTGTTTCGATATAATTAGTTTTTCAGAAGCTATACCAATATTTTTCAATCGCCTTAAAAGTGTTTTTTTTTTCCTTGTCCGATCGCTATAAATTTTTCACCAGTAATTGGCTATGGATTGAAATTTATGAAAATGCAGTTTTAAATAAAATCGATATTACTATGACAACAATAAAGAAAAAACTGTTAAATTGATAAAAGCTGAATTTTGTGTGAGCTAGACCTGCTACTGAAAATCCAACACTAGGAACTTAATGTTTGGTGTTTAGCAAAAGATCTCCATAAGAAGTAAAAAATTCTGTATGTTTGAATTCGACTAAAGGGAAAATATATTTCAAACCTTAAATTTTCAATAGCCGTGATAGATTATTTAATAAAAACGTTATAAATGAGTCAAATTATTCTTAAGTAGCGTCAGAATGCTACTTAGTATCATATTTTGATGCTAGGAAATAAATTTGGTGTATTTTCGTTCTTGCGAATGTTGAAAATTAGCCCGTTTTCTCACCACCTGTACAAGTGCCGCTTCAGTCAAAAGTTTTTGTATATCTCTGAAACGACTCGAACGAATTTTTTTAAAAATCTCTTCACAAAATCTTCATAATGTAACTATATAATCATATCTGAAACTTTCATTGAGATTGATTCACTGCAACATCTTAAAATTTCAAGACAAACCTATTCTACGAACCTGTCAAAAATCTGCGTTATAACATTCATTATTTTGACGTTATGTTAATTTTTCCAAAATAATGCGCACTATACATAACTCCATGACTAGCACATTTTAGTTTGAATTTGTAACATCTTTTGAACATAACATTGGCTTATTTTATTTTCCAACTTTCAGACGACGTCGTTGTCGAAGCTGTTCACTCAACAACTTCAGAATCAGCTTTCATTGAATCAGGATCGGGATCAGCATCAGCATCCGGCAGGAATAGTGGCTACCCAAGTCCCGATGAAGACGACTCTAATGAAGAACAACTTCTGAGACGAGACGAAGGAGACTCCGACGAACAACCTGTCCTGCAGGAAAGCGAGGACACAAATGAGAAAATTACCGATTATCCCGCCAATTAAAAGTATCAAGACAATATATAGTTTCTTTAGGATTGGCAAATACATTTCAAATAGAATTTCTTGTCTTCTTTTTAGTTCTGTATTTGGATGAAGCAATTTACAAATTATCCATGACTAGGAAGATCATGCCTTAGGAAAATAAAACAATATTTACTGGTCTTCAAATGATATCTTCGGAGTATTACGTCCCAAAAATAAAAGGTTAAGCTGTAATGAGATCTACACGAACTCATTAGGTAGGAGCCTGTCCCGAGACTTTTGTAGCATGATTCACGAGCTGCTTTCCATCCGGACGAAACGCCATCTCGACGGGTTACACCCTGCCAATTAACAATACAGTGAAAAAAAAAAACGATATAACGAACTGAACATCTATATAATTATGCCGAAGTCCTCGGTATAACGCACGATTTTTTTTACCCACAGTCAATGGTAAAATATATGGAAAAGAAACTCGGTCGATATAACGAAACCTCGTTACAGCGAACAAATTTTTGAAGGTCTCTTGGCCCTTCGTCATATCGAAGTTCCACTCTATGTCACCGCTATTCATTTATACACCTGAAAAACTGGTAGGAGTATAGTTTTCTCGTCTAAGAAAAGAACTCGATGGTAAGTAGTCTCCCACCCAGCGTGCGTTTCAAAACTCATCCAATTTTCGAACCTGAAATTTCTCCCTAAAAGATCCCGTATTTCCTTTTCGGTCCCGAAAAAAAATCGAGCTGGAGCTAGCCACGCGTGCATATGAGTTTGGATCAACCAATACATTCTATCCGTCTGATCGTCTCATAAACAAACGTCGATCTTCAGTATTACTGTAAACTGCCGCTTATAAGACCCCTCCCATCCAAGCCAAAGGCCCATCTACCTGTAAGTAATGGTAACAGGACTGAGTGAAGTACAATTCGGTCTGTAATCATACCAGTGATTAACGCGGGAGTCCGATTTGTTTAATCACGAGTATGATTACAGACCGAATTGGACGACAGGAAGTTCTGTTACCAATTAATCATAACTTTAACAAACTGTGTGATATAATAGGCTATTGTTTTAAATCAAAACACAAGAAATTCGAAATTTTGTTTTGCTAACAGTGACTGAAAAAAAAAAGATTTAAGCGCGCGCGTGATGGCGCGTACTGTCCAATTAAACTGTCCAATTAAGGCTGAAATCAGGGCAGTTGATAGCCAATCAGATTTGACAATTTTTGTTATAGTTATGATTAACAAAGAAATACATGCGATTATATTAACTCCCCTCTAGCAGAACGTATTTTGATCAGCACTTCTCTGAGCTAATATCCTTGTTTATTAGCGCTTTTATTATTCCAGTTATAAGCCAACCCCCCCCCCCCCCCCCGCACCCCCGGAAAAATAAGCACCTCAGATTTTTAAGCCTTCCTAAAACCCCTTGAAAGGGTAAATATATTTATCCCAGACCGTATAAGCGGCAGTGAGTTTACGGTATTTAAATTGTTGTTAAATGTTTTAAAACAGCGAGAATATCTTAAGCAATGATCGTTAACTGTCCAGAGCTTTTTCACTTTTGGAAATGTGTAAAACAATATCGTGACGTCACAGCATGGCGGGTTAGAAATATCCTCGAGAGGGTTCGAATTGGTGGGGAAATCTGTTGTGTTTCGCGTTTTTCCAGCAGTCTTTGCTCGCCTTTTAGTAATGCAACAACGAAGAGGAAATGGTAGACGACTTGTGCATAAGATGAGGAACAATGGATTTGAAATGCTGGAGAAGCGGGATTTATCTTCTGATGTACGTGTAAATTTTGCGTGTTATTTCCATGGACGTATCAATTTGGAATATCTCTCGAAAAAAAATTTTCAGGTGTTAAAAAATCCTCTGGACACTCTCGAGGTATTGTGGTTGTTTGATGTGAAACGTGGAGATGGGCCTCACTTCTGGTAGACGGGACGCGAGGTTTTTTTGTAAAGCATTAGTCCGTGGCAAAATGACCGCTTTCTGGGAGGATGAGCAACTCGAAGATGGAAACTATTAGTGTAATATTTGGACGACATCAAGCGTTTTTTTCCCGGCGTTGTCCACCGAATAACAACTGCCATCAGAAAATTTGGGAGATCGATATGGGTTTCTGGTTACTGTCGTTATTGACCTTTTACATGTCATTCATGGGATTATTTTACGCACTGCGGTGAAAAAACCTGAAGACGTCGGTAGTCCTGGCTTGCAAGCCAAGGTGAAATAACTCCGCGTGGACCGAGTGAGACTGAGGACGGGTAGAAGCTTCTGAGATCGGCCCGCTCTATCGTGACTATCGCTGTTTATCCCATGCCAACAGATATTAACAACAAGTTTTTCTTTTCCTGCAAACGGTTCATCCCGGCGAGTAATAAAACGGTTCATAACTTTCTTTCATATTTGAATCTTTTCATCGCGTATGTTTGACTATCTTGAGTTATGACTCTTGTCACTACAGAAAGTTCATGAAAACAAGCCTCGCGTGATGTAACTCCAAATTTGCTCCGTGATTGGGTAATTGCTTGTTTTGGTTCGCGGATCAAAACATTTCCAAAAGAGGAAATGCTCTTGCCAGGTCCTAGCCTGCGTAGCAAGCGTTTCTGTGCGGTTTAGGAGCAAAGAATGAGGAACAAGAGTCAAAGACCGCGCGAAAAATAGCGCAAGTAAAAGAGCGGGGAGGGGCTGGTTCTCGTTTCATTTCTCGCGCTGTCAAAACCGAAAATCCCTTTACACGGTCTATTTTTGCTCCGAAACCAAATGGAAACGCTTGCTACTCAGGCTGGCCTGGTCCTTGGAGGGCGTTTTCCCAGTCCCTCTTGGTCAATTCACTTCTGTGACTCCGAGTCGAACAGGCGGGAAATGCTTAGACAAAAACAGAATGCGCGCGCGTGCGTTGCATTTTGAAATTCAAGCTTTTTTCAGAACCTAAAAGTAAAAATCCTATATAAATTCGCCGACATTCGTAGAAGTGATCTGTAATGTGAGAAGAATTAAATTTAATTTTGACCTAATTTATCAATGAAAGAACACACAACAACAGACAGAGAAATTATTTCTCGAAACGTTTTAGTAAGAAACCCATAAATTAATCCTTTAAAGCAATTCGCGTAACACGGAAAACTTAGGCACTTGGCTCGTGGATCCGTTCACGCAAGAGAAGTTGGCTGAGCACATGACAAAAATTATTCAATTACAAATCTCAAATTACCCATCAGGGCAATCAAGTCCGATCTCATAATGTATGAGAAGTCTAAGAT
Source organism: Porites rus (assembly GCA_964035705.1). Lineage (NCBI taxonomy): Eukaryota > Metazoa > Cnidaria > Anthozoa > Scleractinia > Poritidae > Porites > Porites rus. The sequence goes on from OZ037996.1 coordinate 41,552,214, forward strand.
GAAATATTTACAAATACACAAATTTCATTTAAAAACGTAATTTTCTTGGCTATAGATCAAAATATACTTGAAAATTCTTCAAAAACTTGGCTGCTTCCCGGCTTGGTTGCGTTCCCAAACGGTCCAGGCGCTCCGATCGGCCGTGTAGAAAATTTCTCGAATTTCAAATTCCTCGAAGGACAAATCTGTAATAAAAGCCTTCCTTTGTCCACAAAAAGAAAACTAAGCATTCTTTTTTACTTTCCTTTCCCAACTGCGTCTTTTAGCGGCGTATTTTTTAATCTTGAAAAGATAAACACTGGTCTTGTAAACCACCGCATGAGCTATCTCACTTTTGTCTCACTTTTGAGGAGTTTTATCTAGGCCTCACAGCTTCGCGTTCGGACCACGTGACTCGAAACGCTTTGGCCGCGAGGACTGAAAAAGGGCCTAGGGATTAGGCAAGACTAAAAGCGCAGGTCCCGGTTGTTTAGAAAGCTGGAGAGCGCTATCCATCGGATAAATCTCTATCCAGTGGATAAGTATTAAGGAAGCCATTTGCACTAACCTCTGGATAGACATTTATCCAGTGAGTAGCGCTATCCACCTTTTGAACAACTAGAGCCTGGACTGGTAAGTTACGTGCTTAATGACGTACGTGATCATCTTTGATTATAAGGTACCATTCATGTTTTTGACAATATATTTTATGTTAAACAAGTAATTTAAATCACACTCCAAAACTTTGTTTAAAAAAAGGCCATGAAACTACTTTATTACAAATTCCAACAGCTTACGTTATTACAAATTGCCATGGACAGTTACTACAAATTGTTACAGCTTTTTCCGTAGAAAGGTTTCTTGTGACAAGACTTTACAAAGTGCGATGTATCTATTACAGATTGCATCACTTACAAAGCGCGATAAGTTATGAGAAATTACCACAGTAAACAGTTCTTCCAATGAAATTTTAATGATATTATGACTCTACACACGTTCGATATGATCAAAGTTCCAACATGATCCTGACTCCGAGGTTTTCTGGTCATATCTCTATATTGGCCTATTTTGGTTTGGTTTTCTTTGTGCTCAAGTCTTCTGGGAATTACGAGACCAAAGACTGGTGAAAAATTTGCAATTTTGGCGTATGTACTGTTAAATTGTAATCTCTTCTCAATTACTCTATTGGCAGATGCCGCCTTAATCTTGTAAAAAAAGTGACGCTTTACCGAATAACTGACCCCTGATGATTGGACCAAACAGTAAAGAAACTAATAATTATTGCTTTTCGCAGTAGGAAGTTTATTGCTTGTCACTCAAACCCTAGGGTCCTTAACAACGCCAGCGTCCTGTGGTGTGCAAAAAAAAGTCGTACGCGGGTTCCCATGTCCTCTGGGAATTACAAGACCACAGACTCGTGGAAAATTTGCAATTTCATCCGTAAAGCGGAGTAATGTGAGTATTTTAAATCCCAATTAAAGTAGATAATTGCCCCTGGATAGTTGGTCTGGCTTATGTCATAGGTTCAGCTAGTGTCGTATTTCGGCTATAAATTGATAGTATTTTAGGGTGTCATTCATTGTCTTCCTGTGAGTTCAATAGTTCAATAGTTGGTTTGTGTCGCTTGCCGTCTACCTTCTTCTCCCTCCCTCCATTCCTTTTTTTAGCAATATTCAATTATGATAGTTGTAGCAATTATAGCCTGCGTAGCAAGGCGGTTTTATCGGGAGCACTACCAGGGCGGATAAAGGCTGGGCGGTTAAACAAATAAGCGCTCCGCTCTTCATTTAATGTGTGATGCTGAGTAAGACTGGCACGAGCGCTCTTTCTGCGCTTCCGGTGCGCTTGAAGGCCGGAGAAATTTTCCTTTTTGCAAACCGGAAATCCTATTTTCTTTCTGTAATTTCAGGCTACAGTGTAAAAAGATAAGTTCCTTTCATAACAATATTAATAAAGAGTTTCATATGTTTATGTCTGTACGCCTAAAAGTCAAACTTGTTGGCCGTATAATGCCAAAATATGAGTTCAGTTTGAAGGTGTTGAATGCCTCCTCCTTCCGCTAAATATGACCTAATCGTCTTTCGCCTTATCGTTTGCAAAAGCTTAACACTTCTTAACCGTAATTTTTACATATGTTAAAGGGGAATAAATTTTACGACTTAAAAAAAAAACTAGCTTGATATTTCTTGATATAGTGGCGTTGTACTACCTCATACATTGCTTCTTGGGTGCAACGCGCGCGCCATGGCGATTCGCGCAATGCGTCGCAAATCCCGCCACCGCTTGTTAACAAAAATTTGTTGAGGTTAATTGTAAGGTTTTTTCTCCGTTTTTCTCTCAAAAACAAACCAAGGTAAACAGTAAAAACTGAGGGGAAACTAATTTTGAAGTTCCGAAGAAACAGAAAGACGTATGAATTGTTTTTTTCAAAATTAAAAAGAAGGATGATGGTGATTGAAATGAGCGTAATAAACCTTGCACCAGCTGCACGCATTTATAAAATACACGTCATCTAGTTATGAAACACCTGCTGTCTTTTAGTTTTGCCATGGGCCGGATGACATGGATGAGATATTCCTTCGTGTTTTAGACAGTATTTAGTCGTTTATGTTTTGGAATAACTTCGACATTGACGAGTAATTGAACGAGAATATAATCCAGTGATAGAGTCACAGAAGTTACCAGAGAAACCATTTGAAAGACATGTTTGTTTGTCTACTCCAACTAAACCTTCCGCAAAAAAAAAATAACAACATTTGCCTCTCGGAAACAGCGTACCAGCACAAGAGAACGAAAAAGAAGTACAAGAAAACAACTCAAGCCGCCATAATTCTGTGACAGCGACAGTGTCTAATGGACAGACCACGTCCCAAGCCCTGCTCAAAGTCGAAAACAGGCGACATTTCTAAGCAGAGTCCCAGTCCACTGCATCACACTTTTTCGCTCGGACGCGTTCGTTTCACCGCCCAATCTTTATCCACCCTGGCACTACTGAATGGGGAAGCCGCCCTACCCAATCTCCTCACGGTTTTTCTGCCCTCGCCCGCCCATATTACTTACCACGCCCAACCAAAACCGCCATGCTACGCAGGCTATAGCAATTAGTGTGATTCGTAGCTTTATTGCGTTTTTCAGTTCGTTACTTTTGTATCTTTTCACTATTTTCAATAAACTTCTTCTTTCGGTCAAACATTATTTTGAATATATTTTTCTGGGGGGGGGGGGGGGGGAGGGGGAGCAAAAAGAGGGAATATTAGCGTATTGATCTGAATTTTGATATATTCAAATCGAACGCGGCCTGGCGTGACACAGACCACCCTAAACGCATGGCTGCACTTTATTCCGCTGTTGCTGACGATCGAATGACTACGCAATATAAGCAACTTTTACAAATTGCTTCCAACAACTAAAGATAAAACATTATAAGGTGGGTTTAGTTATCAAACATATTAATTGTATCTATACTATGCTAAAATTTTAAAGTCGACCTTTTGCTACTAAATTTAACATTTTCGTCTACATCTGGCTCACGAAGCCCACTGAAAAATATATAAACAGTTGCAATTTGAAGAAGCTTTCGCTCCGATCCGCTTTTGCGAATTTCTTCCAATAACTAAAGATAAGATCAGACATTATAAGATGGGTGTAGTTATTAAATATTATGTAATATGTATCAAAAGTCGACCTTTTGCTACTAGATTTGACATTTTCGTCTACATCTGGCTCAAGGCGAAAGGCTACTGGAAAAACCGGAAACCAAATTCGGGTCTCAGTTCTTCATTTGACTGCCGGGTATCCGACAGTCGCCTTGGCAGACATTTTTTACATTACCTTAAAAGGTAGGTCCTAATGAATGTCATACCAATGAATGAATCGCAAGACGCAAGCGAAGACGAGGAGAGAGTCATCACTAAGTTAAGAAAGGGCGCCAAGAGGATTCAAGAAGGTAATATTACAAGGAAAGCGGGCTTCTAAGGCCCGGTTCAGACACCGAACTTTTCATGAACCGAACCTAATTCGAATTAAGGCCGATCCAAATTTTTTAGATCGGCTGAATTGATTCAGACGCCGATCTTCACCAGCCGAACTCAATTCAGAATGAGCTGAAAAAAATGCTCATTTCTGTTCCTTTGAACTGAAGTTATAATAATTTAGTGCATTAGGTTCGGTACATGAAACGTTCGGCGTCTGAACCGAGCCTAAGGGACAAGTACTAATTATCCTTATGCATGTCTAAATGAGGGAGCAGTTAGTACAATAAAATAAAATCAGACTTTATTTAGCTATTGTTCTCTATTATGCCTTCACGCGGAAGACGTCTATCCATTTCCGTTCGGCCTCCTTTGAAGTTACACGGGACGATTGGCAACGACGATTTGTAGCGCAACGCAGCATTACAACATTGTTACGACATCATTTCGAATGGTTGCAACATTGTTCCAACATTGCTACGCTATGTTGCGCTCAAATCGTAGAGGAGATGTGTGACGTCACGTTACCACGGTACCTCTATTTCTGGATGACAACAAAACCAAGGGCGAAGGCAAGGGGAACGGCAAAAAATAATGTTTTATTTTAACAAACAACAACGTTGCAGGTGCATCACGCTATTTTGTACATTTCTTTGCCCTCGTTGCACCACTACAACATGAAACTTCCTAGTTTTCCAAAGAAAATTTTGCCAAGATTTGCCATATTAAATGAAATTGAATAAGATCGGTGAAGTTTGAAAAATTGCGAATAGACTTTTTAAGTGACTTTATCGGTTTGTTGTCATCCAAAAATTTTGCTACCGTTACGACTTCTCCTCTCTGTTCGAAAGACATAACAATCACAATGGTTTGAGGCGTCACATGCACCCAATCTAATGAAGAAATACTGAACACTCACCATCTCTCGAAATAAAATATCTTATAAAACTAGTTAATAATTATCTACAATTAGGACCTAGTTATTCTGTTTTTTAAGAAGAAGGAATCGTGTCCGTGATTAGAAGTTTAAACTGTCTAATGTGCCTAATGGGGCGGAAAATTTCCCCTTTTAAACCAATGCAACTGTGACTTTGTCGCATTGTCATTTAGTATTGAAAGACAATTAGAGGAGCAGTAGTCAACAGTATGCATGCCTTCAAGCAATATACAGTTGAACCCACCTCCATGAAGCGGTCACCCCCGGGCTAACGGCAAGTGGCCGCTTAATGGAGGCTGGCCGCTGAAGAGAGTTTTCTTGGGAAATTAGCAAACGTCGGTTTATTCTGAACTCCTTTCGAGGCTTCAGGTATTTTTCGCACAAGAGACAGATCAATATACAGCGAGCACCCAGGCCACTTAAGGCATGACATCTAATTAAATATGCACATTTTGATAAAATGCTATTTAGAAGGGTTTGCTTCTACCAATGATCCTGAAAATTGAACTACAAATGTAGCTTAAGGTGGCCCCGTAATTAATACAAGAGCATTTAGCTGTGACAAATTTTCCGTCATAACTTTTTGGTTTTTAACGCGATGACTGCGAAACTTTGCAAAGAACAACAGATATCATTCGTCAATAATAATAAATATTCCGATTTCATTGATGGTAAATATTTCTTGAGAAATTAGCGCTTAAAAGGACCCTACTGTTCAAAGAAAATCGCGTCTAGTAAAAAATTTTGCTGATATTTTTTACTGAAATTTCTGGAATCGGCTTTAATTGATATAATAAATATGCCAGAGGAATTTCAGAAAAATCGTTGGAGCAGAAGTCCGTAACTAAACGGTCGCTCAAATTCAGCTGTGAAATTGTTTTGGAATTTCAAAAATAAATTACTATGAGGTAGAAGGAGCCACCAGTTTGAATTTTCGGACAAGTAAATTCAACGTTTGCTAATTCTTAAAACAAGAGCCGATTGCCTATCGTACTATTCTTTAAAAGGTACTTTTTGGTTTTAGAGGCACTATAAATTGCTCCAAACCTTGCTCTGAAGTAGAATGACTTGTTCTTCGACATTTTTAAATATCCCTTGGCAGTTGTTGGCTCAAACTCCTGCTGCATACATTTTGATGTATTGCAATGCATTTTCAACGCCTTTTACTGCTGTTCGTTGCTTCCAACTCAGGAAAAAAGTATTGAGATTGGACGCTACCTCGCATCAGAGCTCAGATAGAACTGTCCAGCACCTTTGTTTATGACTACAAAATGAGCACGGGCGGCGGTTCTGCGAGGAATTCGCACCTCACCCAGGAGGAACGAACGACCACGATGACCATGGCTGTGAACCGAATAACACCACAGTGCAAAATAAAATTATCGCAAAAAATACTGCCTGTGATTAAATTTACAACTCTGAAATTTTCGTCACTCCTTCCTTCAATGAATCGGTATTTTTTTTCTTGATTATTATGTTTTGCACTACAATACATGTTTATACAGATCGGTTCACAGACATGGGGATCATTGTCATTCGTCCCCCCTGGTTGAGGTGCGAATTCCTCGCAGAACCGC
>OZ037996.1:41558877-41608877 GCA_964035705.1 Porites rus
GATCATTGTCATTCGTCCCCCCTGGTTGAGGTGCGAATTCCTCGCAGAACCGCCGCCCGTGCTCATTTTGTAGTCATAAACAAAGGTGCTGGACAGTTCTATCTGAGCTCTGATGCGAGGTAGCGTCCAATCTCAATACTTTTTTCCTGAGTTGGAAGCAACGAACAGCAGTAAAAGGCGTTGAAAATGCATTGCAATACATCAAAATGTATGCAGCAGGAGTTTGAGCCAAAACTGCCAAGGGATATTTAAAAATGTCGAAGAACAAGTCATTCTACTTCAGAGCAAGGTTTGGAGCAATTTATAGTGCCTCTAAAACCAAAAAGTACCTTTTAAAGAATAGTACGATAGGCAATCGGCTCTTGTTTTAAGAATTAGCAAACGTTGAATTTACTTGTCCCGAAAATTCAAACTGGTGGCTCCTTCTACCTCATAGTAATTTATTTTTGAAATTCCAAAACAATTTCACAGCTGAATTTTGAGCGACCGTTTAGTTACGGACTTCTGCTCCAACGATTTTTCTGAAATTCCTCTGGCATATTTATTATATCAATTAAAGCCGATTCCAGAAATTTCAGTAAAAAATATCAGCAAAATTTTTTACTAGACGCGATTTTCTTTGAACAGTAGGGTCCTTTTAAGCGCTAATTTCTCAAGAAATATTTACCATCAATGAAATCGGAAAATTTTGTATTATTGCCGAATGATATCTGTTGTTCTTTGCGAAGTTTCGCAGTCATCGCGTTAAAAACCAAAAAGTTATGACGGAAAATTTGTCACAGCTAAATGCTCTTGTATTAATTACGGAGCCACCTTAATGGCCTTAGCAATATGGGTGCATTTTTCGTCACGTGACTGATAATTAAGAGCAACTCCATGCAAATATCGACCAAAGTGCGGCAAGGCTCAAAAAGTAAAAATCACTCCTCTTTTGCATACTGATAGACTTTAGTAAGTGTACAAACGCCATGTAGTTTTTTCTTCGAAAGATCTGTTCGTTTCCGAGAAAAAACAAGAAAACCGTTTCAAGCCCCGCCGTCGATTTCGCAAGCCGAAAACAGGGTTGAAATTCACTATGATTCGCTCGACTTGCATTTCAAAACAACCGCGCTAGAAAAAAGCTTGTTGCTAAAATTGTAAGTATAACTCGTCGTCGACCAAAATATATAATATTTTTAGCATTACAGCAGTCTGGGTAATTATAGAAAAGCTAAAGCGTATTTTTACCTGTTGTTCAACCGCGGAAGGTAGTTGAAAAAAGCGACGATTTTCATCATGTGCCTTTGATCAGAATTTTTCAAGATTGAAGGGGAAAACACTATAAGCATCAAACTATTATGTTATGTTAAAATTGTTTTGGGGAATCATTTTGAGCTTCTCAGAAATTATTTGAAATTCGTGTTACAGACAACATAAAATAACGCCATCCAACACGAGTCACACCACCACCACCAACAATTTGACTTTAGGTTTCCGTTTACAACGCTGGTATAGCCTTGATATATAGAACAAGTAGCAGATGCGCTTGCAGAATTTTACAAGAACACAGGACACTGGGGATCACGAAGAGAAATCTTATCTATTAGGGAAGGTCCATTAGAAAAGTTATGGGGGGAGGGTGGGGAATTTTTGAGCCGCAGTAATTTTTTTTCGTTATCAAATTCCTTGTATGAATTTCAGGTTTAGGCCGTAGCATGAATATTTTTTAGGGTTAATTGGCGTGGATGAATTTTTTTTCATTTAATTTTCCCTTGCGCGAATATTTTTTTTTGTACCTCGCCCGCAGCCCCCCATAAGTTATTATTATTATCATTATTATCATTATTATTATTATTATTATTATTATTATTATTATTATTATTATTATTATTAATGGTCCGTCCCTTATGTCACTGAGACAAAATGGATTTCGAAACCTTGCAAAACTTTGCTTTCTGGTCTTACTCGTTACAGGTTAAAGATCGCAAGGCACCATCGGATCCTTCATGGCCGAGATTCTGTTGTCTCCGCTGTTTCTTCCAAAAGAATCTTCCAAAGAAATTTTCTTTGGGAAACTGTCTTATTTCAAATGCACTAACAAAAAAACGTAAATAATGTTTGTTTCAAAAGTGACATTTAGCACAGCAGAAATTACATTTGTCCTTTATAAGAGGGCACTCTGAAATAACGCACGTGCAGACCAGGATTACCCGAAAGATGGGAAGAAAGCATGTACACAATTTTTTGTGAAGACATCTTTTGATTTGATAATGCCGACGTCTCGAAGTAATGAAAATCTTCAGCGAGGCTACCAATTAAATTCTTCATTTTCAAAATTTTATATTATACGCATGTTTTACGTTTGCTTTTCGCCTGCTTTTAGTGGATCCAGACCCCGGGCCCCGGATCTTGACATTACTGTTGAAAGTAATTTGCATACTTCGTAACAAAACGTTCGCATCGGCGCTTTATCCTTCAGATTAGCGCTTCCTTCTGCGGTGTCCAGAAGCATTTTGAGACAAATGTTGTTGACAGCTAAGGAAGAGAGGGTTTACTACGTGTTTACCAAGCGCTTAACTTCGTTAGAAAGCATGCGTGTTGGTTATGAGTCTCAAAGAGAGTTTAATATAGAACGGCAAACTTCAACAAATGGCAAGGGGAAACCTTTTGCCGTAAACCTAGACCTGAAAAAAAAAAAAGAATAGGGTAAGTACTTTAACATTTAGAACTTTGTGCGTGAATATTGCCAAGACTTTTTAGGACAGACGTTTCATGTTCTTTACCTAGTCGACTGACGATGGTCACGCATATGTTAAAGATGGCGTTACTTTGTGTTGTTGGCAAAACGATTTTCAAATAATTTCTGAGAAGCTCAAAATGATTTCCCCAAAATAATTTTTACATAACATAAACGTTTGATGCCTGTAGTGTATTTCCCTTCAATCTGAAAAAATTCCGATCAAAGGCACATGATAACGACGTTTCGTGGCTAAACCTCAGGTAGCCGTACGCTTTAGCTTTTTTATAATTACTCAGTGTTGTAAAGCTAAAAATATTATATATTTTGATCAACGACTAGTTAGACTTAAAATTTTAGCAATGAGTTTTTTTCCGAGCGCGGTTGTCTTGGAACGCGAGTCCAGCGAATCATGATGAATTTCAACCCTGTTTTTGGTTTGCGAAATCGACGGCGGGGCTTGAAACGGTTTTCTTCGTTTTTCTCGGAAACGAACAGATCTTTCGAAGAAAAAACTACATAGCGTTTGTATACTTACTAAAGTCTACCAGTCTGCAAAAGAAGAGCGATTTTGATTTTTTGAGCCTTGCCACGAATTGGCGATTTTGGTCGATTTTTGCATGGATTCGCTCTAAAATAGCTAATAGGATAAATAACATTTCCTATCATACAAGGTGAATTTACGATTTACACTGTTTACGTAACAGTTTGGTGGTGAAAATTCCTAAGACTAAGGTTTGCAACCCTTCTCCCTTTACGAAAACGTGTTTTGTGACGTCATTGACGAAGCAATGTCACGTGTTATTTGAAATCACGTCTCACGTGTTTTTTTTTCGTTGAGCCTCATTTGTAGTTCACTTTTCAGGAGCACCGATGGAAGCAAACCGTTCTATATAGCATTTACTAAAATATGAATATTTAATTAGGTAGTCGTGCCTTAAGTGGCCTGAGCAAAACTAAAATATAGAGTATTGCAACAATTAAGCAAATTTTCATTGAAATATTGCGGTGCGGTTCTCTCTGACTAGCTTTGTTGGGCCAACAATGTTGGGAGTTGTTGCGTCCGTTTGCATGTAGCTTAACTCTCAAGGCAAAGCCAAAACTAACTCATAAAACGTTTGCTAGCCGCTTACTGGTGGTGGTCGCTCAATCAGAGTTCACCTATTGACACAAGTACATTCAAGCTCAGCTCACCCTAACTTAAAACTTCTAATTGTTTAGTTGAAGAAGAGAAACAACGCTTATATAGGCCTTACTTCCATCCCAACAACAGGTGCTGAAGATGCTGTAATAAACTTCCGCAGGTTTTGGCGAAAGCATGTTCTTCCACGAGAGGATGATCACCAGGATGAAGGTTTGAATTCTATCTCGAATGTTTTGTTGAATACTCCAACCAATCATTTATTTGCTAAATCAAAAAAAAATTACAAAAACAGAATAGATTAACTGCATAACAGATCAGTGTTATCTGAAAATCACACATAACGCACGAGAAACAGGGAAACCCTTTAGAGCAAAGTTCAAAAAGTACTGTCACTTGTAAGGTACCTTATTTGGTTAAAGATACGGGACTCTACAGTTTAAAACATAAAATTGGTTGTTATTGGCGAGTCCAAAACACCAATTTAATATAATTTACTCCTAGGCTATTATTATTTAGAATAATTATAGTAACAGAAGGTAGTTTTAGTCTAACGGTCAGTTATAATTACGTGCAGTTTAATAAAAGGAAAACTAAAAATACATTACACGTAACGAAATGTCTAGCATCCAAATAATATAATGCGCCGCACGCTATCTTAGTGAGTGACAGGAACGACCCGCTGTGAGAGTGTTGATATAATCTGTCAAATTTGACCAATCAGAGGGAATACCAGGAGCTGGTATACCGGAACGGGTCGTTTAAAGAAATGATTACAGGCTCCGCCGCCCCTCCTCTCCCCAGTTTCCTCCCGTTTTATTTTCGTCTTCGTGCTCTCTCAATTCAGTGGACCCGACTATCTCTGAGCCTGCAACAGGCTAGTCTAGATCGCGCAAAATTAGGCGTTTATCAATTTGAAAATTTTGTTTATTGTTGTCATAGTAATATTGATTTTACTAAAACCCACATTTTGAAAAATTTCAATTTATAGTCTGATCATTGGTGAAAATTTTATAGCGATCTGACAAGGATAAAATCACTTTTAAAGTGATTGAAAAATATCGGTATGGCCTCTGAAAAACTATTATATCGAAACAGCTTAAATACATGAGTAATGAGCTGGTAAGAAGATTATTGTCGTAACTACTAGTGATTGGCTAAAGGTCGCCAGTGATGATGATTTTGTTGTTCTTGCTATTGTTACCCATAGAACGAATTAACGACGATACAGATGGAACTAACATAAGTGAAGGTAAATAGTCATAAATGGTGATAGCCATAAGGAAAAAACGTATCAGTGCTAGAAAGTTATAATTTATATAGGTAATAGTATGAGCTGTAGTAATATTTGGCAATAATACCGCGAGTGATATTTCAAAATTTTCTAAAATACCACGAGCCGCGAAACTTTTGTTGCATTTGGTCGTTTTCCGTAGTCTTTCTCGCGAAGAGCTCTGACTAGCTTTTCCCTCCGAGCACTTGTCTGTACACCATTAATTCTCTCTCCTTTGCTGTGGAGATTTTACTTTCATTTTGTCTCTGGTGTCTGTCGATAGCAGCCAACATGACCCTTAGACTATCCTGCTCATACTCAGAGCGGTCACTTTTGCGAATTTCGGCAAAGAATCGCGAGAGATGCTCGTTCAGTTCTTTGGCATTGTATTTTAAAATCAATTATGTCGTCGTTAAGATCCCATGGTTGTCGCCCACATCTTCCAAACCTTGATCCAAGTCTTCGTAGTTTTGATTGTATTTCTGTTGACGGATTTTCCAGCGAGCTGTTGTATTTCGTCCCCGGAAATTTCTAGGAACCTGGCCCCCATTTTTTTGCAAACAAAGAAACAAAGATGCGCGACTATGCTGTCGTCATGGTTACTTCGTTATAACATCGTTTTTTGTGTGTTATACCTCTATTACGCAGAAATACCACCATTATCAACCAATCAAATCTCAGAAATTTCTGGCCCTATATTATAAATGTAATTGTACTACTACATGAGAAATTTCTGCAATAGTGATTGGCTATAGAGCAGTGGTATTTCAGCTTAATTTGAAATACCTACATGTGATAATTACAATTAACCTTTACTGGTTAAGTAGTATAAACAAATAATAGCATGATTTGTAAGTGATATTTGGAATAAATACCACTCCTGATATTTCAAAACTGAAAAGTTGAAAAGTCAAAATATTTTTCCTTTTTAAGTCAGTTATGTATTAATAATAGTATTTTAATTTTTCACTCTGTTAAATGACAGTTAATTTTTTGGCGGAATGTGGGGATAGGGGAGTCAATATGCCTGTTACAAAAATTCTAGGTGTCAGGCGGGCTGAGGAAGGACATAAGGGAAATTTATGGAAGGGTGTGCCTTGGAGGCCAACAAATCCTCTCATTTCATTTGTTTAATACAAGAAACCTCTTCTGTGTGCCCAAATACTCCATAACGCTTGGTTAAAGAACATCTCCTTTGTTTCTTTAATCTGGAGTCAAGGAGCTTTTTCAGTGATTTATACTGCGCTTTTCACAAACATGCGAATTCTGACAGAAGTTCAAAAGCCAACTGACGATTGCGTTTTTCGCTGCCGTCAATCATCTTAACCGACCTCTTAGGAAACAAAACTTTACTTTAATGGGTTCAAAAGGTCTTGTCATTTGTGATTGGTGAATTTCGATCCGTTTTGTGTGTTTCTGTGTTTCAAGGCTCGTTGCTTGTGATCGTAATTATGATTGACGGCAGAGAAAAACGCAATTGTGAAGGCGGCTTTTGAACTTTAGAGTTCCCATGTTTGTGAAAAGCGCAGCCGAACACTGATCCCAGTACACAGCATTTATACTCTTGCTACCTTCAAGGTTCAAACCCTGTTCAAGGCATTGGGTCTAGGAAGATGCCCTGTTTAAGACGCTAAGCAACGAAATTGCATGCCCCTTAATTTGGAAACCGAGACCTTTTAAAAAAATCAATTCCCTGTTCGGCGGCACATACGCGTTAGAGGCCCCGCGCTACCAGCAAAATCGTTCTGCGTTGAAATGGCTGGAGTCAACACTTTTCTTGGTTAAGCGAATTCATCCTTAGATGTGCTAATCTGCAGGAATTTTTTTGTTATAACATTGCAGCCGAGCTGAAAATTAGACACATTCTAAAGGACATTGATGCCGCATCTGTAGATAAAATAGAAGAGGCTTTCACCGCCAATAATTTGTGCCGCTGTAAAAATCCAGTTACAACAGCTTTTGAGGTTAGTCTGTATCAGCATCAATCCTCTTAGATAGACGCTTACAAGTGATTTGGGAGCGAAGATATTTTGAGAGCAAAAAATCATGGCGAGACACTTAAGTTTGAGCAGAAAACCCACCTACGGCCATCTTTTTCTATTTTCTGCGCGAAAACGCTTAAAAAATCAGCGAAGGTGATTCTCTTCAAACGGCCTTCCTGCTCACATCTCTGATCGGAAGAATTAAGAGCTGAGCGAATCAATTAACCAGGCAACTAGGTTGGGGGTAAGGGCGCAGTGTTGTATCGTACTAAAACATACCCTTCAGTTTGATAAAATCTGTCAACCATTTTCTCACCGTTTGTATATAAAGCAAAAATAAATCAACAACGACAAGAATTATGGTCACGATATTCATACACATCATAATCATTCCTGGATTCAAGATCAAGCATGTTGGTCCAGCACATCATTGATCCAATTTTGTTGGAAGGTGTTGTATCCGTTTGAAAGAACCAAATATTATTCACTCATTCAGGCCGGATTCACCATCATCAATCATCTTCAAGGCCGTCCAATGGTGTTCAGGGGAATCCAAAATTCGCTTTCACAACCTAATGTCGGACACCCGTTTTTTATTACTCTTAATGCAGGTTTCATCGAAACTTAGGCAACTCTCCTACTATCGAGACGACAATGCAGTATTTTTTACTACGCTAGCAGAGCAGGTTGAGGACTTCTCTGTTACGCTTATGGATCAAATCAACACGAAAGAGGAAATCTCAATTGGGCACGAGGAAAGCAGTGATATGGACCCATATGCGTCTTTACTTGATAGTATTACCGAATCAGCTATTCGCTTTTCGCAGAAAAAGGTACACAAACTTTATAATGATATGGCTGCTGGATTTAAACGTTCAACAAAAGTTGCTATTAACCGTGCTATTATACAACAAAGTTTTTCTACGTTTCCTGAGGCACAGAATATCGCAAGGTGCCGACAAATATTGAGATTCCTCAAGGTATGAAAAAGGGTATGATTTTTGCGCTGTTTGATCTGAAAACGGGTACATTGTATAGACTTTGCCTATTTTGGTCTGGAATCACGGGCATGGTTTTCCAGGGAACGACGAAAGTGCATGAACGTATTTGTCGTTACAATTCCAAGTGAATAAGAAAGGGAGTTAGAGTTATATGTGATTTCGAAATAGATTTTAAGGTTATAGGCTCCTGGTATGATGACAAAATTTTTCCTAGGGAAACGTATGTTGCGTTTGTGAGTCCTGCAGGTTGGAAGACGGATATGTATTTTAGGGGGCAGTTCTGAAAAGGGGTGTGGAAATGACATTTTTGGTCTGAAAATGGGGTCAGGATTTGCAGAACCGGGTGGCACACCCCCACCAAGAGTAACCCTTCGCTGGGAAATCAGCCTGCTGTCTGTAAGGGAATAAATATTTGCAGACAACAGACCTTACGGGATAACCATTCAAAACCAAAAAAACGGGAAATGTAAATGAAAATCTGATAAAGAGAGGAAAACACTCCGTCGACAAAGCCTCTGTCGGCGATACATTGCGTGAAAGAAATAGGAAAGAATTAATAATAGTACAAGATTTTAATTCGAAAGTAGCGATAATAGCAAAAATGTTTTACTTTCCAACAACTCAACTTTTTTGTGCTTTTATTTTTCCCTAGTTTGTATCCCTTCCACTGTCGTACAGACTGCTGACCCAAAGGTGGAACTATGGTTTGCCACCTGACTGTCAACCAGGGAAAAAATTGAGGTTTCTCGTATATGTATTTATCGTACTCGACACGATTTTGACTCCTGTGTTTCTTCCTCTTATCACATATGCCTTCTACAAGGACCAGGTAACCTGTCTGACTCGTGAAGTGGTTAAACCGAACAAGAAAACATTAAGAGGTTCGTTACCGATGGAAGAACATTATATTATTAAAGCCGAATTATATTCTTTACAAGCACTCCATTAACATACACTGGACGAAAAAACGGATTTACTAATGTTTCCGAAAGGCGCAAATATGTGGTAAATTTGGAGCTCCAAATTTGCATTACATTTGCACTGTCGGCTAAAGTGTGGGCAAATACATATATTTGCTAGATAGGTATTGATACGCAAAAGTCAAGTAAATGTAATGGTTTGATACAAATTTGATACACATTTGCAGCATGGGCAAATCTTCAACATTTCTACCAATTTACTCAAATTTACATCCTTGTCAAAAATAACAGTTTTCACTGTACTTCAAATGCAGGCAAAAATATTGCAAAACCCCTAATTTGCAGTGGTGTTTGCTCTTGTTTTTCCAGGATACCAAAAGAACACTTTTGCATGTGGTTTACTCGTATTTGCCTTAAGAGCAAAAACAATAAATTTCGAGACATTTGGCTGTATCATAAATTTGAACATTTGTATCATAATTATCCATATTTGCAAGGGGAGCAAATATAGTGAACTGCATAACATTCGCTGACAGTCAAAGGTGATGTGCATGTGACATTTCCTATATGTTTGATTCGTTTTGTGACTAAAGTAAATTTCCAATCTCAACTGTAACATTACATTGTTACCATAAAATTTTGTACACGCTGTGAGACTCCGCCCAGGGGTCTAACCCCTTACATGCATCTTTCCTGTTAACTATTTTAAATGCACTGTCATTTTCATATAGAGGAATCAGAAACCTGTTAATTTTTTTGACAATTTTACAGTCACAAATTTCTTCTGTTAGTCTTTTTACAGAACGAATCAAATTTGGTCCAAAATAAAAAAGTTTTGTGATTTCAAACTCAGGGTTGTGATTATTCACTTGTACATAATTTCCTCATGGTCACTTAAGCAACAAACTTAATTCAAATTAATACCAACAATTTTAGTTTAACCGGTATTTGTTGTAGTTTTGACTGCCCACCTAGAGATGACCACATCTCGATGGCGGGCTTCCTAAAAATGACCACATTTTGAAAGCCCAACAGCCAATGCTACAACAAAATATGGTGAAACTGCTCACAATTTTAATTGAACATTAACTCAGCCGACAAATGTATGAAAGGCTAATATTTCTTACTTGAGTTTCACTGATTTTATTGTTGATTTTGAGTTTTACTGTTCATTAAGTACTACCCATTCAATCCAAAAAAGTCATAGCATTTTTGCTGGCTAAAATTCACCTGAATCCTGGTTATTTGATCTTGGGATACAAGGAGCGGGGATGTGGCTTCCCATAAAAATTCTGATGAAGAGAGGGTCTTTATATACAGGAGTTACCGGTCAAATCCCACCCGACAAAGCCTCCCCCCCCCCCCCCCATAAAAATGAACAGACCCCTATTGGGTTACAGGAGTTCTGAGTTGACCTTGGATAATGAAAAGTTTAAAGCTATAAAGAAGAAACTAAGGCGGTGAAACAAATTAACATGCAGCATTTATCCTTCCAGGCTGGGTTGTTCAAAGCTGGGTTAAGATAACCCAAGGTTAGTACGAAATATGAATTCAGATATGAAAGATTCAAAAACAAATTGATTTGAATTCCTTTTGTCTACAATTTCGTGACTGCCGGATACTTAAAAAAGAAAAGAGAAAATTATCTGACAAAATGCTTTTGATTAAAAGGAAAAATAAACACGGGTTAAAATCTAACCCTGGGTTAGTGCTAATCGGTCCTTGGAACAACTGGGTCCCGGTCTTTTTTAGGGTCCAATAATTCTAAATCACATAACCACTTTGAAGTGAGTCAATGGTACACAACTTGGGAATGTGTTGCATTCCTCTTCTGTCATTTGATAATAGTAAAGCCTAGGGTCACACAATGGGTAGGGATCTCCAACTACTAAAACTAAAAATTCAAAATGACACAGTAACTGTTGTATACAGTTATAGAGGGCCCACACTACCTCCCCTTTACATAAAGTAAATACACCACAACAAATCTACTGAACAAAGGTCCAGTAGTCAGATCATTTACTGTATTCTTTCTACATCATAATTAATATTATTAAAAAGCTAACAATAACAAGGCCACCCACAGTACCTTAAATTTGGTCCAAAAAAAAAAAGTTCTGTGCATTTCAAAGTCAGGGTTGAGATTATTCACTTGTACACAATTTCCTCATGGCCATTTATTCAAGGAACTTCACATGAAAACTGAAAATTTTGTTCTTACCGCTATTTGTTCTAGTTTTCACTGACTATACCTAGAGATGACCAAATCTTGATGGTGAGCCTCCTAAAAATGACCACATTTTGAAAGCCCAACAGCCAATACTACAACAAATGGTGAAATTGGTTTGTATTTCATATAATTTGTGAATAGAAACTCACCACAGACATGAACGAATAATTTCTTTGCTGCTCTTTACAACCCTGATTTTGAGTTCAATATGATTTGTCTTTTTAAACTGCTCAAACAGACTGGCGAGATTTATATCAGCCTTCACTCAACAACATTAACATGGTGCATTTTTTCACTTAAACCAAAACTTCATAGACCAGCGGGGTTTACACCTTCAATATTATTATACCCTTTTCACTAAATGAGTCGAATTTTAATAGATTTATTTAGTATAGGAATTCACACAGTAAGATAACTTTTTGATTTTCCTTTTTAAAAAGGAATATGATATTTTATAATTGCTTGACAGAAAAAAAATTCCAGCTAAAAATTTGTTTTGAACAGTGACAGAAGACATGAAATAGTAAATCTCAACTTTGGATCTGTCTGAAGGCATTTTCTTTGCCCTTCCACAAAATGAGTTTCTACTTTCACTTTGCCACTAACTTTTGCCATGACTTATTAACGCCAAGTGAAAACATAATATCTGAGGCATATTTCTGAAGCTATATGTCAGTGCTAGTGAACAGTCATGGACTGCTGTTTTGAAGGGGCATCCGATAGCAAGATAGCCTTTCCAAAATCAATGAGCATTGGGTGGTACATATTGTTTACCTCTGTAAGAATAATGTTGTCACTCTTTATATCTCTGTGGGGAAACTTCTATGAGTGCAAATGTTCTATAACTTCACACAA
The DNA here is from genome assembly GCA_964035705.1 of Porites rus. NCBI lineage: Eukaryota > Metazoa > Cnidaria > Anthozoa > Scleractinia > Poritidae > Porites > Porites rus. Next base: position 41,570,996 of record OZ037996.1, read on the forward strand.
TTTCAGTACATTATGTTCCCCGAAGAACACTGTGAAAGGGACATGGATTTACTTAGCAGGGCACGGCACAAAGTACAAGAAAAATAATATTGTAAAGATGGTAAAAATATAACACAAGGAAGTGCACGTGAGGTTTCTTTTTTGTGACATTTATCCCAAACAGATGGGGTATTGATGGATGGGAGCATTCAGTATATAAGCTTCACTTCTTTTATCTTGTGAAGAGGAAAACATGATTACTGTAAATAAATTGAGACCCACTGGAATACCCCTGTAGCATTTCTTCATGCACAGACCACAAACAGCTTCCCCATGTTGAACCTGTATTTCATTGACCTCTTTATCTTTTAGAGAGTTCAGGTGATACAACTCAATTTCAAGAACATTGGAAATAACTCCTGTACCACTCAAGGAAAAATCTGAAACAAATGTACAAAAAAGTCACTAAACCCACTAAAAATAACTGGTTATTCTACCTTTATTGATAATATTGTGAAATTAAATGAATTGTGTTACTTGTGTTGCCATTATCTTTATGAATATTATAAATACAAATGTGGCACATTTTAGCATTTTTTACCTTTGGACTCAGCTTACATGTACAGCTGTATCATTATAAACTATTATAAACAAAACAACCTAGTACATGAAAACATGACAAAACAAAACAGAAAAAAATGACAGTAACGCATATAAGATAAAGACTCCACCCTACCCCTGTCAAAATCAATGGTACATGTACATGTATTACGCTCAATATGTCAATATAGCGCCAGAGGTAGTATAAAATACTCAAGCAATTAATACCAATAAATTAGCATTTGAACATTGCATAACTACATATTTTGCTGGCTTAACACCACTTAAATTTTTCAACAAGGCTTTTTTCAGCTGGATCACTACCATACGCACGCGACACGCGTGCACATACATGCTACAAATGTAAATATGGATGCAAATGTAGTTTATTCCCGGTTATAACATAGATGTGGCAGTAGAAGCACGATACACAAAGCAAAATACATCGACTTTACCTTTTAAATTTCAAATATCCTGGAGAAAAAATCCAGCAACATAGGCAATATCTTCCTCCCGCCAAATCGCCAAAAGACCGCGCGCCGATTTCCCAAGCACTTGCGCCTCTGTTGTGCTGGTCAGCGACAGTCTGCATAACCGTTGGAGAACGAGGCACAACAATTGAAATTGCGCCCAAATTTCGTCGACCGTTACCACGTCCCATTGCCATCGATTTGCCATCAGCTTTTACTTCATACGTTTAACGCCATATTTATCAAGAGGTTTCGAATTTTCCTTCTTTGTGGGGTTGACTGTCGAGTATGGAGGAATCGGCCAGTCTTATTTGTTCGAATTTATCGAACGAATGTGTCCTCGAAGAACTTATAAAAATAATCGCTCGAACTCGAGGGAACTGCGTACTTATAGACCGTTCGACGAAAAGGAAATTGCACTTATCCACCATGAAAGACATCTAGATAGCTCCATCGGCGACGATCAAGTAGTAACGAGTGGATCCAGGAAAAGCAGCCGTTAGTACTTAGTACAGAGATGCTGTTAGCAGACATTGTAAAACTAAGAAGAGGCAGGAGAAATGCAAGGACAAACAAATGCTGAGGGAGCAACTTATCGGGAGTAAAAGAAATGCTCAGTAAGTATAAGAAAGTTCATTGTTACTGTTAAGCCATTAATGATGCTATTTGATAATACCTATATTTGCATTCCCAATATTCAGTAATCAACAAGGACTCACCCCTACTCCTGAAACTTTATTTGTCCTGTTGTTGTAAAAAATACTGTAATCTTTTATTTCTTTGTTCTCTTCAGATAAGTGGTCTTAAAAAATTTAATAAGAACTGAAGCAAGTGTTAATTCAACTCTAAGGCCAAAAATAACCTTATCCTCTAGTGCCTACTTTCTCCAAAGGCTTTTCCAAAATTTAAAAGGGGAGTAAGGGAGTGACTGCCATGGTGCTGAAAACATAGTGTAGCTAGAATTTAGATCATGGTACCCTGCTTTCACTTATTGTCTTTTATGATCACCCCATGTAAGGGATTCTGGAATCCGGGAAATTTTTGCTTATGGAACCCAGAATTCGGGCAATTTTTGTTGTAGAATACTAAATTTTGAGCTTTGAAACCTGAAATACAGGTCAAACAATTGGAATTCAGAAACCAAGTAATCCACTGAAGAAGGTTCCGGAATCCGCAGCGTGGAATCCAGAATCTAAAAAACTGTCTTGGATTCCCTCATATGAGGCAATTATAGTATAATTAAACTTTTTTTCCCAAGATACACTGTAAGTGATGGCAATATTGCAGAAGAAGCAGGTCCATGAAGTTTTAAGTAATATGTCATAATGTTGTTATGGTAGTGATGTAGTGGGACACTCACTATAAAATTAATACAATGATTTACCTGGAGTCAATTGTCTTGTCGCAAAAGGGTTTCTCGCATTCATTTTTTTGTTTTGTTTTTGCTCAAAGAAGGTCTTAGTTTTAACAGGTACAGTGTAATCAGGATTATGATGACTGCTTGGGGTTAGATTTGAGACATGAAAGTTACAAGCCAGCAATTTGTGTAAACTAGTTCATTTTGATATCAGGTAACTAAGGAAATAAGTAAGTTTAGTCACCTAGTGTGACTGCAGCCAGTAATAATACATGTAATATCTAATAGCAACCTTTATGCTATAAAAGACTAGAATATTTAGACAGAAAAGGACAATAGTATTTTTCATGACAACCATCTACAGCTTTAGTTTCAATATTAATGGTCTCAATTATGTATAATTTCTGTTTGTTGCAGAAAAAGCTAAAGAGACAACCCTTTTCTAGTCAACCTCTATTTCGAAGAAGGATTGTTGTAAGTTCAAAGCTTGTAAAATGTGGAGTACATGTCTTTAGAGCAAGGCAATACAGACCAAGGAGATGACAAATCCAATAAAAGTGCTTTGCAGGAAGCCTCTAGCATGGAGGAGTCAACAACTTAGCCTGCAAAAACCTCTTTGCCTAGCTGAACAGTAAAGCAAAATTAAAACAGTCACGTGTAAGCCTGTCATTACTCAATGACAATAGAAAGGAGGAATGGCTTCTCCTCAGCGCAGGAGGCACCAGATAATGCTCCTGAATTTGCTTTGTGATAAGGAAATATAAGTTAATCCAATGCTCTTAAAGAAATTCCAGATTATTTATGACTGGTCATACTTACAGGTACATGTACATGTAGCTCTGCAAATACAGTAATCCTTTAAATAATCACTCTCTGTTTATGACACTGTTTTTTAGAAAAAGATAAATCTGTGTAAACAGTACAAATCCTGATAGTGTTGATTTGTCCTGAGAATTCTGGTGGCAGGTAGATCAAATTGGTTGATGTCATAAATTTTTCATTACAATCCTTTGGCTATTGTTTGCAAGTAATGTACCAGTCAGCAGGTTAAAAAGACCAATTAATGTACAAATGTTTCTTTTAAATCTATTTGCTTAACTGCAGGCATTTGAGTTCTGCTGGCACCACTTCACAGTACATATGTCCCAATAAATTGCAACTGACCTGCTTGAACAAAAAACAAAATAAATTTAGGTACACCCTGCTTTTTGTCATGATTTAGTATGGACTCTTGCAAAGGATTGCAACATGACTCAAGAAAAAGAGTAATGAGAGACAGCAGTGTAGTTATTTTGCAGGCTAGCCAGATCAACCTTTTGTACTACATGTACATGTATACTGAGTTTAAAATAATTATTAGCTTTCTTCATTGGGACCAATTACAGTGACAATGGTAATGATGACATGCTGTGGAATACTTACAGCTGGTCATTACTTTAATGACCCTCAATTTTCTTAGAACAGGGCAAGTACTAGAAGCTCGGCTGGTACTTCCTCTAAGAGCATATCCAATACTGTACAGGAACCATTAGCAACAAAAATGAAGTTAAAGTAGTCTGATCTGAATTTGAATAGCTACATGTACCTAAACTATTTCTTAGTTTGCTAAATGCTATAACCCAGTTGCTATACCAGCAAAAATTGTAAATTGGTAGCAAGAATTAGGCCTTTTATTCTAATAGAGCCTAAAGAAAAAAATTCCACCAGAATCAAATTTTGTTTAATCTGTAAATAGCAATAAATACAAAAATACTAATTATTTATTAAAATGGGTGTCTTGAGGGTTCCATTTAGTTGGAACAGGATTTTGTCCTTCGATACAAAAGTGTAAGTAAGAAACAGTCTTGTCATAAGTAAATATTGGTCCAAAGGTAAAAGGATTTTTAACCTGTTTCTGAGTTGCAAAAACCTAAACAACTGAAACAGGTTTGAGACAACTCTGAAACACCTACAGCTGTATGTAGAATATCTTACACATTTAGATGAAGAACACTTTTCTTATGATATTAATAGTTAGTAATGATTTGATAGAGCATAGAGTAAAGACAAGTAAACATCAACGAACTGTAAAATTGGGAATTAATATGAAGAGCTGTATGACTTGTACAGCTGTATACTGTAGTTTGTAAAGTCTGTAATAATTTGTAAGCCACTTTGGTTTATGGAATAAATCATTTGAATTAATGGGAAGTCACTGCTAGAATTTCTTTCAGTAACTTTAATGTTTGAAGCTATAAACTTCAGGATTAATTATGGCCACTTGTTAAGAACCTGAAGTGAGCCATGTTATAACTAAAAATAATTTAAAAATTTTATCGCATTTGCTACAACCCAAGCAAACTCGTTTAAACCTTGGAATTTACATTTGCTACTTGAGAAAACATACTCAATTTTGTGGGTTTGATGACATTTGCTAAACAAATTAAAGTCAGAATTTGATTACATTTGCTACCTGAGCGAAAAATTGTACAATAGTAACAGTTTGATCAGATTTGCTGCCCAAGCAACTTTGTTCAAAACTTGACTTTTGACCACATTTGCCTCTGCAAGGAAAATTCTGTGTTTGATCAAATTTGCACACTCTAGAAAATTTGTTCAAAGTTTAGGTTTGCTAACATTTGCTTCGTGAGCAAACATGTTTAATACAAAGAGTTTGGTTACATTTGCTATGCAAAGCAATCTGGTTCAATTGCGAAAATTTGATCACCCATGATAACCCAAGCAAACATTGTTCAAATTAGATACTTCGTTCACATTTGCAAAGCTGCGTAAACGTTCTGAAAATAACAGGTTTACATGCTTTTACATCTAAAGCAAAAGCTGTGCAAAACAGCAGATTTGCGCTATCATTTGCGTAATGTGCAAATATAGTTCAAAGAAACATATTTGCCTACACATTTGAACCACCTGCAAATGACCCTCAAATCCATGGCTGCCCATTATCTTTGCACCAAGATGTAAATGTTGTGCAAATGTGGCATTTACCGTCATTGCTACGGATAGCAAATCTAGTGCAATATCGGTCTTTGCTCTTGCGCAAAATTGTGCAAATGTGGTATTTGCTACACATTTGCTGTAATTTGGCTACCCTAGTAAATCCATTTTTTCGTCCAGTGATAGTTAGAAACAAATAGAAATTCTCAAACTGCATATATTTCAGAAGGACCCTACATAGGCAATTGGCTCGTAAGCGTGTCAGTAATAATTTATAGGAATTTTCAAGCAAGTGTGCAAAGGAATTGTGAACTTAGAACTTCCTGTTGCTGTCCCTGTCTCCTTGCAAAAGGAGTTTAACAGAGATCTTAAGTTCTGACGACGGCGATGGCAATGAGAACATAAAAAAAAAAACTGAGCAAGAGGTTAAATAATCAAAACACCAACTCTGTAATTAAGTGCATCACATGTTTTTGTACAATTCTTTGCCGTCACTGTAAGACTACGACGTGAAAGTGCCTAATTCAATCTCTTTAATGGAGGACGTAAACAAGCCACGAGGAAATTTTCTTTCTTTTTCTTAACTTGGATATCATATCTTAAAAGTTCTACTTTAGAAGACCCTCTATAAAAACAAAGGAGACGAATTTCGTTGGAAGAAAAACATGAAAATTTCATAGCGGCGGTGAGAAAATGAGAAATGCTAGCGGCCACCAAGCTGAAATGAGCGGCAGTGAAAAACATAAAAGCGAACAGGAATTCAAGCAACAAAATTTTTGATGAGCTCATACGACAATTCCTCCATAAAAAATAATGTGTAACGAGGAAGTTTCACGTTTTAGGCGTGCAAAACGGCATTGTAGTAGAACAAACACATTTTGAAAAAAAAATTGGGTGTCAGAACTCAGTTGCCTTGGCAACTTCAATGTTGATGCACATATCAAAACGACGTTAAAACGTTTCCAGATAAGTTTTACGAAAAGTCTTTGTGCTTGGTGGTCATAGCTTAAACAGTTTTGAAGTTATTCAATTTTTTTCGTCTTGGGGAGAGGGATAAAGCCCCCCCCCCCCCCCCCCCGCCGGTCTGAATAGGGTTGCTATAAAACTCCACATTGACCAAACGTTCAGCAACATCGTCTCTATAAACATATCCGAATACGTTTTTGGCGCCTATAAATCCTAATGCCCTATATGTACTTAAATCTGGAGACATTTATGAATCCAGTACGTACGTACGCACTTAGAGCGGTTTTCACTTGACTGTCGTAAAACCAAAACCAAAGTAAATACACTAGCCAACCAAAGGACGTAGTAAAACCAAAACCAAAACCAAAACCAATTCCAATTCGACAGTCAAGTGAAAACCGCTCTAAGTAATGATATGTAAACGTGGAATTGGCCACGATGTCTAATTACTGTGTTCGACGTTACAACTTATCATGTTTGTCTTGCAGATATGTACCTGGACTACTTAACAACCCCCTTCGTCATCTTTTTAAAGGAAAAACTACAACAAATAGTGTTCATAGCTTTACACATCAGAATATGTGTATTGGGGTCTCTTGTATCCCCAAGAATCGAGGAATATCTCATTCTTGTATTTTACATCGGATTGTTGATCTCTGAGTTTCAGCAATATTATACATCTCAATCCAAAGTTTATTTTCGGTAAGATGGCGAGGCTAAGACCTCTAATAAAGTAATTAACCTTCCCGTATAACCCTTCCTCAGACCTTCCTTATATTAGTCAATGAATGTTTATTAATTGCGAGTCAGAAAAGCTTTTGAAAGCAGACTTAGCTTATCAGTTTTCCTCGGTCCAGCTGTCGGTCTGATTCTGACTATCTTCCTATGACGCGTGGGCTCCTCAACTGAGCGTAAGTTTGAAAAGAACTTTCATAAGAGGTCCAAATATTCAGCAATTGTCACAGACCTGAAAAAAAATATGTATTAATGCAGATCAAAGGGTTTTAGCACAAAACTATTACCTCTTCAGGAGCTACAGTGGTGGTTAAAGGGAGATTTGGATTCGCTTTTTTGCTCATCCTCTATAAATCATCTAGACACTGTTCTTTAGCAACATAAACTCAAGCAGCAATACAAATAAATATATATATTATTCTAGAAAATAACAAATAAAATCAATTTTCACTTCTATTATAAGAGTGAGAGTTATATGAGTCCAACATTTGGATGCTTTAAATTATTTATGAACATAACATACTGTAGTTAATGACATTTTGTTTTCCATGCTTTGTTGATCGAAAGGTAGTTTTTGCTTTCTTTTTTACTGTTTACGCCCGACTTACCGTGAAATTTTTACTTTGCTTACCGTATGTTAAAATGGTACTCATTTGTAAAGTTGTTCTTCCCAAAATACTTCTGAGTCTTGTCTTTCTTCTCCAGAAATATGTGGAACTATGTGGATGTCATTACCCTCTCCTGTCACGCTATCATATTTGTCCTCAGAGTTGCGTCCATCATTAAAGGTGGAGATCCGTACCATAACAGACTACTGCAGGTAATTAACTATCTCTACGGTGTAAACACTCTGCTCCTAGTCTTGAGGTTTTCAAGCATACTGGAATTAAACAAAACCGTTGGACCACTTCAGTTGGCTTTGTTCAGAATGATCGTCGACCTTATGATCATTTTAGTTCAGTTTGTCTTTGTAATTTTGGCTTTTTCTGTTGCCATCACAATGATCTACACCGCCGAGATGTCTTATTTGACGCCAGCACAAGAGGTGGAAACCAACCGGACCCAGGTTAAAAGGTGAGGCTAGCGCATGTTTATTTTTTCCTTTTTTTTTCTCTCGCTGCTTTCATCTTTCTTTTTTTTAACCGGAAATTAACAGATGTGTTTCTTTGCTAGTTATTTTGTTTTATTTTTTTTTAACTTATTCTTTGTAAACTTATTTTTTTTAGCTTTTGTGCGAGTGGGTCATCGTCTTGGTAAGTTCTTTACTCACGTGATAAAAAAAAACACAAAACTTCTTGCCGAGTTTTACTGAGACCTAAGCTTTTTAAAGGCCTCTGGAATTCATTAACCCTCAGACCAGGCGTTGCATTTTTGTTCTAGTTAATCCTGCCCCGCTTGCCTTTGTTCGCCGGGAAAAAAAGCAAGTATCTTCCAGGAATTGGCATTTCTTTTTTACCTCTTGGTGTACAAATCAAGCCATCTAATATGATAGCAGTTAACCTATCATTGTTAAAATCAGTTGATAACTAGTTTCTTGAAAACTTGCGTAATTGTCAGCTAGTGTCAAAATATAAAGAATGACGGATGGACGAAAGACCAACTGCAGAAATTCTATAATGAAAATAACAAGAAAGTTTGCATTTGCCTAAATCCTCTTTCCTATGATTATAACGTTGACTTTGTTAACGATGCATGTCAGTGACTTCCCCCCAAAAGCGTTAATACCGCTGAAGTACTAGTTCCCTGGCAATTTCAACATATTTTATCAGTGCTATTTTCCATTGCATAGCTTATTTAAAGCATCTACCCATCTTGTATGGTCAGTCTTTGGCCTGACGAATCTGGAGACCCTGGAATCCCATGACACCTGGTCAGATACAGTCGTTGGTATCCTCTACGTAATGTTTCTGGTTTTAACTGTCATTATGCTGATCAACATGCTAGTCGCTTTGCTCAACAACACTTACAATAAAGTGGAGGTAAATAACGTTGCCGTAACTTTTTGATCATCGAAATCGGTTGAAACTTTTATTCTGAAAAACGCAAGTCAAAAACATAACCAACACGCATATAATTAGGTTCGGGCCACAATCTACGTTGGGAGGTTCGACTGTGAGTGTTATTTCAAAGGGACTATGTCTCGCTTTTTGCTATCTTTTCAAAAAGCTAACTAAAGACAATTTTCCAACCAATCGAATTCCAAAAATAGTGGTTCAGCAGGCACTAGAACTGTTTCCTGCTCTTTATTGCAGCAGATGACAAAGAGCAGATTTTACTTGAAACAGTAATATCCTTGTGACAAAGACCTAAAAGAACTGAGAGTTACTTAGAAGAGTGAAAGCAAGACGTCGAAAAAACAATCAAATATGTCTATTTTTATTGCCTCGACTCCCGCAGGCGATAATTAAAGTATCTGGGTCCCCTAATATGCACTCTTTAAAACATATGATGTTGCGTTTCAGGATAAAATTCTTTAAATGGCTTACGGAATACGGGATTGAGTGAATGTTTTAATCAGGGAATATTTCTTGTTGGCCATGTTTGTTTTTAGACTAACGCAGATGTGGAATGGAAATTTGCTCGCGCAGTAGTCGCTGATGAATATAGAAGACATCATCCCATTGTTGTTCCTTTCAACATCATCACCTTCCCTATCTCTCACTGTTATATCAAGAAGTACGCAGACAGCCGAGCAGAGGTTAGGAGAGGCTAGCTGCAGATAATTTCCTAACCCGGAATCAGTCTTAGCTAACGAATATGTATATACACGATGTCATCCTATTCCTCTCCCTCACTAATATAAATGTTCTATATTCTTACGACGTTTTGTCTCGTGTGGAAAATAAGATATCTCGCCCCCGAGGTGCATGATTTAGACATTTCTCCCCTCTCTGCGTGTATTACGTCTTCACAGTTTTTTCGCCCCTTTCGTTGTAAGACCCCCCAACTGATAATTATTGCACAAAGGCCTTAACATGACAAACTTGTTATACCTACCGTTACCGAAAACATATCAGTTTCATCGCATTTCATTCATGAAGACCACCTTTTGTTAATTATAGCAATTATTGGGTATGATCTGAAGAATTATTCGAACTTATGCAGATCGGGAGGGTGTTATCCGCCTCTGCCCGCATAATTGTTGAGAATATATGAAAGCCAAGAGACTATAAAGGGGACAGAGAGGGTATCCCCCATATACACCCTATTCCATAGGTAATTCGTCTCGAGTTATTTTTAACACCACAGATCTCAAGGGGGATTAGACAACAGCCAATCACATAGCGCGAATTTGTTCCGCGTGGATGACCCACGCTGAGAGCCACGCTTCCTTCACGAAATGACGCAGAACAAAATGGGGGAAGACGCGGAGAGCGATTTTGCTATTCCTTTTGTCGACGAAAACTACTACAGCGAGATTTCTGCGAAAGCTGTCTCTTGTACAGAGCTAACAGTAAGCAGGGAAATCCTTAACACACTGAATATTCTCTCAGGATCATTTATAATTTTCAGTTTGAAGAGAGCAATTTCTGGTTGGATGTTTGTTTTTTTCAGTCTTTATAGCGATTATTCCTACCCACTTACTTTGTCAATTGTAGGCGAACCCTCCTAAAGCTGAATTTCAAGGGACCATATTCAAGCTCAGAAAGAGAAATAAAATTTCGTCGTTGCTTACTTACGTCCTCCATAAAACGCGAAATTAGGCATTTTCACGTCGTAGTCGTGCAAAAACGGGAAAGAAATGAACAAAAAAGTGTGTTGCACGTGCGAAGTTGTTGTTTTGCTAATTAAACCTATTGTTTTTTTGACGTTCTAGTTGTCGTCCGCGTCGTTGGATCTTAAACTCCCTAAATTGTACAAACGACCGGTTTCAATAGACCGGCGAAATTTCTCATTTTATTACAGCACTAAGGTTACGACAACTTCGAGTTAAACTGATTTCACGGGTTGTCAAAAAGTCCAGCAATTCCTTTTTCCCACGTGAGCGCCGACTCATTTCGCTTCAATATTCAGGAATGCTCTCGATCTTTTTACGCTTTCATTGCCTCTCGCCCGACATGTTTTGCACGGCGTTTGGTCATGCGTAACCTCCACCAAACATTCACGCCTCGCGCGAGGTAACTTTATCCCGATTCTAAAAATAACTCGAGACGAATTACCTATGGAATAGGGTGTATATGGGGGATGCTCTCTCTTTCCCCTTTATAGTCTCTTGATGAAAGCCGAATCCACAATTGCTTTATTCATTTATTTATTCATTTATTGTAAAATAATTCTTACTTTAAAAGACATGCTAACCCTTGATCAATTAGTTTCCCTCTTCATTTGCCTGTTACTCGGCATCATGAAACTGTCCACCTACCCCTCCCCTAAGCCAACATTCACACTTACTTCTCTCTTAGGGCAAAATGTTGGCTTAGGGGAGGGGTAGGAAGCAGATTCAAATAAAAGGAGATGTCCTTTGGCTAGCAGATCTTCTTCAATTAGCAGTTGTCACCCTTCGAGTTGTGTTCTCCGTTTCTTGCTATTTCTTCTTCGTAAAACGTGAGAAGTCTAGGAACCTTTCCACCATTTTCTCCAGCTCCACCGAACCAGGGGCCCGTTTCTCGAAAATCGCGATAGCTTTTCGGGCTAGGAAAACTGTTTCCTGTTTGCCGTGTTTGCATTGAAGATCAAAGTTTCCGTAATTCTGAAAATGATACAATGAAACTGTCGGTTAACAAATCAAAATTGCATGACTGGTTTGTGTGCTAGGAACTTTGCTACTATTTTGATTTTTTCGAGAAACAGGCCCCAGCTCAGCTAACACGACCTCGTTCCCAGGGCTTCTCGGTTGTTGTCACTTTTTCTGGAAATAGCCTTTACTATTGATGTCGTTTTATCGGATGTCGCAAATGTCTTCCGAATTTGGTCAAAGCTAACTGGTTATGAAGAATTAGGGCCAGTTCATTCGTCGTGTTTCTGCTGTGCCGAACTCAAGTAAGTGTAATTGGTAATTAGAGACTTGTGCTTCTGCCCTGCTTTTGTCAAACTTAATTTAAGAATTACGTTCGGCACGGCAAAAGCACGATGAATGAATGGGGCCTTAGCTCGGGGATTTGAGCAAATCAGAAACGGAAAAAAAACTGAATGACTGATAATGAGATTTGACCTCTCCAAAACGGAGACCCTACACCTTTGCCCTACAATGCTGATTCAAGATCTTTTTTTTTTAATGTCTCATGTATGTACTTTTGCAGCTTTTTCGAACGACTGGGTATGTTTTCAGGAAATACAACTTTATTAGAAAAAGTGCCTTAAATGCTTGACTAAATCGCAAATCATTGTTTTTGGCTTCAGCGGGCTAAAGACCACCGCAGGATTTATCAAAAATTTTATATTGAAGATCTTTTCCCTAAAATCACGAACCGTTACCAAGAGAAACACGGAGAGGCATTTCCTATGTCAGGTGAGCAAATAATTTCAATCAAAAAAGAATAATTTTAAGTTCTAAAAAACTGATCTGCAATGGCTTTGTCTTGCTCGAGGCACGACAACATTGTTTAACGCCAATTCAATCAATTTTATAGACTTTGAAACTGTGTTTGCACCAAACCTACAATAACGATTATTTTACGTTTTCGCACGGTGTGTTCAAATCAACAGTTTAGTTTGTTGGTACTTTGCCGGCATCCTTGGAAATTAAAGGGGAAACCGTCATCCTTCCATCATCCTTTAGATTCTCTCTGTCGGTTCCTAAGAAAGCTAATCGACACAGGACAGCAAGCAATTAAGCGAACAAAATTTTGCATTTTGTTGATAAATATGCACCTCACTCAGTAAAAATGAAACTCTTTTAGCACATCGAAGGCTGGGATGTAGATTGGATAGTTGTGACTGAGAGTGTTTTGCAAGGCTTTAAAGATTCTATTTAAATTCTCTTTATTTATAGTTCAAGCAAAAGTGGACCATTTGCAAAAGAACGTGAATGAAATAATGGTGAAGCTTGATGTAATACTAAAAAAAGTAGGAGAATTCCAACATCGGGTAAGCAGAGTTTTTCAGGTCATGCCGTCTAGAAAGACCTTTTTCCGATAAACGCTGAGGAAGGCGTTCCTACGCAGTGGGCCATTTCCTTAAAAGCCTTGCGCAGTAATTAAGGATCGCATATCTTTTTTCTAATTTTACTGTAGGACCAGACATCGATGCAAACTTCAAGAAATTTACAGGAGGCTGCGATTTCCTACCATTCGGCTGTTTGAACGTAATTGAGAAGAAAGACATGGTAGACCATACAAGACAAATAGGCTCAAGGATGCCATTGACAAATAAATCACTAAATTAATATAACATTGATCTAAAATAAGGAAACAAACGCAGGTGCCCAACTTTAAAAAGAACGCATACGTATCTATCTCGCATTCCCGACGTGCATTGCACATCAGCATCACCTTGGTTACATAACCGGGTGTATAGCTGTTTTGTCTTTTCGTCTTTTATGACTTGTCATCAATGTTGGGATAGCTACAGCGTTTCAAGGGCTTTTCCTTTGTACCTACTGCGATTTTATTTATACAGGCATGCAGAAACAAGGGAAGACCTCTTAAATTCAAACGTAGCTAGTCAAGTCTAATAATTGACTCCATTTTTCTCAAATAACGTAGGGTCGCCGCGATCTATCCTGCGTAGCTGGCGAGATTCTTGTGCCCGGGGATACTTTCTTGCTAATCCCGCCAGTACGCAGGCTAGTCGTGATCGAGCGCTTACTTGAATAAAAGTCAGGAATCAAATTATATTGAAAAGTATTTCGCGCCTCAGTTTCTTCCGTTTGACAGCGTTCAATAGATCTACTTGCTCACGGTGTGGTTTAGCCTGCGAGCAAGCTCTCCTATTTGGGCGAGTGAAGAGATAGTCTCGCGAAAACGCGCAAGCGAGCGGCAAAGCCCAAATAGGAGAGCTTGCTCGCAGGCTAGGTGTGGTTAGCCTGCGAAAACATCCGTTTCTCCTCTCTCTTCGCCGCCGGGGACGTTTTGCGAGGAGGAACGTCTGCGACTCAGCGGCAGAAATTCCATACTGATGACGCAATCAAATTCCTCCGCGCGAAACGTCCCCATCGGCGAAGAGCGAGGAGAAACGGATGTTTTCGCAGGCAATGGTGTGGTGTATATTTGCCTGGACATAACACTATTAATCTTGTTCACATCATTTGCTAATGCTGTTTTGCGTGATTGTCAACTTTGATTCGGCAAAAAAAATTAGAGCGGAGTTGTTGTAAAACATAGCTAAAGGTTGTGCAAATGTAGCTTTGACGCGCATTTGATCAAACTCCCATATTGTACCTTTCTGGGGGAAAACACTAGGACTGTCGTCACTCAGGGCCAGCACATCTGATACCTTTGCCAATTAGTTCGTTACCTGTTTAGTTCAACTTTACTAGTAATTACTACCTTTGACGCGAAACAAACAGGGGCGCCCAACGACGGTTTCCTCCAAAATTAATATTCATGAAAGGCCTTTTTAGGCCATCCAGAGTATTCTCAGACCTCTATATCTAGTAAGAAGTACATTCTAAACGGCGCTATAAAATTTGTGAGATCTGTTCGGTCATCCTAGGGGAACTTATCAGTCTTTTCGAAATTACAGGGGCTTCAGTATTATTTTCCCTGAAATTTTAGATGCAATTTAGCGCAATACGAAAAAAAAATTGATTCCTCTCTCCATCACATTTTTGAATCCGGAAATTTTAGGTTTCCTTTTTTCCTACGAAAAATAGCCTATACTAACATGGGGTGAAAAATTAAACTTCTGAAAATCGCAGAATTTTTTAGATAAGCTTCGAAAATTGTACACGGATGGAATGGTCATCGAGTAATAGGTAAATATTTGTTTAACAGATAATAACAACAGATGATTTACAGAAAACAGTCGTTGGGTGCTCCTGAACAGAGGTTAAGAGCAAATGTCTGTAAAAATCGAGCAAAATCGAAATTTCGCGGCCACAGTCAAAAAATCATTTTCGCTCATATCTTGTCCATAGATAGGCATAAGTAAGTAACTAAATGTGGTGTAGTTTGTTTTTCAAAAGGCCGCTTGGATTTGGAGAAAATCGACAAAATCAATTTTCGTGGTCGGCGACTTAAAAACAACAAAAATTTGAGGCAAAATGAGGTGGTCTCAAAACTTCGCTCGCACGCACACGGGAATAAAGCGGGGTAAAATATTCCCCGATAAATCAATTTATAAAGGGTTCCACTTCTGGTTTGGTGATGAATTCTTATCTTAACGATAATCTGGAAGATAAACAATGTTATTTCAGTTTGGATTCTTTTTCAACTAAACGAAATTTAAATTTAGGCAGAAAGTTGCCTTTTATATTTTAGGCATGTGCTACACCTTGGTTTTACCTGAAACTCAAGTCATATGTTATTTAAACATTGTGCTAAAACATATGTAAGAATTGGTCTGGGTAATTAAATTTGTACTTCACACGAACCTTCTGAAGTTGAATAAATTTTGCTTGAAATATGAGACTTTTCAAGAACGTCGGTTGGTTGTTGCTCGACAAGTCACGATGGCTGGGCTCTCCAAAAGAAACTTAACTCACAATCGCACTTGTATTAAAGACATTTGTACTGAAACGATAATTTTTGTTACCAGTCTGGTTAACTGGCATTGCGCCTTGTCGCAAGCTAATCAACCAAAGATCCAAAAACTCGAGGAAACGTGGTGCGTGAAAATAACCTGAAACAGAACATTTCTTGGCATTGCTGGCCTTTCTTTTCCGCAGTCAAACTTTTACATCCATTGCCATTTAAAAATTCTAGGTCTCACAAAAACTGCGATTTTGATAGTGAAACTTTCAGGCTGCCGATACCTCTTTGGTCATAAAAGTCTGGTCAAAAGTGTTGCGTGACAGGATTCACAGGTTTCCTAATCTAACCATTGGAGCGACGCCTTTTTTTAATGTTCTTGCCAAAAGTAGCATATTATGCTACTAACAATCCAAATCATGTTTATTTTCTTTTTTTCCTAAGTTTTCTTAAAGTGTGCTTCCATATAATACTGAATAAGTCCAAAAATATCGTTTTTCACGTCAACTTCCCTCCGTTGCCTTGTATGTGCCTTTGATTGAGTTCAGGCTTCAATCTCTAGCTATTTCACCGCGTTATTACCTATCAGGCGGCTGTCTTTCCTCTCGCATATGCAAGTTCCATTGTTTTGGAGAACAGTTTTTGTAAACATTCTGCAATTATCTTTCAATATATATATTTTTTCTAATCTGAACATGGTTATTCCATCGTCAAACTCTTGCTTCTGTTTGTATACAGAGAAACCCTGCCTTGCGACCACCCCGTTTATACGACCACCTCTTGCCTCAGCTCACCTCCCATAGTCTTTCCACCCAGACGTGAAAATCTCCGAGTCATTTTATTATTTTGAAGACCTCTTTAATGCGTCCATCTCGCTATTATGACCTGGCTTTTATGGCCCAGTGTTGGTCGCATCAACGGGGTTCCACTGTATTTTTTAATTTCAGTTTTCCACATTGTAGAACAAAAAACAACAACAAAAAAATGTGCGTCAGCTGGACTATGGAAATTAATGTAAAGAACTAAAATTTAGGCCCCTCTTATATGAAGAAAATTTGTCTCCAGCAGAATGGTCACCCGCCTACCCGAGCTTTCCTGGAAGAGGCAACGTTTCACGCATTTCTTTACAAAACATGGCGAACCGTTGAAATTACAAAAAGTTGGCTCGGCTAGAAGGATGGCCCACCTTGTCCAGTCACCCTTTTGTAATGGTAGGGTCAGCCTCCAAGCCGGGCCAAAGTTTCTCTGTAGGCACTTTACGCGCTTTCCATTCTAAAAAATTTCTGTTTGAAATTTGCGAAAAACCACTTGCTCAGTGGAAGGTACATTCCAGTTGCACAGACCAAACCAAAGCCACCGCGAGTTTGGTTATCGTGCTTGTAAGCAGGATACAGATCAGTGGTCCTGGGGAAGATAATTTTGTAAAATGGAAGGGGACATTTCGGTCCGACCGGCAAATCCGTATCGGTAAAGGGCTCGCATAGCCAAGGAGCGGACAATTAGAGCATGCGCGAAGGCCGGTTGGGGTCAATGTTTTTTCCCTCTCGGCTGGGAGGGTGACTCTCCAACACGAGACAGGTTTTCTCCATATAAAGGGAATTAAAATTTTCAGATACGAAATTGTAATAGAGAAGGGATCAGAAAAAATGTCAAAATTGTCGAAAAAATAGTATTGAAGCCCTCATAATAATTATATGGCGCCGCAAAGAACTTAGTAATTTAGATAACCTTAAAGGGTTTCCAATGTATTTAGGAGGAAACTGTCGTTGGGTGCCCCTGTCAACTTTCGCCTAACGCTTCCACTGCTTTCTTTACCCACATAGTTTTTTTTTTTTTCAGTTTTACTCTCGGCCATTTTGCCATTTTCTGAGTGTGCGCTTTGGTACCGGCCTTGAGACTGAGACTTGGTGGCTCGTCAGAAATTCATGGTCAGAACTCTTGAAAAGAAAGTCTCCGACCATAACTTTCTCTGGCAGTCATCAATGAAGCGGATACTGAGGCTGCATCCGCTTCTGGGCTCGTTCAATTCTCGAAAGTCCCGATAACTAACGGGCCCCTAAAGCTGTTGTTGTTTACATGCGAGATATAAATTTCAATAGTTTTGCATCTAACATGATAAAAATATCCGTTAATGAAAAAAATGAGGTATTTTGCTGGCCACAACCCGCGCTCCTCTTAATCCTTTTATTTCGATTTGAATATTTGATTTCGGGCCCGAAAAGTAATAGGGACTTTGGAAAAACGGGCTCCTGGTCCGTTGTCTAAGGCCGCAAGACGGAATTTACCGGAAAAGTAAACTTAATGCTTTTGCCTAAACAGTGTCCTTTTAACGTGAATTTGAAGACGTCAGGGCCTAACCCACTGGTAAACACGTTTCATTCCAGCTTTCTAACCTGCTGTATCTGCGGTATATCATTTTAGTGTCAGATTTTAAAGCTTGTTTGAGTAGCTAGCCGAGCATGCTGTAAGGAGGAAATTGTCTGATATACTTTGACGTATCCTTTGGTAAAGGAATGAGAGAGGAACAGGTCAGCGTTCTAGACCCCAGGTTTCCTTCTTTGTATATATTCGATACTAGAAACTGAAACTCGTGCCTTAAGTCTTCACACTCAAGGAGAGGTTTGTAGACTTTAAAATAGCGCTACGTCATCTACCACTCCACAAGGCCGCCCTGCCTGGATAGCATTTCCCCAATCACTTTGCGATATTTTCTTAGTTGCGTGTGCTAATGTAAGTTTTTTAATGCTGGTTGGCCTGTGCAAGCATTTGAAAAAGGGGAGACAGGGTTTAGAGCCAATTACTTACCTAACATCCTTGACCAAGAGTTACAGCGTAACCCTTTCGACGGATTCTTCTATCCCCTCAACGACCTTTCCGCTGGAGTCTTACTAGGTAGTACCCAAGTAAGATTCAGAGCCACCCTTCCCCAAAATATGCATATGAAATAACATGATTTTTTTTATTGTGATTCTTCACTCAAGCTAAAAAACGCTTCCGAGATCATTTATCGAGGTTGTCCAAAGTTTAAAACCCACTCAGTGTTCGTGTGTACTGGCAGGGTGTATGATTTTGATGTTTTCCAAATTCCTTAATAGTCAATGCTTTTTTCACATGCACAGGTGTCCGAAAAACTGACCACCACTTTACACTTTTAAATCAAGTACTGGTGGCAGCCAGACTATGCAGGCTTTGAGTTGTTGTATAATTGAACAAATAACTTTGGAAACATCAAAGAAATGTATAAACAATTTTGTTTTAGACTGCTCATTCTTAAGTTCGAAGGATGGTGTTCGTTGTCACGCAACACCTCTCCTTGTCTTCTCACACTTCCTCGCTGTATGTTGTAACTGATTCTAGGAATTGGTAAAAACATCTTTCAAATCGCCGAAAATGCTTAAAAACATATTTTTCTCGTGATATATTTTGTTCAACCACCTTAAGAATTTAGATCATAATGCTCATTCGGTTTGAGTGACATTTTAATAACCTGGCCCATCTCCAATGACCTCTCGTTAGAGGTCAAATTACAAATGCGTTAGCGCCAGCAGAGTTTTATAGCTCGAGAGTAGAAAAAGTAAAAAAAGGGCCCAAACTATAAAGGTAAGTTTATTTCTATTGCGTGTTAGCAAATTAATTATCGTACTATAGAAGTATATCAGGTTTCTTCTCAGGAAATGCCAATGATCCCTTTTGGCAACAGCAAGGCGTTGGTGAATTATGCAAATGTATCATATTTCACTCAAAATTTGTTCAAGTTCAGAAGGTTCGTCTGAAGCCCAATTTAAATTACCCAAGCCAGTTCTTACACATGTTTTAGTACAATGTTTAACTAACATATAGCTTGAGTTTCAGGAAAAACCAAGGTGTAGCACATGCCTGAAAATTAAATCGCGACTTTAGGTCTAAATTTAAACTTCGTTGACTTGAAAAAGAACCAAAACTAAAATAAAATTGTTTACCTTCCACATTATCGTTAAGTTAAGAATTAACCGCCATTCTAAGGCTAAAACCCTTTATAAATTGATTTATCGGGGAATATTTTACCACGCTTTCTTCCTTTTTGCGTGCGAGCGAAGTTTTGAGACCCCCTCATTTTGCCTCAAATTTTGGTTGTTTTCAAGTCGCCGACCACGAAAATTGATTTTGTCGATTTTCTCCAAATCAAAGCGGCCTTTTGAAAAACAAAGTACAACACGTTTAGTTACTTACTAATAAGTATATATGGACAAGATATGAGCGAAATTTAATTTTTGACCGTGGCCGCCGGTTGCTCGATATTTACAGACATTCGCTCTTAATACGTTTATTAACACATTTTGTAATGTATGTAAGACTCTGATGTGGCCCTGTTGCTGAAACGATGGATAGCGCTATCCACCTGATAAATCATTGTCCAGTCAGGGATAATTGTTAAGGGAACCAATTGTGCTATCCACTAGATTAAGATTTATCCAGCAGTGTATAGCCTTATCCAGGTTTTGAGCGACTGGGGCCAAATCTGTAAACGTGTGGATGTCTTGAAAATTTCCATAAGTAGCAGACAGCTGGACCTATCTAGTAAACAAATAAAAAATGCAAAACATATATGAAATCAGCTGTTGACTGAATAGTGTGTTATTGGAATTTTTAATAGCAAAGTCAGTTAGGATCCTTACTAAGCAAGTGTAGAGCTCCTCGATGACTTTGAGAAATCGATCACCCAGCGTACAAACGAAGAGCGTAAGATAAGCACTTAATTGGTAAATCCCCAGCACCTGTTCAGTGATTTTTTTTTTTTTTTTTTCTTTTTTTTTTTCAACGAAGGACACAAATTACTCAGAAACAGGAAAGACAAGAAGAATTTAACAAAAAAAAGCGCGAGATTGTTATTGCAATCGGCATAATTGTATCCAAGCGCTTCCGCTGGAGGAATCTCCAACTTACACGGAAACAGACTCTTTTGCCTTTAACTAGAAATCCCTAGGTTGTATGAAGTACCACGTATGGGGAGCATAAAAGCTGAATGGGGAACAGAAAAACGTGAAATTTCACTATCGCTACTTCAACATCTTCGCAACTGAAACTTGTACTCGACTAAAATGCTTGCGTAAAGTTTAATGATGGGACACAGTGTGTTCTCTTAATATGGACATTATGGGATGAGGTGGAACTGGCGCGGACTGAGTTTTGTATAGATGACTTATGCATTTAATTTTTTTCTCTCGTCTTGGCTCGTTTATCTTCATGCATGCTCGTTACAGCATACGGATCGTCTTTCGTAGAAGTAAAACAGACAGTGACCAATGATACAATGCGAGGAGACTTTGATGTTGAAGGTAATTAAAATGTGCACTGTCACAATCATTACCCAAAGTTCGCAAAGTGGTTGATTGGCCTAAAAAGATAAAGCGTTTGATCTTAAAATACTCTCAAATAGGTATCAAGTTCGGTACATGAAAATTTCGACGTTTGAACTGGCCCTATATTATTATGTTATTTTTGTGCCTTTAGAGTCATAGTGCTTGTATCTATGCTTAGTAATGGCTCACACACATTACTGGAGTTTCTTTAGGATTACAAAATACAAATATAATTGAATGTCTTCTTTTTAGTCTGTATTTGGATGAAGCAATACATAAATTATACTAGGAAGATCATGTCTTTGGAAAATAGAATATATCACTTTAGTAAAATCCAGCTAATGGTCTATTATCAATGCTGCATTCTGATTGGTTGAGCTACTACTAGGCTATATGTTATAGCCTCCTAGTAGCGAAAAGCGTGGGCTTTTTGACGGCAAAAACGGATTAAAGTCTAGCTTTAACTAGCT
The DNA here is from genome assembly GCA_964035705.1 of Porites rus. Lineage (NCBI taxonomy): Eukaryota > Metazoa > Cnidaria > Anthozoa > Scleractinia > Poritidae > Porites > Porites rus. The sequence continues at coordinate 41,592,416 of OZ037996.1, forward strand.
AAATTTCTTTTTTTTCTCGATATTTTTAACCAACTAGTTGGATTTTACTAAAACAATTATTCCTCTCGCCCTCATGGCCCTTGTGTCAATAGCCCATTCGGCCTTCGGCCTCATGGGCTATTGACTCAGAGCCCATTCGTGCTCGAGGAATAATTTTCTAAGAAAAAGATTAGAACAGAGGAAATTTGAAGAGACTTAGAAATTTCACGGAAGTGTGGCTAAGAGGGGAAAGTGGTTGTGGAGGATCGTGTTTCCAGAATGTCCCAATAACACCTTGCGCGCTTGCTGAACCAGAATTGCTTAAGACCGCCTTGCGCGTAAGCTGAAAAAATAACTGGGACCACCTTGCGCGCCTAGTTTCTTCAAATCGAGAAGATTTCGCATATTACCCTAATACAAAGAAAAAAAAATATACCTCTCTACGCGGGGGCATTTAGGGTGCTTCTTCGGGTTCCGGCCTCAAACCCTAGGGGGCAATTACAATGCTTATACTACTACATAAGAAATTTCTTTAATTTGATTGGCTTAGAGCAGTGGTATTTCGGCTTAATTTGAAATACCTACATATGAAAATTACAAACCTTTTGTAAGTGAATTTAGACATAAATACCACTCGTGATATTTCAAAATTGTCTCAAATTTCAGTTGTCTAAAAAGGCTCGACGTGAAATTACGTACAACAATTTTGAAATATCACTCGTGGTACTTATACCAAACATCACTACAAATCATGCTATTACCTATACAAATTCCAACACTGCTTACGTTACGATGGACAGTTCTTACAAATTATTACCGCTTTTTATTACAAAATGCGACAAGGTTTATTGCGAGACAGGACATTACATAGTGCGATGTATCTATTACAAATATCGACGCTTACAAAGTGTGATCAGTTATGAGACATTACCACAGTAAACAGTGCTTTTAATGAAATTTTAATGATATTATGACTCTACAGGAGCATCTTAGAGTGATTCTACTTGACCCGTGAAAGAGGTAGTAGTATTGTAAAATGTGAAACCGATGTACAATTGGGAAAGTCGGATGTCGCGTACCAAACGGAAATGTTGGAAGGTAAAACTCCCATGTCTCATTTTGAAACCCTAATGTCACATCGTAAGCAACAGTGATGAATTATAAAACTCAAATGTCGCTATGGTGAACAGCAATGTTGAATTACGAAACTCAAATGTCGCATGGTGAAGTACAGGGTTAAATCATAACTTTAATGTCGAAAGCAAACCTTGAATTTTGACGAGGATATAACTCCATTAATATCATAGGTGGCTGAATTACTCCTTAATTTTGGCGCGAAATTTCAGCGTTAATTTGTAATTTCACAGGTGAAATTACAAAATTGCCTTGGCAACCTTCCGTACGTCTCAGTGTCAAGATGGCGACGAAGTGTTAAAATATCATGAATGAAGATGTCAGGGCACAAAAAGACGCTTTAGAAACCTGAATACACGAAAGAGCACATCAAGAAGGATTCTAACAGGTTTTTGTCGAAAAACTCTGAACTTAAGCCAAATTTAAGCTCTAAACATTCGAGATCCAAGATTGTTAACGTAATTCGTCACCCATGATATTAATAAATAATCAAATGGTATATACTCGTGAAATTATTCCCTAATTTCACTCGTCACCATTTGATTACACATACAAACAAAAGACTGCAATGGAATTAGTGCATAATAGTGCATAGTATTATCATTAGTTTTCACTCTCTATTCGAGTTTCACATTTTAAATGGCACAATTCCATGTAACATTCAAGTTTCAACATTCAACATTCAAGTTTCAACGTTCCAAGTTTTAAATCAATGAACTTTACAGATGAATAGTTGACCTTTCAAGCAGCGAATCCGCTGTATAGTAATAGGGCGTGTGCGTAAGGAGTAACGCAAGCGAAAGGAGGTGAAAGACAGACCTGCACGGACTCCCAATGTGGTTTTTTTGGTTGCGTCGCATTATCAAATGCCTTGAATTTTGGCGAGGATATAACGACATATTTGTTTACCTCTTGCTATTTGGAACTTTTTGTTTAGTATCCGTTTCACGGTTCAAGTAAAATCACTCTCTGTGGGGGTAACGGCCACTGAGTATAATTACTTTCAATAGCTGACGGTTTTCTTTGTGCTCAAGTCTCTTCTGGGAATTACGAGATCATAGACCCGTGCAAAATTTGCAATAAGCCCTTTGCAGGTTTCCATTCACGTAGTACAAAACTGGCATATTGGGACGCAATAGTCGCACTTGGGCAAGACCAACAAAAGGCGTACATAATTTTAAATGGTAATTTCCTTTGTTTGTCTTGTCCCAGTGCGACTTTTGCTTCCCAATATGCTGGTTTTGTACCACGTGAATGGAAACCTGCAAAGAGCCTATTTTGTACCGAAAAGCGGAGCCAATGTTGATCGCTATGTGAGCTTGGGACCGCCTGTGTATTAACAGTTGCAATTTGAAGACTGAATCTTTTACAAATTTCTTCCAACAACCCTTAAGGTAAAACATTATCAGGTAGGTGCAGTTTAATTGTATCTACACTATGCTAAAATTCGACCTTTTGCTACTAAATTGGACATTTTCGTCAACGCTTTGGCTTAACAAGTCTACTGGAAATAGCGGAAACCAAATTCGGGTCTACCGTTCTTTATTTAAATTTGCCGGGTGTTCGACACTCGCCTTTAGCAGACATTTTGCACATTACCTTCAAAGGTACGTACGTCCTAATGAATGTTTTACCAATGAATGAATTGCAAGAAACAAGCGAAGACGAGGAGAACGTCATCACTAAGTCAAGAAACGGTGCCAAGAGGATTCAAGAAGGTAATGTAACAAGAAAAGCCATTGCCAGAAATTAGGGACAAGATGGCGGTTGCGCGTGCGCACCAAGGCGACAATGGCTGCGAATTCGTATAAGAAAATGTATGGAGAAAAGGAAACTTTTTCAAATATATCGATTATAAGCTCACGGGTGTTCCGTGCACGACTCGAAACATGTTAAGTGCTGTGCAACCTGCGCATCTGGGTTAAAAATAGCTAATTAGAAGTAGGTTTACTTACTTCCCGAAGTGGCCACTTTTATCTCTCGTTGTACGCTCCATTTCTCCATACATTGTCTTAAAATCTTGCCGAAGTCATGCGAAATACTCGTCGATTAGAGGATAAACCCTTCACTGAAGTAAATTTGCACGACTCGATATCACTTCTGCGATGGAAGATGTTTCCAAAACAGTCGTTAAAAGGACGATTTTTGCACTGGAAAATACTTCCAAAGGCGCATTATTTCCCTCAGTTTTCCATCTGTAGTCCAGTAATGGACGCCATGGTTGCGAATGACTTATTTCGGTCGGACAAAGCTTCACAACTCCAAACCTCACCGAATCGCCATTTTGGTTGTTGCTACAACTCCAGAGATGCTTCACGCGATATAAACTAGGTTCCAGGTATTCAAAAATCCTCGATTAGCCTACCAGGCTTGGTTTTAAAACAAAATTGTCACGAAAATGTCACGAAAGGTACAGCCGCGTACTGTTTTGTTGCTATCAGACGCTCGACCGAGTATAAACCTAACATTTTCTTGCAAGGTGTTTCATTCCAGCTTTTTTCTTCGTAAAACAGATCCACAGAGCTCAAATTATTTAAAAAAATCGCAGGGGATACGCTTTCCCTGACTACGATTTTGTCCGCCATTTTGGAAATGAGATTCCGCTGACAATTAATCACGGGCGCGAAATGTCCACTATTTCTGGCAATGTACATGGTCTAACTGCTTCTGAGGCCCGGTTCAGAAGCCGAACTTTTCATGAGCCAAACCCTGAATTCGAATTAAGGCCAACCCAAGTTATTTAGATCGGCTGAATTGATTGAGACGCCGATTATAAATAGGGTTTCCTAGGGAAATTAAAATAAGCAAGCGTCATTTTATTCTGAACTCCTTTCGAAGCTTCTCTAGTATTTTTAGGACAAGAGACAACTCAATAGAGCGAGCAAAACTATATAAAAATATAGATTATTGCAACAATCAAGTAAATTTTCCTTGAAATATTGCGGTGAGGTTATGTCAGCTTTGTTGCGCCAACAATGTTGGGAGTTGTTGAGTCCGTTTGCACGTAGCTTAACTCTCAGAGCAAAGCCAAACTAATTGACAAAACGTCTGCTAGCCGCTTACTAGTGGTGGTTGCTCTAAGGAGGTTCAACTATTCAAACAAATACATTCAAGCTCGGCTCACCCTGTCTTAAAACTTTGTTTATTTGAAGAAGTGAAACAACGCTTATCTAGTCCTTACTTGCATCCCAACAACAGGTGCTGAAGACGCTGTAAACTTCCGTGGGTTTTGGCGAAAGCATGTTCATTCACGAGAGGATGCGAATCACCAGGATGAAGGTCAGTTCTGTCTCGACTGTTTTGTTGAATATTTCAATCAACCATTTATTTGTTAAATCAAATCAAAAAATTACAAAAACAGAATAATAAATGAACTGCCTGATCATGACAGACCATACAAAAACTCACAGAATAGTAGAAGCTAATTGAAAGTAGTTGGGCTGATTAGATGATAACAGCCTCTTAAAAGCCCGCATAAACAAACAAACTATATTTTAAAACTGTTTGAAAACTAGTTAAAATGTATTTGTCATGAATGATTTAAGACAGTCACTATTTTTACCTCAATTTGGGGTCTTTTTATCAGTTGTATTTTACGAATAAAACCAAAATAGTCATGGGAGTTTAAAATGTATTTGAGATCTATTTGAATTTTAACTATTTGTATAATTTAAAAGGTTTTCCCTGTATTTGAAACTACATTTTAAACAGAATACTTAAACCATATTTTTAGAACAAGGGTACTGACGAGTACTCAAAACCTTTTTCAAATACCATAATTAAACTGTGATTTAAAAAGAATAACTTTTAATCAGGGATTTAATATATAGTTTTTACAAGTAAAATACAAACATAGGTTTTAACGAGAAAGTTTAAACAGTATTTTGAAAGGAACTCCACTACCACGACTTTAAACAGTTCACAAATAGTATACTTAAAATATGTTTAACGCACTTTCAAGAGGCCAGTTCAACTTTAAAGGTAATTTAAAATAAAGGACACGACGAAATTCTTTCAATCAGGATTTAAACATGCTATTTTCACAGTATTTTAAAGGCGAAATACCAACTATTCCGGTTTAAAAGCGCTGTTTGCTACGATCTTAGCTTACAAAAGTGCACTTCAACTCTGCGGATTGTCTGAAAACGTAGATATTGCTTTTATCACGAATCAAAAATGGGTATGACTTCCTCAGGGACTGGTATGTACTTTGAAAGGTTCTGGTTCAAGTTGTCGGCGGTGCATACGCTGTCAAGAGTCTTCTTTATGTGAGTATAACATGTCACTGAAACGTTCAAGTATACGCTTATATAGGCCTTACTTCCATCCCAACAACAGGTGCTGAAGATGGTGGAATAAACTTCCGCAGGTTTTGGCGAAAGCATTTTCTTCCACGAGAGGATGATCACCAGGATGAAGGTTTGAATTCTATCTCGAATGTTTTGTTGAAGACTCCAACCAATCATTTATTTGCTAAATCGAAAAAAAAAAAATGACAAAAACAGAATAAATTAAATGCATGACATATCGGTGTTATCTGATGGTCACACATGACGCACGAGAAACAGAGGGAAACCCTTAGGAAAGTTCAAAAAGTACCGTTACTTGTGAGGTGCATTATTTGGTTAAAGATATGTGGAACTCTACAGTTTGAAACATCAAATTGGTTGTTATTGGCGAGTCCAAAACACCAATTTAATATAATTTACTCCTAGGCTATTATTATTTAGAATAATTATAGTAACAGAAGGTAGTTTTAGTCTAACGGTTAGTTATAATTACATGCAGTGTAATAAAAGGAAAACTAAAAATACATTACACGTAAGGAAATGCCTAGCATCTAAATAATATAATACGCCGCACGCTATCTTAGTGAGTGACAGGAACGACCCGCTTTGAGAGTGTTGATATAATCTGTCAAATTTGACCAATCAGAGGATATACCAGGAGCTGGTATACCGGAACGGGTCATTTAAAGAAATGATTACAGGCTCCGTCGCCCCTCCTCTCCCCAGTTTCCTCCCGTTTTATTTTCGTCTTCGCGCTTTCTCAATTCAGTGGACCCGACTATCTCGGAGCCTGCAACAGGCTAGTCTAGATCGCGCAAAATTAGGCGTTTATCAATTTCAAAATTTTGTTTATTGTTGTCATAGTAATATTGATTTTACTAAAACCCACATTTTGAAAAATTTCGTTTAATAGTCAATTATTGGTGAAAATTTTATAGTGATCAGACAAGGATAAGATCACTTTTAAAGTGATTGAAAAATATCGGTATGGCCTCTGAAAAACTATTATATCGAAACACCTTAAATACATGAGTAATGAGCTGGTGAGAAGATTATTGTCGTAATTACTAGTGATTGGCTAAAGGTCGCCAGTGATGATGATTTTGTTGTTCTTGCTATTGTTACCCATAGAACGAATTAACGACGATACAGATGGAACTAACATAAGTGAAGGTAAATAGTCATAAATGGTGATAGCCGTAAACAAAAAAAGTATCAGTGCTAGAAAATTATAGTTTATATAGGTAATAGTATGAGATGTAGTGGTATTTGGCAATAATACCGCGAGTAATATTTCAAAATTGTCTAAAATACCACGAGCCGCGAAGCTTTTCTTGCATTTGGTCGTTTTCCGTAGCGTCTCTCGCGAATAGCTCTGTCTTGCTTTTCCCTCCGAGGACTTGTCTGCACACCATTAATTCTCTCTCCTTTGCTATAGATATTTTACTTTCATTTTGTCTCTGTTGTCTGTTGAGAGCAGCCTACATGACCCTTAGACTATCCTGCTCATACTCAGGGCGGTAACTTTTGCGAAAAATCACGAGAGACGCTCGTTCAGTTCTTTGGCATTGTAATTTAAAATCAATTAGGTCGTCGTTAAGATCCCATGGTTGTCGCCTACATCTTCCAAACCTTGATCCAAGTCTTCGTAGTTTTGATTGTATTTCTGTTGAAGGATTTTTCGGCAAGCTGTTATATTTCGTCCCCGGAAATTTCTAGGAACCTGGCCCCCATTTTTTTGCAAACAAAAAAACAAAGATGCGCGACTATGCTGTCGTCATGGTTACTTCGTTATAACATCGTTTTTTGTGTGTTATACCTCTATTACGCAGAAATACCACCATTATTAACCAATCAAATCTCAGAAATATCTTGCCCTATATTATAAATGTAATTGTACTACTACATGAGAAATTTCTGCAATAGTGATTGGCTATAGAGCAGTGGTATTTCAGCTTAATTTGAAATACCTACATGTGATAATTACAAATAAACCTTTACGGGTTAAGTAGTATAAACAAATAATAGCATGATTGGTACGTGATGTTTGGCATAAATACCACTCCTAATATTTCAAAACTGAAAAGTCGAAAAGTCAATTGAAAATATTTTATCAATTAAGTCAATTTGTGTATTAAATGAAGGCATTTTAATTTTTCATTCTGTTAAATGTCCGTTAATGTTTTGGCGGAAAGAAATTCTAGGTGTCAGGCCGGCTGAGAAAGGACATAACGGAAATTTATGGAAGGGTGTGCCGTGGAGGCCAACAAATCCTCTCATTTCATTTGTTTAATACTGAGAGACCTCTTCTCTGTGCCCAAATACTTCATAACGCTTGGTTAAAGAACATCTCCTTTGTTTCTTTAATCTGGAGTTAAGGAGCTTTTTCGGTGATAAACACTACCTTCAAGATTCAATCCCTGTTCAAGGCATTGGGTTTAATGCATGCCTCTTAATTTGGAAACCGAGACCTTTTAAAAAACCAATTCCCTGTTTGGCGGTACATACGCGTTAGACCCTCCGGGCTATCAGCAAAATCGTCCTGTGTTGAAATGGCTGGAGTCGTATCAATACTTTTCTTGGTTAAGCGAATTCATCCTTAGGTGCGCTAATCTGCAGGAAAATTTTTTGTTATAACATTGCAGCCGAGCTGAAAATTAGACACATTCTAAAGGACATTGATGCCGCATCTGTAGATAAAATAGAAGAGGCTTTCACCGCTAATAATTTGTGCCAATGTGAAAATCCAGTTACAACAGCTTTTGAGGTTAGTCTGTATCAGCATCATTCCTCTTATATAGACGCTTACTTGATTTGGCAGCGGAGATATTTTGGGAGCAAAAAATCATGGTGAGAAACTAGTTTGAGCAGAAAACCCACCTACGGCTATCTTTTTCTATTTTCTACGAGAAAACGTTAAAAAAATCAGCGAAGGTGATTCTCTTCAAACGGCCTTCCTTCGCACATGTACACCTCTGATCGGAAGACTTAAGACCTGTGGGGATCAATTAACCAGGCAACCAGGTAGGGGTAAGGGCGCAGTGTTGTATGGCACTATAATTAAAAATATACCTTTCAGTTGGATGAATCTGTCTCAACCATTTTCTCACCGTTTTTACAGCAAAAAAAAAAACAGCAACGACAAGAATTATCTTGGGGCACGATATTCATACACATCATAATCATTTCCGGATTCAAGATCAAGCATATTGGTTCAAAACATCATTGATCCAATGTTGTTGGAAGGTGTTGTATCCGTTTGAAACAACAAAATATTTTCACTCATTTAGGTCGGATTCACTACCTTCCATCATCTTCAAGGCCGTCCAACGGTGTTCAGGGGAATCCAAAATTCGCTTTCACAGCCTAATGTCGGACACCCTTTTTTATTACTCTCCGTGCAGGTTTCAACGAAACTTAGGGAACTCTCCTACAATCGAGACGAGAGGGCAGTATTTTTTACTACGCTAGCAGAGCAGGTTGAGGACTTCTCTGTTACGCTTCTGGATCAAATCAACACGAAAGAGGAAATCTCAATTGGGCACGAGGAAATCAGTGATATGGACCCATATGCATCTTTACTTGATAGTATTACCGAATCAGCTATTCGCTTTTCGCAGAAAAAGGTACACAAACTTTATAATGATATGGCTGCTGGATTTAAATGTTCAACAAAAGTTGCTATCAACAGTGCTATTACGCAACAAAGTTTTTATACATTTTCTGAGGCACAGAATATCGCAAGGTGCTGACAAATATTGAGATTTTCAGGGTTTGAAAAAGGGTATGATTTTTGCGCCGTTTGATCTGGCAACGGGTACATTGTATATAGAATTTGCCTATTCTGGTCTGGAATCGGGCATGGTTTTCGAAGGAAAGACGGGAGTGTATGAACTTATTTGTTGTTTCCATTCCAAATGAATAAGAAAGAAAGGGTAATATGTGATTTATTATTGAAAGGTTATGGGCTCCTGTTATGATGACATAATTGTGTGCTAAGGAAATGTATGTTGTGAGTCCTCCAGGTCGGAAGACGGATATGTATTTTAGGGGGCAGGTCTGAAAAAGGGTGTGGATAATGACTTTTTTGGTCTGAAAATAGGGTCAGGATTTGGAGAACCGGGTGGCGCACCCCCACCAATAGTAACCCCCCACTGGTAAATCAGCCTACTGTCTGTAAGGAAATAAATATTTGCAGACAACAGGCCTTACGGAATAACAATTCAAAACCAAAAAAAAAAACCGGAAAATGTGAAAATCTGATAAAGAGAGGAAAAACACTCTGTCAACGAAGCCTCTGTCGGAGATACATTACCTGACAGAAATATGAAAGAAATAATAATAAAGTAAAAGTATCAAAAGTCAGGAGGAGTTTAAGATTTCAATTCGAAAGTAGTAATAACAGCAAACACGTTTTACTTTCCAACAACTCAACTTTTTCGTGCTTTTATTTTTCCCTAGTTTGTATCCCATCCGTTGGCGTACAGACTGCTGACCCAAAGGTGGAACTATGGTTTGCCACTTGACTGTCAACCAGGGAAAAAATTGAGGTTTCTGGTATATGTATTTACCATACTCGACACTATTTTGACTCCTGTGTTTCTTCCACTTATCGCATATGCCTTCTACAAGGACCAGGTAACCTGTCTGACTCGTAAAGTGGTTAAACCGAACAAGAAAACATTAAGAGGTTCGTTACCGATAGAAGTACATTAAGCTGCATTTAGTTTCTTTACAAGCACTCCACTAATATAATTAGTAGAAACAAATAGAAGTTCTCAAGACCCTAACTGGTAGAAGCCAAATAGGCAGTTACCTAATAAGTGAGTCAGTTGTGAGAAATATTCGTACAAGTGTTCAAAGGGACTGTGAGCCTAGAACGTCCGGTTGCATGCAGGCCTTGTCTCCTTGTAAAAGAAGTTTATCAGAGAGTCACGATCCGACGACGGCGATGGCAACGAGAACATCAAAAAAGCGGAGGTTTGATAAACAAAACACCAACTCTGTATGTTCATCACACTTTTTTGTACAAATCTTTGCCATCACTAAGACTACGACGTGAAAGAGGCTAATTTTTCTCTTTAAGGGAGGACGTAAACCACGGTGGGCGTATAGGACGCAAAAAATTGCGAGGTAGGAACTACTTTTGCATTTCTTATTCGTTTGAGCTCAAACTTTGCAGGATGGTAGAACTTTGTATTCCAAACAAATCTTATGTTTTTTTGTTTTTCTATTTTAACGCTTTTGGCTTGAAAATAGCGTCACATGATTGAGAGAAAAATATAAATTTCAAAATATGTCAAAACAAATAAATAATTTTGAAGGAGCATGACAAGTGTGATAGAAACAGTAATGTAAAAAATTTTTTTTGAAAAGCCCAATTGATTAAAGAGTTATTAAGCTTTGATTTTTGAATCTCCCGCCAAATTGTAACTAGTTTTAGAAACATAAGTACATTTCAAGATGCTATATCTCCTAAAGCAATTGAGCTTTTCCAAACAATTTTTCACGTTTGTACACTTCCTGCAAAGTTCGAGCTCAAACGAATAAAAAGTGAAAAAGTAGTTTCTACCTCGCAATTTTTTACGTCCTATACGCGCACTGTGAACAAGCCGAGAGGAAATATTCTTTCTTTTTCTGAACTCGGATATCATATCCTGGGAGTTCCATTTTAGGAGTCGGAGCTTTCCTACACTTGACAAAGTGACTAAGTTGGAATAATCGCAATGAAGATGCCGCAGCTGCGCCGTCCTCGGAACTAAAGACAGCGACGGCAACGAGAACGTCACAGAAGCAATTTATGGTGGGCATAAGCAAACGGACGACAACATTTTCTCTCTTTTATGCACTTGGTTATAGTTCTTAGGAATTTAATTCTAGGAGAGTTTGCCTTCATTTGACAAAGAAAGTTAGTTGGAAAACTGAACCGCGATGAAAATTAAAAAAACGTAAGTTCACTTTTTAGGCGACGTTTACGATACTATGACGCCGTCGTGGTGTCGTAACCTTATTCCGCGGACCGGGCTTTTTTCGCTTGCTGTGACAGGAGGGAGCTTCCCTCTAAAACTTCACAACTGCTTACGATACGTCCACCAAAATTACACAAAGTAATGTACTCATTATTTCCAATATTTAGACAAAACTTGACTGACACGATGACATATCTTGACGTCATAACAAAAAGTACAATTCGTCATTTTGCGTCTACATCAGTCGCTAAAATGCCTGGATTGCGCTAACAGTTAAGATGGGAAAAAACAAATTTTGAAAAACTTGGGTGTCAAAACGCAGTTTCCATGGCAACTTCAATTTTGATGTACACGTCAAAACGACTTTAACTGTTTCCAGATAATTTTTAGGAAAATTCGCTATGTTTGGTGGTCATAGCTTAAACGGGTTTGTAGTTATTCAACTTTTTTCGTCGTGGGAAGAGGGCTCCAAAAGCCCCCCGGTCTGAATAGGGTTACCATAAAACTCCCTATTGACCAAAAGTTAAGCAACATCGTCTCTATAAACATATCCGAATATGTTTTTGGGGCCTATAAATCCTTAATACCCTATATGTACTTAAATCTGGAAATATTTATGAATCCAGAACATAAGTACCTAAGTAATGATATGTAAACGCGGAATTGGCCACGATGTCTAATTGCTGTGTTCGAAGTTTCAACTTGTCACGTTTGTCTTGCAGATAAGTACCTGGACTACTTAAGAACCCCCTTCGTCATCTTTTTAAAGGACAAACTACAACAAACAGTGTTCATAGCTTTACACATCAGAATATGTGTATTGGGGTCTTCTGTATCACCAAGAACCGAGGAATATCTCATTCTTGTATTTTACATCGGATTGTTGATCTCTGAGTTTCAACAATATCATACGTCTGAATCCAAAGTTTATTTGCGGTAAGATGGCAACGCTAAGACCTGTAATCAAATAACTAACTTTCCCGTATAACGCTTCCTCAGACTTAACTGATAATGGTCAATGACAGAATGTCTATTAATTGCGAGTCAGAGAAGCTCTTGAAACCAGACTTAGGTTATTACGGCAGTGTTCATCGGTCTGACTCTGACTATCTAACAATGACGCGTGGGCTCCCCAACTAAGCGTAAGTTTGAAAAGAACTTTCATAAGAGGTCCAAATATTCAGCAGTTGTCACAAACCTGAAAAGAAATTATGTATGACTACAGTTCAAAGGGTTAAAACCATACGTTTTTTTTTTACCTCAAAACTATTATCTCTTCTGAAGCTACAGGGGTGGTTAGAGGGAGATTTGGATTAGCATTTTTGCGCATCCTCTGTCAGATCATCTAGACATCTAACTGTTCTTCAGCAATACAAATAAATATATTATTCTGAAAAAGTAAAAACTAAAAACAGTTTTCACTTCAATTATAAGAGGTCTAAGAGTGATGAGTCCAACATTTATGCTTTAAATTAATTATGAAGATTACATATTATGTAGTTTATGACATTTTGCTTTCCACGTTTTGCTGATCGAAAGGTAGTTTTTGTTTTCTCTTGTACTGTTAATGCATGCATCAGTCAATTCCAGCTGCGCCCAGACCCCCCCCCCTCCCCCCCCCGAGCATTAGTATTTTTTGGCCTTGGATGGAAAATTCCTGGGGTGGGGACTCTTGAGCTGTCAAATCCCCCGGGATGGGGACCAAAAAAGAGGGCAAATGCCCCTTCCTCCGTCAACACTGCAACATTTTTCATTGATTGCACAGTCGAATAGTGCCGTTTTAAGCATTTAAATGTGCGAGTTTTTGTTTCAAGTAACGTCTTACTTTGTAATAGCGCTAGAATTCTAATTAAGACTTCACGCCGCGACGACATGCACCAGTTTATGGTTTTAGTATTGATATAAAATTATTGACATTGAAATTAATGGAGCGCTGTGAAGTTATATATTATGAATAGGTTATAAATATGAAAGGTTGTTCTTTAAATAATATCAACAGAAATTTGATTCACGTCGATAGCTCCCGGTTTTCGCTATGTCATTCTGGCTTGATAAACAATGAAGAAATGCATGCATAAAATCGAGAACATGCCTTTACAACCCCCTGTCCTTGACAGATGAGCCAATCTGCTTTTTTCCAGTAATATCCTCTGTGTAGTTATATTCTGATAGGAAACCGCGTGCGTGTCAAAAGCTCGGAAATAGTCCCGGGGTTGGCAATTGCCTGGTCCCCGGGCAGCGTAAAATTTGCAAATGCCCCACCCCTTGGAATGAAAAGGTGGCAAAATGTCCCGCGGGAGCTGGGCGCAGCTGGAATTGACGATGCATGACGCCCGACTTGCCGTGAAATGTTTACTTTGCTTATGATAAAATACTACTTATTTTTGAAGTTGTTCTTAACAAAATACTTCTGAGTCTTGTCTGTCTTCTCCAGAAATATGTGGAACTATGTGGATGTCATTACCCTCTCCTGTCACGCTATCATATTTGTCCTCAGAGTTGGGTCCATCATTAAAGGTGGAGATCCCTACCATAACAGACTACTGGAGGCGATTAACTATCTCTACGGTGTAAACACTCTGCTCCTAGTCTTGAGGTTTTCAAGCATACTGGAAATAAACAAAACGGTTGGACCACTTCAGTTGGCTTTGTTCAGAATGATCGTCGACCTTATGATCATTTTAGTTCAGTTTGTGTTTGTAATTTTGGCTTTTTCTGTTGCCATCACAATGATCTACACCGCCGAGATGTCTTATTTGACGCCAGCGCGAGAGGAGGAAAGCAACCGGACCCAGGTTAAAAGGTGAGGCTTGCGCATGTTTGTTTTTTCCTTTTTTTCTGTCGCTGCTTTCAGCTAGTTCTTTTTTTAACCGGAAATTAACAGATGTGTATCTTTACTAGTTATTTTATTTTATTTTATTAACTTATTCTTTCTAAACTTTTTTTTTTTAGCTTTTGTGCGACTGGGTCCTCGTCTTGGTAAGTTCTTTACTCACGTGATAAAAAATACACAACACGTCTTACCAAGTTTAGACCTAGGCTTTTTAAAGGGCTCTGGAATGAATTCATTAACCCGCAGATCAGGCGATGCATTTCAGTTTTAATCCTGCCCCTCTTGCCTTTATTCGCCGGAAAAAAAATGCTTAAAAGATGAACGTAAGTATCTTCCAGGAACTGGCAATTCCTTTTTACCTCTTCGTGTATCTTAGCACTGATTTTCCTTTTAATATGATAACAGTTAACCTATCATTGTTAAAATCAGTTGATAAGTTATTTCTTGAAAACGTGCGTAATTGTCAGCTAGTGTGGAAATATATAGAATGACCGATGGACGAAAGACCAACTGCAGAAATTCTATAATGAAAATTGAAAGAAAGTATGCATTTGCCCAAATATATCCTCTTTCCTATGGTTATAACGTTGACTTTCTTAAACGATGCATGTCAGTACCTTCCCCTAAAAAGGGTTAATACCGCTGAAGTACTAGTTCCCTGACAATTTCAACATATTTTATCAGTGCTATTTTTTATTGCATAGCTTATTTAAAGCATCTACCCATCTTGTATGGTCCGTCTTTGGCCTGACGAATCTGGAGACACTGGAATCCCATGACATCTGGTCAAATACAGTCGTTGGTATCCTGTTTGTAATGTTTCTGGTTTTGTCTGTTATTATGCTGATCAACATGCTAGTCGCTTTGCTGACCAACACCTACAATAAAGTGGAGGTAAATAACTTTGCCCGTAACTTTTGATCAAGTAACTTTTATTGTATAGGTTTTGCCGGCTATTGCTGTCTCTGTTGTTCCTCCAAGGGGCGTTTCAGTATCTGCGTTTGGCCTGTGCTGATAAGTAGTATAGGGCGTGCCGAATTAAACCTTTTTACGCGTGGAATCTCATTAATTCATCAAAAACCCATCAACTACTCATGAAGCAGAACCTTGATTATTTGACCCAAAAATAACTAGAAAATCTTCCCAACGGGTTAATCCACCTAAAAATAACACATGACTTCATATTAATGAGATTCCACCGCATGACTTCACGGGCGTTTACAGGACCCTATCGTTAATGTATCCTCCGCGAAAAAGGTTTTAAAATTCGGTTTGTCCATGTTCATCCTATACTGCTGTTTCAGAAAAAATTAGAAGCGAGATAAGAAGGAATTTTGCCATTGAACAGGACAGAAATTGTGGACTCTACGTTGGGAGATTCGACTGTGAGTGTAATTTTAAAGGGACTATGTCTCGCTTTTTGCTATCTTGTCAATTAAAAAGCTAACTAAAGACTATTTTCCAACCAATCGAATTCCAAAAATAGTGGTTCAGCAGGCACTAGAACTGTCTGCTCTTTGTTGCAGCCGATGACAAAGAGCAGATTTTACTTAAAACAGTAATATCCTTGTGACAAAGACCCTCTAAGACTTTACAAGAACTGAGAGTTACTTAGAAGAGTGAAGGCAAGACGTCGAAAAAACAATCAAATATGTCTATTTTTATTGACTTGACACCCACAGGAGATAGTTAAAGCATCTGGGTCCCCTAATATGCACTCTTTAAAACATATGATGTTGCGTTTCCCAGGATAAAATCCTTTAAATGGTTTACGGAATACGGAATTGAGTGAATTTTTTAATCAGGGAACATTTCTTTTTGGTTATGTTTGTTTTTAGACTAACGCAGATGTGGAATGGAAATTTTCTCGCGCAGTAGTCGCTGATGAATATAGAAGATATCATCCCATTGTTGTTCCTTTCAACATCATCACTTTCCCTATCTCTCACTGTTATATCAAGAAGTACGGAGACAGCCGAGCAAAGGTTTGAAGAGGCTGCAGATAATTTCCTAACCCTGAATCAGTCGTAGCTAATGAATATGTATATACACGATGTCATCCTATTCCTTTCCCTCACTAATATTAATGTACTATATACTTACGGCTTCTTGTGGCATGACATCTCGCCCCAAGGTGAATAATTTAGACATTTTCCTCCTCTCCGAGCGTATTACGTCTTCACACTCTTTTCGCCCCTTTCGTTGTAAGACCTCCCTTCTGATAATTATTGCACAGAGGCCTTAACATGACAAACTGG
>OZ037996.1:41613877-41963877 GCA_964035705.1 Porites rus
CATTTAAGCTTAAGCTTATATTGAAACAGGCCATTTTACTTAAATTCACTCATTTTCAATTGTGCATGGAGAACAAACAGCTAAGATTACTTATAGTTCTTGGATTACCTCATATCCTCACCGTCTTTTATGTTTTTAACAAACGTTTTCACTAAAAAGCTGATACTTCGTTTTCGTTGTCATTTTGCGATAAGTGTGTAGCGGCAAATTTTAGCATTTTTGAAAGATTTAAAATAAAAAGGCCGCCAAAATGATGAATGTCTCAGTATGTATATAATAAACACAATACCACATGGAAAGTGCTTTGTATGGTATTTACGCACTCGTTGTTTTTGTATCAGAAATCTTACTCGTTCGCTGAACTCACTCGTTCGATTTCTGATACGTCAACAACTCGTGCGTAAATACCGTACGCCAGCACTTTCCATGAAGTATTCTCTATTTTTTTGATAAATATACACCTCTCTCGGTAAAAACGAAACTCTTTTAGCATATCGGAAGGCTGGGATGTAGATTGGATAGTTGTGACTGAGAGTGTTTTGCAAGGCTTTAAAGATTCTGTTTAATTCCTGTTTATTTATAGTTCAAGCAAAAGTGGACCATTTGCAAAAGAACGTGAATGAAATCATGGTAAAGCTTGATGCAATACTAAAAAACGTAGGGAGAGAATCCCAACTTCGGGTAAGCAGAGTTTTTCAGGTCATGCCGTCTAGAAAGACCTTTTTCCGATGAACGAGGAAGAAGCTCCTGAATTGCAGTGTGCCATTCCCTTAAAAGCCTTGCGCAGTAATTAACGATCGCATATCTTTTTTCTAATTTTACTGTAGGACCAGAAATCGATGTAAATTCAAAGAAATTTACAGGAGGCTGCGATTTCCTACCATTCGGCTGTTTGACCGGAATTGAGAAGAAAGACATGGTAGACCATACAAGACAAAGGGGCTCAAGGATGCCATTGATAAATAAATCACTAAATTAATATAACATTGATTTAAAATAATGAAACAAACGCAGGTGCCCAATTTGTTTAATCCCCAATTTTCACATTTTGTTTAACGGCCCTTTAAACCATGAACTTTAAAAAGAATGTATAGTTACGTATCTATCTCGATTCCCGGCGCGTATTGCACATCAGCATCACCTTGGTTACAAAACCAGGTGTATAGGTGTTTAATTTGTCTTTTTGTCATCAATGTTGGGATAGCCCCAGCATTTCAAGGGTTTTTCCTTTGTACCTACTGCGATTTTATTTATACAGGCATGCAGAAACAAGGGAAGACCTCTTAAATTCAAACGTAGCTAGTCAAGTCTAATAATTGACTCCATTTTTCTCAAATAACGTAGGGTCGCCGCGATCTATCCTGCCTAGCTGGCGGGATTCTTGTGCCCGGGGATACTTTCTTGCTAATCCCGCCAGTACGCAGGCTAGCCGTGATCGAGCGCTTACTTGAATAACAGTCAGAAATCAAGTTATATTGAAAAGTATTTCGCGCCTCAGTTTCTTCCGTTTGACAGCGTTCAATATATCTACTTGTTCAAGGTGTGGTTTAGCCTGCGAGCAAGCTCTCCTATTTGGTCGAGTGAAGCGAGTCTCGCGAGAACGCGCGAGCGAGCGGCAAAGCCCAAATAGGAGAGCTTGCTCGCAGGCTAGGTGTGGTTAGCCTGCGAAAACGTCCGTTTCTTCTCGCTCTTCGCCGCCGGGGACATTTCGCGAGGAGGAACGTCTGCGACTCAGCGGCAGAAATTCCATACTGATGACGCAATCCAATTCCTCCGCGCGAAACGTCCCCATCGGCGAAGAGCGAGGAGAAACGGATGTTTTCGCAGGCTACGGTGTGGTGTATATTTGCCTGGACATAACACTATTAATCTTGTTCACATCATTTGCTAATGCTGTTTTGCGTGATTGTCAACTTTGATTCGGCAAAAACATTAGAGCGAAGTTGTTGTAAACCATAGCTAAAGGTTTGCAAATGTAGCTTTGACGCGCATTAGATCAAACACCCATATTGTACCTTTCTGGGGAAAAACACTAGGACTGTCGTCACCCAGGGCCAGCCCATCTGATACCCTTGCCAATTACTTCGTTACCTGTTTAGTTCAACTTTACTGGTAATTACTACCTTTGACGCGAAACAAACAGGGGAGCCCAACGACGGTTTCCTTCCAAATTCATGGAAACACTTTTCAGGTGAATAACTCTACGACTGTCACTCAGAGCCGGCACATCTGATACCTTTGCAAATTAGTTAGTTGTCAGTTCAACTTTACTAATTACTACCTTTGACGCGAAACAAACAGGGGCGCCCAAAGACGGCTTCCTCCCAAATTAATATTCATGAAAGGCCTTTTTAAGCTATCCAGAGTATTTTCAGACGTCTAGTAAGAAGTACATTCTAAACGGCGCTATAAAATTTGTGAGATCTGAACCCGGAAATTTTAGGTTTCCTTTTTCCTACGAAAAATGGCCTAACCTGGGGTGTGAAAGTTGAAAAATTAACCTTCTGAAAATCGCAGATTTTTTTAGATAAGCTTCGCAAATTGTACACTGATGGAATGGTCATCGGGTAATAGGCAAATATTTGCTTCTCCGAACAGATAATTTACAGAAAACAGTCGTTGGGTGCTCCTGAACAGAGGTTAATAGGTTTATTAAGTTAACACATTTTGTAATGTATGTAAGACTCTGATGTGGCCCTGTTGCTGAAACGATGGAAAGCGCTATCCACCTGATAAATCATTGTCCATGCTATCCACTAGATTAAGATTTATCCAGCTGCAGTGTATAGCCTTATCCAGGTTTTGAGCGACTGGGGCCAAATCTATAAACGTGTGGATGTCTTGAAAATTTCCATAAGTAGCAGACAGCTGGACCTATCTAGTAAACAAGTAAAAAAGGCAAAACATAAATAAAATCAGCTGTTGACTAAATAGTGTGTTCTTATTAGACTTTTTAATAGCAAAGTCAGTTAGGACGACTCTTCCAGGTCTCCCTGTCCAACATAGCTGTTCTTAGCTCTTCCGCGATTTCCTCACTAAGCAAGTGTAAAGCTCCTCGACGACTTTGAGAAATCACCCCGCGTACAAACGAAGAGCGTAAGATAAACACTTTACTTTAAAGAAATTTAAAACAACAATTGGTAAATCCGTTGTACCTGTTCAGTGATATTTTTTTCAACGAAGGGCACAAATTATAAGAAGAAACAAGAAAGTTAAGAACTATGGTAAAATGAAAGACAAGAAGAATTTAACAAAAAAAAGAAAGCGCGAGATCGTTATTTCAATTGGCATAATTATAATTCAAGCACTTCCACTGGAAGAATCTCCAACTTACCGCGAAAACAGGCTCTTTTACCTTTAAATAGAAATCCCTTGGAAAAATGGCTTAAAGGCAAAGAAGACGTTGACTCTCCTTTACATAACAATATGGAACTTGGCATAAAGCAAAACATGGCGATCTTCGACTATTTTAAGGATTGTGATTGGTATCAGTTGAGCACATTTGGGGAACAAACCGATCCGAACGTGTACTTCCCCTCCCTTCCCATTTTTTTTCACGGTTTTCAAACAAAACCCTCTCCCCGTATACCAAATCTTTTTCAAACAATTGTCTTGATTAAATTTCTTTCTTTTTTTTTTTATCAGTGTAGCCTACGTGGCAGGCGTTCGAAAGGGAAGTGGGGAGGGAATTTAGGCGCTTCTTACGCGCCTGGAATCCCCTTCCTCTTTCCTTTCAAACGCATGGCACGCACGCTATTATCAATAATGGCAAGGTTATCATCTCTCTACGCCTTAGGAGCATGTTCTCGTGGCAGTTACGGGCGTTCTCGTGTAGCAAATTCGTAGAACTGATCTGAATAACGGAATTATCTGAAAGAAGTTTTGACTTTAAAAAGTGGAGTTACATTAATTAACCAATTGTGCCGTTTTTTCACTGAGCTATCCATTATTTCCTTCTGTTCCATTCCTTGCGTTTCTATTTTTTATTGTTTTGGAGGGGTGTGGGGAGGTGGGAAATGCGTAGTCTACTATGGACTACTTTTTTCTTTTTTAAAATGAACGTTGATATTACATTATACCAAAAGACACACAAATTAAAGGAAACGAATGAACGACAACTCATTCTGCTGTCGGTTACCTAGTGTTCTAACATTTACAGGAAACTAAATTCAAGATGATCAGCGTTGCATGGGGTCTATGATTCTTTTTGCCGACCATTCTTATAGCAATTTTTTCGTATGTTTGTTTCTCGTTTGTAACAGGCCATTAAATTGTAATAAAGAAACAAATAAATAAAATAAATAATATTGATACCAATTTATTTACGTCGCGCCCAAACAGCCTATCAACTTTTTTAGTTTTTTTTTGGATGGGGGAGAGGGTGACTGTACACAGGCTAGCTTGGAAGACGTTTTTATTATTTGTGTTGAGGAAATTTCCTCGGTTTACGTAATCGTCTTTAAAAGTTCATCACTTGGATATAGTTTTAAATAAGCGATCATAAATTGTAGCCTTGATTGAAAAACTGACTTCAAAGTTCCCCACTTGTCGCGTACATCTCAGTACCCGTAAGTCGAAATACAAAATCTCAAATATAGGTTTGGTTAGTCAAGGAAAAGGAGTTATCCAGGCGCCTAGATGGTATGAAAGAGACCACGCCTTAGGACGAGCATATGAGTTTGGATCGACCAACACGTTCTATCCGTCTACTTCTGGTTGTTCAAAAGCTGTATAGGGCTATACACTGGATAAATCAACTGGTTGTCGTACTACTTATCCGCTGGATAGCGATTTATCCCACGGTGGATAGCGCTATACAACTTTTGAACAACCGGGGCCTGAAGGTTAGAAAGGCTAAAGATCGTCTCGTGGACAAACTTCGATCTTAAATTGACCGAAAACACATATCCTTTTGACAAAGGCCCTTCAACGCATGGCTGCAACTTCCGCCGTAACTGACGAATGACTTCACATATAATCAGTTGCAAACGGTTGAAGACAAGACCTTCTACAAATTTGTTCTAACACTGGCCTAAAGATAACACATTATAAAAGGTGGGTTTAGTTATTTAAATATACAAATTTTATTTATTATGCAACCATCGACCTTTTACCACTAAATTTGACGTTGGATTCACGTTAAGCCTGACCAAACTCAAGTCTATTTTCTTTATTTGAAGTAAGAGTGTCCGTACTCGCACTTAGCAGTCATTTTTAACATTACGTTTAATCGTAGGTCCGGATGAATATTATACCAATGAATGAATCGGATGACTCAAGCGAAGACGAGGAGCAAGTCGACACTAAGATACCAAGGATCGCCAAGCGGGTTCAAAAAGGTAACTGGCAAGAACGAAAGCTGGTCTAAGCTAATAATTATGAACCATAATTTTAAGATAAATCCTAAGACGACACGTACAAATTACTTTAAATTTTGATTTTTCAAATCGCTTCATAACAGACTGAAATAGTATTCCATTAAACGTTATGAATGCACCTTCATTGCGCAGTTTAGTTAAGTCCTATCTATTAGATCATTTGTGTCAATTTTAAATCAGGTGTTACGCGTGAGTGACAAGTATGCAATTCAATTAGGTTAGCTTTGGGCCGTTGTTAAATTTTACTTCTTAATTTTTAGTATGTTTATTAAATATTGGAGAATATTCTTGGTATGGGAATTTAGTTTTTCCCAATTATTCTCCAGTCATGCACTTTTTGTATTTTCTGTAATTTATTTACTTGTATTCAGCATGACAAAGTATTATTAAACTTAAACTTAAACTTAAACTTAAAGGGACTAAGACTAAATATCCTAACGATTCTCTAAATTAGGGCGCACAGTTAGAACAAAAAACTAAGATCAGACTTCAGCTATTTGGAGCTTTAATCTGAGGAGACGAAAATCTATAAAGCAAAAATCACAGTATATGATTTTATCCAACAGAATGGATAGACGTTTTGCCGTGTGAAGGCATTATTCGAAAAACATAACACAATTTGACTTCGAACCATGAGGTGTTCAATACTTCTTCATTAAGTTCTTATCTTATGAAACTAGTGATCGATAATTAGGATCTAGTTATCCCTGTTTTTCAAGGAGAGGCGTGAATCTTTTCCATTATTAGAAGTTTAAACTGTCCAACGCGCTTTGGGGCGGAAAATTTCCCCTTACAAACCGAACAGTCTGTGGCAATATCAAAATGAATGAGTTTACGGAGACAATTATAACAAAAGCATGCATAGACATAATTCACACAAACGCATTAAAGGGAACGGTTTCATGGTTCAGCGTATGCGCATTAATCAAAATGCTGTTTTCTGCCGGGACAAGCTGTATCATCTATGTAGGCTATATGATCATGTCATAATGTTGTCAAAAAAACAATGTGCACACTCCCCTGGCAGTCATTTGATCAAATTATGCGCAAATAGCTGTAAATTTATCAACCATGGAATAAAACCTTTGGGTCAACAATAAATTCAACGTTGGTGGTATGCGCATATTCCACTAATTTGTTCCGCGATGTTAGTACTCCTCCATCCTACTTCAGGTTTCTCTGAAATACATTTCTACTTTGAAATACACTCTGAGATCGTCGAGATACATGTGAGTGGGATTATTAACCGATAGAATTAATAATAAGTTGGAAAAAGTAATTAAATTAATGAGCATGCGCTGAACCGTGAACCTGTCCCTTTAAAGCTCGGCGCATCCTATCCTATGAAGTTATATGATTATCAATTTGAAGAAGAGAAGCGATGCTCATACAAGCCTTCCTTATCCTTGCATCCCAACAACAGGTGCCGTTAAAGTAATAAACTTCCCCAAGTTTTAGAGAAAGCATGTTCATTCAAAGGAGGATGAAGGTTTCTATGTCTCGATTATTTTGTTGCTTTCACTTAACGACAACAACAATACTCCAGCCAACCATTTATTTGCTAAATAAAAGAGTTTACAACAACAAAATGAATTAACCGCATGCCGATCAGAAAAAAAAACTACTCAGAATAGTAGCTAGAAACTATTAGTAACGAGCTGATTAACAACCTCTTAAGGCTAAAATTTCTGAATTCCAAATTCGACTTTCGAATTTTCAAATAGCAATCCCACATAAACAAGCAAATAAAAAAAAAACATGCAAAAAGAGTCTTTTGTATGAAAAGTCGAAGGGGCTCTTATGAACGTTAGGTTATTGGACAGCGTTAGCTTATTGAATTAAGGGCAGGCATAAGTCTCGTGAATTACTTGTTGGATAGTGACCTCCTGAGTATGTGAGCAGTCCCAAGGAGGACATTCCTCTGAAGCTCTGTTATTCCGATATTTCCTGGGATCTTACTGATGTAGTTTTCAGTCTCCTTCTTGACAAACCCGAGAGCACCAATGACCCGACTAGGACAGCTGTTGTTTTTAGTCAGTTTGCATGTTTCCTCAATTTCTATTTCGAGATCCTTGTACTTCCAAAGTTTTTCTATCGTTTTTAAAGAAGTTTTTTTTTTTTTTTTTCATTGGGGATAGACATATCAATGAGCAGGCTATGACTACTATGTCTGGGCTGATGGCTTGATATCTTTGTCTATCTGGACTGGTATATCCCAGAGTACAGTCACTATTATTATTATTATTATTATTATTATTATTATTATTATTATTATTATTATTATTCTTATTCTTATTCTTATTCTTATTCTTATTCTTATTCTTATTCTTATTCTTCTTCTTATTATTATTATTATCATTATTATTATTATTATAATAAAAAGAATCTTTATTACAAAACCTCAATTAAAATCCTATTTACAATCAACCTGTTGTTACAAAAAATCTAATTAATTCATCAAAACACTATCCACAATTCCATCTGTTACAAAAGAAACCCCTCGTCCTTCATTAGAGAACAAAAACAATCCTACATATTATAAGTGAAGATAGAAAAAACTATTCATTTACAAATTCTAAAAAATAGAAGTAACTTAACCTTACATAAAAGAAGAGGAAATAGATATAATTTATAATAATTATTATTAAATTATTGTTATTATTATTATCATTATTATTATTATTATTAAATAAGGTAAATTAAGTGCTTTTTAAATCGACGGGAATTGTAAATAGTGTTTTGAATGAATAGTTTTTCTTTTTTTCAAGCGAATTAATTGTAAATAGGATTTTAATAGTTAGCATTGTTGTCAATAAAATTATTATTATTTTGAAATTAAAAATTATTATTATTATTATTATTATTATTATTATTATCTCGCCGTATAAAACTTTGGAATGCTGTCCACATTATGAGTAGTATAGGGCGCATAACGTAGCCTACAGCACTTGAAAAGCTATACTTAGAAGTAAAAAAAAGTTCGATACGAGACCTAGTACAATCCTAATATACATAATGATATGAATCTCTCAACTTAAAAAGCCAATTTAGAATATCATTAAATTCTTATACACTGTAAAACCTACGTAAAGACATGATGATATAATTATCTCTACTGGAAGCCCATTTAAAAAATTATTCTGTTTTTGTACTCTCATTATCTCTTATAAACCTAAACGAGGCCATCATAATGGGGTTATCTCTACTATAAAGCCTGTTTAGAATAATATTAAACTCTTAAAATCTACGTAAAAACATCAGTAAAATACAGGTTTTGCGACACTTGTGTTTCTGGATTTCTGGAGAAAAAATACCCTAAAATCTGACGTCCTTTGCGCCCTAACTAAGTATTTATCTTAAATGTTCTGGCAATGTTCAAAGTGTTTGAGATGACCGACTTCTGCATCTGCTCAAGTACGCCCCGCGCGTGCTCTCGCTCCTAGTAGCTTCCTACCGACGGTTTGGCGGCACATACGCGTTAGGCCAAATAAAGAGAGAGAGTGCCCCCGGCTACCAACATAAGAGTTTAAGTGTTGAAATGGCCAGGGTCGGGTTGCCAAAAACATCTTAAGATTAAGGGAACTCGTAACTATTATTTCAAAACAACAGGTTATTGTTCCAGAACAAAAGTTAAGAGCTCTCTTATCTTAAGAAGGGTTTATGCAACCTGGCCCAGAGTCATATCCTATCCTGAGCTTCGCTAATCTGCAGGAAAAATTTTGTTTGCAACATTGTAGCCGAGTCGAAAATTAGAGGCATTCTTATGAACATTGAAACCGCTTCTGAAGACGAAATAGAAGAGGTTATCACCGCCGCTAATTTGTGCTGCTGTAAAAATCCAGTTACAATATCTTTTGAGGTTAGTCAATATCACTCCTCTTATATAGATGCTTATAAGACTTATAAAATTAGGTGAGACACTTAGGCCGGAAACCCTTATTTTTGGACCAAACTGAGGCCCAAAGGGCCCCAAAAAAAACATTTTGAAGACTCCCCCCATATCTCAGAGTCTGGATGACCGCCTCCTCCTCCTCCAGCCCCTCCCCCCCCCCCCCTTCCGACACTGGTCCCTCACTGCCCCCTCTTCTCTTTATCAATGCTGTCCTGCTTATCAGAGACCTGTGGGGATCAAATCTGTTTGAAAGAACGAAACATTTTGAACTCATTTAAACCGGATTCATCACTATCCAACATTTTTAAGGCGGCCGACTCAACAAGGCGTTCAGGCAAAATCCAACATTCGTTTTCACGGCCTAATATCGGACACTTGTTTAAGGAGATGTGTCGCGAGATTCAGCCAAATTAGAAAAATTACAAAGTGCCCGTTAAATTAAGAGAAACATAAAAATAACCGCTTAAACCTTTAAAGGAACGTTAAAATAACGTAACAGAAACAACAGATTTAACGGATGGGTAAAACTGAAGAAGATTGAAACGGACTGAAATAGAGTACCGAAGTGATGACGTCATAAAAATGAAATTTGTGAAATTTATGGGATTTGTTAAGATATTCTAAAAGAACAACATCCAAGACGCCTACTCGCCAAAAATTAGTAATTCGGGGCAAATTGTCTCTGAGATATTAGCCCAGTTATGCTGTGACGATTCCATACAAATCCTTCTAAATTTGGCTTGGTTCATAAGATTAGGAACCAGGTAAGATTTAGAAGGATTTGTATGGAGTCATCGGAGCATAACTGGGCTAATATCTAAGAGACAATCTGCCCCAAATTGCTAATTTTTGGCGAGTAGGCGTCTTGGACGTTGTTCTTTCAGAATATCTTGACAAATCCCATAATTTCCCAAATTTCATTTTCTATGACGTCACACTTCGGTACTCTATTAGGATTTTTGAAAACTGTTCAGCCTAACAGTTCTTCAAAGTTGATCCCTGCTGCTTGCAACTTCAAAAATAATGCTCGGGAGACATATTTCATCGTCTCGGATCTCCGATTTTGTCATTTACATGTATTTCTAATTTCTTTGCTTACTTTAAGCTCCATAGCGATTGAGAGCGAATAATTGGCAAAATTAAACAAAAATGAACTGGACTGCCGTGACACAGCCCCTTTGATGTCTGTTTTCTTTTTTCTTCTTTTTTTTACTTTCCAGATTTCAACGAAACTTAGGGAACAGTCATATTTTCGAGACGAGAGTAAAGTATTCTTTACTAGGCTAGCGGAGCAGGTTGAGGATTTTTCTGTTACTCTTATGGATCAGATCAGCAGGAAAGAGGAAAAATCATTTAAGCATGATGAAAGCAATGATATGGATACTTACGCGTCCTTACTTGATCGTATTACCGAATCAG
The DNA here is from genome assembly GCA_964035705.1 of Porites rus. NCBI lineage: Eukaryota > Metazoa > Cnidaria > Anthozoa > Scleractinia > Poritidae > Porites > Porites rus. The sequence continues at coordinate 41,624,567 of OZ037996.1, forward strand.
CTATTCGCTTTAAACAGAAAAAGGTATTAATCGTATGATGGTCTATCGGCATTTCAAAGTCAAAGACATTCAAAAAATGTAATTCACATACCCGAGCTGATACATTAGTTTTCTGCAGCAGTATAACTCTTACTACCCTGCGAACAGAGTCTCCTTCAATCTTCCTAGATAAGTCGGGAAGAGGAAGGATGCTCTGCCGACATCCTCAACAATTCATATTGAGCATGCTCCAAATTCAAATTTTTCTGCGACGTCAATCAAACCGTTACCGTAGCACCCACTGTGTTTGTCAGCAAATGTAAATATCAGCGGGAACGTACCGGTTCGTACCCTTCCGTAGCTGTGTTTCCTCTGGATTTGGAAGCTCTATAGGAACAATTTCACCTTTGGAATCTAAACTTGCTATGTTTCAGTGTAAAGAAGATAAAAAATCTTAGAGCTAAGGTAAAACTTACGGTGCTTTTCAAAAACAAAGCATCTAACCTTGAAACACAAAAACACACAAAACGGATCGAAATCCACGAATCACAAATCACGAACGACGACATTTGTTTCCTAAGAGGTTCGCAAAGGTGAATAAAACGCGAGAAAGCGAAGAAAGCGCCGCTTCTTCAGATTTTTGATTGACGTCGTAGAAAAACACAAAATCCAAAGACGTCAGTTGGCATCGCAAGTCGGGTATTATCCACAAACAGCTGTAAAAGCATCGATCATTTAAATGCAACATGGATTCTGTAGCCTCATGATCTTATTTTGAATTAATGTTATCGCAAACACAGAAGAATAAGCATAGATATTGTTTCTTAAATATTATTATTTTTATTCAAAACCCATTTGTTTATTCTTCCAAAACTTCGCGTAACACTTACTGGATTGTGAATCCGTTCACCCAGCAAAATCGACTAAGTACATGGTTAAATCCAAAACAAAATCCATCTCGAACCTGGGTACGTTTTCCACTTTTCTAAAACTGAACGTTCAACAGTTTTCAATCTATAATTTTCTCAAAATTCCCGCACGAAATAGCGGCAGCTATTTGTTTTTCTATGGAGCGTGGGCGCAGAAAGAGTCAGCAAAATTCCAGAATATGCGTGCGTGCACAGATAAAACTGGTTTATCCAGTATAAAACTTTATTATATACATACTGAGAAATACTCACCAAAAAGCTAATTTGTCGTAAATTTTCGTACGCAAATTAGTTCTAGCCAATCAGAGGAGCGAACTATGGTTTTCACACGTGAAAAAAATGATACGTCCAATCAGAATCGCGAATGATGTTTTTTCACGTGTGAGAAGAATGATACGTCCAATCAGAAGCCACAGAGGTGTGTAAGTTTGGCGCCAAAATGCCCACCTTTTATTGCATCTTGCAGCGCCGCTTCGCACACATTCAACGAGAGAAGTTTTACTCAAAGAGTTTTTCTCGCTAAAAAAGTGCAAAACATTTGGGAAATGGAGTGGAATAGTTTCGTTTTTTTCGCTGTCGATAAAGAAAACGGTAAAGAGCCGGCGAAACAACAGCGGAAAGGGATAAACAGAATGAGACGTAAGCTTTTGTTGTGCTTTTTGTCGGAGCCACTTTGCATTTCATTTAAGCTTAAGCTTATATTGAAACCGGCTATTTTACTTAAATTCACTCATTTTCAATTGTGCATTGAGAACAAACAGCTAAGATTACTTATAGTTCTTGGATTACCTCATATCCTCACCGTCATTTATGTTTTTAACAAACGTTTTTACTAAAAAGCTGATACTTCGTTTTCGCCCTTTTTGAGATCAGTGTGTAGCGGCAAATTTTAGCATTTTTGAAAGATTTAAAATAAAAAGGCCGCCAAAATGATGAATGTTTCAGTATGTATATAATAAACACAATACCACATGGAAAGTGCTTTGTATGGTATTTACGCCCTCGTTGATTTTGTATCAGAAATCTTACTTGTTCGCTGCGCTCACTCGTTCGATTTCTGATACGTCAACAACTCGTGCGTAAATACCGTACGCCAGCACTTTCCATGAAGTATTCTCTATTGTCTTACTCATCCAAAAAGCTGGATGATCGGCAGATCAAAGGAACTTGAAGATGTCGGCAGAGTTGCTTCCTCTTTCCCGACTTGTCTAGGAAAGATCGAAGCGACTCTGCTAGCAGGGTAAACTCTTACTAGAATATTGCAAACTGTTGGAGAATTCGAAGTAAAGACAAAGAGTCAGCCACTGGGCCAATTCAGGCGCGTAGCTGGGGTTTGAGAAGGGGTGTTCGTACTGATACGAATATTTCTTAATAGCGGATGAATACTACGAGCGCTAAAGGCGCGAATCTCTAGGAGTTTTTTGGGGCAATTACTCCCCCAAAAAATTTTGAAATCTGGAATACTGGAAATGAATATTTCAAACTCGATCAAGTCTAAAATAACTGGTATTTTTAGCCATAACAAATATACTTCAGTTTGACTTGGAACTACGTACAATGGTGATACATACCGGCTAAGTACATGAAACGTTTTACAAAACTCGACATGTGCTACAAGGCATCTCGGAGCAAAAGCTTAAGCGCCCCAGTTCCCCGGCTCCGCTCTCTTCGTACTTGATATGCATGATAGCCAGTGAGGAAAGCCTACTCTCGCCCATGGTACATCTCATGTAATTGTTTAGCCTTCTCATTGTGCTAATTGAACACTCGCACTTGCACGATATCACGGGAAGAGTAACCGCAATCTTGAGAAGAATGTACAGGTTAGGGAAATCATAAAGATCACGTGCTCTCAAGGACGCAGCGCATGAATCAGGTGTAATTATCCTAGCTTGCACCTTCATCTTCCAACGCTCAAATTCGGCAAAGAAGAGCTGCCGCGAAGGCAGATCATCTTTGTATTGATCTACTAAGTCAGTTAGCTGCTGAGCAGTGATTTGGCTTTCCTGAATTACAGATGGCACTAACCCGAGCAGCTTACTGACCCTCACTAGCTATCATGCATATCAAGTACGATATGCCCATCGATCTGGACGAAGTTGTCAATTTATTTGAAGGCCTCCACCCAAGGATGAACGAAGCGGAATAGTCCTGTTGGGAGTTGATAATTAAGTAGCCCATGTTGTGGCCGCACTATATCCTATTATTATATGTAGACAAAATAATTCCAACATTGAAGATATTTTTCTTAACAGGCGTTCCGTATTTGATAAATAGAGTCTCGAAAGACGAAAGGCGGGGAATACGATTTTGGGGGGACCTAGGTGTTTAATACAAATTGACGTTTGGCGCTGCTTTCAGTACAAAGACAGCGGAGCCGGGAAACTGGGGGGCTTGTGGGGGGCTTAAGCCTTTGCTCCGAGATACCTTGCAGCACACGTCGAGTTTTGTAAAACATTTCGTGTACTTAGCCGGTATGTGTCACTATGTAGGGAAAACAAACTTTGAGTGTCTTTAGTCCTCCATCATTGACCTGTAAAGGGGGTTCGTTCGAACCCTCCAACCCACCCTCCTACGCGCCTGTAATTGCGAGCCAAAGCGTGGGAGTGGGGAGACGACGATAAGGAAACGAAATGGAACTTGTAAAAAGTTTTAAACCAGCCTATTTTAGTAGGGGATGAGAACAAAAGGGTTCTGTAGAAGCCTGTTGTTTGAAGATGCGAGAGGCGAGTCTAAGATGTAAATTTGAAGGAAGTGATCATTTTATGGTAGAATGTTTAACTTTCCAAAAATACCTACTCCGTGGCTTTATTCATCCCTAGTTTGTATCTCATCCGCTGGTGTACAGACTGCTGAACCAAAGGTGGAACTATGGTTTGCCGTTTCACTGTCGTCCAGGGAAAAAATTCAGGGTTCTTGTCTATGTATTTACCATACTCGACACCATTTTCACTCCAGTGTTTCTGCCACTTATCACTTATGCGTTCTACAAGGATCAGGAGGCTCGACGTGGGGAAACTGTCGTACAGGGAAAAGGAAAGAAGAAAACGCTTAGAGGTTTGTACAAGGATCAGGAGGCTTGTATGACTCGTGATGAGGAAATATTCCCTTTATTACCTGATTTAAACTTCATTCATGAACGTAGTGTAACTGCATAAAAAATGTGAAAAAGGAAACCTTTTTGGCAAAGGCATAATGTCGATCCTCATAACATTTTCATCGTTTCAACCATAGTTATTAGAGGAGACTGGTTATGAAAAGCGGCAAACATCAATGATAAAAACAACAGTGCTGCAGTTTATGTTGGAAGCACCCTGAAAGTGCACAATCCTTTATTTTCTGTTGGCAAATTGTTACGGAATAAATTAATGCAACGTTTTTATTGGTCAATACAATCAAAATGATAGGAATTCTTTTGAACGTTGTGCACTTTCAGGTCCGCAAAAACATATAACAAAGGAGTCTGACGGGTTTCATAACCATTCCACTCAATTAACTATGTTTCAACTAATCAAAACGTTTGTCTTACAGATATGTACCTGGACTACACAAAAACCCCATTCATCATCTTTTTAAAGGACAAACTACAGCAAGTTGTTTTCATGGCTTTGCACTTCAGAATATGTATATTGAGCTCTTCTGTGTCGCCACGAATCGAGGAATATCTAGTTCTTGTATTTTACATCGGACTATTAATCTCTGAGGTTCAGCAGTATCGTACTTCTAAGTCCAGAGTTTATTTGCGGTAAGATGTACATATTATAAGATTTGTACCCAAATTACTTTCTCGGGTAACTCTTCCGTAAAGTAGCAAATAGTTATAATTCTTCACACTTTCCCAAGAGAAGTTAGCTCTTGGAAGCGGACTTATATTACTGTCAGTGTTAATCTAACTCTGACTGTAATTGTCTACCCAGGGGAGCCTACATGTCCGGTTTGTAAAGGACAGTGAAGGTGCAAATATTCAGCAATTGCAACAACTTTCTTCAGCAATTAACATAACTCAAATAGCACTAATGTTTCATTTTGATACATGATTCAGTTAATATAGATATATAACAGTTTCATGGCCTATTAAGACCAGTCCGGTATTAGCATCATTATTTAAATTACACAAATATGTACAACGTAATGATTTGGATTCTATACTGTTTTGTTTACGAAGGTAGTTCTTTGACATTTTGTAATGTTCCATGCTTTGTTGGTTGTTCAACTTTCCGTGAAATTTCTACTTTGTTTATGATAAAATGGTAGATATTCGTGTTCTTTGTAGATCTTTGCGACTTAATTCTTAAGTGTCTTGACTTTCCTTTTCAGAAATATGTGGAACTATGTGGATCTCATTACCCTTTCGTGTCACACCCTCATATTTGTCCTCAGAGTTGCAACCGTCATTAAAGGTGGAGATGAGTACCATAACAGACTACTCGAGGTGGTTAACTTTTTTTACGGTGTCAACACTCTGTTCCTAGTCTTGAGGTTTTCAAGCATAATGGAACTAAACAAAACTGCTGGACCACTTCAGCTGGCGTTGTTCAAAATGATCGTCGACCTGATTACCATATTGGTACAGTTTGCTTTTGTAATTATGGCTTTTTCTGCGGCCATCACAATGATCTACACTGCCGAGATGTCTTATTTGACACCAACGCGAGAAATGGAAAGCAACAGAAGCAACGGGACCCAAGTAAAAAAGTAAGGCCAGCGCATGTTTATTTTATTTTATTCCTTTATCCCTCGCGGCTTTCGTCTGATTCATTTTCTAATGGAAAAAATTAACAGATGTATATTTTACTTTTTAGAAATTTAATTTTAGTTTCCTAACTAATTTTCTAAATCTTATGTTTTTAGCTTTTGTGCGAGTGGGTCATTATCTTGGTAAGTTATTTACCTGCTTGATACAGTGTCATAATACACAATAACTATATAAATTTGCAAATTTTAGAATTTTAGGCCTCCGCAATTCACTGACCTGCAGATCAGGCGTTACTTTTTGTTTTAAGCTAACCTGTTCCAGGCACTCAGATAGTAGGGATAATGTGTAAGTGAAAGACAAGCGAAAGTATGAGCACTTGATCCCGTTTTATTTTCGTTTTCTCGCTATCTCCGACCCTGGAACTGGCTAGATGTAAGCCTACCATATACTCGCCTTTGGTCCGCCTAAAAAAATTAAAAAATATTCCTTATCACAATTGATGTTCCTTTTTAATGCTATTATACATAAAAACTAACTTAGCATTGTCCGCAATACGTCCATTAGTGTATGATGTTCAGGTCCTCAGCGTGACGCTGAAGAGTCGAGTATAGAGAAGACAAGTGGGACGTCAAGTTACCATGGAAGCAAAATTTCTGATCTCAACAATTTTTAACAGAGATAGCCTGAATTTCATCCGATCGCTTCGAGTCGTTTTCTCCTCTCAGCAACGTCTGGCGGGGTTAATGCGGTCCAGTGACGTCATCACTACCCGAAAACCGGGTAGTGATTTTGATTGTTTGATTCAGTCTAAACATTCGCATAATTATGCATAATTATGAGAAATTTTAGAAGGATTGTCGCTTGATATTCAGCGGATCACATCCTTGGTAGGTATGCTTGCGTGGAGTTCAAACATTTCGATAATCTTTATCGTAAACAGCAAAATTGCACTCGTCTTCGAAACTGAAATGCTAAATTGAACTGCGAATGAAGAATCATTGGGTAGGTTTTTCATTTAGAGCCGCTTAGTGGTTTCGGCAGTGATTTTGTTTATCCGAAATTGTAGGACAACACTCATCAGGCAACTTCTATTAAATGAATTTAGCGCTCTACGAAATACGTTCTACCCAGAATACAAGTATATATATAGAGTTCTCTTTGAGAGTTCTCTCAAACTTGGAACCTAATTTTTTACTTTTTTCTATTGCATAGCTTATTCAAAACAGCTGCCCATCTTGTATGGTCCGTCTTTGGCTTGACAAATCTGGAGACAATGGAATCTCATGACACCTGGTCAAGTACAATCGTTGATGTCCTCTATGTAATGTTTCTGATTTTATCTGTCATTATGCTGATCAACATGCTGGTCGCTTTGCTCACCAACACGTACAATAAAGTGGAGGTAAATAATTTTGCTGTGCCTTTTTGACCATGTAGTCAGGAGGTAACCTCCATTATTCTGTAATATTCCTGCCTCGGTTTCCTCAGGAGTTTTCTCTGTACTGACCTGAGTCTATCTTTTTGTCGAGGGTCGAGGGTTCCATGTCGAGGGTATTTTTTTTTTTCAAACTTTTTATGAAGAAAATTGTTCTTTAATTAAAATAGTACGTGGACATTCGAATTCGCTTAAAAGCAAATAACCTTCTCTCTTCCTGTGAAGGTAGACAAATTGTGCCTAAAAAAAATATCATAGAGCTTAGGCAGGGGCACCCAACGACTGTTTTCTGTAAAATATCTGTTCGGAGATGCAAAAATTCCCTACAATTTTCTATTACTTGAAAAAGGCTAAAAATTTCTAGATGGCCCTTCAATTCATGTACAGTTTTCGTAGCTTATCTAATAAATTCCCAGCGATTTTCTAAAGTTTAGTTTTTCGCATTTCAGTCCCCAAGTTAGCCTATTTTTCGTAGAAAAAGGAAATCTAAAATGTTCGGATTCGAAAATGCGATGGAGAGCTCGAGAGGAATCAGAAAAATTCTCACTTTCGTAAAACCTAAAATTGCATCTAAAATTTTCGGGAAAATAATACTGAGGCCCTAAGTAATTTCGAAAAGATTCAAGTTGCCCTAGGACAACCGAACAGATACAACTTTTATAGCGCCGCTTAGAATGCATTTCCAGAGATTTAAGTACTCTGGATAAGCGAAAAGGTGTTTTCAATGCATTTAGGAGGAAACCGTCGTTGGGTGCTCCTGCTTAGGCTTATATTTCAGTCACGTCTGCCTCTTCTCAACGTCTTCTCTGCCTTGCTTGGCTGTTCAGTGGGGTAGTTTGAATTTGGATATTTCACCGATTCTTGTTTTTTTTAAGCTATCCCACTGTATGCGACGGAATTGTCGTGCTTTCCATGAAGTAGAAACTCGCCATGAAATTTTAAAATACAAGTCATCGACAATCACCGACACCGGAAATCGGTGGTAGGTACGTAGAAGCGTAGCTAGAGTGGTAATTTGTGCGTTCGAGGTACGAGGACGCAACCCCTAATTTGTGTTGGGTGTTCTGTGCATTATTGGGTGACCTGTGCAATTAATAAGGGAGGTTTTTTTGAGATTTCATTTTCGTTCGCCGTCGTCGTCGACACACATTTGCCTCACTCTGACGCGCTAACTCATGTGGTGATTCTTGTGTCCTCGGCGTTCATCTTTCAAAGCTTTGCTAAGGTCTGATATTCTTCGTAAAGCCAAGGGCACCCAACGACAATTTTCGGAAAAATATCTGTTCAGAAGACGATTTGAGATCTAGAATTTTCGGAACATTTGTTGTAAAATTTCTTGCTTGCCTGCCTCTCCTAGGATTTTCGGACATCTAAAAAATGGTATAATTGCCTATTTTTAACGGATTTTTACCCTTAAAAGGTCACCTAGAATTTTCGGGAGCCTTTTTTCTGGCTAAAATGTTCGAAAAGGTAAGTTTTGATCCCTATAATTTTCGGATCACTTGAATTTCAGCTAGGAAATCCGAACTGATGAAAAATTTTTAGGGGATAAAAATATGCCTATATCTACCGTTTAAATACTAAAATACGTTTAACAATTCTATGTTTAAGTGGTTTGGAACTATAATTCTTGTTGGGTGCCCCTGTAAAGCGTTCATCTTTTAAAAAGTTTGCTGAAGTCGTAAATCGTACATCGATCTGTGATTGCTGAATCGTCCAAAACTTTCATCTTTCAGGAGTTTGCTGTTAAATTTTACTTTGGATGAAGCCTTCATATTTTTCAGCATGGTTCGTCACTGTCTTTGGAAAATGTCTGCGACTACTGGTGTATGCATCAAACCGGGTTTAGTTCGGCGGCCGTTATGCCACAAAGTAAATTTACCGAGTTGTGTAGTTCGGCGGCCGTTTTGTCACAAAGTAAATTTACGAGTTGTGTAGCTCGGCAGCCGTTGTGCCACAAAGTAAATCTACCGAGATGTGAAGCTCGGCGGCGCCATTTGACCATGACTTGTGATATTTTTGGCACCGGACAAACGAACACTTTAACTCTATGTTATTTATTAGGAACAACTTATTAATCAGCCCGCAGTAGCGCCACTCTCGAGTCACTGAAATCAACACGCTCGACCAAATTACTGGAAAAGTTATTGACGTGAGCCGCACACACGTTCCATTGAAGGCTTTGATAGGGTTAGTGCGAAGTTCGAATTCAGATGTGAAAGCTTTTAAACCAGTAAATTCAATGTAATTCATTTTGTCAACGAGTTTACGACTGGATCCTGTTAAAAATAACAGAGAAAATTATTCGAAGAAATGTTTTTGAAGAAAGAAAAAGAATCCCGGGTTAAGGACTAATCGGCCTTTGAGAAACTGCGCCCTGTAACTCGCGTCAGTAAAACAAAATGTTCTATTTACACGTCCGACGCTGGCCAATGTCTCCTCCGATTAACAGCACTTGACACCGAACCATACGATATCTTTTGAAAACGTGCTTAAAATGATACACAGTTTAAATAGAGGTTTCGCTGTACGCAACCCTTACGTTCAAAATATGTCATAATCATATTTATCTACATCGCAACCACCCTTCCGCCCCAACAAACATATCGAACGCACTCTCCTAAGCTCCGATTACTCCTAGTAAATACCGGTAGATGGTTGATGCTATCACCCGAGTCGCGCCGCAATAATAAACTCCTTCAATTACCAACGTTAATGTTCTGCAGCTTAAAAAGTATATCGATGCAAAAATTTGAAACACCCTGAAACACAAAAGGAACGCAAAACCAACACTTATCGGCGCAGTTGTTGGCGGCAGTGGGATAATAGGAAGTCATGTGGCGAAACTAAGTTTGTACACATCTTTATCCCTAGTGTGCATTTCAAACAGAAATCAGAGGTGTCTGCGCAAAAAACTTTCGTCACAACGGCTTCAGCGATTATTTCCTATTTTGCACGAAAAGGGGAGCTTTTATTCGCGAACAGCGATCAGATCGAAGCAGACGATTACGCTAACTTTCAATAAAATAATAATAATATGTTTCGTTTTTCATCGCCTCCATCTCATGATGAAGATGGGTCGGTCCGCCACCTAGCCAAAAACAGGGAAAAGTTGGAAGGGTTGGGTTAGGGCCTACCCTTTATCGCTAATTTAGCCGCATATCCTTTATTTGCTATTTTGTAATTCCTGCTTCCACAGGTGGCCAAGCTCATTTTGACAGTAATATATCAGTTAAATCAGTTTTTTAAACTTTTTTACGACGTTTTTTACTATATGGTGGCTCGTCAACAGAGCAGAAGACGTTCTTAGGCAGTCACTCATATTGAGAAACCTGTTATCAAGTAACGTGTTCTGTTCCCCCTCCCCAGCCAACAAGTAGAACTAATATGGATGGAGATGTCCACGCGCCATTTGTTTTTTAAATTCTTCTTATTTGTTTTCCATTTGTTTTCCATTTTTCAAAAAAAAAATTTAAAAAAATGTTACCCTCGACCCTCGACATGGTACCCTCGACCCTCGACAAAGAGATAGACTACTGGGGTTCACTTATTTAATAATAGGATTAGGAGAAAACAGAACACAAAATTGCCGATTCTTCGATGGCCGGGAGATTCGAATGAGAATATTGTATTAAACATGTATTTTCCTAGCATCGATCGAAAAAAACGTTAACGCACTTTATTTTATATAATTATATATTTTCCTCGACCCTGAATCGAGACAGTTATGGTAGATACACCTTTCCCTTCGCTGGCTTAGGGAATGGGGACCAGTCCCTGTCTTTTAAGGAACATGTTACTAGCGGATGAATAACAAGATATCTAGTCAACTTGGTTTGTTAAGTAGGGTACGTAATAACTTAACGGTCTATGCAGCTGAAAAAGTCTTCACAACCATGATACTTCCCAAGTTAAATTATTGAGATTTTGTTTGGAACAACTTAGCTCCTTCTAGATATAATTCTTTAGAACAATTTCAAACGAGGGCTGCAAGAATTGTTCTGAAGGATAGCAATCTTACTGAGCATCAACTGTTATGCCAATTAAGTTGCAAGACCCTTAAGGCACGTTCTTCTATTCACACTGATTTTAATTTTTGTTTTTAAGTGTCTCCATAAAATTGCTCTAGATCTTTTTTAGAGTTATTTTCATTATTAGGTCTTCACATGTGTATTCGACAAGGCGTAATGGTTTAGATATTTTAATTCCTAAAGTCCGTACAGAATCTGCCAAGAAAAGAACATTTTATACTGGAGCCCCGGCTTTTAATAACTTACCACCCCATCTGAAGGAAGCTGACTCCATAGTGATTTTTTAAAACACTTCTTAATGATATTATATTTAGAGTTCTTGTAAATGTTTGTTAATTTTTATTTTTTAGAGTCTTAATTTGTATAGGTAATAGCATGAGTTGTAGAGATATTTGGCATAAATACCCCGAGTGATATTTCGAAATTGTTATACGTAATAAGAAAATTTGAGACAATTTTGAAATATCACGAGTGGTATTTATGCCAAATATCACGTAGAAATCATGCTATTATTTGTTTATACTACTACCCGCAAAAGGTTTGTAATTTTCACATGTAGGTATTTCAAATTAAGCTGAAATACCACTGCTGTAAGCCAATCAGATTACAGAAATTTTTCATGTAGTGGTATAAACGTAGTTATATAATTCTTAGTTTTTATCCATCGACATTGTACATCGTTTTTACATTTTTCTGATAGTCGATCTGCTATAGTTATTTTTTCCTTTAATTGTTAACTTTTTAGTTGCCTAGGGCACCCATTTACGACAGCTTAAGCTGATCGGGTTTACCCTGGTTAAATACATTATTATTATTATTATTATTATTATTAATATTATTATTATTATTATTGTTATAATTAGCGAATGTTTTTCTGATGACGACGGTATTGAAGAAGCCTACTCCAGGGAACCCTTCTTGTTTGCTGTGTGACTGTGTGTTTTTTTTTTTTTAGACTAACGCAGATGTGGAATGGAAATTTTCTCGCGCAGTAGTGGCTGATGAATATAGGAGATATCATCCCATTGTTGTTCCTTTCAACATCATCACATACCCTGTCGCTCGCTGTTACATCAAGATTCACGGAGATACCCGAGCAGAGGTTTGCAGAAGCTGAAAACACAGTATATATTGAATCGTAGCTGATGAATATGTAGTTGCATATGTTTTACTAAAGGCGAAATTTGAATTCAGCTTAAAATTTTTAAACCTAGGTTGATTCTCAGTTTCCTTTGTCTCCTATCCCTAATTCATAATCAGGGCTAGGAGACGAAGAAAATTGAGAATCAGATGAATATAACTTGAATATAATTGACCTTTAACATACTGTGTATGCGATGTACGTCATCCTGTAGTGTCGTTCCCTTTTTCATGATCACTTTTTCAAACTTTCTCTTTTGATCGCAAGCCTTAGGAAATAACGGTGCAGTGGTTTGGGGAAAATGTCTCTGATTTTGGCCCTTCGATCGACCGGCTGAATATCTTATAAAGAGACAGAAACAATTTTCGTAAATTACTAACAGCGGAGCTCCACGCGCGGCGCGAAGCGCAGCGCGTGGGCGGAGCGCCATAGCTAAGAAAATGTGGTAATCTACCCATCCGAGAAAATTTGGTAGTCACGTGACCGTACACCGGGCGAGCGACCGTCCGTCTGCACCACAAGCATACCAATGCAAAATAACTCAATCAACAGGTACAGCAACTCAAATGCGACTCAAGGTTTTATTTGGAACGAAATCACATGGCCGCCCGGACTTTTAGAAAGAACAAGAATCGCCGAAAGGCGATTTTTAACTGGGCTGCAAAGGGGCTATTTTTTCTGAAGGGAGGGGACGGCCATACACACTCAGGCTACCATAAAACCTTGTCGGCAACCATTACATGCGACAGAATCTGATGTGAGACTGAAACATAAACTCATTCAGAACATTGTACCCTTTTGGAAGACTTTCGTAACCAAAAAAAGAGTACCATTTTTAAGTGGGGGCTGTATAATAACTTTTAAATTCCACCATTATGAATAAAAATAAACAAGTTAGCCATTAATTCTAAGCAGGAAACAATTTGCATTATTTCCAAGCACCCCTCCCCCAATCCCTCTGTGCCCCAAAGTATAGCGTGACAGCATAACGTGACTAATTTGACGTAACCGGAAATTCCAAAAATTGTTGTCGTTCTACGAGCATAAAATGCGACAGACTGACCTGATTTACACTAGACAGATATATTGTATTGTATGAAAACCAGAAGTATACCAAAACAGACAGTTAACTGCCCATTGATCCCGTCTGATCCAGGGGCCTTACTGACTGCACGGAGACTTTACTGCGCTTTTCACAAACATTCGAACTCTAAAGTTCAAAAGCCACCTTCACAATTGTGTTTATCGCTGCCGTCAATCATAATTACGATCACAAGCAACGAACCTTGAAACAGAGAAACACACAAAACGGATCGAAATCCACAAATCACAAACCATGACCTTTTGAACCCGTGAAGTAAAGTTTTGTTTCCTAAGAGGTCCGTTAAGATGATTGACAGCAGCGAAAAACGCAATCGTCGGTTGGCTTCTGAACTTCAGAATTCGCATGTTTGTGAAAAGTGCGATCCTAATTTGCGGTCCATAGTTTACAAGAAAACGCACTATTTTTTCCACAAGGTGAAAAATATTTAGTTTTAAGATTTTCTTCATGGTATTTTTCTCTAACTTAAAGGAATAAAATCCTTTGCATTTTGAGACCTAAAAAAGTTTAGATTTCTCGCTCGCATGTTGCGTTCACCAGCACGCACTTCAAACAATGTAAATAGATGAAACTATCGATAACATATTTTTTACCTGATACCGATGTGAGTTAAAAATTCACTCCAGTTCTGTTTGTCTCACCCAAGACTAACATTTCTTCATGGAAGATAACTATGCCGCTTTATAACTCGTCCGAAGTTTTTGTGCCAGCTAAACAATATGGAAACACTATTCACAGTGACTTTCAGTCCTTGGATATTAAAAAGACTGAACGTGACGCACTATTATGCCTTTGTTTACTTCTGATCACATCTTCAAGCGAAGTCTCCCTATTCAAGCGATTCATCTCAATGCACAGTAATTGACTCTTATATTAGTTAAAACCCTATGGTTCATTTATATTAATGCTCTTTTTGCCCCTCACATTGACTCTGTTCGTTCGTATTCAAAACACCTTTACGAAATAAGGGCGTATAAGTCATCAGTCTAAATCGATCGATAATTCTCTCTTTGAGTTCACGAGGCGGCCACGGCGTTCCAAACCTGACGCTCACAGTCCGTGAACGGCGTGTTGGTCTGAATGCAACGCGAGCATTTCTCTGAGTTTCCTAGGACCAACATTATCTAACTGACTTAAACTCGAACAATAAAAAAATTATAGAGTGACTTCCATGATCGAATCGCTTCGAACAACGCAAATAGCCTTCTTTAGATTCGCAACGCCTTGTGGGTTTTTCAGGGGAGCGGAGACGGGGTACAAAAAGTATCCGTGCAAGGGTTCGTGCAAGAGAAATCCTATGAAACCATTTGTGAGAACATCGTTTCTTGGTACCAGACCCTCGTGTCTTCCCTCCCCCGGATGACGGTTTTTCGACAAAGACGACCGAATTTATGACTGGGCTTGCAGGGCAGCCCAGTAAAAACCAACAACAAAGTCGTGTCTTTTTCGGCGTTATTTTTTATGTTTACACTAATGTGGATAACAGAGAAAGAGCTAGAGCGAGTTACTGAAAACAAGGGAGACGAATTTCGTAGCGAGAAAAACATTGAAATTCAAAGCAGCGGTGAGAAAATGAGAAATGCTAGCGGCCAGCAAGGTGAAAATGACCGGCGGGAAAAAAAAAAAAAATGCGAACATGAACACAGGAAACAAAATACGACAATTCCTCCATAAAAATGTGTAACTAGGAAGTTTGACGTTTTAGTCGTAGAAAACAGCGTTGTAGTCGTGCAAAACAACAGCAAGGGAAAGACAAAAAAGAGTGCTGCACGTGCAAATTTTCTTTTTGCTAATTAGAACAACTTAGAAAAGTGTGCTGCACGTGCAATTTGTTTTTTTACTAATTAGATCTATTAGTCTTGAAGCCATGTTCATTGTCGTCTCCGTTTAACATTACACGAATTAATTTTTTTTGTTTATAAGTATTATTAACCAGAGCTTCGCTTTTAGCCCTGGCTAATTCTATATATTATACTTAAGGTAATGACTTAGAAGTGGTCCACATATTCACTTCAAGCATGTTGCACAACGAGTCATTGCCTTTCACGAAATATATGCGAAAAAAAGAAACGGGCGATTTCGATTCTCACGTGATGTTGTTTGGCGTCTTCTATTCATTAAAAATTACCAAATGGGAAAAGGAAAAATGAAACGTAGTTTTGTTTGTTCGTTACTTGGTCAAAGCGACATATCAAGCAGACCTCGGACCATTGAATCAGCTGGTTGAATTTTAAAGGTTTTGAGTGGGAGATGGTAGTTTTGGGCGTAACTGTTGGGCTTCTCTTTTTGCGAGAGGATTAAATGTCATCATGAAGAGGAGGAATAAATTAACGCCTATTAAGACATAATAAAATGCGGTTGAAGAAAATTACTAGGAAGAGGATAATGCTTTTTTGCTGTTTTAGTGGTTATGGTTGGTGTTAATAGTTTGACCAATTTTAGCTTTAGGAAAAGAGGGAAGAGTACAACAATTTTTTGGTTGATTTCACCCTCGTCAACATATAAGAGTACTACTTACGACTTTTCACGCATGTGTTGGGCAAATCAATTAAAATAAACTATGTCATGCGGTGAATAATTTGGACATTGCCCCCCTCTCTCGGTGTATTACTTTACGGCTCCCCTTCCGTTGTAATCTCCATAGATTAATATGCACAGGGCATTAACTTAAATCGTGTTAAAATGGTCACACCTACCATACCGACAAAACATCATTAATTTCATTTATTCAAGACTTTAATGACGTTAACCTATTCCGCCTTTTGTTAACTCATTAATTAACTCAAAATCTTTTAGCGGTATGTCTCATTAGGGCCATTTATACAAGGAAAAATAAGACGCATCTTACATAGGACGCATCTTAAATAAGACGCGAACTTTCCGTATAAAGGGCACATTTCGTCTAAAATAAGACGCGCCTTAGCTAAGAGCGTCTTATTTTAGAACAGCCCTTAACACCTGTTCTTAAATAAGACGCGTCTTAGCTAAGACGAGAAAAACTTCGTATAAATGACCTTCGCGTCTTAAATAAAACGCGAACGCATAGTACGCATGCCTTAATTGTTGGCGCGCCACGTTGGATTGCCGTTGCCACGGGCAACATTCACATGAAAATGAGTCAAGAATAGAAATAAGACGCAAACCATTTATACGAGCTGTTTTCGTCTTAGATAAGACATGCTCGTATATATGGTACAGTTCGCGTCTTATGTAAGACGCGTCTTATTGTTGCTCCCAAAAAAAGGCCCTATTGTATAGTTTGGTAGCTGTTTCTATCTTTCGTGTACGTCTTAGAAGTACAACTTAGGAAAAGTACCTCAAGGCTTGTCTAATCTCAAATTATTTTTCGGCCTTCAGAGAGCTAAGGACCGCCGAAGACGTTATAAAAGGTTTTATAAAGAAGAACTTTTCCCTAAAATCACGACACGTTACCTGAAAAAACATGGAGCATCTTTCCCAATTTCAAGTAAGAACAAATTACTCTAAATCAAGAAAGGATATTAAGTTCTAAAATGACTTGCAATGACTTTGTTTGTCTTGCATGAGGCACGACAAGATTGTTTGACCCCAATTCAGAACTGAAGGATAAAAACTGTCTTTGGGCGCCATTCGTTCAATTAGTAAAAGGCCTTGTCTAAATTACATTAAGAAGGCCTTATAGGCTATCTAAGTCCTGACCAAAGCGACCCAAGAGTCGATCAACAATTTAGTTTTTCACTTCTACTCAGTTCAGATTGACAGTTTCTCGTTGCGAAGCTGAGCAGTTTCAAAATGTCTAATCATTCTATACTTGTCTAGCAAAATACTTCATCGCACACATGCATCAAAGAAAGGTTGTAAAAATTGGATATTACAATCACATTAACAAACGTTTCAGCTCAGATTGATGCTCCTTTGAAATGCTATGCCTAAGTTAACGGCCTTCGCTTTGCTTACATTTCTCACCGAACAGCGAATTTAAAGGTTGAGTTTCCCGTTTCCAAGGGTACAAAGCACCAGAAGTAACTGTTCATTTGCACACACTACCCTACCCCCACCAAGTGACTGAATAAAATTCGTTTACACTAGCCCATCGAAGACTCTAGATTGAATAGACGAAGTTGTGACTTGAGCATGTTTTATAACGTGTTTAAGTTTCTATTTAAAATCTTTTGATTTATAGTTGAGGCAAAAGTGGATCTTTTGCAAAAGAACGTGCAAAAAATATTACAGAAGCTTGATGGCGACGTTCTTGATGTAGAATTAGGAGGAGAATTGCAACATCGGGTAAGCGGAAGTTTCCAGGTTTATCTAACTATCGGGCAAGTCTACACTGTAATTTTCAGGGAGTTATAATAACTCCTCTAGTGGGGCTAATTTAACTCCTTACAGTGGAGTTATTTTTCGTGGAGTTACTTTAACTCCAAAAAGGAGTTTAAAGAACTCTTTTTCAGGAGTAAAAGTGACCCCAGATATTGAGGAGTTAAAATAACCCCAAAAACGGAGTTATCCTGTACCTAAAATTTTTACTCCACTTTCAGAGTTAAATTAACTTCAAAAAGAATAAAAACAACCCATGTAAGGAGTACAAATAACCCCATTTCGGAGTAATTTTAACTCCAGAGTGGGAGTAAAAAGAACTCTTTTTCAGGAGTAAAAATGACCCCAAATTCGGAGTTAAATTAGGAGTTAAAATAACCCCAAAAAAGGGGTTATCCTGTACCTAAAATTTTTACTCCATTTTTGGAGTTATAATAACTCCCTAAAAATTACGGTGTATAGAAAAATTCCTCTCTCTCTTTGTTATACACGCGCGGCTAATTGTACTAAAACTTTGTTGTCCTCGCACCCGACACTTTGCAGTAGGCAATTCCCGAAAACAATATTTGTAACGATCGCTTATCTTCTTCCCTACTCACTGTAGGACCAAACATCAACGCAGAATTCAAGAGATTTACAGGAGGCTGAGATTTGCTACCTTTCAACTGTGTGACAGAAAAGAGAAGAGAGACATGTAAGACCAGCCTCCCAAGGTCTCCGTCAAATTAATCATTAATTCTACATTGATTAATACTGAAACAAACGCAGGTGCACAATTTGTTTAATCCCCAATTTTCACATTACGTTTAACGGCCCATGGAATTTAAAAACAATGCATAGGTATCGATCGAGCATTGCACATAAGCACCACCAAATTTAAAGTAAGAATTAAATACCAAGTTGAAAAATATATTTCCACTAAGAATAATAAATTAAAAACCTTTTATGAAAAATGGCCAAAAGACATTTCCCCCCTTTAATTAAGTTCGTGTGTATGTAATTAAAATTGTAATCTTTTATTAGGCCCTGTTTACATGGAGGTGGGGCACCCCAGGTAGGTGAGGTAACTCGCTTTGGTGGGGTAACCCGCCTGTCCATATAATCTCTCATTTTAATTTGATCACCTTTTCATGATAGGTGAGCTGACCCCGGGTAGCTCGGACTACCAGAGCGGGTTACCCTCTCAGCCGCGGTCAAATTTTGCCATGTAAACGTTTCAAGGTGGGGTAACCCGCCTGGCCAGGGTCGGATTCGTGATACATCAAATTCGCGCAAAATTCACTTTGGCGGTGGCTTTGCATTATTATTTTAATAGAGTGGTTTTCGTTTGAGTGTCGTAAAACCAAAACCAAAGTAATTACTCTGGCCAATCACATAGGACACAGACAATACATTGAACCAATCAAAACTCGAAGTAATTACATGTGGCTGACGCAAAGCGCGGGAAAATGCATGCGAGCGCGTCACAATTGGCTTTGGTTTTACTTCTGATTGGATGAAAAGGTGGCGCGAATCTTTTAAGCCAATCGCATCGTGTAGAAAGTGCAAAACCAATTACTTTTCGACACTCAAATGAAAACCGCTCTAATAAAAGTTAACAATAGAAAGCCATTACACTGAGGGTTGCAGCAAGAGCAACAAGCGAGTGAAGAAGTGCATTAATCGCCAAAACAAATGGTTTGCCAGCATTTTTCTTTAAGTGCTTTGCGACCATTCAATAATTTTGAGAAAGTGCACCCCGGGATGGCGGGGTTGTAAGATTGCATGTAAGGGCCTGTTTACATGTAGGCGGCGGACCCCAGGTGGGTGAGGCAACTCGCTTATAGGTTGGGTAACCCGCCTGTCCATACAATCTCTCATTTTAATGTGATCACGTTTACATGTTAGGTGGGGTAACCCGCCACATGTTACCTCCCCTACCTGGGATCCCCCACCTCCATGTAAACAGGCCCTTAGACACTTTTTTGTGTTTTTGTTTTATTTCAGAGTATACTGTAAATAAGTGTTAATTTCTCTTTTATCTACATAATTAAGTATTAATTAATTCTTTGTAAAGTAAGCCTCATTCAGCAATTTTGGCTGTAATGTATATAATTGTGAAATGTAGATAATTGTAAGTATGTCTGTTATTGCGGTTGTTTAGAATATCGTAATTAGTTTCTTTTTAATTAGTTCTTTGTAATTAAACTAATAAACGTCTTGAATAAAAAAAAATAAAATAAAAAATATTGTTACCTTTCAGGTGAAAAACGCTACGACTCTCACTCGGAGCTAGCACATCTGATATCTTTGCCATAGTTGCCCATTACTACCTTTGAGGCGCAACAAAGATGTTTATTTTCTTTATTAATATAAGTGTGTACAACATTTTTTTATTAAGTGTGTTAGACTCTGACCGGGCCCAGTTGCTTAAAAGTTGGATAACGCCATATCCATCGGATAAATCATCGTCCAGTGGATAACTGTTGGGAAATCATGCCCGTGAATGGCGTTATCCACGTTTTGAGCGACTGGGGCCAGATCTGTAAAACCGTGTGGATGTCTTGAAAATTTCCATAAGTGGCAGACAGCCGGACCTATCTAGTGTGCACAGGTGCGATGGAAACAAATAAAATATGACAAAACATATATAAAATCAGCTGTTGAATTCTTGGTTTTCACATGACGTCACCCAAATTCAAACTATGAAACTATCGCTTCTTCTGAGTGTCTACTTTCATGTAATACTAGAGCACCTTAAAACCTTGATACAAAAAACTTTTCGGTTTAAAAGGGTTCTTTGTTCTGCGATGCAGGACGCTTGAATTTCCACGTTTTTGCATGACGCGGCATTTAGCTGGCGGCCGGAAAGCTCTTTTGTGGGTTAAAAACAATTCGGATTTTTGGAGATTTTGCTATCTAAACATTCCTTGTCTTAGAATGAATATTACTTTAATCTTTATGAGTTCCTCAAGCGAAGAATTCAGGAATAAGTATGAAAACACAAAAACAGATGTTTCTGTTGGTTTCCGGCGGCCATATTTGTGCCCCTGCAAGAGGGTCTCAATGGGGTGGTGGCTTTTACGGTTATCGGCTAAAATTTTGGCTCTTTTACGGCTATCGGTTAATTTTTTTCAGTTACGGTTAACGAAAAAGTTAAAAATTAACTTCTTTTGTTTCAAAAAGTTAAATATTAATTAACCTGTATTTTTTTGTATCTTTAAATCAAAATAAAGGTCTTCGGATCATCTCGGGATGAAATAAGCTATTCTTTTGAAAAATTTTAACATTTGATAGATCATACTTTTTATAAAGTATTGCACTTCTGATATTATTTTACACATAGAATTGTCAATAGTTAATTTAAAAATGATCTTTGTAAAAAAGCAAAAGCAGACACGCGAACGCCCAACTCAAGGCCGGGACGCGACATTCATTATAACAGAAATGGCCCTTTTCACACTAGAGAAGGATTATTCGTGTGAGACGGGTTATCCGTTTGATTATTCGCGTCAGATAGGTGATACGTCTTAATTTGGCAATGGAATAGTTTTAATTTTGAATAAACAATCCGCCTGACTTTTGAAGACAGGATTATCCGTTCCAGATAGCCTGTGTACAACCGCCCCCGCCCTCAGAAAAAAATCGGAGAAGGGGTGTCTGTGGGGAGGGCGCGACTGTACACAGGCTAGTCTCAGACGGATGATCCATTTCTAGGTCTAGTGTGAAAACGGCCAATAACAAAATTCCCGTGTCCAGTGTTTTTAATGATAGCGAAGGACTGTACGGAACGACCGTCTTGCCGTTGCCTTGTCCGTAGGCCGCATTATTCCGCGCGGCTGATGCCTTTCGGGTCATGTGGTCCGAGCGAGTTCGCCACTGAAATGCCTTGACCGAGATTGCGTGGGAAGACGCCGAACAGGGACTAGGCATGGCGATGTCTACCGTAGCGTCCGCGAAAAACAGGGAAATGTTGTTTATCGGCAACGTGTTTTACAAACAGTGACATCTCTGCGTGTTGTTTCACAAGCGTTTTGAGGGCAAGGCCTCCTGAAAATTGCAAATATTAATCCCCAGCAAGAAGCCACACTTTCGCTATGGAAAAGATTAGTTCCCCAAGAAAGCGCCGGAAATGGAGCCTAGGTCTTGGTTAACACCTAAAAGGCGCTTCCCCTAACGTGCGTACGGAGTCACACTAGCCGGGAAATAAAAAACGCAACCATAAGTGAGTTTAGCACCTTCCTTAAAAGTAGCAAATCTAGGGAACACTTTCTTTTACGGTTAACTCTTTTTTACGCTATTTACGGCTAACGGTTAAATTTTTTTAATTTTTACGGCTATCGGCTAAATTTTTGGCCGTTTTACGCCTATCGGTTAACCCCATTGAGACCCTCCTACAAGGGACACAAACATGGCGTCTCCATACAAAACTTAATAAATTTGGGTAAAACGTTTTTCCAAATATCTCGCATATCAACAATTGCTTAGACCTGATTCTTGGCAAGGCTTTTTGTATATTTATCTTTTTTCATTTCCCGGATTCTAGACTTTCTGTATTAAAAGGTTTTCACTTTTATTTCTGCGTTCTCACGTTAGTGAAACGGAGAATAGTGTCTCAGTATTAGCATTTTTAATAGCAAAATCAGTTAGGATCCTCATAACCTTTTGCGACCTGAATACATGCATATTTCTGTAAAGTAATTTTTGGCTCTAAATAGTCAGAAACTCTTAATTTTTTCCATATTTTACATGAGGATCCCCAATGGAAATAACTGCGTCACATCTGCGTCATATCTTTGTCAAATGCAAGGAAGGTCAAGCAAGTCAACGGTCGGGGTTCGTTTAGCGGATTCATGGACTTGACTGATGCAAGTTCATGCGTTATAAGTGTTTTTTGGAGCCACTTTCCTCTGCAGAAGCCCCCATACTGGCATCATTAAGCTGAAATGGGAGTAAAGGCAAGTCTCTGAAAGAATACTGAAGTGAGAGGTGGCTTCGCGCTAACTGATCCGCCAAACATGCTTCGTAGCCTGAGAAAACATTTGGCGACGGTATCACTGGTTTCCCCTCCGAATGACGTCTCAGAAACGAGCGCAGAAATTCCATACTGAGAACTCGTCACTACCCAGGTCTGGGTAGTGCTTCTGATTGGTCGCACTGCGTGGGAAATTTGATTCAACCAATCAGAAGCACTAACCAGATCTGGGTAGTGACGCGTCATCAGTATGGAATTTCTGTGCTCGTTTCTCAGACGTCATTTGGCAGGAAAACCAGTGGTAATGTCGGCTGTTTTCTCAGGCTGCATGCTTCAAAGCAGGCTTGGCGGTTCACGAGTGAAGTCACCTCTCTGGCCGTTCTGTGGACGGATTCCAGGACCTACCACACAATTTGAACGACTTTTGACTTGTAAACAAAGCAATAATGTAGATGCAATATTTCGATGGTAGGACTGTGTGTCCCAGCACTTATAAAAAATCTTTGAAATGGGAATAGGAGGCGTTCACGGTGTGACTCAATTGCCCAGAATCCCTTTCGAGCACGAACGACTAGATACCACAGTATGGCCTTGAGAATTGCTGTAAGTGCAGACTTTCGATTCTTAAATCAATTTTTTGGCCTAAAAAATCGAACGAAAAAGAGTAATTTTTGGTAATGATTTTCGGAAAAAACTGCCTTTGTTGACCTTGCTGCCAAACGAATTTTGCATAAGCATTGTTTTCAGTTTCTCTTGGGGCCATTTTTAACTCCCAAGGGAAAGTGAAGACAATGCTTATGCAAAATTTTGGGGTGACAAAATAAAGATCTGTTTATTATGGTATATCATTGTTTGTTTGCTTTCATAATAGCAAAATCTACCATTTAGTGCTATATGTCCAATAGGTTGTGACTAAAGTAAGACAAGAAACAAATAGTTAAAGCATGTACAGTACTTTTTACGCATGCATGCGGAGTTAGGCTTTAAAGGGTTAAGCATTGTAGGCTCCTCGGTGACTTTGAGAAATCAGCCTTACATGTACTTGTAAACGTCGGAGGTCACAAAACGGCGTATTAATTAATACAATAAAAAAATTAATTACAATTCGGTAAATCCGTTGTACCTGTTCAGTGATATTTTTATCAACGAAGGACACAAACACTAAGACGAAGCAAGAAAGTTAAGAAAATGGGCAAAAAAAGACAACAAGAATTTACAAGAAAAAGAATTTAACAAAAAAAGGGCGAGATCGTTATTACAATCTGCATAATTATCTTCAAGCACTTCCGCTGGAAGTCTCTCCAACTTACCGCGAAAACAGACTCTTATACCGTTATACCTTTAACTAAAAATCCTCTGGATAAATGGCTTAAAGCCAAAGAAGAAGTTCGACGCTTGGCATAAAGCAAATGAGGGAGATCGTCGACTAATGCATTAGTCAATTCCAGCTGCTCTCAGCCCCCCCCCCCTCCCCCTGTCGCCCCTACACCCAAGGCTACTGCAGGGCATTTGTAAATTTTGCGCTGCCCGGGGGCCGGGCCTTTGCCAACCCCAGCGCCAACCCCGAGCTTTTGACACACACGCGGTTTCCTATTAGAATATAACTACACAGAGGATTTTACTGGGAAAACAAGACTGTCAGGGACGTGAAAAAAGTAAAGAGGTTTGTAAAGGCATGTTCTCGATTTTATGCATGCATTTCTTCATTGCTTATCAACGGCCAGAATTACATAGGCCGTTAAATTGTAATAAATAAACAAATAAATAAAAATGAATAATATTGATTTCAATTTTTTTTTTGCCGCGCTCAAACGACCTGTCTAGCTGTAAACTTTTCGTCTTTTTTTTTTTTTTTTGAGGGGAGGGTGCGGCTGTACACAGGTTACATTGTAGGTTGGAAGACGTTTTTATTATACGTGTTAAGGAAATGCCCTCGGTTGCGTAATCGTCGTTTAAAAGTTCACCATGTTGGACAAAGTTTCAAACTAGCGATCATGAATTGTAGCCATGATTGGAAAATTGACTTCAGTCTCACACTTGTCACGTACCATCACGTAATATAGCGCCATGCGTAAGTTAATATCCAAAATATCAAAAATTGTAATACATATAACGAAAAGGAGTTACCTAGGCGGCTAGATAGTATAAAAAGTTAAATTTTTCAAAGTTACCTGTAACATACTCTCATTTTATAACCAACCTTTTGTTGGGCTACCGTGACAGTTTGTTGTACTTCACTTTCACGTGTCTGTCACGCAGTGAACATGCTCAGTAGAGACTAAGAAATTGAAGAAATCATGCCATCCGTGCGCCGACGTACATCACACACTTCCCCTCGGCTGATGGAATTATCAATGGTCTTTAGCCATCACGGTGACTTCATTAGCACAATTTCGTAAATCGGAGGTTTAACGGTTTGTATTTTACTGTGTTATTTTTATAATATCATCAAAACAACCTTTCAGCTGTGTTTCTGTGCAGCATGGTTTGTTTATCACTTGATATCATGTGTTTTCTTTGTTTTTCTTCTTCAGTCCCACAATGTCCGCTTCTGACAACGATTCAGATGTCAGTGAAGAGGGAATTTTGTTAAAGATTGAACCCAAAGGTTCTAGAGACTGCAGCGTAAGTACAAGCGCTTCAAACGGATGTATGTTTTATTTTTTTAGCGAGCGGCAGGCACGAGAGCGCAATTCGACCTTGGGATTTCACATGATGAACAGGCAGTTTTAGTGCTTATATGCAAAGATGACCGCCTTTAAAGATGTGCCTATTTTCAAGATTTGTCCAAGTGGTACTTGCAAGACTTCCGGGTGTCTCATAGCTTGGATATGCATATGCATCTAAAATTTACGGGCGGCAAAAAGCCGGGGCAAACTTGTTGTTTGCCGTTACGTCAACACTCTGCTTTGACAGAAAGCTGCACCATACATTTCAACATCTTTATGTCAAATAGGCTTGAGTGATTACTCTTTTAGGAACTCAGTGGATAATAGCAGTGAATTTAATGCTATAAATTTAGCGTTTAGACAAATTTCCAAGTTAACTTTCGCAAATCGCGTTGTTTACACGTCGAGACTAAACGGACAAGCCGGCGAGGGAGGAGTCAAGACAATGACGCTGGGGGTGTGTTGGGGGAGGGATTGTGAAATACTCTACCTTTTCACAGGATGAAAGCTCGATGCGCTGTCGATCGTCCAGTAAGTAACTCTTTAAGATTGAAGAACACAGATCCGTGCACCACCTCAGATATACATATGTGTAATGTCACTTAAGACGAATTTTCCCTCTTCCACTTTATTTATATTCCTAAGAGCCTCATCATGGTCATAATTCACGCTTCATGGTTGCAAGTTTAGTGTCAAAATGCACGTCACCTATATTGCTAGACCTAATACACAATTAAAATATCGTACACTAACTTTTTTATACAATGTACACTAGAATGCCTTGAGTAATTTCTTGATTCAAAGTTTCTTCTCTCGAGCATTGTAAGAAAGAAACTGCACATGTAGTTAAATTGATGAAAACACTCAGGAAGGAGAACTCTTGTTCATTATTTGTGGTTAGACACCTATGACTTCATACTGACCGAATGTAGGCATAGTTTTTTTCCTGTTATTGACATGATGATAAATATATGAAATAAATGTTTTCTGGATGCTCGGGAAAGTTGTCTACAATGGTAATGTATATACAAATATTTCCAAGCTAGTAATAATTTATTTTGTACTATCCTGGACTAATGTACAGTTTGTTCTGTATTATGTTACCTAGAGGAAAGAAAGCACAATATGCATGTTCTTTTAATATAATACTTAAAAAGTCTGGTAAACTTAGCAAGCCATCCTTCCAGAAACATTGAGATAAATACCTACTGCACATGTTTATCTTGTCTACACATGTACACTAACTCATCTATAAACCAAAGGTCCCTCCTAACTGAAACTTAATTAATTTTCCCTTGGCTCAGTTTCAGTTAATTTTGACCCCAAACAAACCCCTGTGAAAATCAAACTGTTTGTATTTCCCTCTGCCACCTTTAACGTTTGAGATAGCGAGGTATTATGGTAGTAAAAGTAATATTCAAATTCTAGCTCTGTAGTTTTTTGAGAACTTCCATTGTACTTTTTATTGTAGGTTGCAACACCTGCTGAATTTGTTAAAAGATTTGGGGGGAAAAGAGTTATAGAAAAAGTTTTAATAGCCAACAATGGTATCGCTGCAGTGAAATGCATGAGATCTGTGCGACGGTGGGCATATGAATTATTTGGCAATGAGAGAGCTATACGGTTTGTGGCTATGGTCACCCCAGAGGACCTTAAGGTAAATGTTTAAAAACAGTAAAGCCTAGTATAGTTCTTGCAGTTGGTTTCCCTCCAAAAAAATACATGTAACAGGCTATAAAGTAATGAGAATACTTACATGCCAGATGTCATGAACAACAACTGTCAGTTTTTTGGCTGAATTGGTGTTGACTGTTTAACACTTTATTTCGTTTTTCAGAACAGTGATTTGGAGTTAGATCTCCAAGAGGGAAAACGTTAATAAAATCCTGAGTTGCATTTCATGGCATCTATAGCTGTGGGATGACAGACCTTATGAGGTCTATAATGCCTCTACCTGCGATCCTTTCTAATGTTTTACCACCAGGTTTTTCAGACATGCTTGCTTGCATGACTGATGATAAAGGAAATGTGGAACTGTGCAAGGTCAGGGCAAAGTTAGGGAGTTTTTTTTTGGTTCACATTTCAGAATGTAAGCAAGGGTGCTATTTAAACATCTCCACATGAAAAACCCCTTTTTCTTAAAATGTATTTGAAGGAAACAGGCTGAAAATGGAAAAGGTCATCCTGGCATTTGTCATAAAGGATCAGTGCTTTAAAGTCTGTTCGTATAACAGTTAAGGAGAATCCTTTAAACAAGGTTGCTTAAAAGCCATTGGATCATGTTTTCATCTTACGTCATACATCACACATCAATTCGTTTTCTATTTAATGTTTTTTCCAGGCCAATGCAGAATATATTAAGATGGCCGACCAGTATGTTTCAGTGCCTGGTGGAACAAACAATAATAATTATGCCAATGTTGAACTCATTCTGGATATTGCTAAGAGAGTCTCTGTACAGGTGAGCTGTAGTTAGTAAAATGTTGATCTCAAATTTAAAGATTCCAGCCTCTGGAGATCTAGAATTAAACATGGAGATGGTCTCTTTTGTAGTTCCCGCCC
This sequence comes from Porites rus, assembly GCA_964035705.1. Classification (NCBI taxonomy): domain Eukaryota; kingdom Metazoa; phylum Cnidaria; class Anthozoa; order Scleractinia; family Poritidae; genus Porites; species Porites rus. The sequence goes on from OZ037996.1 coordinate 41,652,364, forward strand.
CTCCGCCCTAAAATCAACCCACTCCACCCCAGAACATAATTTTTTTTAAGTGCACATATTGACCCAGTCTCTAAATCAAAGCGTTGTTGTTGCTCAGGACATTAGAAAATCTTAGATAGTAAGTGATGAAATAGAAATAAAACAGCTGCGCGAATCTGAATAATAATAATTATTATAATTGTGACATCATTATGTCATAATAGTATTATAACATGTTTTTAAAAATTTTTGGGAAATTTGGGCTGATTTTCAAACTACTGGTAAACAACAGAAAAAAATTCAAAATTGAGATTTGTGAACCAGGACTGAAATTTGCACTGTTGAATCTTGAAGACTGCTGGATAAACCAGGAGCGTTTCCATCAGAAATGCAGCATGAGTAACAAAATTTAATGGATATAATATACAGTGTATCATCCAGAGGTAATCATGCACATGTTAATGGTACACATAATTATGTGTTCAAAATACAAACATATGCTTTAGTCCCCGTACGAAACGTGCAGCGCTGCTGCAGCACTGCAGAATGGCTTCAAGAAGCGCTGCAAAAGAGCTGTAAAAGCGCTGGGCTGCAGCAGCCGCAAATTTTGGCTGCAGTGGAAAGCCCTTTGACAGCGATAAACAGCGCTTTTGCAGCGGTGCAGAAAATTCCCAAATCACGATCTGCGCTGCAAAGTGGCTGCAAAGTGGCTTCGAAAAGACAAAGAATGTTGTTACCGGTAATGCCCTACCACTCGTTAGTACAAAAAAATGAAATGCAGGCTCCAATAATACAATAATCATGATACGTGATAGAGGAGTTGACAAGGCCTTATAATTAGCAGAGTAAAAACCACTAGAAAGTCAAAATGCAACTTTTTCTTTATTAGTATCCACGCCTACACGTTACAAAAGCACGTAACATAGAACAAATCTGCAGCAGTCTCGCTTTGTAAATATTTAGCAATCACGGTCACTCATCTGAATGTAAGATGCCATTAACATGCAGACATTGAAAATTATCTTTTTTAAAAATAAAGAGAATCACAGCGATTGTTCTACATAAAGTTTATACGGACAGCAGCCAAATGATATTTTGATTCATTGCAACGGGCTAAGCTGGATTTTGCTCACCTTGACGTTTTGTCCATGATCTACGATCTTCTACACTTTTTTCATGAAAGAAATCAACCCAATTTTACTTTGGTCGTCGTTAAATTTTACAGTGGACTAAGGAACGAGCATCACCACGAGCGTATAAGAATCTTGTAAGTGCGAAGCCCATCTCAGATTCTTGTATCTGTGTTGCTTGCTCTGGTTCGATTCGTCGATACTTAGCGTAGAAGTGCACTGTTCAGTGCGTTGTTTGCAAATACGTTTGAGCTGTTCCATCCAAAACCTTCAACAGAACTTCCATCTCGAAACAGAACTAGATGCAAAAAAACTTGGAATGTTTGCGCCTTTCATTCAACGGTCGCAAATGTTTGGGCGATCCCGTGTTTGTCTAGAGATGTAATGGGATCTCTTGCAAAAGGACCGACCAATTAGATTACGGCCTAGAATGTCTCTAGGGAATTAGCGATAACATTCCCACACTCGCCGGTCACGGAATGAAATTTATTGAAATCTTTATTCCGAAAGCATACAATTTGGAGGTTTATTCAATAAGTGATCTTCCTTACGTACAAGCTTACTCACACTTCTTAGAGGTACAGTCAAAGTTTTCACGTTATAAAAGCCGTAATCTATGCCAAGGCTTTATCTGGCGATTCATGTTATTGGCGCTCGAGAAAGTCAGATCGACTGCAGCTGAATTGTAGCGTTACTGCAGCTACTTCGCAGCGTTTGAAAGTCGGCAACTGCGCTGCAAAACCGCTGCCGAGAGCTTCAAAGAGTCTTCAAAGGCTGCACAGCGCTTTTGCATCCCGCTGCAACTTGAATGAAGCTTCTGTTTGGCTTCTAAAAGGCTGCTGAACAGCTGTAATTCAGCTGCACAGCTATTTTGCAGTGATTTTGTGGCGCTGTACAGGGCTGCAAGTTTCGTACGGGTCTGCACATTGTATTTATTTTTAGCCCAAAATTCCATAGTGGTATACCATATTTCCTCAAATAATAGCCGTCCCTCAATTAATTGCTTCCCTTGAGTACTCGCCCCCCACCCCCACCTCTCCTGTTGCCTTCTTCTCTTTTGTTTACCCCATCCCTGCCAAGTTAAAGTAGAGTCTGATCCAGCAAAACTGATCAGTGACAATTCAAGCTCTGATGCTGAGGATATTGACATTAAAAATTAATCAAGGAACCAAATTTGGAAGTCTTAAAAAGCCCATATGTGTTTTAATGGGATAATAAAACAAAATATAAAGGGCATGACTTCCAGTGAGCAATATTTGAAATAATCGCCTTTCCTCGAATAATCGCCTCCTTTTTGTGCAAAAAATATAATAATCGTCCCCAGCTACTATTCGAGGAAATACGTTGCATGTAGAAGCCTGCCTTTTTAAAGTTACAAGTCTTAAAGTGAATTATTGCTTTAGTTAATAAAAATCTGGATCATTAAAAACAAATGCTGTTAGACTTGTGTTAAGTGATCACTCTTAAGGAATGGCCATATGATTACTCAACTGACCCTTTTCACACCCAGCCATTTTAAGTCTTTGGTTATGTTGAACAGCTATGTTCTTCTCAAAACTAATGATCATTCTAAAGTTTATCACTGGGAGGTTACATCGTAGATGTGCAAATATGCAAATTACAGAAAATGTTAGCAACATGATGAAGGTCTACACAGGTTGATGGTGATGGTATTAAAAAAATTAGTGTGACTTAATTAATAGTGAGTGACTATAATTTATACTGCACCGATTGAGTTTACTTATACGTTGTACTTCTCTTTTGTTAGGCTGTTTGGGCAGGCTGGGGTCATGCCTCAGAGAATCCCAAACTACCTGATCTCCTTTCAAAATATGGAATCACCTTTATTGGTTAGTTATACAATGCTGTACCATAAACATTTTTTTTCAAATTAACCTTGATGCATTAATTTACTACGGTTGTAAAATTGAACAATTAAATTGTTCAATTTTTCTGCATATTAAATAGTTATTTGAAAACAAATGCTATAGGCAGTTATCATTATCCTTTTCTAACTGTAAAACACACGACAGCAGATTGTTTCAGCGTACCAGTACTTACCGGTAGGACACTAATGTCTTAAAGATAGTTTGAAAGTAATTTGAAAAGTTGAAGAATTTTTTGTTTGATTTCCAGAGGTAGGGAAGGGGTTTGCAAAAGTCATAGGTAATGGGCCGCAAATTACTGGTGCAACATAAAAAAACTTAACAAGAATTTTTGGAAATGTGGAAAATTACAAGCCCAAGCTTTCAAGCAATTACTTGTAAAAAGCTGCAAATAACTTAATATATATCCTACATACAGCCGTTTATATTATGGAGAGTGAAGCCAGCCTAGTTGCAATACTTAAAAACCATTAAATCACCACCATTTGGTTCACTTTTTTACAGGTCCTCCTGCCTCAGCGATGTGGGCTCTTGGTGACAAAATTGCATCAACTATAGTGGCTCAAACTGTTGGGGTACCTACACTCCCATGGAGTGGATCAGGTGTGTTACAGATCAGACTCAATTTGACTAAGAATGCATTTTTTGGGATGATCCAGATCAGTATAAGTAATCTAAGCCAAAATTCAGCCATCTTTACTTATCAAGAGGAGTAAAAAAGAAGAATTAGTTATATGGCCAAGGGAACCTTTTTGCATGAAATTCAATGAGTGCAATATACATGTATGATGCGTAGTGGCAGGTACAAAACATGGTCACAGGTCACAAGTCACTACTCTATTGATTAATAACTGAGATAAGTAGTTTCCCCTGACGATAAAACTCTATTTTGGATTGTGATTAGGGCTGCAGGAGACACTTTAAGTGTTGTATATTATTTACCATAGCACAGTGACCTGTAGTTTATCCTGCACTTGTGACCTGTGATCTGTGTCCTGCATTTTGTATCAGCTGTAACTTACGTGTAGGCGCATTTTGCGCTCTCCGGTAGCAAATAAGAACACAACAATCTCTTCATTTTGCCTATTGCAGATCCAGCCATAATCATAATAAAGTCAAATATGGTCGTTATTGTCATAAAATTGTCATAAAGTTTACTTGCATTGGTTTCAGGTCTTACTCTTGAAAAATCATCTGGGGACTTTGTAAATGGGAAAGTTGTAGGCGTGTCTCCTGATCTGTACATGAAAGGGTGTATAGAGGAAGTCAGTGATGGAATCAAGGTGATTAAAACACTTCTTGTTTCAGCTTAATTTATCACAAATTTAATTGACATTCATTTTCAGAAAAGTAAAAGAACATCAATGTTTTATGTTTAGACAAACATTTGCATACTGCATCTTTATTTCTTATTCCAATATCAGTTGCACTTATGCCCGCAATCAGGCAGTCTTCCCTTTTTCTCTGTTAGGAGAATTAGTATTCTCTTCCTTCTCCTCATCTACCCACCCCACATGTATCTGATTCACATACATGTAGGTGTCCTACAGTCACTCTTATTTTAAATGCTGATCTAATATTTCTTCTTTTATAACATTATAACTTTTGGGTACATAAGGATACTTAATCAACCTACAAATTTGCCTTTCAGGTGGCTAGAGAAATTGGTTACCCTGTTATGATCAAAGCCTCTGAAGGTGGAGGTGGAAAAGGAATCCGTAAAGCATCCAATGATGAAGAGTTTACAAATTTCTTCAGACAGGTTTGCTCTTAAGTAGATCATTATAACCATGAGTCAAAGAACGTAATTATTCAAGCAATGAATTATTAGTGAAGTTATATTAAATACAGTCACTCACTTTGTTTTTCTTTACCTACAGGTCCAAACTGAGGTTCCTGGTTCACCAGTCTTTGTTATGAAATTAGCAAAAAAGTAAGTTTTCCCTGCCACAAAGTGCATGTACAACTGTAGTTATAACAACAGCAGGGTTTTAGACTGCAAAACAGTCAGTTTTTTCCCAAAATCGGTTTTGCACAGTGCCAGTGTAATATTTTCATGCAAAGTGCATGGGCCTCACATGCCTGTTTGCAGTCTAGCAGGGTTTGCTCTGTTTATGGAAGCTCAGTGGCAGCGCTTAAATACCCAGCTGGGTAAGAACCAAGGCCTTCTTAAAATGATTCTTTGGTCCTTAACTTGCTTAATTGTATACCCTTCATTGAGATACTCCTGTAGATGGTACAGTCAGCTTTGCTGATGATCCTTGCCTGTCTGCGAGAGAAGTTTTTCGTAAACCCAATATTGTAAATCTTCAGTCATACTTATTGAGTATGATCAATGGAGAAAGGCCTTAACTGACACTTAATGATAATCTGTATAATTTACTTTTTTTTTTTAGTGCAAGGCATTTAGAGGTACAGCTCTTGGCTGACGAGTATGGTAATGCTATGTCCATTTTTGGAAGAGATTGTTCGGTGCAGCGGAGACATCAAAAGATCATTGAAGAAGCACCAGCTGCAATTGCTAAACCTGATGTCTTCAGAAAGATGGAAGAGGTACACATATTGAAATTTGTCTTGCCTCTTCAGGGAGTATACTTATACCATGTAACTTTATAAAGCAAAGATATATTTCAAAATCTAGATATGATAGTGATGTTGTTGGAGTGATAAATTGTCTTCTTACTTATCATCTACACATTCTTACATGTACTTTATATTTTGTCTAGGATGCAGTGAAGCTTGGTCGTCTTGTTGGATATGTCAGTGCAGGAACAGTGGAATATTTGTATCATCCCGAGGATCACACTTTTCACTTTCTTGAGCTCAATCCAAGACTACAGGTACTCTTCATCTAAAGCAACCCCGATGCTATTCGTTTTCATTTACGAATTTTACTTATTCCATTCAAATGCTTTAATATTAATATATTAATCAGACTGACTTGCATGTACAATGTACACATTTGCAGCACTAGGAAAATGATTATGACAGTTGTTGCATTGTATTTGCTGATACGTTCTTCTGAAACTTAACAAAATAATGATGTTTTGTTCTCATTATATGTGCTTGGACAGTGATTTAGTTGTACAGAAAATAAACAAGCAAACAAGCAGACAAACGGATGAAAAAGCAATGCTGTCTTTATTTGTTTTATTTAAATACAGTGGAATTTGGATTGTACATGAGATTGCCAACAATGTTTTTTTGCTCTATGTACTGTAGTCCTGTGTTTTTTAACCACTGAATTCATTTACTAAATGACCATACAAAGAATACATGTTAATTATTTGTGTTTTTTTCTTGTAATTTCTTTTCAGGTAGAACATCCGTGCACTGAGATGGTTTCTGATATCAACCTACCTGCAGCCCAACTTCAGGTTTGCAACATACATTGTGTGTCCCTTTTTGTGTTACTATTTTCAAAAGCAACTAAAACAATATCTGTATGCATTTTTTAATTAATTATTCTCTTGTAGGTTGCTATGGGAATTCCACTGTACTGTATAAAGGATGTTAGAACAATGTATGATGTGGATCCATTTGGGACTGAGCCTATAGATTTTGACAAGTAGGAAAAGCACTAAAACAATAACTTAAATGAGACTAGTTAAATTCATGTTGAAACTGTCATTCCTGATATTATATTATAAAGTGTTAGTGTCTTAATGTGTGAGGCTTCTCACTTAAAATCATACTAGGAGATTTGCACATTTAAGCATACAATGTATGTGAATGGAGTTATGTTGAATATTGTGGTTGGAAAATTGTTTAAATGCAGAGAGATGTTGATAGTTATTAATTAGACATCACCAAGTCTATTTTATTTTGATTTTGTAAAAGGGTAGGAAAACTTTAAAGGTGCATTGAGAAAACCAAATGGCAAAGAGGTGTTGCAATGCTAAATGAATACAGCTGTTCACTGTTCTATGTTAGTGTGAAAGGGTCTGAGAAACCTTGAGAGGTGCATTGGGAAAACAATAAGCCAAGGAGGTGATGAATGTATATGGAAATAATACTCCTGAAGGAGCTGGTAAAAGTTTAATATTGTGGTGGAAAAATTGCCAAAACACAGAGAGTTCTTGATGGTTGTTATTAAAATTAATACAGTCAAGTGTATTATATTTTGGTTATGGAAAGGGGTGGGAAAAATGGAATGGTGCATTGAGAAAACCAAACGACAAAGAGGCGTTGCTAGTACTTAAATAAATGTGGCTGTACAGTGTTCTTCGTTTGTGTGAAAGAACCGAGAAGCACTGAGAGTTGCAATGGGTAAACAAAAAAGCTAAAAAGGGTTGAAAGTACAGGAATAATATTCCCCCTTTTACTTTAATTATTGCAGAAGAGGACAGGAAAAGGTTAATGTTACGTAGAACTAAGAAATATTGGCAAAATGCAGAGAGTTGTTAATAGTTTTTAATGAGATACAATCAGTCTGTTTTATTTTGATAATGGAAAGGAAAGGAAAAGCAGTAGAAGGCGCATTAGCCAAGCCAAGACGAGTAGAAGCATGTATACTACTGAGCTAAATTCTCCCGAGCCCTTTCTGCTGTTATGTAAGGAACTAAATAAAGGGCGGAAGAATTCAAAAAGCCAAACGTCAACAAGAGGTTTTTCTTAAAATGACTAATAAAAGATGGCCATAAGAGGGACGCAGGGTAGATATGAAAACGGAAAAGAGGGGGATTAATTTATAATATTGTTTACTTTCGTAAGGAACATGTACAACCGTTTTGATGTTTTTTTCAAATAATTTTCAGTCCTGAGATCCGTCCTAAACCAAGGGGACATGTCATTGCAACACGAATTACCTCAGAGAATCCAGATGAGGTGAGGACATAAAAAATCCATCAATACATAGTTCAAAATCTTAAGAGCTTTACACCTTGGAAAATTGTTTTTGACCAACATATCGCTATTACATAAGGGAACTGAAAAATAGAAGGAGGATTCAGAAAGCCAAACGGCAACAGCAGCAAGGATAAGCACAGGCAGTTAGTGCGCGGCCTTCTGTGCTAAGGTGGTGTTGAGTTCGATTCCCAGGTGTGACCTCAAATCCTTGTTTCGAATTTCTTTCCTCTCCTTGTAGCTTTTTATAGCTTTAGATAACCGTAAAACAAAGCACTGATGGAGAGAGAGAGAGGTGGGGGGGGGGGGGGGGGAAGGGGTATAATGAGTGCACTGTTGGCCTCAGGTTTGTCAGTCTATTGTGTGCTGTTATGAGTTACTGACATAAAGTAACGACCTTTACATTAACGTCTTCAAGGTGTTCATTTGCTTTTTTTTAACTTTCCAGGGCTTTAAACCCAGCAGTGGTACAGTCAAAGAATTGAATTTCCGCAGTATGAAAAATGTCTGGGGTTATTTCAGTGTGGGGGCAGAAGGTGGCCTTCATGAATATGCTGACTCTCAGTTTGGCCACTGCTTTGCTTGGGGAGAGGATAGAGATGCAGCAAGAAGGTGAGTGCATTTGCAAAAATGTTACTCAACCTCTTGTAGGAGCGAGATGGCTTTTTTATACTTTCCTGAGATGAGCACCCCATTGGACACATGTAGTTGTAAACGTTCCCGGCAAGAGGTTTTTACGTTAACGTGAATGAAAGGACTGAACAAACCAGCTTGTAAACTCGTTTTTGGTCAAAAAACGTTTCCTAAAATCCCTGGTTTGTGCACTATATAGGCCAAGAACAAATTGAAGCCTAATACTCAGCCGTGTTCAATGACAGGAGAAACATAAATTTCGTATAAGTCCACTGCATGCACTATTGTGATTATTGAGTATTGCTTGGTCTTTATTTCTCATTCAGAAACATGGTGCTAGCCTTAAAGGAAATCTCTATTCGTGGGGATTTTCGCACCACAGTGGAATACCTGATAAAGTTGTTGGAACATGAATTTTTTTCGAACAACAAGATCGACACAGGCTGGTTGGACTTTCTTATTTCCAAGCAAGATCAGGTAATTGACCTTAAACTTTCTGGTTGTATATTTTACCCATTATTGCCTCCTTGTGAACATCAAAATGTAATAAAGAATGGCACCAAGACGTGTGAAGAGAATGTATTTGAAATCTCACCACATATCAAGTCTTGTTCCACTACCTCAAAACTCAGAAGTACCTTTATTCACCAAGGCTACTAAAATTCCCGCTTGGGTGGTGCCAGCTTCATGTAAACCTGACTTTTGCAATATCTTGTTCTTTGCACGATTTGCACGTACAAACGTTAGCTTCTCGTAAATCTGCATACACTGCACTTAAAGTCGCGTTTACATTAGGCACCACCCAGGTGGCAGTTGAATGAAAGTTAAGGTATTTTCCGCTCTGGCCATTCAACGTTAAAATGGAAACCGTTTTACGTTTAAGACTTTTTTTTACATGTTTTCTGTTGTCATTTTATACAGGCAGAGCGTCCTGATGCAATGCTTGGGGTAATATGTGGAGCCGTTCATGTCGCAGAGGCAGCCATCAGTAAGAAATATGTCAATTTCAAGTCTGCGCTGGAGAGGTATGATCTTAGTGTAAACAGCTTGTTTACCAGTCGTTTTTGTTTCCACTTACATGTGGCCATGCGGAAGAAGCGGACGAAACGCACAAGGGTGTGGGGGTAAAATTGCTCCTTCTTACCCAATACCCTCGCGTATCTCTTTCGCACATCCTGCGTTGTTAAAGAAAAACGGAATCGACCACTTCGCATCCTATTGTGTAACTTTATGTGTCCCTCTATAAACTTCTTGACTTTTGATAGCGGATACAGCAAAAGCATGCGTTACAGAAAATATTTAACTGTCCCTTGCACTGGCGTCCGAATCTCGACTTCAACCTCATACATAACACTCACGAATGTCTAACCAAGAGGTGGCAGATTCAAGAGTGCTAAGAAACTCCATAACAACTTTAACGCCATTTCCTTTTAAGGCATGTTCAGATAGAATCATAGACTTCCTTAGCGCTCACAAAACTCTGATAAAATTTTGGCTGCCATTTCACTTCGCTTCATAGGGTGCTACGCGGCGGGGACTGTGGACTGCTAACAAACAGCGAAACAAAAAAACTTCCAAAAAAACACTTCGAAAAAAACTTCCTGACAAATCGAGATCTCAGGCGCTTTCAAGACAAAAATATGTAGCTGCCCTATGTGGGCACCATAACCTGGTCTAGGGGTGAGGTGGTTAATGCCAGCTTCTCCATAAACGTATTTTAAGCCTTCATTCGGCTACTGCTGTTCATGTTATGAACTTGTTACAGCTGCAGGACTCCATTTTAAGCTCATACTTCGTTGCATTATTTTAATAGGGGGCAGATCCTATCAACCGACTGTCTAGTAAACCACGAAGATGTTGAACTTATTAATGATGGTGTCAAGTATATTTTAGAGGTAATGACTCATCATAGAAGTGAAGTAGGTTGTCTGGTTAATTAGTTCCCCAGAAGTTTAAGAGTTCCCTTGGCTTTTTTAGAGCTGATACTAGTGGGCAATCGAAAAAGAAAATACATACCGTCTTTGTATACAGTTTGGATTGTTTCCTAAGTGATTCTAAAAAATGTATCTGTTCTGTCAAGGTACATTTCAGCTTTTGTTTGACTTTGTGTCGTGAAGATAGACACCGTTCGGAGTGACAATGAGTGTCAATCTAAGAGAAAGTAAAAAATGAAGGGCTAAACAGGGGCATGGACTATCTCCAGGTGTCAGGTCCAATCTTTCCAAGACGGGCGCTTCTGGGACCGCAACAGAGTGTCCGTCTAAGGGTAGATTTCCACTGTCGCGTTATTTTTTACGTGCGGTCGCGCGTAAACATTAAAGTTGAGCGAGGTTCAACTTTTACGTTTACGCGTGACCATGCATGCGTTGCCTCTATTTCATTTACACGCGTAAAGCTACGTGCGTATGCACGTAAAAACTAAGTGACAGTGGAAACTCACCTTGTGAAAGATGTTCTCCTTTTGGAGAGTCAAAAACATGGCTAAAGAAAGGCAGGGACCAAGTCTAAGTGTCCGTGTTCTGTAAGTATTGTTAATAGAAAGTTCACTCACGATTCATTGTGTTTGTCTGATTTACCTTTAAGGTTTGCAAGTCAGGACCCAACACTTATTTCTTGGTTATGAACGATTCCTGGACAGAAGTGGAAGCTCACAGGTACTTGAGTACTTACAGACAGTATTTTAAGAAGTTTGAACGTTACCTAGATTTATAACTCAGACATTTGACGCCTATGTTTACAACGTACATGCTCAGTCAGCCAAGGAAACATGGCAAAACAGTGGATTGTCAAGACCACTCGCTTTCGGTAATCCCTAGATGCATATAATAATGATTGAAGCAGTCTTGTGAGTAGATTAGTGATTTGGTGAACAAGAGAGGGAAGGGCCACCAGTAGTCAAATTGGCTAATTCTAGAAACTCGTGGAGTCATCCCTTTGACGAAAGTCACTCTCTGTGGCGGTTTTCTGTTTCCAAATAGCCCAAGAGATGACGTACCTTTTTGTTTTCAAAGAGGGATTTCTTGATCTTGGCATTCTTCTTGTTTAAAATTCATATCTTGCAGAGACGTTTACAGTAATTTCTCGTGTTTTTTCTGTCAGAATGAGCGATGGTGGATTGCTTTTGTCATGGAATGAAAGTAGCCACACAACGTACATGAAAGAAGAGGTTGACAGGTTAGTGCCAAATAGACCGCGAAATATACAGGCTCCTCCTCTCGCGAAATGAAGGCTTGAGTACTCAGAGAAAAAAACCTCTTTGAGCAAGAACGTGAAATCTAACAACGAGCTCAACTCACACATGGCGTGGCCTCCAGTACACAGGAGTAGCGATCACGTGTCCTCACCTCAGCGCCACCCTTGTTCCCCAGGGTAGTAGCTCCTTTCGTTCCCTTGGACCTTTAAACAAAGTGTGTAAATCTCATCCCAAAACGCAAACAAGTAACCGATACGCTAACGTTTATCGAAGAACTAGATTCAGAAAGAAATATCCCTGATGAACCACATATATTTTTGTAGCTATAGGTTGACGATCAGTGGAAAAACTTGCATATTCCAGAAGGAGAATGATCCTACTGTACTGAGGTAAATTCTTGAACGGAAACATCAGATCACGTTCGATGAGTTGTTGTTGAGACGAAAACACAATGCACTGTTCACAGTAAATTAATGAATATATTAACCCTTTAGCCCTGAGAGTGATCAGCATGAAATTTCTCCTTATAATGTCAATGCTTTAGAAAACAGGGAGGTCATGAAAATTGAATACATGGTCAGGGAAGATGAGTGAGTCTAATTGATATTTTAACAATTCTCCCCACTACTTCTGTTGAAAAAGTATAGGGACAGTAAATGAGAATCTCAATTTTGATATTAGGTTAACTAAAGAAATCCCCACCACCCAAGGTCCCCACTGTTTAGGAACAATACAACACACAATGTAAAAGTAACTCAAAAAAGAGGGGGAAAGTGACAAGCATGTTTTCTTAAAGGATTAATTTTGAAACTATATCCTCCAGGAACTCCACAAAACCACTATACAATCTTCAAACCTTAATTCCATAAATAACTTAACCTCTCAGACTGGTTCAAACCCACTTGTAAACCTTAAACGGATTGCGAAATAACCCGCCGCATTTGAATTTTTCACCCTGTCACATCATCCGTGTCACTTATTTCCCGGTAACATCTGGACATTCTCTTTGCAAAAAGGTTGAATTGTTCCCTTTCCATACTACTTACCTCCAGTTTAATTTACCAGATGGCTCTTGTTTATTATTTTACATTTGTTTCATAAGAATGTGTGATACTGCCTTTTCGACGAAGTGAACGCCCAGATGTCAACGTAAGGGTTTTGTTTCTAGGTCGCCTTCTGCCGGCAAGCTCATACATTTTGTTGTTGAGGATGGCGGCCATGTCTTTCAGGGGGAATCTTACGCTGAGATCGAGGTGAGTAAATTATTTGGGTATTAATATTTCTGCTTTGTCATCTCATTATTTGTATGACTTGACTTCTGACTGTTGTAGTCATGTCAAAACGTACTTAAATGTTCCCTTTGTAGGTTATGAAAATGGTCATGCCTTTGATAGTCAGTGAAAGTGGATGGTAAGCCCCAATAATATATATTGTCTTCAACAGAATAGACGAGCAGGTGCTTTAACATAACCTTAGGCAACTTTACAAAATTCGAAAGTTCACCACAAACTTGTGAAATCATTTAAAGATGTTTCGAAAATTGTAAAAAAATTATTCGGAAAGCCTTCAACTTAAGGTAAGCTTTCGATGCTTTTAAGAAATACCCATATCATTAGGCATCTAATTTTGTTCCCTTTTGCTGCTTCAATAGTGTTCACTATGTCAAGAACCCAGGAGCTGTATTAGAACCTGGTTCAGTTGTTGCCAAGTTGGAACTTGATGATCCAAGCAAAGTTACTCAGGTACGTGTATTTTTTAATTTTTTTTTCTGTCTTTTTGAGAAGCGTGATAAAAAGATATAGAAATGTATCGTTTTCCTCAGTTTTCCCTTGCGGTTTGTGATGGGAGGGAGCGTAGTCGAGCTTTAAGCAGGTCGGACTCACATTTCCAGTTATCAAGGGTTGGAGTTCATTTATGATCACTTGCTGGAGTTCTTTATCGGCATTCCCAAGTTTACATTATTTAGCTCTCGATGAGTGCTTGTAAACAGCCAGTTGGCTGCCTCCTAGCTGGGGGGTTTTTCGATATGAATCGTTTACATTATTTTTTTGGCATTAGCTTGATAGAGTGCTTGAAAACTACAATCATGGACAAAAGTCTAGGGACACTTTTGCATTTCTGGGGCATTTTCCAATTCACACAGGTCCAACCCCTCCCCTCATCCCACAAACAATGTCGGACACGTGTATCTAGAATTTTTTCCGAGTTTCAACTTTGTATAGGGGGAGGGGGGCGGGGTGAGAACTGCAGGAAAATTTCGAAAAGGATGCACTGTTTTAAGAGTGAATCTAGAAATGATAGAAAAAATAAGAATATCACAGTACTGTCCCAAGGACTTTTGTCCGGGATTGAAGCTTGAGCGGCTAGTAGCACCTCCACTATAAAGAAAGATTCACGTTCTTTTTTTCATTACATTTTTAATTACATTTCAGGCTCAGCTCCATTCTGGCCAGTTCCCTGAAACACCAGGGCCTAAGCTAAAGGGAACCAAACTGCATCAAGTAAGCAAAATTGTTCTACTTCTTTTCTTTTATGCAAAAGATAACAGGGTGCTGATAGGTCGGAGAATGCAAGTAAAATGTTAACGTGCTGGCATGTTAAACGAGGTTGGTACTAACAGCAGCCACGATTGCTCAGGGCATTTGTTAATTCTACAGCTGATTAAAATATTTCTTGACAAACAAGACAAATGAAAGTGATCTTAAAACATTTTTGGCAAAAATAATCAAGAACTAGAGAATCGGAGGAGAACAGTAAAGTCCTGAACGCTGTTTAGAATATACGCGTTGTGCTGCGCCCTTTTGCTTTTCCTTTTGTGTAGGTGAGGCGGGGTGGGGGTGGAAGGTAAAATTGTTTATTCAGATGGTCAGGGAAAATGGGGAAAATTTCAGAAACCTCTGGTTGTAGCAACCATATCAAAGACACTTCTTTGTGTTTGATAAACGTTGTACAATTTTAAAGGTTTTTCAAGTTGCCCGGGAAAATCTGCAAAACGTCATGGATGGATACGGCGTTGGAGAGCCATTCTTTTCAAGGAGACTGGAGGAAAATGTCAACTTGTTAATGAAGGCATTAAAGGATCCTGCATTACCATTACTGGAGCTACAGGTGATATACAATCACGTAACCCTTTAAGCCCCAATAGTGATCAACATCAATTTTCTGCTAACAATGTCCATACATAATCAAAAGAAAAGGTTGTGAGAATTCATGAAATGCTCACCATAAGGAAAATGCTTTGATACTTTTACAAATTCTCTCAACTAAGTTTTAGGGAAGTATATGGAGATCAGTGTGGAGAACTTGTTTGTTGATATTGGGGCTAAAGGTGGTAAACACCTTATGCATTTCGCTGTGTTCGAGTGGGTTGGTATCAACCTTTTTCTTTTGGTTGGGCTCCCTGTTTAGCTACTTTGGTTGACTATATTCCTGAAATATCGATACCCAGTGACACTCGCTTGGGCAAGTCCATTTTTACGTGGACACATTAACATTCGTCGTAACTTGTGTACTTCATTTCTAGTAGCACAGCTGCTTCCCCTTGAAACCTCGTCCCACGAAATTCGAAACCAGTTTTGACGTTAACATTTGATCCCAGTAGAATATGGCCTAATTTTTGGTCGCGAAGAGAAAGGATCGTGTTTTGGAATGTAGTGTTTGAACTTAAAGTCTTTGTCTGAATAACGTGCCAAAGTTCGATCTTATATTTGGTTTTCTGCGCGGCTAATTTCTTTGTAGGGAATGCTGGCGTCCATTTCAGGGCGTATTCCGACAACAGTTGAAGAAAGTATCAAGAGACATCTCTCCAGTTATGCCAGTAACATAACATCAGTATTGAGCCAGTTTCCCAGCCAACAGGTGAAGAACGTTTCAAATCATTTTACATTATATAATAAGTTTTGCTGTGACTGACTTGCCGCTATTTAAAAGCACTTCTCGAATCCATTTTCAATGAGAACCTAAAGATGGTCTCATTTGGATAGTGCCTCTCCAACCCAAATAAAGGTTCTAGAAAGAGAAAGGTTCTAGCCTGGCTCGTTAAATAGTGATTGTTTTTATCCACTTAATAAAAAACCGTTTTGACACCGGACACTTATTCGTATTACTGGGATAATCCAGAACGCTTTTCATCAGTGAGCGTACGCAATAGGAAGGAAGACGGCAAACCATGATTGACAAGCGTGACAAAAATTATGTTTAAAAAAATTGTGCTAAATTTCACCTTTCTTTAAACAGACCTTTTTTATAAGACCAGTAATGTTAAGTAAAGATCACGGTGGTACCCGTGTCAGCTTTGTCCCACACAGGTACTTTGCCGTCGCCTTTTTCTTCCGCTTTGTTGCATAAGGTGACTATTTTGGACGAATAATCTGTCGGACTTTATCCTTCTGTTTATTCGTCTATTTTGACGGAACGGTTCTATCTATACACCTGACTGCGTTATTTCCATTTTAAAGGACTGACCGTTCTAAAAGTTACTACCCTGCGTAGCTGGCGGTATTGTGTACTAGGCGAGTGAGATTTGGCGGCGGAGCTTGGATCGCGGCTCTGCCGCTAAAACTTTAATCACACAATACCGCCAGCTGCGCAGGCTAAAAAGTTACGAGAGAGGGGAACGGGCGAAGTATAAAAACATTTTCATGCAAGGGAAACAATTCCCCAACCCCCGCCCTAACTTTTCTAATTGTCCGCCCCTTAATATGTTTATACCAAAGTCCAACATTGAATATACACAGCAATGAAATGCTTGTGCAAGTTAATTGGCTTACATTTAGGACTCTTTTTCGCCATCGAAATACTGTTCCGAGAATGTTTAAACAGAGCTGACATAATGGTTTTTAATTAATTATAACAGATTGCCAATGTCGTTGACGCTCATGCTGCAACATTGACCAAGAGAACTGAAAGAGATGCATTCTTTTTGAACACACAAAGCATTGTGCAACTAGTTCAGAGGTAATTACAGCTTTCAGTGTTATTTTTATTGCGTTTTGATTTTCAATGAACCATTCGACGGTTTCTTTATCTTGAAAAACTGTTCAGACAGCCATATCAAAAATTTTGAAGTTTGTCCTTCTTAACCCTTGTCCTTGTCCTTAATTTTTTATAAATTGTTGTTACAGTATTTTTAGTCTCAGAGTAATAGGACTTAACATACGGTGACAGAGCTCTTGTGCGAAAACATTTTCTCTTTTCTTGATGGCTGCAACTTCCTTTACTGTATTCTGAATAGTATAGGCTGCAACGAATTATTCTTTTTTGCGGAGGAATCTCAGTAACATTAATGCCGATGACGTCAAAGCCGTTTGTCTTTAATTATCTAATGCGGGGGAATCTCATTGAGGCATGTGCTATTTTCGGATGGTTTAATTGCTTTGACAGGTTTTATGGTTATTTTTTAAGTCGATGGATGTCTTGGTTTCTTAATTGGTTGACTAAAACTAAGAAAAGTATTTATTGGTTGATTCATGTTGTTGAAGGATAAGCCCTAACTGGTCTGTGATGTAAAATCACCGAGTCGTAACGTTGTTTTGCAAGTTCTATTCCCTGAAGTTTTCATTGTCCTTTGTGGAAAACAATGGTTCATTGACTTATTGAGGGCAAAGGAAAACTAGCACTTTCTAGCAGGAAACACATCCTGCTTCCCCCCCCCCCCCCCCTGCCACCCCCACTTCAATTATTTCGCCTTTTTTGTTACTCTCCACCACCACCACCACAATTCTATTGTTCTCCCTCCACCACCAACGTTATACGCACGCATTTGGTAACAGATACTTTACAAGTTTTGTTGAGCTTGTTAATCTTTGTAATGCTAGATACCGGAATGGAATCCGTGGTCACATGAAGGCAGTTGTGTTGAGTCTGTTAAGGCAGTACCTGAACCATGAAGTACTCTTCAATGAAGGTATTATCATTATTTGTATGGATAACCGGCAAGCATAAACAGAGTTAATCTAACCTGAATATTTGTTTTTTGCAAGTGAGATGGTTTTCGTTGGTGGCAAACACTCTATACAATTGCTCGTACCATCTTATTTACTATTTTTTTACTCTTGCAACTCAGTTAGCAGAACCAGATTTGAGTTGAACTGATCCTCCCACTGTTTAACAAGCCAAGTTCGTTAATTTTGTTTCTCTTTCCTTTCCTATCTAATTTAAGCAATAGACCACACTTTCTATGGGTTTAGTGGTGTGATAACCGACGCGGGATGTTGGAAGAACACGAGAAAAGCTCGTAAATCACGAGCCGAAGCGAGTGATTTACAAGCTTTTCGAGTAAAACGGAAGTAAAATGCAAAATGTTTCAGTTTTCTATGAGTTTACCGGCACAATAAACCGTAGGTTTTTAACCAGTAAGAACGCGCGTATTATCTTTAGTTAGTTATTTTATAATTATTAATATATAGCAGTGATGACGGAATACACATTAAAGTATCACCAGGGCCCAACATCCTGTACTGTAACCCGCTTTTGATTGAGACCCTGGAATCTTAGCTTTCCTTACTTTTTGGATACCCTGCAAGCAGAGGTTTCGGCATGGCTTTTAGTATTTCTCGTTCGCGTGAATTATCAGTCACGTAGTGGGGTTGTTTGCTAAGAGCCATGCCGGAAAGAAACCTCTCAACTACGCGACTGACAATCCTTGCGAAACACTTCGTAAATGCTAAAAGCCATGCCGGAAAGACACCTCTGCTCGCAGCGTACGTTTTGGAAAAAGAATCCACTTATAACCAAATTTTTGAAATTTTGCTCACATGCCAGCAACTTATTTTCATAAAATGTTCACCTTTATTCAGGAAATTTCGAGAAGTGTGTGACGCTGTTGCGTGACAAACACAAGAGTAAGGACCTTGCACCAGTCGTGCAAAGTATATTTTCTCATGAATCTGTGGTCAAGAAGAACCAGCTGACGATAAAGTTGATAGTAAGTACAAAATTTAATCTTTACTAAAGAGATAATGATGGCTTTGAACGCACATAAATAGTTTAATTACCCGACATAATTTATTGTTAGGTATCGCACAAACTCGTCCTCAGGGCCTTCCGCCGTATTGGAAATCGACAAGCCCATGAACATTGGCAAAACAATTCTCTTCAGGGTTACCTTGGTCCAGGAAAAGTCAGGAAAGACTCAGGGAAAATCTGAGTTCTTTTATTTTACAAAGTAATTACCCGACATAATTTATTGTTAGGTATCGCACAAACTCGTCCTCAGGGCCTTCCGCCGTATTGGAAATCGACAAGCCCATGAACATTGGCAAAACAATTCTCTTCAGGGTTACCTTGGTCCAGGAAAAGTCAGGAAAGACTCAGGGAAAATCTGAGTTCTTTTATTTTACAAAGTTTATGAAAAGACTAAGAATTTCATTTTTAGCTTAACACAAATATTCGCAATTAAATCATTATGAAATTATAGTTTTATCCGAAAAGAACGGTGTGTACGGTTCGTTGTTAATCGATTGTGATTCTCCAAATCTCTTGGAAACAAAAGGAATAAACGTTGAGGTCAAGAATTTGGATAGTGTGCAAAATATGCCTAAAGAAATGCGAAATTAAAAGCCATGGAGAAAGTTTCGAAAGTGAAGGTTTTCTTCGCTTTCTAATGACTATTACCCGTTCCTAAAAATTGTATTTGTTTTTCTAGGACCAGCTGTGTGGCCGTCAGTCTGGTTTGTCAGATGAACTAACTCATATTCTACAAGAGCTTACTACACTCAACAGACATGACAATGCAAAGGTGGCTCTCAGGGCAAGACAGGTTTGTTTGTTTGTTTGTTTTTTTCCTTCTCTTTTCTTCTCCGTCTGTCTTTTTCTTGCTCGCTTTTCGTCTCTCCCCTTCTTTTTTTGTGTGGAATGGCCTGGAAAACAAGCTTCTTGATGAGACGAAGCTCAATTCTTTCAAGTGAGCTCTGACTTTTTCTTCTGGCTTGAGGGATTTGCGATAGTACTTATATCAGCTCAGGTTAATTTCTGTGCATTTAATTCTATAATAGTTTCTATTAGTATATTCCTTTTTCAGCTTTAGTGCTTATGTAGGATCATGTAGTTTATAGTTTTAGTGACCTTCTAGCATATTTTTTTTTCGTAAAAATTTGCTATGTGAACAGCTCACTTTAAGAGCATTTTTTAATGATGTGATACCGATTAATTGATTTGACCCGCAGTGTTTCATTTTAAAGTCATTTTGTCATCAGCATTACTGGGGTATAACCTGGTACAAGGTCAAGATCTGTGAGAGCTGGGGAAACGCTTTTTTGGCCGGTTTAAACACGCTGATGTATATTCCCAACCCAAGTTTTCTTGAATGTTTGTTACATAGCTAGCCTGCGAACGTAGACCTATTTCCGGTCGTCGCTTCTCTCCGCCTGAAGAGTAACTTACTACATAGCGTATACCTATAAAATTGCTCAAGTCTGCTAAAACTTTGAACTTGAAACAGAACCAAAACAATTCCGTTGGGAAACATTCATCCGCTCTCGGAAAAAGTTTCGGGTACATTAGTTTTCTGTAGAAGTACGTGTATGACTGAAGTCACTGCCATCATTGAAACTTCCTATATTTTTAGGCACTTCTGGCCGCTCAACAACCTTCATATGAGCTTCGTCATAACCACATCGAGTCTCTGTTTCTCTCCGCCATTGACATGTCTGGCAACCAAATGGCTTCTGAGAGTTTCCAGGTATAGTGCTTATAGTCACGATTGCGTTTTATATCTCTAGTTGGATTATAGAAGACTCTATACAATCTTGACGCCTCTAACGACCCTCTTTCTGCAGCGGTGACTTCAATTAACTTGCTTTCAATTTCCCTTATAATGGTCACCCCTCTACGGGTTAGCACTAGTAAAAGGAAATGTTTTACGCGTTTTCTTTTTTTTTTTTTTTCGCGCGAAGAAATGCAATAACACGTCTGACTTTATAGTGTATTATCTCTAGGCCATGGGTGCAATGCAGGATAATCTTGACAACGGTTGCAGTAGTGCAGCACGGATTCTTTAGGCCGGTTGTTTTTTTCTGGAGGAAAACTGTAAAATGCAGTACAACATTGGCGTCATAGTGTTCTTTTTAAGGTATCAATACAATACAAGATTATCTCATTAGCAGGTTCGGGGGTAATACATTAAGACAGACAGGTTTGGCAATGATGTCACATATTCTGTTTTATTTTATGATGGTCATAGCGAGTTGAACCAGTTTGACAGGTTTCTCAACCGGTTTGACGTCTACTTTACTTTGAATTCAGGACACCCTGGTTTTGCTGATTGGTTGACTAGGTTTAGGTTTAGGGATGCCTTTTTTTGTTGTTGTCCCGATTTTACAGATGTCTGAGCTTGAGGAGAATTTGTGAACTTGTGCAATGATTGAATATTTTTTCTTTGGTTTAACAGAAATTGATTCTCTCGGAAAATGCCATATTTGACATTCTTCCAAGCTTTTTCTACCACGCCAATGAAGCAGTGAGGAGAGCAGCTATAGAGGTATTAAAGTAGCAAGACATGTGACTGAAGATACCAGCTGTTTAACCTCATATTTCTCATTTTTCTTGCCAACATTTTCTATGCCATACGTTGTGAGTCGTGTTTATCTATGTCGTTTCACGATGTTACACATGCAAGCATCATTTTGCCAAGAAAATCAATTTGGAACCAAACAGCCAAGCAAATCTTACACACAACACTGAATTTGTGGTATTTTGTTTTTTGGCAGGTTTACATTAGGCGTAGTTATCAAGCATACGAGCTGACTACTCTTTATCACGAGAAGGTACCTTCTTTCTCTTTTCTTCCTTTCTTGTCACATAGTTATTGTATAGTTATGCTCGAAATCAATTTTTATCAAGTCCAGTGACTGTTGTCTAATGAGCATCTGTATTGGACCAATGAGGGTAGATCTTAGTTACCAACTGCATGTGCTCAACTGTATTCTACAGATTGACGATAATGTCTTGGTCGTCCAGTTCCAGTTTATACTCCCAAATGCACATCCAAACAGGTTTGTACGTTGTGATACATCGGGTGCAATTCACTGGTCGTATTCTAGAAGAAAGAAGTGCAAATTTCGTGTCTGTGATACAAAGAGAAGCATACGAAGGAGAGGATTATAGAAAGTGACCGCGTTACAAGTGTTCGTAAGGAAAGCTTCAACTTTTCCGCATAATGACTCAGTTAAATGTAGTTACATAGCAACATCGATATAACGAAGCCGTTCTCAACAAAGTTCTCGGTCTAACGAGCGATATTCGTCGCCCCAGTAATTGTAAAATTAAGAAAAACAACCGCGATATAGCGGATTCCATTTTTAACAAATAGATTTTGCCACTCTTTAGGCCGTTTGTTTTATTAAGGCTCCACTTAAACGCCATAGCTTCTTTGAAAATAGACGAGGGCGAAAGGCGAAATACTGGTCAGCTAATTCAGCTAGTTTGGGTAAGGATGAGTCCACGTGAATTAAAACGTGTAGTGGCTTAAGGCACTGGTGTTATAATGGTAGTGGTTCCGTCCGAAGATTGTCCATTATCGAGAACAGCAAAACATCTCCTTGTGATATTTCTTTTGTATTGTCCTCAGGATGCCACAGAGATTTCCTTCCACTAAAACTGTGCTTGCTATGCCAAGGGTAGGTAGAGATACAAGTTCTAAGACATGAGTCTCAAATTTACCTCCCATTGAGTCGGTTGTATTGCACTACAGGTTTAGATCTTAGGGCACTTGCCATTAATCAGTACCGGCTGGCCAAACCAATCCGGTCGTCAGGAGAATTCCACTGTTAATCAGGACTATCCAGCCATCTCAGTTTGTTTTAAAATGGTAAGCACGGCAGTGATGGGCTCTAGCAAAAATTGCGAGAAAAGACTAAATAAATACTGTATTTCTTTTTTAAAATGACCGGTCTGACCGGCCAATTCTGACTTTCGAAAAGCTCCCTTAGTTTTAATATTTATTATTTTTTATTCATTTATTCATTTTTTGAAACTTTTTTAATTATTATTATTTAATCTTTTAATGTATTTTTTTGCTAGGTTCGCAGTCTCAGTGAAGACATGTTCGACCTCATTAACCAGCAGCCATTAAAGCCATGTCAGAGAACTGGTGTCATGGCAGCGTTTCAAAACTTGTTAGAATTTGAAAGGTATCATTACAGTTTACAAGTCTCGTAATCCTTTTCTTGATAGAATGTCATTTTTTAAGCAGTTTACTAGACAGTAATTAGAGTCAGAACTTTAGATTCTAAGACGAAGACGAAAAAGAGAACCAGATTTTCCCAATACTAAGTAGTGCACGCGCGAACCAACGTCAATTTGGCGGGAAAATGTGATAGGCATCGTCATTCTACTACGAGTTTTAGCGAAAATATCGTAGTGGCGACAACGAGTTATCAAATGTTAGGAATCTTATCATTTAGCGAGCGGGAGAGGGCTTTACCTCCTTTAACAGAAATAAGCGAACTAACTTTTGTGTTAAAAAAACACTACAATGATGCCTCCCGGGGTGTCTATTTTTAGAGAATAGGCGAGAAAACTTAAAATTAAATGTCGTCCTCGAATCTAAAGCTCTCTAATATTCTAGTCCACAGAAATAATTCTTTGTCGACGAGGACAGTGACGTACAGTCAAACCCCGTTAATGCGGGGGGCCATAAAAAAGTGTCCGTATTAAGCCGGTTGAATTTGGAGAAAATATAAGGGCTTTCTTTCCCTAGGGACGAAGCAAACTGTCCGTGATAATGAGGTGACCGTATTAAGCAGATTGAATGCAGAGTAAATATAAGGGCTTTCTTTCCCAGGGACGAAGCATACTGTCCGTAATAATGAGGTGACCGTATTAAGCGGATTGAATGTAGAGTAAATATAAGGGCTTTCTTTCCCAGGGACAAAGCAAACTGTCCGTAATAATGAGGTGACCGTATTAAGCAGGTGTCCGTTAAGCGGGGTTTCACTGTAGTTCATTGTGTAACGTTGCCTCTTTTTTCCAAGCGAGTCTGGATGATTCGTTGGAGCTTAAATAAAACGTAAATGTTGCTGTAGTGTACACCAAAAAATTTGAAATGCAGGTTTTTCGCAAATAAAAGGTAAAAATGTAGTAAAGGAGTAGTTAGGAAGCCCTTGGCCTTCTTTTCCGAACCATACCCTGTACAATTCATCGTAAATCCTTGCCGATGTTTAAGTAACTACTCTTTTCCGATCCTTCTCGAGTCAAAGAAAGTTCAGTAATTTTACCCAGGATGAGTGTGATTTCGTGTAAAGTTTACTTTATTTTGTAACACTTTTTCAGAAATTTTGATGAAATAATGAACCGTTTTGAACCAGCAACCCCTGAGAACCTTTCTCCATCACCGACGTCACGAAGGATTGGCCTAGGTCCTCTTTGGGAAATGGAAAATAAAACAGAAGTAAGTAGAACGGTGCATGGATCAACCCTTCGAGTCCTTATGGTCAGCAGTGTAGACAGTTTTCAAAATTCCAAGTATCTTAACTGTAAATCCTAAGACAAATTGTACCATGCAAATCTTCTGCCAAAAAGGCGTCTTTTGAATGGTTACACCATAGGATCTCGTCCACAGACTCAAAAGTTACAACTGCATACTGAATGAATAGTTCTATGTGAAAGTACCGCTGAAGAGGTTTCATTTGAATGGTAACACCATAGGATCTCGTCCATAGACTCAGAAGTTACAGGTGACAACAGTGACAACGGTGACAACGGTGACAACAGTGACAACGGTGACAACGGTGACAACAGTGACCACAGTGACAACGGTGATAACGGTGACAACAGTGACAACAGCGACAACGGTGACAGCTGTGACAACAGTGACAACAGTGACAACACTGACAACGGTGACACAGTGACAACGGCGACAACGGTGACAACAGTGACAACAATGACGACGGTGACAACAGTGACAACGGTGACAACGGTGAAAACAGTTACAACGGTGACAACGGCAACAACGGCGACAATGGCGACAACGGTGACAACATCTATCTATCTATCTGTCTGTCTGTCTGTCTATCTGACAACACTTTCAACGGTGAAAACGGTTACAACAGTGACAACGGTGACAACAGTCACAATGGTGACAACGGTGACAACAGTGACAACAGTGACAACGGTGACAACAGTGACAAGGGTGGCAACAGTGACAACAGTGACAACAGTGACAACGGTGACAACGGTAAAAATGGTGACAACAGTGACAACGGTGACAACTGTGACATCAGTGACAACGGTGACAACATTGACAATGGTGACAATGGTGACAATGGTGACAACAGTGACAACGATCACAACAGTGACAACACTGACAACGGTGACACAGTGACAACGGCGACAACGGTGACAACAGTGACAACAATGACGACGGTGACAACAGTGACAACGGTGACAACGGTGAAAACAGTTACAACGGTGACAACGGCAACAACGGCGACAATGGCGACAACGGTGACAACATCTATCTATCTATCTGTCTGTCTGTCTGTCTATCTGACAACACTTTCAACGGTGAAAACGGTTACAACAGTGACAACGGCGACAACGGTGACAACAGTCACAATGGTGACAACGGTGACAACAGTGACAACAGTGACAACGGTGACAACAGTGACAAGGGTGGCAACAGTGACAACAGTGACAACGGTGACAACGGTAAAAATGGTGACAACAGTGACAACGGTGACAACTGTGACATCAGTGACAACGGTGACAACATTGACAATGGTGACAATGGTGACAACAGTGACAACGATCACAACAGTGACAACGGTGACAACGGTGACAACAGTGACAATGGTGACAACAGTGACAGCGGTGACAACGGTGACAACAGTGGCAACGGTGACAACAGTGACAACGATCACAACAGTGACAACGGTTACAACGGTGACAACAGTGACAGCGGTGACAACAGTGACAACAGTGACAACGGTAACAACAGTGACAACGTTGACAACAGTGACAACGGTGACAACAGTGACAACGGTGACAACAGTGACAGCGGTGACAACAGTGACAACAGTGACAACGGTGACAACAGAAATTACAATTTACAAAAATTTACAAAAATTTTTACTTGGGATTTGACGTTGGTAAAAGGCTTTAACCGTGGTAAAAAGGATGTGAAAAAACTTTACTATAGTAAAACTCATTAGTTGACTTAACACGTTCCAGATGGTTTTCCCAACAGAAATGTGTCACTCAAATGATGAGCCTGAGGACAGGTGATAATTCTTACGACATTCCATGAATGTTTTATTTTTTATCCAGTTACGTGACTTTCTGTACATCATACATTCACTGAAAATTGTGCCGCTGCTTATACTGTTTCTATCCCATTATTTTCTCGGCCAAATATAAGCGGTCCATGCTGAATTACTTCGCGGCCGTGATCGTCTGAAAAACCGCCTGGTGGGATTACGAAACTATTGAGGAACGGTGGAACTCTAAAGTGAAAAGAACATGAAGGTTTCAAAAAAAGCGTGCCACCAAAATCCATATTCAGACAATAGATAGAAAAAATGTGGCTACACGGATTAAAAAAAACACTTGAATTGAATGATTTACTTCTAAATTTATGCTCGACTCAGAAATGAAACACGCACATTAGATGTAGGCGTATGATTCCTTGAAATCCAGAATTTACTGTGGACTTGCCTCGAATGAAAGCGAAAATTGTCTGAGTCACTGTGACATCTCTACTGTACTGTTTGGCACAAAAAAAGGAAAAGAATAGGCTGGCAGCGCTGAAAATACATGTATAAGTATTCAGCAATGTGACACTTAGAGAACACATCTCAAATAATGCGACTAGATGTCAACTAAATAAACAAAGTTTAGATATACCAGCGATAAACCATATCGTTTACTATAGTAAACTTTCCTTTCATTCTACCGCCGTTGCCACCACAACAGACTAGATCTGTGTTTACCATAGTAAAATGAGAAAAACCGGTCACATTAAAAAACGTGTTTACAGTAGTAAACTCGACTTTACTATAGTAAAAAAAGCCCAAGTGTGACCACAGCCAGTGAAAACGGTTACAACAGTGACAACGGTGACAACAGTGACAACGGTAACAACGGTGACAACGGTGACAACAGTGACAACAGTGACAACGGTGACAACAGTGACAACGGTGACAACAGTGACAACACTGACAACGGCGACAACAGTGACAACGGTGACAACATCTATCTATCTATCTATCTCTCTGTCTGTCTGTCTATCAATCTATCTGACAACACTTACATTGGTGAAAACAGTGGCAACAGAGACAACGGCGACAACGGCGACAACGACAACAACGGTGACAACAGTGACAACAATGACAACAGTGACAATGGTGACAACAGTGACAACGATCACAACAGTGACAACAGTGACTACGATGACAAAAGTGACTACGGTGACAACAATGACAACAGTGACAAGGGTGACAACAGTGACAACGGTGACAACAGTGACAACGGTGACAACAGTGACGACGGTAACAACAGTGACAGCGGTGACAACGGTGACAACAGTGACAACGGTGACAACAGTGACAACGGTGACAATAGTGACAGCGGTGACAACGGTGACAACAGTGACAACCGTGACAACAGTGACAACGATGACAACAGCGGCAACGGTTACAACGGTGACAACAGTGACAAGGGTGACAACAGTGACAACGATCACAACAGTGACAACGGTGACAACAGTGACTACGGTGACAACAATTACAACAGTGAAAAGGGTGACAACAGTGACAACGGTGACAACAGTGACAACGGTGACAACGGTGACAACAGTGACAACGATGACAATAGTGACAGCGGTGACAACGGTGACAACAGTGACAACGGTGACAACAGTGACAGCGGTGACAACGGTGACAACAGTGACAAGGGTGACAACAGTGACAACGATCACAACAGTTACAACTACGGCAACGGTTACAACGGTGACAACGGTGACAACAGTGACAACAGTGACAACGGTGACAACCATTACAACGGTGACAACAGTGACAACGGTGACAACAGTGACAACAATCCCAACAGTGATAACGTTGACAACGGTTACAACGGTGACAACAGTGACAACGGTGACAACAGTGACAACAGTGACAACGGTGACAACACTGACAACTGTGACAACGGTGACAACGGTGACAACAGTGACAAGTGAAAACGGTGACAACAGTGACAACGGTGACAACAGTGACAACGGTGACAACAGTGACAACGGTAACATCGGTGACAACAGTGACAAAGGTGACAACAGTGACAACAGTGACAACGGTGACAACAGTGACCACAGTGAGAATGGTGACATCGGTGCCAACGGTGACAACAGTGACAACAGTGACAAGTGACAGCGGTGACAACAGTGACAATGGTGACAACAGTGACAACGGTGACAACAGTGACAACGGTGTCAACGGTGACAACGGTGACAACAGTGACAACGGTAACATCGGTGAAAACGGTGACAACAGTGACAACAGTGACAACGGTGACAACGGTGACAACGGTGACAACAGTGACAACGGTGACAACAGTGACAACGGTGACAACGGTGACAACAGTGACAACGGTAACATCGGTGAAAACGGTGACAACAGTGACAACTGTGACAACAGTGACAACGGTGACAACGGTAAAAACGGTGACAACGGTGACAACAGTGACAACAGTGACAACGGTCACAACAGTGACAACTGTGACAACGGTGACAACAGTGACTACGGTGACAACAGTGACTACGGTGACAACAATGACAACAGTGACAAGGGTGACAACAGTGACAACGGTGACAACAGTGACAACAGTGACAACGGTGACAACAGTAACAACAGTGACAACGGTGACAACAGTGAAAATGGTGACAATAGTGACAGCGGTGACAACGGTGACAAAAGTGACAACCGTGACAACAGTGACAATAGTGACAACGGTGACGACAGTGACAACAGTGACAGCGGTGACAACGGTGACAACAGTGACAACGGTGACAACAGTAACAACAATGACACAATGACAGTGACAACGATCACAACAGTGATAACAGCGGCAGCGGTTACAACGGTGACAACAGTGACAACAGTGACAACGGTGACAACAGTGACAAGGGTGACAACAGTGACAACGGTGACAACGGTGACAACAGTGACAATGGTGGCAACGGTGACAACAGTGACAACAGTGACAACGGTGACAACAGTGACAACGGTGACAACAGCGACAACGATCACAACAGTGACAACAGCGGCAACAGTTATAACGGTGACAACAGTGACAACAGTGACAACGGTGACAACAGTAACAACAATGACACTGGTGACAACAGTCACAATGGTGACCACAGTGACAACAGTGAAAACGGTCACAACAGTGACAACTGTGACAACGGTGACAACAGTGACTACGGTGACAACAGTGACAACGGTGACAACAGCGACAACGATCACAACAGTGACAACAGCGGCAACAGTTATAACGGTGACAACAGTGACAACAGTGACAACGGTGACAACAGTAACAACAATGACACTGGTGACAACAGTCACAATGGTGACCACAGTGACAACAGTGAAAACGGTCACAACAGTGACAACTGTGACAACGGTGACAACAGTGACTACGGTGACAATAATGACAACAGTGACAAGGGTGACAACAGTGAAAACGGTGACAACAGTGACAACAGTGACAACGGTGACAACAGTAACAACAGTGACAACGGTGACAACAGTGACAATGGTGACAATAGTGACAGCGGTGACAACGGTGACAAAAGTGACAACCGTGACAACAGTGACAACAGTGACAACGGTGACAACGGTGACAACAGTGACAGCGGTGACAACGGTGACAACAGTGACAACGGTGACAACAGTGACAACGATGACAATAGTGACAGCGGTGACAACGGTGACAACAGTGACAACGGTGACAACAGTGACAGCGGTGACAACGGTAACAACAGTGACAAGGGTGACAACAGTGACAACGATCACAACAGTTACAACTGCGGCAACGGTTACAACAGTGACAACAGTGACAACAGTGACAGCGGTGACAACGGTGACAACAGTGACAACCGTGACAACAGTGACAACGATGACAACAGCGGCAACGGTTACAACGGTGACAACAGTGACAAGGGTGACAACAGTGACAACGATCACAACAGTGACAACGATGACAACAGTGACTACGGTGACAACAATTACAACAGTGAGAAGGGTGACAACAGTGACAACGGTGACAACAGTGACAACGGTGACAACGGTGACAACAGTGACAACGATGACAATAGTGACAGCGGTGACAACGGTGACAACAGTGACAACGGTGACAACAGTGACAAGGGTGACAACAGTGACAACGATCACAACAGTTACAACTGCGGCAACGGTTACAACGGTGACAACAGTGACAACGGTGACAACAGTGACAACAGTGACAACGGTGACAACCATTACAACGGTGACAACAGTGACAAGGGTGACAACAGTGACAACAATCCCAACAGTGATAACGTTGACAACGGTTACAACGGTGACAACAGTGACAACGGTGACAACTTTGACAACAGTGACAACGGTGACAACACTGACAACTGTGACAACGGTGACAACAGTGACGACAGTGACAAGTGACAATGGGGACAACAGTGACAACGGTGACAACAGTGACAACGGTGACAACAGTGACAACGGTAACATCGGTGACAACAGTGACAAAGGTGACAACAGTGACAACAGTGACAACGGTGACAACAGTGACAACAATCCCAACAGTGATAACGTTGACAACGGTTACAACGGTGACAACAGTGACAACGGTGACAACAGTGACAACAGTGACAACGGTGACAACACTGACAACTGTGACAACGGTGACAACAGTGACGACAGTGACAAGTGACAACGGTGACAACAGTGACAACGGTGACAACAGTGACAACGGTGACAACAGTGACAACGGTAACAACGGTGACAACAGTGACAAAGGGGACAACAGTGACAACAGTGACAACGGTGACAACAGTGACCACAGTGAGAATGGTGACATCGGTGCCAACGGTGACAACAGTGACAACAGTCACAAGTGACAGCGGTGACAACAGTGACAATGGTGACAACAGTGACAACGGTGACAACAGTAACAACAGTGACAACGGTGACAACAGTAACAACAGTGACAACGGTGACAACAGTGAAAATGGTGACAATAGTGACAGCGGTGACAACGGTGACAAAAGTGACAACCGTGACAACAGTGACAATAGTGACAACGGTGACGACAGTGACAACAGTGACAGCGGTGACAACGGTGACAACAGTGACAACGGTAACAACAGTGACAACGATCACAACAGTGATAACAGCGGCAGCGGTTACAACGGTGACAACAGTGACAACGGTGACAACAGTGAAAACAGTGACAACGGTGACAACAGTGACAAGGGTGACAACAGTGACAACGGTGACAACGGTGACAACAGTGACAATGGTGGCAACGGTGACAACAGTGACAACGGTGACAACAGTGACAACGGTGACAACAGCGACAACGATCACAACAGTGACAACAGCGGCAACAGTTATAACGGTGACAACAGTGACAACAGTGACAACAGTGACAACGGTGACAACAGTAACAACAATGACACTGGTGACAACAGTCACAATGGTGACCACAGTGACAACAGTGAAAACGGTCTCAACAGTGACAACTGTGACAACGGTGACAACAGTGACTACGGTGACAATAATGACAACAGTGACAAGGGTGACAACAGTGAAAACGGTGACAACAGTGACAACAGTGACAACGGTGACAACAGTAACAACAGTGACAACGGTGACAACAGTGACAATGGTGACAATAGTGACAGCGGTGACAACGGTGACAAAAGTGACAACCGTGACAACAGTGACAACAGTGACAACGGTGACAACAGTGAGAACAGTGACATCGGTGACAACGGTGACAACAGTGACAACGGTGACAACAATGACAACGATCACAACAGTGATAACAGCGGCAACGGTTACAACGGTGACAACAGTGACAACGGTGACAACAGTGACAACGGTGACAACCATTACAACGGTGACGACGGTGACAACAGTGACAAGGGTGACAACAGTGACAACGATCACAACACTGACAAAGTTAACAACGGTGACAACGGTGACAACAGTGACAACGGTGAGAACAGTGACAACAGTGACAAAGATGACAACAGTGACAACTGTGACAACGGTGACAACAGTGACAAGTGACAACTGTGACAACAGTGACAACGGTGACAACGGTGACAACAGTGACAACGGTGACAATAGTGACAATGGTGAGAACAGTCACAACGGTAACATTGGTGAGAACAGTGACAACAGTGACAACGGTTATAACGGTGACAACAGTGACAACAGTGACAACGGTGACAACAGTGACAATGGTGATAACAGTGACAACAGTGACAACGGTGACAACGGTGACATCGGTGACAACGGTGACAACAGTGACAACGGTGACAACGGTGACAACAGTGACAAGTGACAACGGTGACAACAGTGACAACAGTGACAACGGTGACAACAGTGACAACAGTGACAACGGTGACAACAGTGACAATGGTAACATCGGTGACAACAGTGACAAAGGTGACAATAGTGAGAACGGTTATAACGGTGACAACAGTGACAACAGTGACAACGGTGACAACAGTGACAACAGTGACAACAGTGACAACGGGGACAACAGTTACAACGGTGACAACAGTGACAACGATCACAACAGTGACAACAGCGGCAACGGTTACAACGGTGACAACAGTGACAACGGTGACAACAGTAACAACGATGACACTGGTGACAACAGTCACAATGGTGATCACAGTGACAACAGTGACACCGGTCACAACAGTGACAACTGTGACAACGGTGACAACAGTGACTACGGTGACAATAGTGACTACGGTGACAACAGTGACTACGGTGACAACAGTGATTTCGGTGACAACAATGACAACAGTGACAAGGGTAACAACAGTGACAACGGTGACAACAGTGATAACGGTGACAACGGTGACAACAGTGAGAACGGTGACAACGGTGACAACAGTGACAACAGTGACAACGGTGACAACATTGACAACGGTGACAATAGTGACAGCGGTGACAACGGTGACAAAAGTGACAACCGTGACAACAGTGACAACAGTGACAACGGTGACAACGGTGACAACAGTGACAGCGGTGACAACGGTGACAACAGTGACAACGGTGACAACAATGACAACGATCACAACAGTTATAACAGCGGCAATGGTTACAACGGTGACAACAGTGACAACGGTGACAACCATTACAACGGTGACGACGGTGACAACAGTGACAAGGGTGACAACAGTGACAACGATCACAACACTGACAAAGTTAACAACGGTGACAACGGTGACAACAGTGACAACGGTGAGAACAGTGACAACAGTGACAAAGATGACAACAGTGACAACTGTGACAACGGTGACAACGGTGACAACAGTGACAAGTGACAACTGTGACAACAGTGACAACGGTGACAACAGTGACAACAGTGACAACGGTGACAATAGTGACAATGGTGAGAACAGTGACAACGGTAACATCGGTGAGAACAGTGACAAAGGTGACAACAGTGACAACGGTTATAACGATGACAACAGTGACAACGGTGACAACAGTGACAACAGTGACAACAGTGACAACAGTGACAACAGTGACAACGGTGACAACGGTGACATCGGTGACAACGGTGTCAACAGTGACAACGGTGACAACGGTGACAACAGTGACAAGTGACAACGGTGACAACAGTGACAACAGTGACAACGGTGACAACAGTGACAACGGTGACAACAGTGACAACGGTAACATCGGTGACAACAGTGACAAAGGTGACAATGGTGAGAACGGTTATAACGGTGACAACAGTGACAACAGTGACAACGGTGACAACAGTGACAACAGTGACAACAGTGACAACAGTGACAACGGTGACAACAGTGACAACGGTGACAACAGTGACAACGGTGACAACAGTGACAACGATCACAACAGTGACAACAGCGGCAACGGTTACAACGGTGACAACAGTGACAACGGTGACAACAGTAACAACGATGACACTGGTAACAACAGTCACAATGGTGATCACAGTGACAACAGTGACACCGGTCACAACAGTGACAACTGTGACAACGGTGACAACAGTGACTACGGTGACAATAGTGACTACGGTGACAACAGTGACTACGGTGACAACAGTGATTTCGGTGACAACAATGACAACAGTGACAAGGGTAACAACAGTGACAACGGTGACAACAGTGATAACGGTGACAACGGTGACAACAGTGACAACGGTGACAACAGTGACAACAGTGACAACGGTGACAACGGTGACAATAGTGACAGCGGTGACAACGGTGACAACAGTGACAACGGTGACAACAGTGACAACAGTGACAACGGTGACAACAGTGACAACTGTGACAACGGTGACAACGGTGACAACAGTGACAACGGTGACAATAGTGACAGCGGTGACAACGGTGACAACGGTGACAACAGTGACAACAGTGACAACGGTGACAACAGTGACAACAGTGACAACGGTGACAACAGTGACAACAGTGACAACGGTGACATCGGTGAGAACGGTGACAACAGTGACAACGGTGACAACAGTGACAACAGTGACAACGATGACAACAGTGACAACAGTGACAACAACAGTGACACCCTCCTTTTTTTCCGAAACTTATGTTGCTATCCAGGCAGGTTGGTGGATCAGGTCGTTTCCCAGCAGCCATCTTAGGAGGAGTTTTATGTTGTACAGAAGCTTTCAACTCAGAGCTGTCCCTGAGAGCCGGCTGCCTTCTTATTTTACCAACTGACCCAACCATGATTCAAATTGCTCTGAAAAACAAAACCATGGGTAATTTCGAAGGTGTAGTTGAGTGAAAGTCCTAGGTTTAAGTAATGAAGAAAGCCTGCTGAGCTTTTCCTTAGCTACATCCCAGTTAACTTATGCCAAATACCATTCTGAATCTTCTTCCGTATTGAGCGAAGTAAATTCAAATTTGCGTTTATATGTTTTCTTTCTCTCTTTAGCCTGACGCTGCAAAGGAAGAAGAGCCGGTTCACATTATTAATGTCGCCTTGAAAATCGAAAAGAACTGCAAAGATGTGCAAATCTGTCGCAAGATGGTGTACGAGTTTACGCAGTCCAAGGTAATGCGCTGGTCTATATCAATAGACCTTTTTACCGATACGGCGGCCATATTGAATTAATTGGATTTAAGGAGTATTATAGGATGCCCAGGGGGCATGAGCACAGGTCGTTTGTATTTTCGAGCGCTTTTCGGGACATTTTTTCCTAAAGTTTTCTTAGAATAAGATTATAATGGGAAAAAAGATCCTTGTGCCGTGTTTGGATGTAATAATGATCGCCTTTTTCTAGTTTAGTATTAGAAACATGGTCTTTCACTGTATATTTCTCGGGAAAAAAGCAATCATTATTACATCCAAACACGGCACAAGGATCTTTTTTCCCATTATAATCTTATTCTAAGAAAACTTTAAGAAAAAATGTCCCGAAAAGCGCTCGAAAATACAAACGACATGTGCTCATGCCCCCTTGGCATTCTATAATACTCCTTAAATCCAATTAATTCAATATGGCTGCCGTATCGGTAAAAAGGTCTATTGTCGTTGTTGTTGTTTTTAGCATATACAGATTTAGATTTCAGAGAGAATGAAATATCTTGAACAATCGAACGGAATACCACATGCCCTCAACTCTTGTGTTCAAACTATCGTGCTTTCGGCTAATCATAGTTTTCCACACGTTTTCTGAGCTGAAAGCAGCAATTTACCATACCTGTTTAAGCAATAATGTGGAGCAAAGCTTCTTAGATTACCAAGTGACGTCCTTCAAAGTTCAGTCAATAGAGAGGAGAAGTGTGACGTCACGTTACCATGGTGGCAAAATTTCTGAATCTCAACAATCTTTCTTGACCGAGACGACCATTTGCATTGTCGAATGATGGAAGCGAAGCAAAGTATGCTAACGTTTTGTTCCTGAGTGCAAGCCATGCACAGTGAAGTCATACATGTCAATTTTTTTCTTTTTTTTTTCTGCCATATTCACAGGACCACGGAAAGAAAAACATTGTTTTGTGTGCGCTTAGTCGATTGTTGTAGACCAGTCACTATGTGCAGAGCTGTAGTGTTTCTTTTCTTCTTGTGTCGTTTCAGAAAGAGATTCTTAAGGACAAGGGGATAAGAAGAATAACTTACTTGATGAGCGATTGCAAGGTATGGTCGCTAATACTGATTTGGAGGTTTGGAGATTAAAATTAATTAACATCCATTTCTTGTATCATGTTTGATACAACAACATCTCTGTCAGTTCAATAACAGCTGAAAGGAGAGATTGTTCCCGAACGAAAAAACGTTAGGCACTCTGCAATAATTGGTCATGTGATTAACTTTCTTTACTAAAAACACGAAAACAATTCGTTTTAGTAAAATGATTTTAGCAGGAACTGAAAAAGCATACAAATCCTTGTAAATTACAGGTCTCAAGTTTTCTTTTGTTCATAACAAAACTTGAGCCCTCAAATGCGAAGGGAGCGATTTTTATAAAAATAAAAACATTTCAAAATTGTCAAGGATTTGTATAGAAAACTACTGAGCAATAATTTCTTCCGCAGGGTATGCTCCCATGGTACTTCACTTTCCGAGCGCGAGATGATGTAAGTATTACACCTGTTTTTAGTAAGCTGCTGGAGAAATGAGCAGTTCCTCTATTTCGTAACTTAAAGGGGCTTTGTCACGGCTGTATGGTTCTTTTTGTTTATATTGCCAATTAAGCATCCTTATGGGTTATGGGACGAGAGAGTAGAAATTACATTTAAATAGGGACGTTAAGCAACAACGACGGCGACGGCTACCAAAACGTCACTTAAAAGTGAATTCGCGCTACTTCAAACTTTATCGCGCTTATTCCAACTCGTTCAATTTGTCAAATGCTAGCAAATTTTTTGTATCAGATTTCAGGAAAAGAAAAAGAAGTCGTTGTCTTGTGTTCACGCCCTCGACAGAACGTGAAATTAGGCACTGTCACGTTGTAGTAGTGCAGCGACGGCAAAGAAATGTACAAAAAAGCGTGACGCAAGTGCAGAGTTGTTGTTATGCCAATCTAAACCTAGTGCTTTTTTGCCGTTCTCGTTGCCATCACCGTCGTCGTTGCTTAAGCTCCCTTGACAAAATCACAGCTTATTGTCCAACGAATTTGCCCGTTAAGTATGATAGCAAACGTTACAAATAGTAAAAATGAATTTTGCGAAACTGTTAGGCTAACAAGTGTTAAAAAACCCACAAATTTCAATTAGTTGTAATTTTCTTCAAGTTTGTTCATCCTTGCCTTCTTTTGTATTTATTGCTGCGTTCTTTATACTTTCTTGTCATGTTTTGAGCGGTTTTTCTATGTCAGGGGCACCCAACGAGAAGATAGTTCAAAACCACTTAAACATAGCATTGTTAAACGTATTTTAGTACGGTAGATATAGGCATATTTTTATCCCCAAGAAATTTTTCATCTGTTCGGATTACCTAGCTCAAAGTCTAGTGATCCGAAAATTATAGGGATCGAAACTTACCTTTCGAAAATTTCAGCCAGAAAATAGGCTCCCGAAAATTCGAGGTGACCTTGTAAGGGTAAAAATCCGTTGAAAATGGGCAATTATACCATTTTTTAGATGTTCGAAAATCCTAGGAGAGGCAGGCAAGCAAGAAATTTAACAACAAATGTTCCGAAAATTCTAGATCACAAATCGTCTTCCGAACAGATATTTTCCGAATATTGTCGTTGGGTGCCTCTGCTACCTTCCATGCACTCAATTTGGTGGCAGTTCCTGCTGTAAGAATTCGATAAATTTCGTGACACAGCTCCTTTGGCTTTAAATTTCACCCCAATATGGATTCGAACGTCAGTGTGCGTTGCCATTAGTTCAGTCTTGTTTCTATTCTGTTGTATAAGGCATCTTGACACGAACTTCACACAATAGCATTTGCCATACAGGGTAGAGTTATAATTTAGAATTAAAATTACATGCGTTTGACGTGTTGTCGAACTTTCTTTTTTTAAATAGGAGTCTCAAAATGGGACAACAGTAAGTTTATTTTGTGTCTTTTCTCCACAGTAAGCTAAGGTAAGCTTATAAACGCACACGAGCTTGGGTTGCCTGTGTTTAAATGCAGTTTTAATACTTGTAAGTGAATTCTTCCCATAAGGTGAAATTGTGCTCGTGTAAAGTTGATCTCTGCCTATGTTTTTCCTTTGTTTCCAGTTTGAAGAGGATTCCATTTATCGTCATTTGGAACCTGCGCTTGCTTTCCAGTTGGAAATGAACCGCCTAAGAAACTTCGATCTGGAGACAATACCAACCACGAATCACAACATTCATCTGTACCTTGGCTCTGCCAAGAAGGTAAGTTCCTTGTAGTTGTTGATACATGTTCCGTATGGACTCTTCTAATGCTCTGTTCACATAATACCGGACAGCTTTTGCGCCGGCACGAAAACCATACCGGATAGAGCTTCTGTTCAGGCATAAGAACCGTGATTTAGGCGAGATTTCTGTAACGGAGCGAAGCTGTGCTGCGCCGATCTCTAAAGTGGAGAGTCACATATCGGATTGGTGTTCATATAAAACCGGACAGCTTTTGCGCCGGCACGAAAACCATACCGGATAGGGCTTCTCTTCACGCAAAATAACGATGATTTTGGACCGATTTCTCTAACGGAGCGAAGCTGGCCCGCACGTATCTCGAAAGTGGAGTGTCTGATACCGGATAGCTTTTCGTGTCGGCACGAAAAGCTATTCTGTATAGTTTGAACATAGCTTAAATAACGATCCTCATGGGCTATGTCGCGCTACGTAAATTCCCTCTTCTCTGTTTGGGCGTTTTCGGCTGCGAGAAATAGACGCGAGGAGTGGTTTGTCTTACTTTGATCTTAAAACATTGGCGGACAAATAATGTTTAAGTTTAAGTTTAATAATTCTTTTTACCAATGTACAAAATAAAAAAATAAATACATATATAAATGTACAATAGGTAAAGGAAAGCAATAGGGGGAAACTGAATTCCCATATAAAAACTGCCCTCCAAAACGAAAAGATACAACAATTAAGAATAGAAAACTAATACATAACTATACATCACGTGATACTAAGAGGAAAATAAAAACAACAACAACTAAATAAACTACTTAGATATTAAATAAAAAGGAAAATCCAAATTCAGTAGGAAATAATAAACATATGACTATTTACAAAGATAATTAAGAAATAAAGTTTTAAAAGAGTTCAATGTGGCAAACTAATTAACTAACTTACCAAAAGACGATAAAAAACTTCAACGAATCCGTAATGTGCAATGTAGAAGTATAATATTATTTTTTCCTCGTTTCTTCAGGTTTCGGCACACTCAGAAGTGACTGACTACAGGTTTTTTATCAGAAGCATTGTGCGACATTCGGACTTCATCACCAAGGTGACATTAATTTGGATACCTGCTTGTGCCTTCTTTAGGTGGATTATGGGAACTCTAAGCTTGAATGTAAAAAAATTAATTTCTGAAATCGAAACATATGAGAACGTATGAAGATGCACGGTCTAGGGCTGCGTGAATTGTCATAGGACGTTTACAGGCTATTTAGATTTTGTTGGCGGCAAATTTTTCTCATGGTACAACGGTCAGTCTACTTTCACTTACTGGCATTTTACTTTTCTTATACCTTTTGTTTTATTTCGGCGTGCTGCGTAGTTTTATATAGTGTTGCATACGTCTGTTAAACCTTTTCCGGCCGTCAGGATGTAGTGCCACGTTAGATTATAAATAAATTTCCACGCTTTTTTCACTGAGTTGGCTTCAACCCCAGGGTGGGTTTGTAGTGGTTTTTCTTTGCCACTCTAAGAGCCTTTTAAGTTGTAGTTTTAGGTACAATTAATGTATACATCTACATCAGGTGACTGAATGGCTTATCCTTAATTACTTACTCGCACTGAATAGATGTCTCGTGTCAGTGAAGAGTCAGAGTAAGTACTAACTAACTGCTCTCTTACTTTTTAGGAAGCGTCATTTGAATACATGGAGAAGGAGAGTGAGATCCAGCTGCTGGAATCTCTAGATCAGTTGGAAGTTTGTTTTTCAGAAACCGTAGGTTTCACTTTGCATTGTATTTTTATCAGTTAAACCTTTTGTTTAGTGAAGATCTTTTAAACTCAGGTTTTATATCAGTGGGGTTAAAATGCCTTGAAATTTTCCAAGATTGCCAAGGAAAGTTGTCGCCGTTCATCAGTTCCACGAGTGTATCGGTAGTTTGTCTCTCAATACACTTTGATATCGATACTGCGATGACTATTAACTCGATGTTATTCGTTCACAGGCCAAGAGAACAGACTGCAATCACATTTTCCTGAACTTTGGTCCCTGCGTCATCATTGAACCTAACAGGGTAAATAAATGAAGACGATTCAAATGTTTTCAAAACATTTAGTAGAAATGCTACAGAAATGCAACGGTGTTGTTGTTGTTGCTTTTTTCACTTTAGATTGAGGAAAGTATCCGCCATATTGTTACCCGGTATGGAAGACGATTGTGGAAACTGCGTGTCCTTCAAGCTGAAATGAAAGTTACTATCAGGTAATAATAACGCCACTCTCGTTTTGACAGGCAAGCAATTCCTTGCTGTTTGTCTAAAAGGCGTGGTAGGTGCTTTTTGCCTGAAAAGGTGTTTGATAAACTTGCTAGAGAGAAACTTGTTTCGGGTTAATAGATGCATGCAGAACTTTGTTCAAGAAAGTCATGTTGCTGGTATTAGAGCAGTTCCAAAGGAAGAAAAATTGTTATCGTAGACTGAAGGGAACTTGGGTGAGGAAGTGGTTTTCATTCTGAAAATTCACAATGCAAAATCTACGATTTTTCGCTGTTCTTTCGGCACTACT
The DNA here is from genome assembly GCA_964035705.1 of Porites rus. NCBI lineage: Eukaryota > Metazoa > Cnidaria > Anthozoa > Scleractinia > Poritidae > Porites > Porites rus. Next base: position 41,693,086 of record OZ037996.1, read on the forward strand.
ACCTTGGGTGCCAGAGACTTATCATGCGCGGTTTCCGATTGCGGTCGGGCTTTATAGTCGGCCCACGACCGACATCAACCCGCACGCGAGGAGAAGATCTTTCGTACCCAAGGAACGGCACGACCCTCGTCGACTCTGCATTGCGGTTGCCTCTTTCAACAATCGAAAAAGCTATAAGGAAACTACTTGTAAATTCGTCTTCAAGATAACCTTACATGTATTTCGGTGCTAAGAGTCAGTAGTAGAGCATCTTTACATTGTCCTTCTATACTTATGCAAAAAGCCCTCTGTATGGTGTTTCTGTACGAGAAAAATAGTTTGAAGCCTCAGAGTCTTATGTCTAACGTAACGCTAGCATAATTAGGTACATACACACATTTTTAGTAGACAAGCATGGCTAACATTAATTCTTTTATTTTATTTGAACGTTCAAGGCTCACTCCCACTGGAAAGAAGATTCCTCTTCGTATGTTTATTTCGAATGAGTCTGGGTACTACCTGGACTTCAATATTTACAGAGAGGTAGTGGACTCAAGAACAGGACAGGTATTAAAATAAAATTGAAATTCCTGTAAATCGTTTTCATATACCATGTACAGGAACCGTCTTGCATCTAATGTCCCATTCACTCCAACTAAACATGTTTAATTAAACCAGGTTTTAAAAGGTTAAAAAAGAGACAGACACGGAAAACTGGAACACAGGTTTTCACACTGGATTCAAATGAATTCAACATCTTTGTAATTTGCGCTAAATTTGCAATCAACGTGACTTAAGTCAGTAAGCAGCTTTATGAAGAAAAAAATTGTAAATTTTGTTAACTAAGCAGCTTCTAAACATGTTTGGGCTTTGGTTTGAATGGGGTTAAGACGATACCGGACAGCTTTTGCGCTGGAACTAACACCATATTGGATAAGTCTTCTGTTCACACTTGAGAACGGTGATTTCAGCGCGGTTAGTGAAACGGAGCGACTTAGCTACTCCGCGCCGATCCTCAGAGTGGATCCTCACATATCGGATAGGTTTCTGTGCCACTCTTAGGCGGGTGTCAGTAAAACGAGGGGTCGGGGCCGGGTTTAGGGTTAGGGTTATGTTATGGTTAGGGTTAGTGTCAGCCCTAACCGTAACCGTAACCATAACCCTAAAACATCATTCTTTAAAAAAATAGTAGACCCCGACCTCGATCCTTACCCCGGTCCTGCGTTTTACTGACACCCCTCCTACGCGCAGTGGAAAAGGGTGTTCATAATACATGTATAACGGATAGCATTTCATGTTGACACGCAAAACTATCCGGTATAGTGGAGCCTTAGTTGGCGTGACGTCCTATAGCGAGGTCCTTTTTAATTTTTAACAGATGGTGTTCGAGTCCTATGGCCAGAAACAGGGGCCTCACCATGGACTTCCAGTCAACACGCCTTACGTCACAAAAGATCATTTACAGGTATTCATGTTCAAGAATTGTGTTCAAATCCTTTTTCACTGTTGTATTTAACAAAAAAAACGGTTAAATAACGAACATTAAAAACGAGTGGTCTTTGGTAACAAAGCGAAACAAGCTAGGTTTAAAAATCGTTGATTATCGTTCTCGTAAACTCTTTCCTTTTTAGAAACATTGAAACACGCACGTAGAATCTTTACACGCTCTTTATCTTTTACTCCCCTGGTTTTTTTTATTTATTTATTTATTTATTTTTGAGGAATCCATCACAACACCGCGTTACATTTATTTTTGATGTTTACGGTAATCATAGATAATAGAATACAGTAATGGGGGGAACTTAAATGGGTATCTGGTCACCTCGCCATCAAACCATCTCGCCACCAACGAAATTGCCATCAAGAAAAGAACTTAGCTTAGCATTGTTTTAAACCTTCATGAACAGAAATTTCTTAACCGTTACTTTATTTTCATATTTCAAAAAAAGGGACTTGTGTTTGTGAAACTTTTCTGCCAGTTTTTTCAGGCTTTACGTATACATGTATTTTAGTATTTGCATTATCAAGAGCATGAGACGGTCGACGCAAGTGTCGTCAATTAGGCTCGACATATTTGTATTTGGGTCGACTTTAAATTCGAATAAGCTTGACGAGAAAGTAAAATCTTAGGTAAGTAATCTTAGGTATTAAACTGTGTCAATTATTTTAGAGTTATTCGTTGGTGGCGATTCGACTTCTTGGTGGCGGTTTCGTTGGTGGCCAGATGACCTTTTTTTGGGAGTTAAGTTGGCTCATCAGGTCCGTAGCACCAAAAATTTGAGTCATTTCATTAGTATGGCACTCTAAACTAATCCTTAATGGTGAATTTTGTATTTTAGCTAAAACGCTTTGCAGCTCAATCTCTTGGTACTACCTACGTGTACGATTTTCCTGAGCTCTTTAAACAGGTGAGAAGTGGTTTAAAGAAAAACTTTGTTTTGTTAAAATTGGATAGTAAAGATTGCCACTAAGAAAGAGAGCTGTCGTTTTAAGGTATGTCTTACAGGTCAAAATTATTTTCTGGTTAAAAATTCTAAACCTAGGTTGGTTCTCAATTTCCTTTGTCTCCTAATTCAAGAAAAAATTAGGGCTAGGAGACAAATGAAAATGAGAATCAACCCAGGTTAAAAGTTTTAACCTGAATATACTTTTTAGCTGTAACAGATTTTTAGTGTCGTGCTTCAATTATCTCTCTTGATTCAGTTTAAATTTTCTTTTTTCCTTCTTACCATATCCAAACAAAGTTCAAACTAGTATACAACTGTAACACAACACTTGTTAGTAACGACTAACGCTACCTTGTACAACACAGTGGTAATATTAAAAAAAACTAATTGCACTAGTGGCTTGTGATGTATATAGCTAGTTTATTTTCAAATGGTATTGTACCTCGATTTGTTACACGAACGTAATAACGTTTCTGTTAGGAGGGTTCTTAATGTGTCTGTTGTTGTTTATTTTTGCTTTTTTTTAGGCCATTCTGAAGCAATGGAAGCAATGGTGCACCGAACGCAAGGAAAAATTTAATCAGTCCAAAGATGTCGTAAGCTTGCTCTTCACTGTTTTTCCTCATCACCCAAACCTTAGCTAAACTAAGATGTTTTCTGTGTCATGTTGGCTTGGTCTTGTTAACGTTTGTTTTCATCATTCATCATTCTTCTCAGTCTGTAGGTATTTACCTTTTACAGTTAGTTTCATAGCTACTGCCTAAGTAATTCAGGTGAAATCTTTTTAAGTTATATTACTGTTTTTTTTTCTCCGTTGTACTGAGTTATGTTGTTGTTAACTTCGCCTCACGCTTTATACTAAATATTGTTAATTGTTGTAATCTTGCCCCGCGTCGAACAGTATACAGGTTGCGATGGACAAGCATCAAAAACCTTCTTAAAGGCAGAATGTAGTATAAAGATTGTTGGTGTTGATTTAGCACTCTTAGTCGAATTTTTACGAGTTGCTCTTGAACGCAACTTTTTGTTTGTTTCTTTTAAATTTCAGCTAAAAGTGACAGAGTATGTTTTGGATGAGAACGATCAGCTGATGCCAATGAACCGACTGCATGGAGAGAACACTGTAAGTATAAGCATGAACTTCTCTCAAGTTTGCAAAGAACAATTCGCCTCTTTAGAACAGTAATGTAGGAGCTGCTTGTAAGGTGTTTCCTCATTGGTCGCAGAAAACAATAACACATCACATGACCCCTTTAGAAACGAGAAGGAAACTGGGCCAACTTAACTGTCGTAACGACTTCTGGGATTGTTACTGAGGACGCACCGCTCAGCTATTGACTATTTTCGAATTCCCCATAATACACTCTGTTTGCCCCCCAAATTTTGCATAACTTATTGTCCTAAAATGCTCTTGGGAAAATGCAATACTCCCAGGAGCATTTAAAAACAATGGTTTATACAAAATTTGGGGGGCAAACAGAGTGTATTATGGGGAATTCGAAAATAGAGAATTGGTCAATTTTTCCCCTGTCCCCAGTAACAGTCTTAGAAGTCTTTGCGAAAGTTAACTCGGCCCAGTTTCCTTTTCGTTTTTCAAGTGATGAACTCCCCCAAGTTTTTGTCCGAATGAGATACTTCAGTTATAAAGATGGCACCCGTCTGTTTACAAAAAGGGGCTTTGAGCAACGAGGGAATGTATAATTGATTTTCCAAGGTGTGTGCAAACCATAGTCTGGGCCAAGTTGTTCGGAGGCCGAAATCCAGGTTTCTTTTTTTCTTTTTATCCATTCTCTTTAGTAAATCTTATCATTCAATTGTAAACAAAAAGAATAAGACTAAATTTACTTTTACAGCTTTCATTTCTGAGTTTTAATTTTGCACTAATCCTGGGTTATCTTAACCCAGCTTTGAGCAAAACGCTTTTGTGTAACAAACGTCACTAGGCTATCATCTTGCGTGTTTTGTCGTGATCTTCATTTAAACTTAATGTTTTCTGGTCTTTACAAAAATATCCGTTTAAAGGAAAATGAAGCTTGGCGAAAAGTTATTTCTGACAAAATTATTGTCACGCTTGTCACACAAGGTTTGCCGTTTTCGTTCCTCTCCCGTCCTGTTGCGCAATTTCTCTAATATCAAATCTGAAAATGTCGGGCTTTACGTCGAGTCAATTTCCACCCTATTTGTCGTTTGCCTAAGACACTTAAGCATACAACTCGTCTGTTTGCATACAACGTCTCTTTCTGGTTTATTTAGATTGGCATGATAGCGTGGAAAATGGAGTGCGTGACACCAGAATACCCAAAAGGACGACAGGTAAGCGTGACATCAGTTTTAACTTGGACAAACACCAGATGTTACATTCAAGTGCAAAATATCCAATCTGTTTTGTCTTGTTATCTCTTGTTTCTTTCCCTATCTTTCTGTACCGATAGGAAATCGGACTTCGTCCCCCTTTTCTCTTTCGCTTTTTCTCCCTCCCCCCCACTTCCCCTTTTTTGAGCCTGACACGCAGGCTAGATTGACGTCGTTTGCTTTCCTTCGCTTCTTTAGATCATTGTGGTAGCTAATGACATCACTGTTATGATTGGCTCATTTGCACCACAAGAAGATATGCTGTTCAAGGTACTCTTCATTTATGTTTGATCTTTTATGCAAAGACCCACGCGAGCTGCCTTAGATCAAATGCCACTTGACAAATGTGCCTCTCGCTTGATCGGTTACATGTATGTACTTTATTCACAGACTTGCAGCATTACAAATTCTTGCTTAGTCGGGGACTTTTGGAAACCATTTGTTGGCTGTCTATGTTCGCGAAGACCTTAAAAGCAAACAGGGTCATGATGAGCGCGACTCATCTTGAAATCAGCGTTCTTTTTGGTCCCTATTTGAGCGTTTCTATTTCAGCTTGCCTCCTCGCATTTCGCTTCGGTGAGCACACCCAATGATACGAGGTCAAGTCTTTGGTGGATAGTTTTATACAAATCACTGTATTTTGTCACCCGAACCTTGAGTTGCTGCCTTTATTCACAAGAGTGTGGGAGCGGTTTAACTACAATCCTGGACAAACTTCCTTGGGACAGTACTGCAAGTACTTTTTTTATGTGTCGCTTTTACTCCTGAAGAAGGACACAATACTCTTTTACAAGGATGGGCAAAGAAAGAGTCAAGTTTTCTAAGATACTCATCCCACTGACGCGATGCATTATTTGTTTCAACACGTCGATTTTACTATCGTTGTAATTTCAGAGAGCTTCTGAACTGGCGAGATCTCAAGGTCTTCCATTTCTGTACCTCTCAGCGAACAGTGGAGCTCGTATTGGTCTCGCTGAGGAGGTGAAGCATCACTTTAAAGTGGCCTGGAATGATCCTCTTGCTCCAGAGAAGGTCCGATAAGTAGTATTTCACTGATTTTTATGGTTAAAAATTAATGCTTTATGCCACAATACAAAAATGGAAACGAAAGTAGTGTCAGTATATTTGCTGGGAAGTGCTTATTTGGGCCCTATAAAAGGGATACAGCCACATACACGTCACAACTTTTGGGCAGCTGGCCAAGTTGTTAGTTATCAACTTCGTGGTCGCAAATTTGAACGACGGTGTATCCGCAGCTTCGTTGCAAATGCATATACTGGTCAGAGAGGTCCTCTGGTTAGTAAGTCGACCGACCTAAGAACTGGACGATTGTTATGAACATGAATGCTGAGTCATAAGCCCTACACATTCGTAGTATTTGAAGGCATTGTAAACCCTAACTATGTCTCTTGTCTGTTGGGACATGGCAGTTGTGTAATTCAACAAATTATTAGCAGTCATAAGCTAAACATGGATGGTGTATTTCCGTGAAACTCTGTTAATGATTTCTATAGAACATCAGCTCCTGAGACGATTCTGTGAGTGAATCGGTTTTAATCAGTGTTCTTTTAACATTTGTTATGACAGGGTTTCAAGTACCTGTACGTTACTCCCAGTGACTTCAAAAAGGTGAGAGTGATTCTTAAGATCTTTCTAACAGTCGGTATCAGCCACTGAAACTATTTTGCGCCCATCTTCAAGCAATCAGCCTTTTTCCGCTGCAGTGCTTGCCTTGCTGCTTCATTTGTGTCCTGTTTCTTGCAGTTAAGTGCCTCTAACTCCATGCACGCAGAATTGATTGAAGACGACGGCGAGTCACGATACAAAGTCACCGATATCATTGGTGAGTGAATTGTAACCTTACATTTCCCTTGTGTTTCTTGCAGTTTTGTACATAATTTAAAATTTTCCCTTGTGCTTCTGATAGTTTAGTTTTAACAAGATAAAAGTTGTGCTTTTTCTCTCATTTGGTGCGTAATGCTTGTTCTTCAAGGTCGAGATGATGGTATCGGAGTGGAAAATCTGAAAGGTTCTGGAATGATTGCAGGAGAAATGTCTGCAGCTTATGATGACATTGTCACAATTAGTCTTGTTAGTACACTATACATTTTTTTAATTCAATATAACTCTTTCTTTTCACTTTGAACACAGTTTAATCAGAATAGGCTCATTAGCTCTAGCTCATTAGCTCTAGCAGATTCTAAGGCTGTTCGTAGGCTCTAAGAACATTTCTTGCCGTTTAGTAGGCAACTTCTCATCTGGGAGTTATCAGTGAAAACTTAAATTGAGAAATTACCCTTTGGTTTGTCATTACAGGTGACGTGTCGAGCAGTGGGTATTGGTTCGTATCTGGTTCGTTTGGGTCAGAGAGTTATCCAAGTTGAGAATGCGCATTTGATTCTTACTGGAGCAGGGGCTCTCAACAAGGTGATTGAACTTAACGTCGTGTTTTTTTGCTTGTAGATAGTAGAAGTGTTGATACGTTTAGGCTTAAACTGTGTGGATGTTGTCCTACTTAAAGTATCGCTTCGATTTGGAAGTTAAAATAGATGACTTAATAAGGGCCCCAGAAAAGTCAGGTCATGGTAGGGCTGGCCATAATTGTGTCGATATGCGTTGGTATAAGTGGTGAAGTAACCTACGATCACCCTACGACCTTTTAAAGGAACCGTACAAATAATAACCTTTGTTTTAAGAGGGTGACACCAATTACTATAAAAAGTATTCTCCCTAGTGACCCTCTAAAAACAAAATTGATAATAATAAATTACAACAGTCATGATAAAAAGCCTATTTACAAATAGTAATTATAATAAAGGATCTTAAAAATTCTAAACAAGTATTCTCCCTCCCTAGTGACCTTCTAAAAACAAAATTGATAATAAAATTACAACAATCATGATAAAAAGTCTATTTACAAATAGTGATTATAATAAAAGGTTCTTAAAAATCCTAGAGATTTAAAAAATTGAGAGATATAAAAAGGGAAGTGAATACGTTGGTAAAAAAAGAAATCCAATCTACAATGATATTAAAAAAAGCAGGGATACCCCCTTCTATACCACCGGTACCGGTACCACCTTCCTTAGACTCGCACGAACACTCGTTCGTTCATTCCCTTTGAACCCCTTTGATTTAGGAGTAATACGCTATCGAGAAAATAGCTTTCCACAAGTAACTCTTGTCAACCCGAGAGTAATGCAGTTATGCTATGATATAGCCACGACTATTTCTCGCAAGCTTGTAAAATGTTTGCCTGTTAACTGAGCGGATTATTAGCCTAATTATCGCGCGTCTTTTTGAGCTTAGGTTCTTGGTCGCCAAGTGTACACATCAAACCTTCAGCTTGGAGGACCGCAGATTATGCACAATAATGGTACGATCAAGATAGGGAACTAAACAAAGAACAACTAGCCTTTTCCAGGCCTTCAGGTAGTGGAGTACGGCGCGCAGTAAGAAAGCGCGGGAAAATAAGAAGGAAGAGAGGGAGAGGGGCTCTCACCCCCTACCCCACCCCCTCGGTGCTTTTTTCTCCTCACCTCTGTTCGCGCCGTCCCCCCTTTGAACGCCTTGAACAGGCTAACAAAAATCATTTTGCACTTCGAGTGTTGCAAAATCAAAACCAGCGATAGCAGTATGCAGTATACGTTCACGTAAACTTATTTTAATGGCCTCAATTCCCATGGGGGTCCCATAGGTCAGCGGCGGAGCAATCTAGACTAGTAACTAGAAGGTCATAGGTTTGTCTCCAGGAGGAAGAAGTCAGATGTTCTTTCCGAATCGCCCGTCTAACTAACTGAAAAAGTATCTCGAAACCGATTATTTACTAATTCCTATTCGTATTACGATAGATAAAACGTCCCAATGCGTTGACTAACCAAACGTGACGTTTAATTGGCAAAGTAAGATCCATTAACTGAAACAGCGAAAGTAAATATCAAAAATTAAAGGCTTTTCCCAATATTCGTGGCGGCTGAGGTTAAAAACTTTAATGCTGGTCATTATTCTAGGGGTGACGCACATGGTAGTCCCGGATGATTTCGGAGGAATTTGCGCAATGATGCAGTGGCTGTCGTACGTTCCAAAGGTAAGAACTATGAGGTTTCAGAAGTGAGTGAACGTATCTATTCCACGTCTTCCCCCAGGAAAACAGCGGCAGGTGTACGTTAGCCACAAAAATATTGAATAACGTAGATTAATTATGACGCGCAGCGGTATAGAATGTGTTTTGAGGTAATCTGATTTACGGGAGGTTTACGTAACAGATGCAGATACGTGCCAAATTGTTGTTCATCGCAGCTTACTGCCAATAGGAAACAGGCTACAACGATTTTGTTCATAGTTCCCCGAGATAAGTGCGGCACAACCTGTAAGACTGAAGGACTGTGAAGACCATAAGACTGTGAGGCTCGCCTTCAACAAACATGAAATAGGCATCAAAGCAAACTTGTTAAAAGTGTCAAATCACGTTAAAAAACTAAGGAATGTGCAAATGTCATCTCACAAACTTGAATTATTTGTTTATACTTGGATAATATGCTTATAATTCGTGCTTCTATCTCTTTGCAGTGCAGAAACGGTCCTCTGCCAATCATTGAATCCAGTGACCCTGTTGACCGGGAAGTGGACTTTGTTCCTCCAAAAGCGCCGCACGATCCCCGACATTTCATCTGCGGGACCGTACATCCTGGTAAGAACTTCTAATTAGATTTTCATCATTATAGCTTGAGTTATGACTCCACAGCAGTTAATTCATTGTGTTATGCTAAGATTGTCATGGACTGAGTTTTTTTTTCTTTGCAGAAAACAAAGGTGTGTGGCTGAACGGCTTTTTTGACCGCGGTTCTTTTGTTGAGACATTGGATGGATGGGCGAAGACAGTTGTGTGTGGACGTGCAAGGTAGGGACCGGTTTAGTGAAACATTACAAAAAGAAAAAGTGTCAGATCCCGATAAAGTTAAATCAGAATAGAATTCCTTCTTAGTCGCTTTTTCTCCTTCTAACTCAGGAGTTTTCGAACCGATAGTACACCTCTTGTGTTTTACTTAATTTTTTTTTTTTTTGATATGTTTGCTTGTTTCTTGTTATCTAAGACTGGGTGGTATTCCAATGGGAGTGATTGCTGTGGAAACCAGAGCGGTTGAAGTTGTTATTCCTGCTGATCCGGGAAACCCTGAGTCTGATACCAAGGTAGGAAATTATGATTCCTTCATATTATTCCTAAAAAGGCCTTGTTGTTGGTACATTGACGCTTAACTTGCTTTGCGTTTGTTGTAGATAATCACGCAGGCAGGTCAAGTATGGTACCCAGACTCCGCTTTTAAAACGGCTCAAGTCATCAATGATTTCAACAAAGAGCAGCTGCCACTGATGATCTTTGCAAACTGGAGAGGTTTTTCGGGAGGTGAGAAGAATTCGTTACTGAACGTGAATACTGTGCTAACATTTAAGTAGTGAGTGGGGATACACAATAGAAAATCCCTAAGCCTGCGCGTGGAAGCTAAGAATCAGCGGTTTAACTTATCTCCAGTCTTTTAGCCATTCAGAGCCCTAAAGCAATTGTGGTCAGAGATTTCTTCGACGTCTTTTTCCCGTCAAGATCAATTAATAGACCACGCCAGATTGGAGATGTAATATTCTGTAATTTAATACTGATTTTATAACCTACAAAGGGCATAGCCTATCACTGTAGATGATTTTTAGCGCCTAATAAATCTCGTCAGACAATTTTAAACTAACAATGGTGGGACTCGTCTTTTACTGTTACTTCTGACTGAACTTTTAACGCTGATTATTTGTGCAAAATGTTGAACTCTTAGCCTATCGTCCCATTGGCTCGAATTTAGCATTAACTTTACTGGGGGCCGAAACATCTTTGTAATTCCGCCCCTGAGTAAAAGTAGGTTGCAAAATAACTCAATAATTACGAAAATTAATGACTTGACTTTTGTTCCACCATCAGGAATGAAAGACATGTACGAAAGCGTTTTGAAGTATGGCGCGTACATTGTTGATGCTTTGAGAGAATATGAACAGCCTGTGTTCATTTACATTCTCCCAAATGGAGAGCTAAGAGGAGGGGCCTGGGTTGTAGTGGACCCGACTATCAACCCTGATGCCATGGAGATGTACGCTGACCAGGAGAGTAGGTAAGGACAAGCGTCTCATTTCTCGACGGCTCGACCTGTCTTACCCGCTCAGCCTCTTCGTCTAATGGTCTCTTAAATGTACTCAGCAACACTGACAAAATGTTTGAAGACGAACTAGCCTCTGTACAGGTGCTGCTGTACAAGGATTACACCAACAGCATAATTTTTTAGGCCACTAGTAGAACAGAAGACGAACCAAAAGATTTGATTTGTAATCTTACAACATCTGGTGTTTATTTCGTAGGGGTGGAGTCCTTGAACCTGCTGGTACAGTGGAAATCAAGTTCCGTCGCAAGGATCTGGTGAAAGCCATGCACAGACTGGATAGCAAGTGCCAGGAAATTGCAAAGGCTCTAGCCTCATCAGGTACCGAACATATTAGTTTTGATAATGACGTCAACAACTTTTGTCTTGCTGCTCATTTGTTTAAGTCTCTTGTAAAACACTACTTTCTAGAGAAAGTCAAATTCTTAGCTTAGGTTGTTTTACATTTATCTTAATCAACAATCAAGATAGAATTTGCGCCTTTTGGTTTCCTTAGCCCAACAGAGTGTAGTCGAATTTAATTTTCCCTTGAAAGTTTTTCCAAAGCTCTTGCGGAGAGGCACCATTTTCCCAGCTCTCATAACTCTATAGAACTTTTACCTTTGGGACCTCGTTTAATCGGTCCTTATTTGATCTGTGAATTGTCTTTTTCTTTAGAATTGCCCGTAAAAGAACGCAAAACCCTGGAAAGACAGCAGAAGGAACGAGAGGAACAACTTTCGCCCATTTATCAACAGGTAAATCAACGTTTTCTGTACCTTTCCGGGCTTTGAATAGGAGGCCTTAGTCCTGTTTGTACAAATAGTTGGCATTTTTTATAGGTGGGCCAGACAATCACGTAGGATGCATTTGTATGGAGTTCCGTTTCTTTGCTGCCCTTTTAGCTAGTTTATGTTTTTTTTCTAGTGTTATATTTTTTTAACACGATTTCTACATCCATATAATGTAAAAGAAGTCTTATGTTGCTTCTTTTTATATATTTAGACATTCGAAGCCTTTTTGTTAGCAAATATCATTTTCCAGAACTCTTAAAGAATTGCACGCGAATTGTATATAGTAAAAGTTTTTTTCTCTGTAAGAATTTTAACCGTTGGCAAATGTTTCTTTTTTCCAGGTGTCGGTAGAGTTTGCAGACCTCCATGATACCCCAGGACGTATGCAGGAGAAAGGAGTTATTTCTGTGAGTATCTGCTGTTACAAGTTTTTGTCACTTTCTTTAAATAGCAACTGAAACCCGTGTGAGTTTTTATGCTGAGGGGTACTTCGTACGTTTCTTGATTGTATCGTTTTTAGGAGGTACTCAAATGGAAGGAGTCGCGTCAGTTCTTTTATTGGCGTTTAAGGCGGATCTTAATGACGAGAGATGCAAAGAACAAGATCAGGGAAGCTAACCCGTAAGAATACATTCATTGATACCCTGCTAAGATTTCTATTGTGCGTATAGTATGTATTATCATCATCGTCATTATGATTACACGAGATGATATTTTCCATGGTTTCTGTTATCAGAGTAAATGGTAAGCTCTTTTCACGTCCCCAATAGCAGGGCATTCGTGGTTCACAACCATCTGACAATACAGCCATGCTGGTGGTCAATATAACAGAATTTTTTCTCGAAGAATTTACGTAAAAATGGAGTTTATTTCCCCAGATGAGAGAAATGCTTTTGTTCTTCCCCACCAACATAGCCGCCGTGATGTCACGTGCAAACCAGCAATAGGTCATCTATTTGTCTCGTCGACTTTCGCGTCAGCATTGCTCTGTGCGAAAAAAAAACCTATCACGAGGGCTTCTCAGGGTGTTCTTAGTCTGCAGACTGTCGTGTAAAGCAGTGTAGGGCGTACGTTTTATTCTGGTTTCTTTCCTATGAGAAAAATTAACGCCAATGTTGTCGAGGCCCAACACCTGTTGATGTCGTTCCAAGTATATTATCCACGGAACAGAGACAATAGCTATAAGGTCATCAGTTTCAATGTTTACCTCCCTAAACTGATAGGAATCCTTGGTTGTAAAGAACGGGAGATAAACGTACGGTGTATACTACTAAAAGGATTTTGATGACATATAAGGGTACAATCACTATGGTACAACTTTCTTGTTGAGTTAATGTGTTGTGCAAGACGGAATGACTATTATCGCCAAGGGGTAATTCAATTGTTTCTTGTATTCCAGAGATATTTCAAGTGCTCAGCTGTGTTCTATGCTGGAAAGACTGTTCTTGGAAGGACATGGAAATACCAAGGTATTTTTAATTGGTTAATACGCTATATCGGAATAAGAGCGACAGGTTGATGGCGTGGCAAAGCTTTCAATAGTATTTCTGGCTATTTCTTTTGAAGAGTTTAAAGTTGGTACGTTAGCTGTTGATGCGCACATTAAAACAAGGGGATAAAAGGAAGCTTTTACAGGCTATACTTACTACCGTGCAAGGGGGTATTAGGTTTGACAAACGAATGAGGTATTCAAACTGATTTCTGTCTCTTCTGTCGAAGTCCTACCTGTGGAACGACAACAAGGCAGTTGTGGAGTGGCTAGAGAAAGAGCTGAAAGAAGAACACTCTGTTATTGACGAGAATGTGAAGTGGATCAGGAGAGACTGGGTCCTTAGACAGGTTAAAACGTAAGTGTCACAGACAAAGTAGACTATAAGTGAAGGCCCCGTAGATACTTCTGTTGACATCACAAGTCTGTGAATAGAATCAACCAAGGTGGATAGCACTAATAGTCCGCACGTCGTGCTCCCATGTTGGGTGTGAAAATATGTACTTCAATAAGCAAACGCGGGGATGCATTAGATGAATAAAGTGGCCGTACTTTTCTCCTGTTGAAGACCTGTAATAAATGGACACTTCTGGTTATAGGCTGGTCTATTTATTTCCTCTATTCATTGAATTAAGCGAAATTTGAAAATCATGTGATGATCATGATGAGAATTTTATCTTTACGCGAATGAAAAGAAAACACCTTTGTTATGAGAAATATATTTGTTTTATTTAACAGTACGTGGACACACACCACTGGGATCAATCTTAAAGTGTCTACTTAGAGGTGTTCAGATAAGCGAGGTTGTTGTATTCGTTGTCATTGAAACCACGAAAAAGTGTCCGCTTACGGCAGTGTCCCTTAACAGGGGTTCCTCTAGGGCCTTTCTCGTCGCAAAATATATCTGGGGTTAACCGTCTTTTATTCAAGAATGTAACTGTGTTGCACTTTGCCCTACTTCTTAAGAGCCAATGTCTGTAATTTTCGAGAATCGGTTGACAGTCGTGAATTTTTGAATTTCTTCATATCTTGCCCAAATGATCTCTATAGTACACTTATTTCAAAAATCACATTAAAACTTGTAACGGCTTTTTATTTTTTCAGGAATCGGGCAAAGTTTGAAAAACGCTAAATCGGCGCTCTTTCGAGTATGAAATTAGCGAAAATTAAACATTTTCTTCGCGCTCGTACATAAAAACGTGATGATATCTCTAAATGAAATCAAATCACAAAGCAAACACAGACTTGTGCTTTATAATTCAGCAATTATCTTTAGATAAGCTGCTTAAATGTGGCTGTGTCGGCCGCAAGAAGAAACACGATTTCGGCTCTTTTCAAAAATGACAAATTTGACCTAACTTCATCATTGAAAAAAACAATTGATACATGGAATTTCAACATGAAACAAACACTATTTTAAAGCACATCCTTTGCCGTTTCTTGTGTTAAAAAATTGTTGGCGGCATTACAGAAGTGCGTCGCTGAGACACCGAAACGTGCAGGGTAGTTTCGCACGTTGGAAAGCTCAAACAAGCTAGCCGCGACTGTAGGCACACAAAAGTTTTTGCAAACTTAGCTTCTTTTACAAGGGGCGCATTACGGGAAGCTCTTAAAATCTTTTGAAAAACGCTTTTCAATTTGATGGTTACAAAAAAAACTAAGTAGATTAACACTGCATTTGATTGCACGCAAGTAGCTGAAAAAGACGACGCTCAGATTAAGTCCTCATTGAGTGTAAATATTGACCTTGAGTTTCTGCACCTAAAATAAAGCCGCTAGAAACGGCGTGCTAGCTCTAAATGGGATTCGAGATCTCTAAGAATTTACTTACCACAGTCGTTTCAACTGCATTTTATATTCTCCAAAACATGTGGAACTAAACTTGATTTTAGGATGTACCAGCCGAAACTCAAATAGAGAAAGAAAACAAATAGAGTTACTAAGCCGAGTCTGCAAAACTTTTCACACTAGTTTTCTTTTATTTGCACTTAACCTTTTGAGCCTTTGCTTGTGATAAACTAATCTTAACCCCCCTTGGCGTACAGACCTCGATCTCTATCGATCACCTCTGTATGAATTGAGTGGTTAGGTACACACGTACGCCATATACCACATGAAGGTAGAGCAGGGAAATGGAAACGAGTAAAACTGTTTAAAGAAAATTGGCCAATGCTCCGCAAAAGAACGTTCCTGAAAAACCACAAATCGACAATGGACAATGGACACATTTGATAAGCGAAATACAAGTATTTAACTTGTCTAAATTACTGAAAGGTATTGCTTTGCTCCTCTGCACTGAAGGGCATCTTCTGGCGAGACCTCAACCTGCTGTTGACGAATTGTACTTTATCTGATCCCACGCCCCCGAACAGAGGCCCTTAAAGGCCAGTCTACACAGTTTGGCCTTGGGCCAGAATGCACGTACTGCTAGCTCCTACCTAAAAAAGGGAACAGTCACCTGGCTCTATCCGCCACCACCCCCCGGCACTTGTTCGTACGCTAGAAAATAAACCAATTCGCTGACAAGTTTTTTTTCATAACGCCAAAATCCGTCGCGTAAATGAAAAAATGCTTTAAAATGCCTCAGCCATTTTTCTTACTATCTTTTAACCAAATACGTTGCGGAGAAAAGAGAGAAAAGGCTCAAAATAGCCTTTCATTTCTATTTAAATTTCAGATGGAGAAGGCCCTTTTCCTAGGTCTGCACCAGCAGTGACTTGCTTGCTAAAACCCCTTCGTAGTGGTATCTCTCAGGCAAAAACGACCGCCTAGCGGCGAGGAGCAAGGAGAGAAGTTAGTGGCCCTTTCCGAAAAGAAAAAAAAGTGTAAAGGCAGCAACTTCGTCGCTCAGAAAACGTCTGCGTATATAATTTTCTTCAGGCCGCACAGAGTCATTAATTAATGTGCCTTTACGGACCCCTTTTAAATGAGCAGCCAGTAGGCTGTTCTGGAACGCTACAACGTGATTTGTGCTCCCCCACCCGGAACCAAGCATTTAGCGGTGGTGAGGAAAAACTTTTATTTTCATGCGCCAATTTTGTGGATCAAACAAAGTCTGCTAGCTCTAAATGTAGTGATCAAGACATGAATTTTTGTATGTGTAGGGTTGATCCTAATGGAGAACCCAATGCCAACCAACCCACCCATCTCTTCCTCCTGCCCTAAACTTAAACAAACTAAGTAGACTTTTCATGACGTTAGCATAGTCACCTAACACCTCTCGCGTGCTCGTCTATTTTCGAAACGAAAAAAGAGTGTAAAAGCTCACCTTCGTCGCTCAACCGAAACGTCTGCGTATATTATTTTCTTCAGGCCATACAGAGTCATCAATCGATGTGCCTTTATGGACCCCTCTATGAGCAGCCAGTAGGCTGATCTAGAACGGTACCACGTCAGGAGGCTCCTGACCACGTGATTTGTTGCACCGCCACCCGGAAGCAAACATTTAGCGGTGATGTGGAAAAACTCTTATTTCAGTCATGTGCCAATTTTTGTGGATCAAACAAAGATCACCTAACGTAAATACAGAAAACCTTACTTGCATCATTAGCATGGTAAGGTCGATGTTTGGTTATTGCCCTACATACTCACGTGACTAGCAAGTCAGGAACATACCAAGTGACTCACGACATCTTTTCTATGATCGCAATAAATTCAGCATTACTGGGGCCACAGGCGCCACAAACCAAGTTTGAATATGTGCGAGATGCTATACGAACATACAACAAAGACTTGCACCGTAAAACACTTATACCAGGAATTTCTTTTCCGGCGCGTTACGCGCCACGCACTTCCGGAATGTCATCTTCCCTCGTGTTGACAGATTGAAAACATTACGAACTTAACTTTGATTCTGCCGTGATGCAGAATTTAGTCAGCGGTACTGTGAACCCGTCTAGCATTTAAGTTCAGGTAAGTAAATAACTTTTCTGATTTCAAGGTTTCAATACGATTAAAACTATAGCAAGCGAGTATTTCGACAATATTCCCCCCTACTAACTGTGATTTGAACTGCGTATTCGTGTCTCTTCATTATGGTTTGTCGCAAAAATCAGCTGAAAGGAATCATGTTAAACCGAGCAGAAACGCCGAAATATAATCTGAAACCGTTACAACTCTGACTAGGGTTTAAATGTCGAAGTAACTTATGTTTGCGAAGGATTAATATTCCAAGCGTCGAAACTTGCTTGTTACACGTGCTTTCCTGGTGTCAAAATACCGTTCAGGTTTTGGTCTCTCGAAGGTGCGCATTTGAAATGCCGCCAGAAATATTTTAACACAAACAACAGCAAAGGATATGCTTCAATACAGTTCTTGTTTCATATTGAAATGCTATGTACCAACTGGGTTTTTACGATGGTGAAGTTAGGTCAAATTTGTCATTTTTGAAAAGTGATGAAACCGTGTTTCTTCTTGCGGCCGGTACAGTCACATTTAAACGGTTAATTTAAAGTTAATTGCTGAATTATAAAGTAAAAATGTGTGTCTGTTTTGTGACTTGATTTCATCTAGAGATATCATTCCGTTTTTATGTACGAGCGCGAAGAAAATGCTCAATTTTCGCTAATTTCATACTCGAAAGAGCGCCGATTTAGAGTTTATCAAACTTTGCCTGATTCCTGAAAAAATAAAAAGCAGTTACAAGTTTTAACGTGATTTTTGAAATTAGTGTACTATAGAGATTATTTGGGCGAAATATGAAGAAATTCAAAAATTCACGACTGTCAACCGATTCTCGAAAATTACAGACATTGGCTCTTAAAAGGCTTAGTTTTATTCCAGCTACAGTTAGTTATACTTTACTCACTGTGTTAACCTTATTGGATTGGTAGCTAAGAGGTTGTTACCGTTTCATCCAATGCAGACTTGTCCAGGAAAATCCTGAGGTTGCCATGGACTCTATTGTGCATATCACCCAGCAAATGACCGCTGCAAAACGGGCCCAAGTCTCAAAGATTCTGGCTGCAATGGATTCTGGTAATACCGTAGAGAACTCTAATGGTGACTCTGCGAGTTAAAGTGAATGCTGGAATGAGGAGAGCTAGCTTTTGTCTCAGGATGTACATCTCATCACGGTGCGATATTGATCTGCGGCAGTAATTGATGTGCAACGCCGGAATACAATGATCAGTGAAAACGCCCTCGTGGAGGACACGAGAACCGTTACCAACGTCATAGATTCTCATCTCCCGTCAAACTAAGTTTGTAGGCGGCCCTGTGTACGTGTGACGTTTATCGTTTTGATTGGGTAAATCGGGGAATTTAAGGGTTTTCACTAAACTAAGGGAAATATTTATGAGGAACGTACAGCGATTTTGTTAAAAGCATTAACTCAAAAATACATCTTTATGTCTTTATTCCCATTCTCCATTTTTGATGTGGATAACGTGTTTTGTATCCTTTGAAGTGGGACCGTCTCTCGAAAGTCCCCGGTTTCTTTACGGGTCCAAAGGGAAATTTTCGCAGCAGAACATAAACATTAGAGTTGTGGGTCCGAGCTCACAATCTAGTCCACTTTGTATTATTAACAGATAGTTTTATTCTATTACCTAGAGCCTCGATCTTAAATGTCAACATGCAAACATAAAACAGGGGATTTTCGAGGGACGCCCCCAATCCTCCTCTCCTCCCTAGGGGAGGGATATTTAGGAACTCCTCTGACACAGTCATTTCGTATTTAAGGTATATTGGGAGGGTTTATAAAAAAGTGAACAAAGGCAACTCGTCCAGATAAATGAAGGGATATTGAGAACATTTCATTGGAATGATACCGGGCATAAACGTAAATGAAAACAATTTTTTTCCAGACATCGGTTGAAATAGCTATTCAAAAATATCTGTCACAACCACATTTCGTAGGTACTATATTTTTTACTTTTTTTCCGTTTGTACATGGTACTGACAGGCAAAAATGTTCGCTACTTTTTCGGAAAATAACGTCAATGAACACAATCGTTTTTATTTAATTGTTAATCTTTTAAACAATTTTCTACTTTGCCACATAACCCTTACCTAAATAATTTATGTACTGACAAATTATGTTGAACTAAAAAGCAGAACGTAATATTTGAATAAATAAAAATATTCGAGTTGAGTTGTGAGTATTGCTTATTTGGTGTAACTAGTCTGAGTGTCCTTTGCCTTGTGTCTTACTTTTTTTTTAATTTGTGGGTCATTTGGAGGTATGTGCAGGGGTGTCAAACATCTACAACATTGTTCATGCAGGCGTCATTTTTTTCCGCGCTTCACGACGTTCTTTGCCCGCTTCACGATTGCTTTTGCTAGCCTGAAAAACGCGAAAAATGAACGGCTGTTCTGTAGGGTATTCATTCTTTCCTCATCCCGGCAAGCCGCTAGACATTTCCTCCCAACGGTTACTGTCGTTTCGCTACAAGTTGTTTCGCGCCATATCGAAGTTGTTCCGCGGAAGAGTCTTCTCGTTTCAATTAAAAAAAAGGGTTTCAGCCATGTTGTTAACTATACATAATATATAGGCTGAAGTTTGTATTCATTGCGCTGTGTACTCCATTTCTGTGCTCTTTCCTTCTTATCGATACTCATTCTTGGGCTAGGGTCAATTTTATAAAACTTTTACAAGTAAACAAAGGCTACACTTGTAAAAGTTTTATTAAATTGATTCAACTAAGCTTCACGGCGGAGAAGCTTTACGAGTAAGTAGAACGAACAATTGACTAAGTGTATACAGTACGTCTTTGAAGTGACTCAACTCTTATTAGAGCCTTTGATGCAGTGAAACAAAAAATGCTTTGCAGCGAAAAGACCGGACACTCTCCCGATTTTGACGGAAGCTTTCTGCCGCCTGATCTTGTTCACTTCTCTTTTATTATGAGCTAAGAGCGTTCCAAAAGACATCAGTTAAGTCGTCATTCCTAGATAATGGACGAGTTTTTCTGTCCGCAATAACAGGAAACACCAAAAAGGTTTTCAGGGCTATGTCAATGACGTGATAGTCTTGTGTCTGTCTCATAATTAACTTGCCTAGGAATCCTTAATAAGTGACGTAGTAAAATTTATTGCGGGCTTTCTAAAATTATGGTCTCGGTCTGTGTGGAAATATTCCATTGAACTGACAGTCGACTCCCAGTAACTTGGATTTAGCGGAGCTCTCGGCGCGAGAAGCCCGCGCAGAGGAGCATCATAAGTAAGAAAATTTGGTTCCCCATGCATCCAGAAATTTTGGTTCTGAGAAAATCGTCCGTACCTACGTCCACCCCTTCATGTAAGCCGGGGTGAAATTTTGCATTTCAAGCACTCGTTAGTGTTGACGGTAGATCGCACAGCCTCCCGGACTTTTAGAGATAAAAAAACAACAAAAGAGCTAATTCTTTTTTTCGACTTAATTTTGATGTCTACATTGACGTGGATAACAGGGAAGAGCTAAAGAGAGAGAAAGAGAGGGGTAAAAAACAAAAGAGATCAATTTTGTTGGAAGTAAAACATGAAAATTTCATAGCGGCGGTAAGAATATGAGAAATACTAGCGGCCACCAAGGTGAAAATGAGCGGCAGTGAAAAAAAAGTGAACAGTAACACATACAATATTTCCTCCATAAAAAGTGTAACTAGGATGTTTCTGGAGGTTTCACGTTGTAGTCGTGCTAAACAACGGCAAAGAAATTTACATAACTGAAGTGTGCCGCACGTGCAAAGTGGTTTCTTTTTTTTGCTAATTAGACCTAATGATTTTTTTGGCTGTATTTGTTGCTGTCGCCGCTTTGCATTACACGATTTTATATTTTGTTTGAGTAAATTATAGACATTAACGAGAGCTTCGCTTTTAGCCCTGGTTAAATCTATATATTATAATAATAACTCAAACCTCGCCCTAACTTGAAGAAACTTGCGTTTCTCTTCAGATCCTTTTCTATAGGTGGTTTTCACTTTACGTCATCACCGCCATGCCGGTGTACGGTAAACAAAAGATCGCTCATTAGCTCGCTTTGTTTGTCCACTAGCATTTGTTCATTTCACCATTGTTATTTGTGTCTCCCGAGATTGCTTGAAAACCACCTATAAGTGCACAAATCAAAACAAAAAGTGTACTGCAGTCCAAAACATTGAATTTATTTTGAAACAGCCGTGTATTTTTTACAGACTTTCCCGGATAATAGTCGGGTTATTCAAAGCCGAAGTGCATAATAGCCCCACTCTAAGGAGCGCAACTCGTAAGTTACTGTAAACAGTAAATCACTTGACAAAAGCAGGCATTTAATCATAAATGTTACAATAAAAATAACGCACACCACTCTTCTGCCACAGTTTTGTTATTCATTACAGCATGAGCTCCATATCAGAAACCGACCTTGTTTAATAGCCCGAAAAGGAGGGCATTTCCTGGTATTTTTATTGGATTGGAAATTCTTCCTTGTCTTTTCAAACTTTTTTGTTGCGTCATAATATACAATAATGAGCAACAGCACGAAACTAGTATTGGCACACCGAAAGCCAATCATGGATTTATGACGTCATGACACAAGTCTTGTGTTTTTTTATTCCTTAGTTGCAATGATTGCGTAGCATCTTGGAGACTTGACAGGATCAAATAACCTGACAACAGACGCTGACTTGAAACCCTGATGAGAAAGATATTTCAAGAGACGATAAGTAAAAGCCAAAAATTCGTAAAAGTATGTCAACTATAGTCAGGAGCCATAAGCGATTATAGCTCCTGATACATGTATAATGTTGTGATTCTAACAGAAAAATGAACGCATAATAAAGGCAAACAAACAAATATGAATGAAGGGAAATAATTTCAAAATTTGTGTTCACAAAAAAACGCAACAAAATCTCATAAAAAAAGACGTTATGTCATGACATAAACATATACAGAGAATCCAGATGACGGATGTAAAAAAGTACCTCTTCGTGTAAGTAGCACAACCTGTCCAGGAGAAACACACTCTCAATGCACGGGGCAATTGCCGCCCTCAGCTGTCAAATAGAAAAGATGGAGAATTTACACAAATTCCACCACTTAAGCCTGACAAAAAAGCTGACAATTCGCGACACCACCACTGGTTTCCCCGCGAAATGGCTTCTGAGAAACGAGCGCAGAATCTCCATACTGATGATGCGTCACTATCCAGTTCTGGATAGTACTTCTGATTGGTCGTGCTGCATGAGAAATTTACTTCAACCTATCAGAAGCACTACCAAGATCTGGGTAGTAACACGTCATCAGTATGGAATTTCTGTACTCGTGATGGCGTCATGAAATGTTGGCTGTTTTCTTAGGCTACTCCACCACAAGTTCATAGGATGTCTTAAAAACTAGATGAAGAGACGCCATCAAGAGGAAAAGGTTCCTGGAATATTATGTTTCATCTCGATTAAAACAGGCCCGCTATTGGTAACAATTGTAATAAAAATCACCATTTGATAGAACTGGATTCTGGATTCCATGCTGTGGATTCTGGATTCCAGTCTTATTTAGTGGAACTTGGACTACGGATTCTAATTGTTAGAGGTATTCCGGATTCCTTGAGCCATATTCCGGATTCCAAAGCCCAGGATTTCAAATTCAGCAAGAAAAAATTTCCCAGATTCCCTTACACGGGGCGAATTTGAAGCGGCCAAATTCTTTTGTCGTAGAGTACATGTCCCAGGTGACAACTGTTGCTTGTCACAAACTGGTTAATTTAGTTGCTGACCTACGAACAGACTCCCTTTTTCGAAAGAGGAATTCATGCTAGTCAAACGGTAGGTACAATATCAAGAGAACTAACCTGGTGAAAAGCATGCAGCTGGTTTTCGTGACTTTTAAATCTTTCGTGATATAGTTCAACTTCTTCATCTGACAACTATAAATTCAGGCAAAGAGAGTTAAACAGTGTGCAGCACCGGTAATATGTACTGTTTGTTACCGTACGTGACAATTATTTTTACTTTTCTACAGAGTTACGATCAAAAACCACCAAATTAATGTATGGCGCATAATCATCACTAGAAGACATTAACTATAACAATGGCAAAACATTTAGATATAGGTGACAAACAAACAATCTAAAGGGAAGTTCAAACCTCGCAAATGCGGTCCTGCAAACCAAGCTTGTTCAAGCATTTATGTACATACTCCTTAAAGGTTTTGCATTTTGAGCCAGCTTTACCAACATGCAATCCCCTGAAAATAGTTTAATCATAGAAGCAAAGTTATACAATATAGAAGCCTACATGGCTAGAGGAATTGTTTTTTCACGTGTGAGAGTTTTGGTGGCGAAGTCTCCCGAGATAATTATTCTCTGCATGGCTTCGCAGCTCCTCTGCCAAACTTTGCTCACGCTAACGATCCCGCCCATTGGGTAATCTAATAATGACAATGATGATGAGGACAATAAAAATGATAACGACAATGATATGAAAGAGTGCTTATTTTGATGTGTCAAACAGTTCTGTTAACTGTTTAATCTAGTATACATGTACTCTAAGCTTTTTAACAAAAAAGTGTTTAAGTACAATATGAAGCTTACAAACCTGCCATCCAAGCCAAACTTTTCCTTTAAAATAACCTTTAAAGATCAAATAGAACGCTAATGAAGTTTTACATTATCAGGTACAGTGTACATGTTTGTTTCTCTGGTTTTTATAATGTTACATTTTCCTCTGATAAATAAACACTAAGGATGATTTGTATGACCTCAAACATCACACATTTTTAAGCAACAGCTGGCTGGTTTAAATAATTAATATATGCTTACTGTATTAACGTAGTTTAACCATTTTTTTTCTGCATACAGTAAGCAGACACTTATTGAAACCAGAGAGCATTCATTTAAGAGTATGGGTGTCAACTGTCTGCTTCAGGGGAGGTAGAACAAAGACTACAGTAAATATCCCAAAGTGATTAAAGTTTTAAGACAAACCAAAAACAAATTAATGTTGACTTTATTCACCTGTAAGATTGCTCTGAACAGAACACTCGGAGGAGGAACCTAAACACCAGAAAATGAAACAAAAGTAAAATCCTGACACTAAATCTGCATGAGAGAAATGCAACCATCATAGACATAGTGTCTAGGTATATACCCTGTTTAAAATACTTGGATGCCTTATTCTGTGACCTTGATTCATTTTGCTTTGCATACAGAATTAGGTTTTTTTTTTTCAAAATGAAATCATGGCATTAATTTTTTTTCTGTAAAAAAAATACTTGGCACCACAAATAAATACAGGTCATCACCTCTTTACACTGCCTTCCAGTCCAAAAAGACACCTATTCAAGATGCTAAATGATGCAACTGAATACTCTGTTGTAAGACTCAACATCCTAAACTCCATACCCTGATCAGCATCACATACCCTATTAGGTCAGATAAGAGATGCCCCCCCCCTCCTCCACCCACCCCACCCCAATCTGGGCTATGGCCTTCAAACACTGTATGGGTGGGCACTCCGTGGATGGAGAGCAAGGCTCATAAATGTGTAAATTCAATGTGCAATATTGTGTTAAAAATATTGTACATGTGACCTATTTCATTCACTCTAACTCAGACAATAGCTTTTGGCACAAATTAAGTGAGTACAAGACATACTTTTGCTTGAAAGTTAAACCCCAGTGTTAATTTAAATTTTAAAAAACGTACCTTTGATTCAGAAGAAATTCTATCTGCTGCCTGAAAGACAAACAATGGCCTACTTAAGACTGCTCACTGTATTAAACAAACAAGTCTCGTAACAAAAGAAAATGACTTTAAATAATCGGAAATGCAGAAGAAGAAATATTTTAATAGTTTATTCAAATATTCACTGTTAAAAGTTCTCTTGCTGTATATCTCATTCACCTAATGACTTCAATTATTATTTTAAGTAAACCTATTTAATAATTATTTCTCATTTAAATTCAGTACATTTTGAAGTGTAGTTGATTATCAGCTAATCATACTAACATTGTTGTGTAACTGTTAGCAAGCATTTGTGCTTGAGTTACTGCTCTAGTAGTTCCAGCTTTTGTGCATCAACTCAAGCAGAAAGGCTTGCTGCACAGGCTAAAAACTATCAACTTACACGATTTCAAGGGACATTTGAGATCAATGGTATAAATGGTACCCATTGTTTACCTGCTGAGCTACCATGGTAGCATTTCTGCTCACATGAAGTTTGAAAGGCTTTAAGAACTGGCTCATTGGAAAACCTGGATCATCTGAGACACAGTTAGCATCAGATCCTGCAGAGAATATATTATCAAGGAATTGAGATGTAACATCCTTACATCCTGCTCATAACATCTCTACCTCCTCGTAGAAAAAACATTCACCAGTTCCTCGGCATCTACAGGACAAGAATAAGCAGTAGACACCTGCAGGGGGCATTTTGTCTGTATTTTCACAATCTTTTTGAGTCTGCAAAACTATTGCTTTTTCATCTTTGTTGTAACTTGAAAGTCCAGGGACAAAATTATTAAACAAAATGAGCCACACTGAACATAACAGCTCTAGTTCTTTTATTCCCCATACTCATTTTGCACAAGCGCATTGATGTACATGTAACACAGCTGTGACATAACTTCACATAATGTAACACAACTATCAGGAAACAAAGTCACGATATAACAATCTTAAAATACAATATATTCTACCATCTTCCCAAGCAGTGAACTACCAAAACAGCTGGCTGCCACAGTGTTTGTATGACATCAATCATTCAATAATTTATTATTACTATTATTATTACTTATCTTTATTATAATTATTCAATGGCTGTGCCAATCACATTATTTAATGAATGCCAAACATGGTCAATTCTAACTGGTTACAAAAAATTAGCTAGAGAGATTTAAACCAATCAGAATTGGAGACAATAGGGCCATTTATGCGAGGAAAAATAAGACGCATCTTACATAAGACGCATCTTAAATAAGATGCGAACTTTCCGTATAAACAGCACATTTCGACTAAAATAAGTCACGGCTTAGTTAAGACGCGTCTTATCAGATAAAACATGCTCGTATAAATGGTACAGTTCGCGTCTTATTTAAGATGCGTCTTATTTTTCCTCGTATAAATGGCCCTATTATGGTAATTGGAAGTGAAAGTACTCAAGATTGGAACTGATAATTATAGTTACTTAACAAATTGTTAATTTTACTGTAAACTGCAGAGGGGAATTCTTACCAAATTGTTGTGACACAAGATGATAACAGCATCCAACTACACAAATCAACTTCACCGATGGTTCATTGACAAAGATTCTCAAAGCCATTGGAACTAAGTCACCACACGTGTGCAATCCAACCAAGAATAGTCCATTTGATACTGCAGATAAATTTTCAGGAGAATAGAGCAGCTCATCAAACAGCCTTTTCAGTTCTCCACTGGCAACAAATGACTGATCAACAAACCCAGTTACAGGTAGGAAAGAATTGGAGTTTGCACTCTGTGACTGTTCACAACTGGTTATTGCTCCATTAGCAGGTAGATCTGAACTCTGTTTCTGCTCACAGTAGTTTTCATCCCTAGAAATATTTCTCACAAGTGCATTCTTGCGATGATGTTGTTCACATTTTGAAAGTACTAAAGGGTCATAAGTTGTAACCATGTCACAACATCCAGAAGACAACAGTATTGAAGAATCAACAGAAATTGTACTATCTTTATGATCAGTTTCATATTTTGAGCATAGTGGTAGAATTTGTCCATTATCAGTGAAATTATTTTTCAGTTTATTAAAATACAGATCTGGTTCGTTGTCAATGTCACTTTTCCGTTCTAAACCACCAGAGTCTTTATCATTATTGCCAATACTACATGATAAACTGCAAGGACATTTTGAGCAAGAGTCCAAGTTACTGTTTCCCAACATAATTTCCTTGTCAGATTGGCTGTTTGACATTTTCAATTTTTCACCACATGATTTCTTCACTAGCCCATTCCATGCTTTTAAAAGCTTCTCATTTCTTTTCACTGCATTCTGTGTATTGCTTAGTGAAGAATCAACTCCTACAACTTTTAATCCATACTGCAATGCTAAGTTCTGACTGAGATAGCCTTTACCACTGCCAAGATCTAAAATCTAAGAAATTAAAATAATAACATTCAGACCATTAATGAAGCCTACATTTTTATCATTCACAGTACATTTATTATAATGTACCATTTTATGGTGACGAAGGAATTTTTATGCGATCATTGTTTTTCTTTGTTGCTACTTTTTTTTGTTGTGGTTTGTTTTTCAGTTTTGTTTTGAAATGATTAGAGAGGTGACTGGTATATGCAAATGTGGTACATTAACATATACTTGGATATTCCTTAGACAGAGTCTCCTGGATTCGACACCAATCTCCCGGTCTGTGCTTTAATTTGGAATTTATCCAATTTTCTCCCAAAATTCCAATTTTCTTTGACTCATAGTCGTTTCTGGGGCATTTTGGCACGTATTTCATCACTAACAAAGATTATTTCGGCATTACAATCATAAAAGCGAATTCATGTAATGTCCTAAGCCATTCCCATGTGATAAATTAGGGACTGGATTGAGTTGCGCTTAGTTGCGCTCAGGGGGCGTTGGTCACTGATACTCGAAGGGGGGGTGGGGGAGCAAACGAGAGAGTCTCCGGATTTTAGTTTTCCACAGGTTGGCATCTCTTGGTATGTGTTTTACCAAATGGTGATGATGCCAGATTTTAGCTCTTCAGAGGCTGGCATCTCTGATAAGACTAAAGAGCATTCTTGCAATTCAGTGAGATACAGTTAGTGTCAAAGTACTTCTATCTGTTGCTTCTTACTAGGCTGAAACTGACCTTACGAACGTTAGACTGCGCGGCCATCCTGTGAACTACATCTGACATAACTTCCACTTCATATGATTTCTTTGGACTCATGATGTGTGAAATAAAATCAACCTTTAGCTCACTTGAAAACTCCTTTGCGTCTTTTAACCAAGAAAAACTTTTAAGCTGCGCCATTCTTGCCTCATTGAGAAAATTCTTTAGATGGTGTCCAACACTATCAAAAGTTTCGGATTCATCATTACAAGCTGTTGGCAAAGATGCGAGTTCTAGCGGTGAAAGCGATTCCAAATCTTTCCTAATCTGTAGCGGCAGAAGAGTTTCCCAGTGGTTTGATGTGAAGTAGTCCACCATATGAGCATCCATTAACTTTCTTTGAGTTCCCAAGTAGTCTATAACGTGTTGAAAATCCCTTAAAAAGAGTTCAAAATTCATTGATTCACTGTCATCCTCGGCCGCCATGTTGGAATTTTACTTGTCTCCAGGGCCTATGCTTTTTGCCCAGAACCTCGAACCTCTGGACAAGACGATTGCAGACTCCTGCAGGCAGAGCTTTGATGAGTTGTCACTATGGTCACAGAAAGCATGCTTTTGGTTGTCATGAATAGACCTCTTTAGCTTGTATGTACAGATCATGTGCGAAATAATTTTTCTTTAAATTTTTCAAAAAAGCCACACTAAGCAACCTCGGAAACAATTAAATGGCAAACACCTGTGATCATAAGTGTGTGGCATTATTAATGAAGAGGAAGAGAAAGGGATATTCTTAATACCACATGGTATTGCAATGATATATGAAGGTGGAAACTAGAAAACGAATCCACTAAAATATTAGACAAAGCTCTACATCATTTGTAACGTGACTGTATGCACACGCAGTTTTGATTGAGAAACCAAAATAGCAATGCGCGTGCGTGGAGTCCTGGATCACTTCCAATTAATTTTCCTTATATGGTAGTTCCTGTGGGATCCTGAATGGGATCCTATACTATCACATCAGGGTGGAAAAGAGCGAAAAAAATTCCAAAAACTGATCTTTTCTTAACACTTACTCGATGTAACAATTATCTTGTGCCAAAGGATGATAAAATGACCTCTTTGCTTCAAAACAAGCCAAAAATGCAAATTATGCAAGCACCTTCTATTTTTTTTTTGAAAAGAAAAAACAACATCAACAATTGATACGCTAGTAATGATGAATGACCATGATGCCATAAATTTGTGGTAGCCGACAATCTATCCAAGACTAGCTTCGTAGCCCGGCCACCTGCTCAGCCTGCTTTGAAACATGAAAGAATTATGGTATGGTAGGCAAAATGGGGCACAGTTCAAAGTTGCTGTCAAATCAATCCAACCTCAACGGCTAATGTACTCGACAAAACAGGAAAGTTCGCAAGCATCAACCAAAATCCTCTTGTCTTTATTTTTAGCCTGCACGCGAAGTTGTGGTGATTCAGAAAAGATTTTCACACTCATTAAATTTAATCCTTTACAGTTGGGCTTCCCGCTTAGACCTGCGATTTCCAGATTCCTGGTGAGTCGTTACATATCTAATGTCGTCTAGACTTCACACAGCCGATCATATATTCCACAAGGGCTTTTGGACACTTCAGAAAACACCCTCAATAATCACATCATGAAGGCTGTGCTGTTGACTGTTAACTTAGCTTTTATGGTAACCCTGATATGGGCTGCACCAGTGAGTTCAAAAGGTGAGTAGTTTTCAGGGGAATGTTTGCGCGATCACAGACAATGAGTGCTTATTTTGAATTAAGCAAGAGATTACCATGCCCTTCTCACGAAATCAGTTTCTTCGCTGTAATGCAACAAACAAGGTCTTCTAATTGTTTTATGCTAGGAGATATCCTTGCAGTCCTTGTTGGATCCGAGTATTGCCTCAATAGGCATGTCTAGAGTCTTTCATTTTCGAAATAGTACGATCTCCAGATTAACAAGGTCACCGTCAGATACACTTAGTAATTTACCTGATTTAGTGATAGATACTATGAAGAGAAGGCAATCAAGAGCCAATTTCCCTTCTTAAGCCAGTCTGCTTCGCTCAGACTTTCGCCAAAAAATCCTTTGCACAGGCTAAGCGTAAAAATCTCAGTCAAATGGAAGTTGATGCTCCTTGACCAACATGAAAGTCTTCAAAAACTCCTTTCTTGGCAAGCAATTATTCTCTCTTCAATCAAGTTATTTACAGTTTTTTTCCTTGTGTTTCTTTCTGCGTCTTCGAGTTCTCTCGATACTCAAAATTCGTGGTTTGACGTCATCATAAGATCAACTGCTGGTTCCTTACGGAATGTTGAACTTAAAAAGGCAGATGAAGAGCTCCCGGTAGTTAAAGAAACTTGCCCGAAAACGCGATGCATGAGCCCTCACAATAGGATATGTCTGAGCAAAAAATTTCAGTTCTGATGAACGAAGAAGACTTAATTAATATAAAACATTCGAAACACACTTAGCGCTGGTATAATTTACTCTTCAGTATCAAAAACAACTCTTTATAGGGCCGGATGCCTTCGATTGGGAAATGCAGATTTGGATTTTGAAATTCAAATAGTTCCAACCGAAAGCAAAATCCATAAGCTTTATCTTGTATGTCTGAAAATATGTCAGAAAGGAAGTGACGCAGAAACTTTTCGGTGCAAGCACGCAGAGAATAAATTACCTATCTTTTGAAAAATTCAAACCTTGATACTTCTTTGAAAACAACCCAATTTTGTCCGTGGCTGATACATACCGGAGGCATTTGAAACCGCGGGACAGTAAATAAATAAACTTTATTTCATGAGGGTTACATTGGCCAGTATGCACTAATAAATTCGTAGCTCTCGACCTTAATGGCGTTGATCTTCTATTTTACTAGCCGAGAGAACAACGCACGCACCTCTTTATCATTTGTTCTTTCTCTACAGATTGTGAAAACTGCGTGGATTGCGTGGATAACAAATGTCGAAGATGTGCAGATGGTTACGCTTTAAGCAGAATTTACTCCCGGCGCTTCTGTGTGAGTACGTGTCCGGGAAATGGAGTCCAGGTCTGGGACCCAGTCCTCAGGACTGACGCTTGTGATTTAATACAAGGTAGGTTTGAATTAGATTGATGAGGAGAAAACAAAAGAGGTTTGGGTTAGGTGTGTCACAATCTATTTTAGATTGTGTGCACCTTATATTAGTTGTGACATGCGGCGTAGAACTAGTATGCAGTAGTGTGGGTTCTTTCACGTCCCTTTCGAATTGATAAGGAAGGTGTGATGGAGACAGGGTCAAGTGACAGTGACGTCAACCTGAACCGCAGAGGCAAGGTCTAAATCACACCAACATGATCTTACCAGATAATCCGGATTCCGTAATCCGGAAAATTTTTGCTTATGGAATCCGGAATCCTGCACTTTGGAATCCGGAATTCACAGCGGGGAGTCTATATATAGAACCCAAGAATGCCTTGGATTCCCTTACAATGGGGCAAAGATATTCAAAGACCCTGGTTAATGGTCTGGCGACTTTCCACTCATCAGACTGACGCTGTTCCGACTGAACTAACCGCCGGGCGGGCTTCGTTCTTCTCCTAGCGAGTCAAAGCGTATATTTTGAAAGTTCAAATTATTTTTGTTGATGTTGTTGTTGTCTACGATTATAATTTGGCCTCAGTTGAGTTAGACCCCTCTCACTCTTCTTCGAAAGAACATTTCAATTATATCATCGCTTGTCATTTTAGATTGTGGAACACCTTCTTCCAACTGCCAAGAGTGCCTCGCCAGCGGATCTTGCAAGAATTGCATTGACGGCTTTGCTCTACGCCTGATGTCCGAAAACATTTTTGGTTTTAGTAACGTCTGTGATGGAGCATGCGCGTCATGTGTGGAGCCGGTTAGCGGGGTTCAAGTCTGCAATACTTCGCAAGGTATGGCTTAGCTTTTTCCACACGTTCAGGTAATGAGGAAGCCTTGCCATTTTACAGTTTCGGCTCTGCTTCCACTTTCTAAATGCAATGTTTTTTTTTCACCATTTTACATTTTTACCGATCAGTTCTTAATCCAAATTCAATCTATGTCATGTAAACTTACCAGATCGTTCAAAGATGCCTTTTTTCTAGAAGAAACCTTGCCGAGTCCCCTACGGCATCTTCCCACTGTCACAGTAATATGGGCATGCCCGCGTTTTGGGCTTCCCCATTCCCAAAACCCTAGTGATATGGGGTATCCCCCGTGACCCTAACCCAAATCACTAGGGTAATATGAGAAGGGGATGCCTCTATCACGAAAAACCCTTCAAACACTTATCAGTATTTTCTACGGAAACAGTACTCATTAAAAAATTGGCCAATTTAACAGCAAACGCTAAAAGTAATGGGCAAATAACACTAAAAACAAAACCCCATTCAGACCCTCTTAAGGATAATCATGAGATATAAGGAACCGCCTTTACCGCTTAAATAACAATACAATACAGACGGTGTTTTTATGTTTATGTTTCTTCTGAATTATAAAACTAATTGAATATTTACAGAAAAAAGCTTTCATTTACAGTCTAAGTTGGTTTTACACCTTTCTTCTATTAATAAGCCAAGAACAAAAGCTTACTGATAAACAGTTACGACATACAGCTATTACCAGCAGCAATTACAAGGTATTGTTGGGCGGAAACAAAAGGCTTACCTGTATCTCCCCACTTTTTGACCTCTTTTATTAAGCTCCTCCTTGGAGAACCAAGACCAAAAAAAGGGCATTTCCGTCAATTTTCATGTACTCAAAAGTAATTTTTTTTTTCTTAGGCATTTAGTTCTTTGAAATTATTCCTTAAAGCAATTGCGAGAAAAATATGTCTGTTTACTGTACTAACTGTATTATTCGATTTTTTCAGCCTCGTGCAGTGGATCTGGGACAACCAAACAGCCTCCTAATTCGACAGGTACGCATAATGGGGAAAAGTTGTATATCATTGTTATATTCACGTGTGTACCGACTCCCCCACGGTATGATATCGAGTGCCAAACTAAACAAAATAGAACTAGAATCCTGGTGTACTGCAGGTTCTTGGGTTCATCTTATTTCCTCATAAAGTTTCAATTGTTTGACCATATTCATTATTCTCATATTTATTAGCCTGTTCCAGGCTTCGAGATGGTGGTGAAAGTGAAAAGTCGTTCAAAAATAAGAAAACGTGCGGGGGCTGGGGAGAGACGGGGCGGCGTCATATTCCCGCCGCCACCGACCCCAAGTCGCGCGCGTCTTATTTTCGCTTTGCTCGTTTAATACGTCCCCACTATACTATCTCAGAGCCTGGCACAGGCTACATATTTATATCTCATGGAGTTAACGACATGTATGAAAAAACTAGTTTTCTCAATCGTTTAGTCCAAGACGTAGTGGGACAAAACTGGGAGTCTCCCTGGGCAGAGACAGTTCCAGAAACTTAAAATTCCCCATATGCATTTCTAATTAGCCCTAAAGTCCCTAAGATATTTTCTGGCCAATCAGAAGCGAGCATTGCAAATCGCCCTGGAAGACCTGGAACTACAGTAGTTAGAGTGTCCAAGCTCTCTCACTCCACAACTCCACAAGTAAACTTGGTCTGAAATGATTTTTCTCTCGATTCTGAATGTTCGGTCCCAATTAACTACCCCTGGGTCTCCGGGAATGAATTCCATCCGATTGGGTAGAATATCAGTGGGAAATGGTTTTTACTTGTTCTGACATTGTCTCCTTTTTTGTTTGTTTGTTTGTTTGTTTTTTTTTCAAAGGGGCGTTTTCTTCCACTCCAACTCCACAGACTGTCGAAGCAGAAGACACCACTGATTACTATCTGGATGACGATTACTGAATTGTTTGCCATCAGAAAAATGAGAATTATTTTGGCGAAAAAAATATTGAAATATTCACCCAGTATTTCCACTGCTTTAGACTAGTATTAAATCAAATTGAGTTTGAATAAAGCAAACGAGAGTGCGTATAGTAGTTTTCCTAGATTTAAGTTACCAAGACAGGAACTATCTTACGAGTGCTTTCTTTTTCTTCTTCCACGGTGTTTAACAATGCGTAGAGGAAAATGGCGCTACATTATAACTATGAAAAAAGAAACAACTTTATCAATCTTGTATTACTCAGCACTTAAAACAATTGCAACGACAGTAGTACACAAGGTATACTTAGTATTAGGGGGGTTAAGTTGTACGATGGTAGCCTGTTCCAGACGACCAGATAGAGGGGACGGCTCAAAGAATCATGAGCAGGAAAATAGCGAGGGTGGTAGGAAGGGAGGGTGAAGTAAACCTCCTTTTCCCCATCCCTCTATTTTGCATTGTTTTCCTGTCTGCTCTTCATTTTTCGCCTTTCTCTACTATCTGAACGCCTGGAGCAGCCTGTTACGATGGCGACGGTGACGGGAGAACGTCAACTGAGAAACGACCGAGTTTTTGTGACTACCTGCACGCCCATTACGCTTTTTTGTACATTTCTTTCCCGTCACTACGTATACACGACTACGACGTGACGTAAAATTTCCGAATTGGCCATTTTCATTTTTAAATTACGAATGACGTAAATAAAGACTCTTTATTTACGGACGACTATTTGTCTTTCACTCTTTGTACTTAGATAAGGTCCGGCTTTCCTGAATTAGCTTGAAATAGTAGCTTTCAATGCACAACTACTGGCGTAGGTTGATTAAGAAAACGGCAAGAAGTTTGAAAAAAATGCGATTTCGATTGACACAGGAAAATAAGGAAACATGATGAGACGGATACAGGATACCGGTTGTTCCATATAATCTTGTAGAGTAATCAGTTGAACTCGGTCGTTGTCATGTTGATATATTGCAATAAGTAATTTTAATAAACTGTTATTAACTTTGCCTACTTCTTGACTTAATATCGCCGACCACGTGTAATAATTTGAGCTAGAGACAACCGTGAAACTATCCTGCGTGTAGAGGTATCTTTCTGGCATGGCTTTTAGCGTTTACGAAGTCTCTCGCGCCGCTTGTCGACTACGCGGTTGACGAAACGACGCGAACGACTTTACAAAATAATGCTAAAAGCCATGCCAGAAAGCAAACTCTGCTCGAAGGGTACCATGAACAAAGCTATGTCGGCAGAGCTAGAAAGGCTTTAACTAGTAAGTGCTTAGCGTCCCCAGCTGTCGTACGAATCTGCTCCCTGACAACTCAGCCACGCTGCCTCCAAGTATAGCTACATAACCTATGACACTCAAACAGACTCAAACAGCTCTTGAAAAGGTTACCCTAAGTAAGACTAGGAGAATGGTCTCTTTCCTACTTTGCACAACAGACA
This sequence comes from Porites rus, assembly GCA_964035705.1. Taxonomy (NCBI): domain Eukaryota; kingdom Metazoa; phylum Cnidaria; class Anthozoa; order Scleractinia; family Poritidae; genus Porites; species Porites rus. Next base: position 41,728,358 of record OZ037996.1, read on the forward strand.
AGTTTAGGTGTTATCACACACCATGAATTGACTTTTGTGTATTTGCTGAAGTAGACTATAGCAAAAGATTTCTCTTAGAGAAATTAGGTGGAAGCCGTGATGAAAAAAGTTTTTTTTTTTTTCACTCAACCAGCGGTAATGAACTTGCACACGAGCGTGCAAATGAGGTGAAAAATTGAACAAATTGAACCATATGTGACATAAACTTCAACGAATACTAGGAGAACAGTGGTAAATATTCACAGTCGACCTTTTTCATTGGCTCGGCTACAGCCTGAGTTATTTTTAAAAGATGTATCTTCAAGTACAGTCCAGGAGAAATATTGACAACAGCCAATGTATGATGAGTACCAATACAGAATGGCGGCGTCGCGGTGAAAGACAGTAAAAAGAAAGTCTTGCCGTGAGACTTGTCGAAGAATACTTGAAGTTTACGTTAGCACACAATATATAGTAGGTTTGAAGTTTTTCATGTTCATGGCTTTTTAATTTTTAATATGTTTTAAAAAATCCAATATCTTGAAGCTCGTTATTTCCAAGTGACTAGAGCCTTTGCTTTGCAAATCACATCAAATAACTTCCGTGTCAAACTTGATGTTCTCTTCTAGCGTTGCACTCCATCTCTCTCATCTCCTCGCGTTGCTTTTGTAATTTCTTGTAACGTTCAATCTCAGTTTCTTCATAGCCACAGCATCTTTCCAGGCAGAAAACACGTATCCTTGAGTATGGGCAAACCACGGAGCAGAGTATAAAGAAAACAAATAAGCTCACAAATCCTAAACATGCAATTAGAAAATAAATCGAGGTCTCGCGGGACGCCATCTTGAATTCACCTCCAATTGCATCCAATTATCTAAACACTGACTTTGAAGTTGATGTCAATTACAATCCGAAAGCGGTCAGTTACTCTGTGGGTTTCTTGAGGTAAAAGCTGCATGGATTTTGAGGCTGAAATAAAAATGATGCACATTTACACACAATGTAGGTGGAAATCTAGTATCTTGAGGATGTGAAAATTTGAAAACTTGTCAGCGCAAACCTTCTCTTTCGGTTTTTGTCCCCGCTGTCAGAGCCTTGAAGAGTCGTATTCTCAACACTTCATCTTTCCTCTGTCACTGGGTGAATACGGAAACCTAGTTAGCACCGGCTGTGTTGACTTTCCATGAAATAAAAGTCAATATCGCTTTAACACCTTTTATTACAATGGAATCTAAAGTAATAAAAGAGTTCGTAGTTACCCTTAACAACTACTTGTTAATTATGAGAAGAACAAAAACACGCACTGACGTCAATAGCTAGTCAACCTTAACCAAATTTATTTTTTTCGTTGTTTACTTTGTCACAGGTCAATAACACAAAAAAATCGTTGTAAAGGGAGAACAGTAAATTACGGGTCTTCTGTTGGCTTGAGCAAAGAGCGCCAAAACGTGTTCACCTGAGTGTTTGTTGCTGACAAAGATGTTTAAGTTTGCGGATGGAAATTAGCTTTTTTGTTGCTTGATCCTCGACTGATTGACAGTGTGAAGATCGTTCAACATCCCTCACAATAAGTTGCAGTAGACTTTTAAAATGACGAGTTATAGTAGTGACAGAATCAACAACAGGGCACAAAAATAAGCAACTTCGTGCTCTTCGGATCTAGTAGGTCACGCCTTGTAAAACTCAGTCAGTTACATGGGGGTATAAATTAGCTCAAAAAGCCACTTTCACTATTTTTGGCAGACTTGAATATCTATAATCATGACCAAGGTAGAGGTACCCTTATCATATGCTAGATTGACTGCCGGTAAAAACGAATGAAAATAAACCTGAAAACCTTTAGAGGAAGATACAGTCTAAGACAAAAAGCGTATTTCTAAGTTTCTATTGTAGCAACATAAAGTATACCCTGGCTTTAGACAGAGGTCTGTTTTTTTTAAAAATACCTAGGACGAAATAAACCATGTTTATAGTTTGATAAAGCTGCTAGAACTATAAAGAAAATAATCGGCTCCTGGAATAAGGTTAAAAAACTCTGACCCCCAGAGTACATAAAGTAGCACCGTATAACGGGAAAAAATCGACTAGGTTTTACTTTAAAGTAACATAAGGTAATTGCTCTCAGTCTGCGTTTCAACAGCATGGCGTACACTAACAAAAGTGAACAAAGTTATTTCAAATTTTGCTTTCTTTTTAAGCCTAAAGCATCGGTTGATTGAGAGCTCCTTCGAAGGGTGAAACATCACACTATGAATGGCGCAAATGGGTGCAACTGCTGACAATTGCGATCGAAAGACTAAACTGCGGTATAGTGACTATAATGCATGCATCGATACCAATACCTTTTCCAATTAGATCTTGGCATGCAAACTACTTTACGCCAGTATACTTAAATATGAATAAAAAAGAAAGCACAAGATAAAACATTTGAATAAACTGCATTATCTACATGTCATCAAGTACAGAACTGTAAATTCTTGGCAACATACTTGTCGCCAAGAATCAGCTGAAGAATGCCAGCCAAATTCAAACTTTTTTTTTTATACGTCTCCAACGAGGTTGAGTTTTTGCTGCAGTGGTTTTCTAATTAATCGTGATAGCAACATTTGCAATCATTTGCTGGCAAATTCTATTGAGTCATTTTGCAGCACAGAAACAAGAAAGCAACTTGTAGCTTGACTAACACATCATCAGATCAGTTGCTGGGCTCCTTGGGGAACTTGGTGATTTCTTCTAGATTTGGAAGTATTTTGCTTGTCTTGGGCAATCTGTTCTTGAAGCTTCACGTAACGTTCAACGTCATCATCTTCATGCCCACAACACTTCCGACAATATGCGCGTAAGCTTCGGTAAAGAATGGAGTGAATGAAACAAAAGACGTATAAACTCAAAAATCCCACAAATCCAAACAGAAAATACATCGCTGTCCACCGAGAAGCCATTTTGAATCGAACTGCATCAAGCTTTAAATTATCGCAGCAGTCCAATGCAACTCTTCAGATGTATATATAGGGGACAGAAACGGTGTTTAACACCGTCGTTTAGCGTGGAAACGCAGCTCGTTTAGTTCAGTCAACCTAAAATAATAGAAAACAAAGGCTGTATGAGTATTTAACAGACAAATGGCCTCTCGCAGACATACAATTTACTTATGAGCGATCGGTTCCTTTGTAACCGTACAGCGTGTTGATCAGGGGAAATGATTGATTATGAAAGATACACTTGGTTTTTGAGTGATGTTTCCAGTTTTAAACAAAACGTCTCTTACGATTGTCGTATATCGGACGGCAGAAACTTACGAAAGTGGTCGGATGGAGAGATTTAATGGACTAAAAACCGTATCGCCTCAAAAATTTCGCCGTAATGCCTTGGATTGTATGATGATAAATAAAACGACCTACCTAAATATTCTTTAAATTCACCAATGACAGAGTTCCGGACTGATTTTTTTATGAAATCATTTTCAATATCGTTGTAACACCGTTGATAACAATCTCGCCTGAATTATCTGTTAAATATTCTCGACTTAGTGGGGGTCACCCTTAACAACGAATTTGACTGGTCCCAAAGGTACCTTTCTGTCTTATTACATATACAATGGACAAATACTGCCGTAGCAATTAATTAAAACGAGAATTTTTCAGTGATAAAAGGATTAGTTTGAAATGAAAGTGTGGTACAGTGCCCGGGGGAAATAAAACACAACAAATTAGATTTTTTAACTGAACTGATTATAAGCAAATTTCCATCGTAGTAAAAATTTCAAAAGCTGACGAAAGACGCTGCAAAAATCTAAGCTTTTGAATCATTTCACGGTGGCAAATTTACTTCAATAGATCAGTTGATAAAACTGTGAGGTTAACCCCTAGAAAATTCGGTTAGAGATGTGCGACATTCTTTATACCCTTTTTCAGACCAAACTGTGTGACTTTCCCTGAATCGCTCTCTCAATGGTGACAAAGAACGATAAAAAACAATACCCTATTTCCAGAGTGCACAAAACCAGTTTATACCCTGTTTCATACATAAACGATTAGTTTTTAACGTCATTCCCTTAGAAGTCAACGGTCTTAGATATAGTGGTTTGTGTCTTGTTTTTTGTTGTTGTTGTTGTTGTTGTTGTTGTTTTCTGTTCATTTTTTTTTTTCAAAGGATTCTTGCACTACCTTTAGAAATGTTCTAATGTTAATAGACGTTTATTAACATGAGGATCTAAAAGTCTAGGATGGATTTCCACTGTCAAGCAAAAACGGCGCGACCTTTCATACATTGCCGCTATTTCATTTGCGCACGTAAACCTTGCATGCGTACTAGCTTACATACGGCTATTAGACAATCATAGACTGGACAATAGTTTGCTCTACATAGTACAATCTCTTTTTCCTTGACAGTATATCGCGAGGAAATTAAATCAGCTCTAAATGTATATAGTTGTTATGTTTCTATTTGAAACTGAGACCAGTCGATTATTATCTCGCCTGTCAACCAAGTTATCGTTAGGCAACTGCCGAGTCGATCAGAGACTAAGCGGGCCCGTTACGTTTTAGACATTGGTCGATCTAAGAACAACCTCTTTCACTTTCGATGTCCTAAGCGAAGCTGAATCAATAACTTCGCGAAATTTTGTACAAAGTAATTAACATTTTTTATTAATTTTGAACTCTATACTCTTATTTCGCTTTTCATCTGTCTGGAAGAATAATTTCTTTTTAGGGCCTACGTACAGCCTGTTCTCAGATTCTTATTAAATATAATTTGATGAGGCAGCCGAAATGAAGAATAAGACCATCCAATATCTGCATAATTTTTCATATCATTCGAAAGCCCAATCTGATGATGCTTTTTTATTCATTCAAAACATTTAAAACCTCAAACGTACATTGATCTGAGTTTTCCTCGGCAGTTTCGGCAACTGTCATCCATCGAGTGGCACTTTTCTTTGTCTTTTAGTTTTTTGACTCTATTAAAATACAGTCAAACCTCCCATAAGCGACTACCCGAAATGCGAAGGTTCAGTGGTCCCTTACAGGAGGCCCGGGGTCGCTTACGAGAATCGATCCACAGGGGGACCTTTCCTAGAGGAGGCTCGGACACCATTGTAATTGTTCCGCTTGGTGCTATCAGGATGTTTGATTACATGCAATGTTACATCATCATTGGCGTCCGTACAACATGCACTGAAGCATGTACAGAGAAGCCTCTCACTATTGTCTTTAGGTTGTTAAAGGCTGTACAATCCCTTGTTCTCTCCATTATATATTACGCTTGGCTTCAAAGAGCTCCGGTTGTGTTTCTTTTTTCTGCCGTACTTGATAACAATACCTTCAGTACATTTTTTCATCTTAAATATCTCAACTCTCTTCATTCAATAAGCAAGTTGGCCTGGCACGTAAATCAGTTCTTCTCGTGATACTTTTTTCTTATTTTCTGCGTCTACTGATGTATAGATGTGTACAGGCCAATATAATTATGCTTTTCGCATCCTTGACCGAAATACTAATTACACAGATGAATAAATCGTATTTGAATTCAGGCAAAAGTCTCCGTTGCATTGCTAAAAGTGATTATAAGCACCGATCTTTTTTGTTTACGATCAGGTGACTGGGGTATACGTAATCGTAGCAAACCGTGGTGTCCTTGATGACCACTACTATAGTATTGCTCAGATCTTAGTTTGATTAACGCACTCTCCAAGTCGGTAAATAAGTTGTGTATCACAGTTAGCTCCTCGCATATATTTTGTCAGGCTGACTGACTTCTGACTCATTATCACCAGTGTTTTCTATCTGACAGTTTCTAAACTCTGTACATTGAGTCCTTTCCTCTGATTTTCCTGTTACCGATGTTTTCAGTTGGCCTTTACAGAAACCCTGTTTAATTGGCCAAGGCACTTCGTTTCGAGTCAGTAACTTCGATGTATAACCATCAACCGATACAACCATGCGTCCAGAGCTTGTTGGCATCTCACCACGATTACGGCCACATTCACAAAAATAAAGTACCATCAGGACAAAACAAACAAGAAATATCACCAACGAGTATGCGACGCTCGCAGAAGCAATTTCTATCATCGGCAGATAAAACTCTTTTCACATAGAAACAGCTTTTTAAAATCCCGGCATCTAATTAGATAGCACACCATAATGGTTCCGAGGACGAGTAGAATAGAGTGTTCGGAGAAATGAAAACGCATTTCCATATATTGCCGATATGTACATCAATATTTGTTTGGTTTATTAAATGACATGCAAATCCAGGCTTTGTTTTAGCAGTTTACGTCAAGTATGGACCACCGGCGGGTGGTTGTATTTACTTCTCCAGCTTTGTTTAAGACTCGTCCGAACAAACAAATATCTGATTATTATACAAGAAATACTAATAGGTCTCGAGGCTAGGTTACAATGAATGATCATTAACGTGGCTTTTGTCCCGTTCTAAACGCTTGGTAGACGATGTTCATTCAAAACTGATCATTTTGGTCACACCAGAAATATAATTTCAGAATAGTTTGACCCAAATAAAAATGATTATTATAATAAAATCGAAATAAAATTAGTTTGCATTTAAATATTATTCATAACTTTAAAAAACAAACTCAGAGAGAAGAACATAGCGAAGCAAATGCATTTATAAAACAAGGTCATTTTGTTTTTTTTTTAATATGCTAATTTAGGTGATCCTTTCTAGGTCGCTTGTTGAAGTCGTTGGTTTTAATTAAAACGAAACAAATGGATAGTTACAACTATAGAAATTTTTCTTCCTGCTCGGGAAAATAAATGTGCTTTACATGGACGAAATAACTAAAGTGGCATATTCATTTATGATGTTCTACATTTCATGAGTGTCAGTTCTACCATACTAATTTCCTACAAGACTTGAAGGATGGACGGTTTTCTGGATCAGCGCGCAGTATCGTCATATAAATGTATGTACTCATGATAAAATACAACATGGCAAGAGTTTAGAGATAGGGGTTGTTAGCATGGCAACGGCAGATATTTTCGATGACCGCAAAAGAAAAACATTATCACCACTGGAAATACAGTTCTTAAAGCCAAGATGCAGCATTCAAGAATACGTAGCGTATTCATAGGCTTCAGAAACCAAAGACCAAAGATGGAGAGCTCTTTCTTCTTGTTTTGCTTCAGTGTGATTTCAAAGCGTTTGACTGAGACTCGGCAAAGTATAATGTATTTAATAAGCTTTATGAGTCCGATGCCTTTGCGCTCTTGAGGCGAGACGGCGGTCTGTTCATAAGAAAATGAGAAGAAAATAGAAAAATGTTACCTTTGATTTTGGTCGATTTGTTTTCAATGAATTTTACGTTTCCAGATATTCTCTTTCTGAGGCATGTCATAGACTTCTTTAAACTGCCAAAAATCAGCTAACATTGGTGCAATGAAATGAAGAACCAGTTTAGGGTTTTGTTTATTTGCAAAGCGCAATCATATTAAATGAGACGATAGCGATGAATTATTAAATTTAGTGCTATTTTAATACAACAACAGCTTTTGGTCCACAAAGCGCTGACACTGACGGGCATGCTTCAGTATAATTTCACTGAGATTAAAAAAAAAAGGAATGCGAAATGTTTTGTTAAAAGGAAGTTCAGTGAAACATTACCCTTGTTCATGAAAAATTCCCCTATATCTGAAGATAAAATTGATTATATAGTTAAAACAGTAGGAATTAATTTTCGATAATTTCGTTTGGTAAAAACATGAGTTAGTTCCTAGAGACACATTCAAGGCTCGCTATTACAGTGTTAAGATAAGTTTTTCCTGTGCTTTAATGATGTAAAACATTCCACTACTTGCTATCTCAGACGAAGTCATCTTTTTGTGAGGTTTTATAACGAATGTTCGGACTATGATAAATTCGTTACAACCACTGACATATCTCTGTCAGCAAAGTGAATTTGCATAAGGTAACGGTACGACCCGAGTTTTTTGTGTGTGTGTGTGTATGTTTTTTTTTTTTTTCAGTCAGTATCCTTGCGGAGTTAGACACGATCGTCTTGCATTATCTATGACCAAGATGTCGTAGCCTGGCGAGGTAACATTAAACGACCCATTTCGTTTCGCATTCGTAGAGGTTCTATTTGTTTTCTCAACCACTGGATGAAATTTCTGGTGGCTTTCGAAACTCTCTCCATTTCGATAATATTCAATTAGTCTGTTTGCAAAAATGCTGCCCCTGGGAGAAGGTGGTTTCGAATGTTGCATTTCGCTTTTCTGTACATGGGATAAAAATCTGCCGGTTTCCAAGCTGCAGTTTTCGAGTGCTGAATTTGTCATCGTATCTTTTTCAAGAGGTATCTGTATGTGATGTTCACCTCGGCGATTTTTTGCGGCTTTTGAACGTTCGGTCCTCCAACCTGTAATAACAGCCGAGAATGAATCTGTGTCCTCTTTGGTAACCATGTTTGCAGCCTCTTGGTTAGCAAGATTTTTTCCATAAACTTCGCTGTCGGTTTCCAGATAAACGCTTGGTTTACGAGCCAAAGTTGCTCCTTCCATTACGTCAAAATAGTTTTGATAGTACTTCGTGAAGTCATTATTCTGCCGCCCTGAAGCATTTCTCGCGTTGCGTTTTCTCAAATTCTCATACCGTTTGCTAATTTCTCTTTCCTTTTCTTTTATTTCCTTCATCCTATTTCTGAAGATCCTGTCACTTTCTATTTGTTCTCTGCGTTGTTTGGCCATAGCATGCCTTTGCCGCTCTCTCAATTTATACGATTCGTTTTGGTAACTTTCCAACAAAGCCTTTCGAATTGACAACACACTCGAATCCATGCCCATTCGTCGGCGGTAATTTTCAAGAAGACTTGCAAAATATGGGTGATTCATCGTTCAACCGAATTTCTAAGAACAAGCCTCCCATTTGTTTTGACACTTTTCCAATCCCTCATTCATAAAATTAACCTGCTATCATAAAAAGGATCAGTGACACTTCTGTAAACAGATATCCGCGACTTCGTATCCAAAATAATTTGACCTGATTAGTAAGCTTTATTTTAAGCGTATTTCTGATTGGTATTGAGAATAATTGTTCTTTAGAAACCCTATATTACATGAATGGCTTAGATCTAATGTTGTGATTTCTCAGTTCTCAACAAAGGTGTTTTGTTTTTTATATATTTATATTTTTTGAATAATGCCCGTTAAATAAATAAAACATTTAGATCAACAAGTTTCTCATCATGTGCTGACCGAAAACAAGCGAAGGCCTCAGTCTTTCCGCTCACATTTAACGAAATGTTCGTGTTGTTTTAATTTACAAGTAGATTTCCATTCATTTGAGGACACCTGATGTGAAACAGAATATGGGCTGTGATTAATTTTCTGCACGAAATTATAGTGCAGCCAGCCTACCTACCTTTAAAATCTATTTGAAACAGAAGCCTATAACCAATCTCTAATCTCTCTCGATTAATTTTTTTTCTGAGTTTATCCATACTGCAGGGTTTGTAGGGAATTGTGGTCGTTCGATTCGGCCGAAGTTTTTTTCGCCCGGACGTAAGTCTTTTATATATTTGGGGAGAAGTTTTCAGTGGAAAAAAATTGTTGATCCACATGCGTAGTCACTGTCTTTGCACGCATATTCCTTTTTTCAGGCTTAATGAACGACAGATAATTATGGGCGAATCGACTTACGTCCGGGCTAAACAACTTCGGACTAGTCGACTTTCGGGCGAAAGGACCCCTTCACTGTTCTTGTAAGTATTGCGTGCCTATGACTTACTACTTCCGGCGGAAACCTGCCGATGCATACATTAGCATACTTTTTCGACTTGAATGGAAACAATCGTGGTTGCCAACCAAGAACCTCTTCGTAAATTGGTGTAATTCCCTTAGAAATTGGCATCCTTCATTCCATTTTTTGAATTATTATGACCAATTTAATGAAAAACGTCTTAAAGAAAGGACCTTTTGGAGAAATCTATGACTAAAAAGTCGGAAAATGGAGGAGGACATCGGCATCTCAGAGCGCGAGTCGACACCGCGGACTTTGCGGAATCACTGACGATGCTGAACGGTTTTAATAAGCACAGACCGCTTAGTACGATCGAGTTTGAACAGCAGTTGGATTATCTCTGTCAATGGATGGAAAAATGGAGCGACCAAGTGGTAAGTTAAGATAAAACTGTGTTAATTAACAAAGATCGACTCGTCGACCTTGCAGCCATGCCGAAAACTTTTTGAAGTTCGCTATTTAGACATGCCGACCGACTGCGAGTATTTGTTTACAGTAAATTATGCCCTCATTGACTTTTGCGTTTACTTTTATACTTATGTTTAAGCAGCTTTTTTTGGCTGCATAGCGCTCTTAAACCTTTTTAATTTGAATTTTGAGGAAGTTGATTTTGCAAAACCTCTATTTTTTTCGGAAGAAAGGGAAGCTAATTACAGATATTAGACACTGTTAATGTTAGTTTTACACGGTTAGCTTCTGCAGTTCGCTATGGATTCACAGCTGTAGTTTTTGCTTCGATTCTTTATCTTAAAAACTTAAACTATTCAATATGTATGTCGACTTCAATGCTTTCAAAAAGGCTTTAAAAAGCACTATTCTGTACTCAAGGTAATGCTCACAAAAATTTAATTTCTTACACCTCAGTAATAAGCCGGTCTAAATGGGGTTTCCTGACCTTTGCTATTATTCTAACTTATATAACTTGTGTTACAATTGGGACGTTTCTTCATACCACTTTGTTTATAAGTGTTGCCTGAGTATTTCAATAACCAGCAAGGAATACCCTTGACAGAGAATTCAGAAAGCCAGCTGTCTTTAGGGTTTGTTTGTCCTTGGTCTGTTCAACATCTTAATTCAAAAGAAGGATTAAAGGATTTTGAGCACAATGGCTCAAATCTTTCTTGTCTCTCTCTTTCATCGTTTCCACAAATAGACAATTTGGTACTGTTAATAACATTGCAGTAATAGCAAAATGACACAATTTTTTATCTTTGATGTTCATCAGTCTAGAATATTTTAATATTCTAGACTGACATATTCTGTTTCCATGGAAACTGCAGGTACAACTTGGAGAGATGCTACAAATTTTATCTAAGGACTGGGTTAATAAAGTAAATGTTATCCCTGGCACAATTTGACCCGAATGTCAGATACTGTGAATTAGTGTGCCTGACATCTGCAGGGCTTTCAAAAAGTTTTATGTAGCAGCTAATAATAAATAGTAGGCAGCTTTGAAACTTGCACCATGTTTTTTTGTCATAATACAGGCAAGACTGGGAACAATACCATCAAAATGTCCCAGGCGTTCCACAACTAAATTGCAGGGTTCGAATGTTTCACAGACCTAAACCTTCCAAATATGCGTTCAATGTCATTCAAATCTGGGAAACAGATGCTTTTCATTTTTATTCAATGGTGCTTTTTTTTTTTAGCAGTTTTGTTTGAAGGAGATGAAAGTATAGCTAGCTAAGGATGGGTAACTAGCCAGTGGTTTTGGCCAGCCACCAGCCCATATTGACAGCCCTGCATGTGACAACTTTTAATACAATAAATATATCTTAAAAAATTTCTGTTATTAATTTTACCCTTGTCAGTATTTATAGCACTAATGTTAGTAGCCCGAGCAGGTGCCTGAGACAAACAATTTAAATTAAACATAATGGGGTTAAGAATCCCAACTGGCCGGAGGCAAACCAGCTGGCTATTTACAAGGGTGGTGGACCAAGAACAATTCAACCTACAATAGTCCAAATTGCAAGTCCAATGCTCTAACTGCTTGACCATGCTGCCCCCCTTAAAAAAGAATTATCCTGCTATGTACATTTACATACCAGTAATTTTAATGGACAATGCAGGTTAAACCAGCATTGCACATGCTCAAATGAAAGGGTAAACAGAATCACTTACATACAGTAACGTCACTTTGTTCTTTTGTGGTTTTTAGAGAAGAAATTTGATTGATCTTCTTCTTCCCCGATGTGATCAAGAACAAATCACTTTCCTGTGGACGGTGAGTTGAGAGACAGTGGCTACAGTAATTTCTCTGCAATGACCATTTGGCTGTAAATTTCACTCAAATCCCTTTCCCATACAGAATCTAAAATGTCAATCATGATTGGGTAAAATTTGCTTTTTCTGCTAGTTCTTGTTTTAACAATTTATTAATGTTGTTAAATACATTGTCATCAAAGTGAAAGACCACTTAGCAAATGTTGAAATTACTGTTTACTTGCAATGATCAGGTATTATGACAGAGAAGCAATGTCAAAATATAGTTTTGCAACCCAATATTAACAAGAATGTGAGTCTGGACTGATGTGCAGATTAAGCTGATGCACATACAACATGCAGACCTTTGATCATCCCCATATTACAGTAGTTATACTGGTAGATGTGATTGTTAGACAATAGTTTTGGATACTTAATATCCCCAATGTTGGGGATATTAAGGGAGGAAAATTGGACTTAAGTGAGTGGCTGGAAATTGAGCCCAAATTGATTTCTTTTTTATGACATGTGAGATGCATTATCATTATAATTTATTTATAAATTATGAGTTCTTGCAAGACATTCAATCGAAATAATGCAATCATTGTTAGTGTACATTGTTTACTTTTATCTCTTGTTTTACATGTTTCATCCATTTAGGTGGTTGAACCAACATTACACAGAGACTTTATGTACAGCTCCCTTAATGCATTTCCAAGGAGCTCATTTAGTCCCGTGTCAACACCCCTCTGCAGAGAAGTTCATAAGAAGCTTGGAAAGCCTCGATACAGGGTAGGTATAGGACGGTGTTATACTTGAGAGACAAATTGTGGATCATTATACATCTCTGGGAAACTGCCCACTTACCCCTCCCCTAAGCCAACATAATATTAAGTGAGAAGGAAGTGTTAATGTTGGCTTAGGGGAGGGGTAGGTGGGCAGGTCCCGGAAACGTATAATGATCCCAAATTGCTTTAAAAGTAATGTTTTGTATTGTCCAGACTTTTAACCCTACATGACTAGTTACACGTATGCTGTAATAAAAATGATCATTAAATTACCTGCCAAGGTTTTTTTGGGTCAAAGGCACGAGATTTCTATCCTGATTGAGGCAGCCAGGATTTTTCAGTGAAGACCTGATCATATCCCATTTTGTAAAGACATTTCCAAAAGATCAGTGCTATAAGTACTTTAAAATTCTTTCAAAATCAGAGATTGGGGAGAGCATGATCATTAAAGTGGACTCTTCTTCTCTTACATTGGTTTGAGTTGATTGTCCTTTTAAGGTCAAGGCTGTCACCAAGATTTCAAGTTGCTAGATAAATACAACAATTAGGCAGGGTTATCAAACAGCCTGGGATTTTTTTTTTGTTTCTATTTTTCTTCTATTTGCCTATGAAAGTAGCCAGGGGCCTTGTTCATAGTAGCTGGGGGAAATCCTGGCCCCCGCCTCTTAATGACAGCCCTGTAAGGCTGTTTGTAATTGGCTCAGTTCTTTGAGATTGGTCAACAGGCATAGATTGAAGTTTTGTTTAACAGTTGCAAGACTCACTCACTGCATCAGCTTCTTATGTGCATTTTATCTCTTTTAAAACCAGTGAATGACTGGTGCACGTATGTTGTGGTTTAATTGATTCTTGGGTTAAGTTTCTTAGAATCATTTCTTTTTGTTCCGATCTTATACACTGGACCAGTGTCACATCTGTGTTCCGATTTGTCGCACCTGGTGGAAAAGTTTGAGCCATTACGGCATTAACTGACACATTTTGAAAAATATATTAATCATTATTTAAAGAAACCAAAACCAATGGGAGAAAAGAAAAGTCCATGTGAATGATTGAGTTTCTCTAAATTCTCTTGTAATTTTTAGTAGAGAAAGTCACTGGAGACGAGGTCGTGTTCCTTTGTGTTCCCATTTTCATGTTAGACAGAACTCTTTGGAACGTCTTTGGATATCTTTGGATGTTATCGGACCCCTACGAAATATCCTGCACTCTTAGGATAAAAATGTCATGCCAGCCTATAAATTTTAAAAAGTAATCGATACTTTTAGTTGCCATGACCACAAACAAAGGGAATTAATAAAATTTAGCTTAAACCAGTGAAAGAGGATAAAGCTGAACCACACATGTACATGTTGTACATGTAGAAAACAACCTCTCTACAAGTAGGGCCGGTAGGAAGTAGGCAGGTACGGGGTGTGTGTGTAGACAGTGAGACACTGTTAAAGTTCCAGACCTACGTTGTAAGAATTTATGATTAAATTACCTTTTTTTTGGTTTTCTTTCAGGCCTGGAAGCTGCACAGAGTTGAAAGTGCTATCCTACATGATGAGGTCAGATACATGCATAAATTATTAAACAATATATTTTGATAATAATTCTTATGCATAACGCTTAACACATCTTTTCAACATTTTTAATAATTAAATTATTTTGTCGTAGAAGGTAACATATTCGAAGCAAATTCTACACCCCAATATACCGTATACCCAAAAACCATGGCCGTCGACCCAGATAAATTTACATGTAGTTTATAAGGTTCATTTTTATTTAGTCTATAACTTGTCTTTTCAGTCTAGCATCCTTGAAAAATTTAACAGTACAGGAATCTATTCAAGCCTGTTTTTTACAATTTGTTTTTGCTTTGTTTTGTTTCCATGTTCTTTACTGTTTTTTTTTTAGAGTTTATTGAGTGCTGCACTCTTGACCATTTGGCGCAAAATACATTTCACTTTTTACACAATGCACAACAAAATTTCAAAAAAAATGTAGAAACATTCAGTAGTTAGCGAAGGTTGAGAAGTATAATGGTTAATAACTTAACGCAATCATATTACCTTCAATTTTTTCTTCGACTGTTCGAACAGTTAAGTAGAAGGCCCGAACGTTCCCGCCATTTTCAGCCGCCTTGGTGCCGACTGTTACTTGATTTATGATGAATTGTAGTATCCCGCGAAACCCAGCTACAGACCGGAACGCCAATCAGTATTACCAGTCTGGTATTACTTGTTCAACGTGCTACAGACTACAGCTGAAGCACTAGTCGTTTTCAGAGAGAAAGAAATACTACATGTATTTTAAATTTCCTAAGAGTCTCTGTAAAGCTCGGAATTGAACCCTTGACCTTCCGCTGTGCAAACCAGCCCTTTCCCAACTGACCTACGCCGTACGGTGGTGTTTTAGCCATTCCGAACTCTAGTTATTCACCTGAGTTTATATTTTAAGTGCCTATAGATTTGGCCGTTTTCGTGTGGAAAATGGTAAAGTAAACATGTAATTCAATATTACTAAAAGAAAATCTCTTCTGGACTCGATTCCACCTCTCCTTCACCAAACTTGGGAGGATATCCCCGGAGGAATCAAGAGAATGGCGGAAATCGGCCCATACATGCAAACGCCTTCACAAGGCTCTTACCACTTAGAGAAAACATAATCAGGCTAAAGATTAGCGTTCAGTAGAAGCCGGTTAATTTCCGTATTTTCTGGCCATACAAAATCGCAGCTCCAGGAATCCAACCACTAAAGGCCTAAACAGTGGCGGATCCAGGGGAGGGCTCCCTGCACCCCCTTTATTTTAAGACCAAAATGAGGCCCGAAGAGCCGAAAAAAAAATTTTTTGAGGCCGGGCCCCCCCTCATCTCAGGGTCTGGATGACCCCCCCTCCCCCCCCCCTTATTATCTGAAGGTCTGGATCCGCCACTGCTAAAGAAAGATTTCTTCGTTTGTGTTTTGAAGTTGAAATGCACAATGCTGGTAACGTTTTCTCGATCTGTTTATAAAAAGGCCCAAAATAAATTTCTTTTTCGTGGAATAGGGTGAAGTGAAGAACTGGACGTGTGAAGCTGTTTTACCAATCGTTAAATCTCCCTCCCGCGCTGCTCCATCTCGAGAAACCAGCAAGGGAACTATGTAAGTATACACTGTAAGTAGTTTTAGATGATCCATTGCCACTTCACATACATGTACCTGCCCTCGAGCAGGCTCACTCGTGCGAGTTCGGGGAGAACTCAAGTATAGGCTAAGTAGCTTTAGATGATCCATTGCCACTGCACATACCATACTACATGTAGACTGTGAACAGGCTCACTTGGGCGAGTTTGGGGAAAATTTTTGGCTGCAGCTGGCACAAATGACCCTGCTCGCAGGATAATTCCATACCGGTAAGGTTAGTAATGATCATGAGTAGATCAGAATGAAACTTCTGCAATCCATATGCTAGTATCGATAAGAAAACGCTGATTACCGATACCGGCATTTACTGGCCATTTCCTATTAAACTAATCAGTGCCATATGACGTACAGCGGGTATTAAACAGACACCCTATTGTCTCTGTCTGTCCAATAGAGGTGTCTGTCTGATAGCGGTTCGAGTCGGAAAAGAATGATTTGCACCTTACTCGACTGAAGCTTGTGTCTGCTTGATACATTGACATGTCGTCCGCGGCTTATTGTGGGGTCCGTGTCGTTTCCGTTGAGAGTTCCACTGTTTAGTTATTCCATAAATAAAATAATAGAATAAAAAAGGAGCATTGAGCGCGCGGGGGACGATGGGAAAAAAGAAAAGGCGCGAACTCTCCTCTCTCTCCCCTTTCCATTGTCCTCAACGCGCTTTTTCCTGTAATTCAAACGTAGATGGTCTCAAACGTTTGAGCAAAATTAAGAAATTCAAGATCAAGCCTTAACTATTTAACACCTTACATCAACAGATTTGTGGCTGTAGTCTTTGCTGTAGTCTTCCTACACAGTGAACATGTACTGTACACAAATAAATTTACGAAATGAGCACCGACATTTGCGTCTTTGTTTTATTGCCCTCTAACGATTGTTTCTTGATTCACAGCTCTCCTGAAAGAGTAGAATCTAGGGGATCGTGGAAGTCAAAGACAACATATTTTGGCGTCAAGTTGCCTGGTATTTCTAGTGTTGGTAGCCAAAAGAGGTCCTTTGGGCGACTTGCTGGCAGTCGATCAGCCCCACCCGGTGGGGCTACCAAAACATCTTACCACCATGCTGTGAGACGCCACATGCAGAATGAATACAGAAAAGACGTGCTAAACCCCGCAGCTACTACCAGCGAGAAAGCAGAGGATGTGACGTCATGGTAAGCATGCCCAGCCGACACAAAACTCAGGGGGCCGAATTCATTTGAAGCTTATCCTGCGGTGATTGGAGGGCCTGGAATTCCCTACCAAGTCTTCTCAAAAGTAGTTTTTTACTCACCTTAAGAATGATTCTGCCCGGTCTCGGATCTCGGGCTGTGTTGAGCTACATTGAATAAAAACCTGGCTTGAAGTAAACTAATAGCAATAAATTTTTGTCCCTGGTTTAAAATTGCCAAGAAATTGGCTTTGAACTACAGTGTTTAGAGAGCACGCAACTACACGTGCAGCGTCAGACACTGTGAAATTCAAATCCTCGGGCTAACGTGTTTTAAACCAACTCAACCTGGAAAATCACGCCTTGGTCTGACTCGTTTTTTTTTTTTTTTTTTTTTTTCAGGAAAAGATTGTATAAATCTAAGTCATGTCCCAGCGTATCTTTCACAAAATCAACGTGGAGTCAACGTAGGCATGTAAGTTTCATTCATGTTTATGTATCTAAGGCCTAGGCCAAACGAACAACTTTTCCTGAGACCAACCAAACTCTAATTTTAGTGTCATTCGGGATAAAATTTATCAGAATTGTTTTTTGGTCTGTTTCAGTTGATTGGTTGGACGCGTCCTAAGTTCGACGTCTGACGTATCAGACGATCTTAACTTAATTTAGGTCGACCCAAATTAGACTCTGGTTCGTCTCATGAAAAGTTCGACGTTTTGGCTTCGCCATAAAGCTGTAATTATGTGTTTACTCGTCACGAAGCTAGTTACTCTGATGCACGTAATTGTTTTTGTATGCCATTATTCAAACGGCGTGGTAGATCTTCCTGTACCGGGAAACCGGTACATGTAAAATGGTGTTAAAAGTGGCTCTTTGAAGGACATAAAAAATTTGTCTTGCTGCTCCTACTTCGGACTTTTATCAATTAAGAAGGAAAGAAATGCGTGAAAAATTTACGTTTTAGTACGTTGCCACGGTGCAGTCAGGGGTTGTATCAAAGAAGAGTTTGTATTTGCTCCCCACCATCTGACCGCCGCGCTCTACTATCTGAACGCCTGGAACATGTTATATAGTGTGGTGAAGTCCATGAGCGACTGAGCTGACTGAACTGCTCGCTCTGAAGGACTAGAAGAATTGCCGCTGTGAAGTGCATGTTAGCTTATTTACACGTACTTTTTTGTCTTCCAGGTTCGAACTAAAACCGAGCAGTATTCTAGCTCCGCTTTGTACTCGGGTTCGTTGCCGGAGAACGCTCAATGTCTTGTTCAGTGGTTTGAACAGCAGTGGAGCGGTAAGCACCAGTACAAATTCTGATTCAGATTGAATTCATTGATTTTCATATTAAAGAATTAAACGACTTTTGCATTCAGCAAAGTCATAAATTAGCACGGCCAGTTGCACACTTTACGCTTCTTATAATTAATTGAGAAGTTTAAAAGTCAGACGCAAGAATAGAGAGATTAAGCATCACGTTTACGTCAAACGGTAAACGCGAATTTGTACCACATGACCAAGTTTCCCCATTACTTGCCGTTTACTGTTCTTTATTTCTACACATAAATCAGTAGTTTCACGCAGTTCTTTATCCATCATATAAGAATTGTTTTGATCTGTTTTGATCTGGTCATTTTCTATTTTGAGAAATTCTCAACTTGAATCTGACTTTTGCCGTTTACCGCATACGTAAAGCTTAATCTCTCCAATATTGGACCAGTGGATACTAAGTGGTCATACTGCTCCATTTTCAAGGAATAAAGGCACAAGCTCCCCAAATTTCTTTTCCTTAAGTAATAGCTTTTAATGTTGTCTTATTTTGCTTATGTCCATTTTTTTTCTATAAAGTCCTGCCTCTAAAAGTACGATCAAACTACACGGTTGAAAGTGAACTCTGCAGTTCTAATTTTTGGGTGAAAAGTCACCTTAAAAAAAGAAAATACGTTTCTTACGAGTGTACTTCAGCTGTTGTTGCTTTCTAAATACGCTTAGCTGTTTAGCGTCATGATTTTCCCAAGTAATCTTCATTTTTCTTCTAGGTTGGCAGAAAAACGAGTTTCTTCAGCTTTTCTTGAGGGTTCTTGAGCCAAGCGAACTTTACTTTCTTTCTGGACTTCTTGCTGTAAGTTTTACGGTACATTAGAGTAACATCAATAATACTGGTAGTCGTGTTTTTCTTTAAGATCCTCAGTCTCTCTCAGACACCATCTGCTTAGTAAGTCAGAGCTTGACTTGGATTACCCGCGGTAACGGTTACTCATCCTCATTGTCACATGTACCTGATCACCTTTTTTATCCCCGCGCGAATTTTTTCACTCTGTGAATGAATAAATGAATTATCTTTGTGTAACTTACACTGTTTTATATTTTGTGCTTACTTTGCAGGTTAAACAGTATCGAGATTTCATTTCACTGCTCCCGGGGCCGTTAGCTATCCGCATTTTGTCTTATCTAGTTCCCAAGGAACTTCTGATAGTTTGCCAGGTAAAGATAGTACATGTATTTAACGCATCTTGAAATTTCTCAGATTTTTTCTGTGAAAAAAAAAATAGTAGTGTGACTTACACTTGATTTGTTTCAGGTGAGTAAAACTTGGCGTCGCCTTGCATCAAGAGATGAGCTGTGGCAGGCCAAATGTCAAGAAACCTATGTTGGTGAGTTTTGAATAAAGTGTCAGTTTGTTTTGTTCTGTCTTGTTTCGAAACTTGAACAATTTGCCGAGCGATAAAAAATGTTCACTTCCCCATTTTCAGAATTTAAGGAGATTGGCTACAAGCTTTCAGTGCAACGATTCAAGTGATCGTTTGAGTGGCCAAGCGTTACTTATATGTGGTTGATGGTCGCCTTGAATACTATCGACCAATCATAAGTAACACTCAACTCCACCCAAACGATCCCAGAAATCGTTGCGCCGAAAGCTTGTGCCCATTCCCCTTATAGTTTCTGGAGTGGGAAACTCATTCAAGCGGGATGTCTGAATAAAAGATAATTTGCAGTACAGGCCACAGGAATTGCAGCATTACACGAATGCATTTTCTTGCGTGTAAATCCGCTATATTGCACGCAAATTACACGAGAAATACACGGGCGAAACACGCGTGTAAAAAATACACGCAAAAATACACGAGAAGATAAACGCGAATTTTCGGAAACTGAGTGTAAAATGTTACACCTAGACTGCGTGTGGTTGAAAACTTTCATTTTTCATCTTTGGCTGAAATCTGTGATGCGATGAGCGACGATCTCTCGCTCCCAAACCCTGCTTTGAATATTGGTCATATTTCGAGTAGCCTGCGAAAACATCCGTTTTTCCTCGCTCTTCGCCGCTGTGGACGTTTCACGAGGAGGAAAACGCGAAACGTCCCCAGCGGCGAAGAGCGAGGAGAAACGGATGTTTTCGCAGGCTATATTTCGAGGAAAAACAGAACGATCGTTTCTCTCACCAAGTCAGCTACAAAGTTACTGTCAATTAGACTCTGTTAGATGCTTTGAAGAATGCTTGTTGATATGAATTTGTTTGCACAAAATTAAAGGTGTACCTCTGAGCATGCCTGCAGTATGGAAGGACATTTTCAGGGACAATTTGACCTTGAAGCGAAACTGGGCGAATGGCCGCTGTAAAGTCACTGACATGGCTGGTCATAAGCACAAGTGAGTAAACTGTTCTAGGGAGCCTACATGTAATGCTTTTGATTAAATCTAAAAAGAAATTGGGCTAAGGGTTGCCTTTTGTTGTTTTCCGTGTTGATTTATCCCCTTGACTGAACTGCAGTAAGAGTGACGAATCCACCACCCCTTTCCTCAAAGGGAGCCGTGACAGCCCTGCAGTCGACCACTACAATCATTTATTTATTTTTTAATTATTACCTTGTGTTACATCTTTGTAGAATATTCACTGACGAAAATTTAGGCTTTCCGTTGATGATATAAGAGACGGCAGGTACAAAACGCAGGTCACAGGTCACAAGCAAGTTGGGTCACAAGTCAGGAGTTAGAGTACCGATAACAGTGCTCCGGTAAATAAACAACACTAAAATTGTCTCCTAACCTTAATCACAATCTGAAATAAAGTTTTTGCTTAAGGGAAAACGGTTTACTTGAGTTATTTATCAATAGAACAGTGACCTGCACTTGTGACCTGTGACCTGTATTTTGCACTATGAGAGAAGCAAGCTGACAGCTATGTTCGCGAAGGAAATGTAGATCAAGCCCCAAGTGTTTAAAAGGTGGATAAATCTATCCATGCACTGGACAAATCTTAGTGGAAAACACAATTGATTTCCTTAGTACTTGTCCACTGGAAAGTGATTTATCTGTTGGATGGCGCTATGTGACGTTTGAGCGCTATCTGAGTTGTAAACGTTTTAGTTGTCTCGTTTCTCTGTAGTGTCCTTTGCGTGTGCGCTTACAAGAACTACATTGCGACTGGAAGCCTCGACAGAACAATAAAGTAAGCAAATTAACATTCCTATTTATTTTCACGACTCGACGTGACAGGAATGAGCTGGCTGAGGGGTGCAGCTCTTAATATGAACCCGGCTGCGTGTTCATTGCCGTCCGAATACCTTATATAGTTCAATATGGTAACTAAAGAATCTATAATGACAATTCTAAATGAAGTAAGTCAAGCTAAACTAGCAGTTTGCGCTTCCTGACTAAGCCCTACCCCACCCCAACCCCCCCCCCCCCCCTCATAAAAAAAAAAAAAAAACCGTGGGAACGAATCTCCAAACTAGTATAGTCGCACAAACCCTCTGTGGGTTAAAGATAAGAAAGAAATGTGGAAAGCAATTTTATTAAAGGTGAAAGTTCAAGAGCTAAGATGAGTACATTATAATGATCAGACCTTTCATACCTTATAACAGTAGAGTCAAATAAGGCTATAACGGATCACTTGTGTATTTATTTTATTTTACTATATTTTTTTATTTTTTACACTCTTTGTCACTGTTATAATTAAATACTTAAAGCTTAGTTCCGCTTTTCTTTTTCGAACATCAACCCTTTGCCAAGTGCGTTTATTGTCGCTGAGTTTCGGAACCGAAAAGGCTTTCTACTCTGTACTTGATGGGTCTTTTGTTTGACAAACGTTTTTTAAAATAATATATAATTGTCTAATGACAGTATGGTTACATTTTAGGTCAAAATTAGTTATATGTAACTGTTAGATTGTATTTTTTACAGAATCTGGTCAGCCAATACCGGAGCTTTGGTCCAAACATTTCAAGGTCATACGGTAGGAAAATTCGCTGCATCTACTGACTATACACGAGACTCACATACGCTTTCTTACTGTGTCACTGTTTTAGCCATCGTGTTGCTTACGTATAAATGAATCCTGATATGGACTGATCTTTATCCTAACTGCGAGTGTAAGAAAAATCTGGAATCAATTCGTATAAACTTTCTGCAGTTATGATGTAACACAGCATTATTTTAGATGAAACAATCAGGCTACACTGACCTTGTACATTACTTGTATAAACGTTTTCTTGTATTAAGCCCGGCTGGTTGGTCACTTTTTTATGTTTTTCAGATGGTAAGCATCACTGATGTTTTTTTTTTGGTTTTGTAGCGCGGTATCTGGAGTCTACGGTTCCTGTCTAGTACAATTGTAATAAGCAGTTCATACGACAAAACGATCAGGGTAAGGATTTTAGTTTTTATAACGGAGATTGCAGCCTGGTCTTCTAACTAAGCAGAACTATAACAGTGATCTGGTCAGTGGTTGCATATGTAAATTTTGTTCTCAGGTTAAACCAGAGCTCAACCTAGTTTGATTCAGAATTTCCTGTTGTTTCCTACCCTTATTTACTCATACTGAGGAGACAAACGAAATTCTGGTTTAACCTGAGAAGGGAGCTAATCTACAACAGTGACAGTGGCGGGTCCATGGGAGTGTCCTGGGGGCCCCGCCCACCCCTTATTTTTAGACCAAACTGAAAACATTTTTTGGACACCGCCCCCCACCCCCCCCCCCTTTATCTAAGGGTCTGGATGACCGCCCCCTTCCTTCCCCACCCCCCTTATTTCAAGGTCTGGATCCAGCACCAAGGGATATGCTTTTAACCATGGAGAGAAATATTTCTTTTTTTTCTTTCTGTGTGTGGGCGCTTTTCCAGGGTAAGGCTATCGTTTAAATAGGTTTCTATCTTACCTTTCCATTGAAACTCCAAAGACCGGTATCACCCTCTCTAGTTGGTCAGTGAATGTTGTTGCTGCATGGGCGACCCCTTAAGCGTTTGCCGTGTTTTGGTTTCCAAAGAAGTAGTTGGGGAACAGTCTCAATCTTTCTTCTCCAAAAGTGGTTACTAAAATGCAGCCGATGTATATAGGGACAATGACAATTAGGCAATTAGGCGTTAGAGCCAATAGCTGTTCAATAATTCAAAGTTGTGTTTCCTTTTAAGCTTTGGAGTCTGCGGACAAATATGTGTGTGAGGTAAGTCATCTAAGTGTGGATAGTGACCCCGGGGTGGGTACTTTAGGAATTTCTGGGTGGGGATGTGCCGCTGGGACCCTGGAACCCTTAACCTATAACAGAGCTAGTTCAGCTGAATTTTGCTACCCTATACTAGAGTAAACTCCGAAATCCCCCTATCCTAGAGTAGCTGTTTCCCTTGTCTAGATAAAATCTTCAACCAACTGATCAGTTTCCTGAAAAATAATACCCTATTCTAGACCCAAACGCTCTGATTTATATACCCTATCCTAGAGTAAACTGCTTGAAAACCATACCCTTCACAGCGCCACATACCTATATAGCCCATATATGGCAGTGCCCCCCCCCGGGATAGTGACCAATGACGTACGCTTAACGTGAGAACAGCGTGAGACGCGAGAAGAGAGAAGTAAGGGCGTCAGCCCTGGAAGAAAATTGAAGGCTGTTTTCACAGCTCGAGTGAATGAATTACGCATTGCCCTCACACTTTTCCCATCTCGTGTGCCCAAGTTGTACCCTGTCCCTGTCTCGCGCTTGCTCAACGGAGGCCGGAAGAATGAAGTAAAGGTTCTTTGTAACCCAGAGAGTTTAAAGTTGTGTTTATTTGTCAGTTCCCATCATCACACATTGTCGAGATACTAAATAAATACAACCGTGGAAATATAGCGAGACAAATAGGAAAAATTAAACTATTACATTTTGACTTCAGGTAGTCTCCTTCGCAGCCGTTATTAGGGTCGTCACTCGTCACGCAACGCTCCTCCCCAGCGTTGCGTGACGAGTGACGACCCTAATAACGGCTGCGAAGGAGACTAGACTTCAGGTGGAAGGTGTAAGATTAAAGAGTGCAAAGGAGAAGAAGCTTAAACGAGATGTTGTGATCATAACAGTCTGTGAATTTTGTGCTTTTTTGTTCACAGAATCCTACTAGGGCACGGAGGTCCAGTCTGGGCAATCGAACGAAAAGGGGATTTTCTTGTCAGCGGATCAAGCGACAAAACGGTCAGTATAAAGTTACTTTTTAGTTCGAAAAAACACAGTTTTTCATAAAAACGTACCCCTTCTCTTTGATAACCTTATCCCGACACTTCCTTGCCCATATTTTGCATCTTGGCATTTGAGCGCAATTTTTGAGAACGAAGGCACACCGCCAATCGTAAACAAGATGTCAACGTTTTGTGAAACGTTTTTCAGTGTTGACTGACTTTAGTTGGAATAAATAAGCCCACGCTGAACTTCTTATTTCATTCATCATCTCTTCCAGGGTAAAATCTGGAACATTCGTCAATGCAAACCTCTCTTCTCTTTGGTTGGACACAATGGCTGTGTTTTCTGCGTTGATTTGGACGACGAGTGCAAAAGGGCATTCACTGGATCTGGCGATAGGGTATGTTTAGTTTGTTGTTATTAACGTAGTATTTGCCAAATGTAGTAGGTTAGATATAAATCCGCTCAGGGATTGCGGGAGGTATGTCTGCTAGTCTGTTTTTCATTTAGAGAAGTTTAGTTGACAGTAGTTGTTGGGACGTTTCCAAACACCATTCGAAGACAAGCGAAAACCTCGTTCCCAGGGTCCTCTTGTTTCCGTCCCTGCCTCCTGTCCAGTTTTATTCCTAACGCGCACGAAGGGAGAAGGGGGCATAGGGAGAGGTATAATGGAAGTGGACTGTGGATGAGTTATTTCCTGTTCCCTCTTTCTCGCCCCAGAGTCAGAAAGAAGAGGCGCCCTGTGAAAGTCGGTTGGACAAGCATCTCATTGTCTCTTCGATCTATTGATCTGTCTCTTTCAGACTGTACGTGTTTGGGATGTTTCCACGGGCTCTTGTCTTTCGTCATTTAACATCGGGCAGACATCCGCCTCGACGGTGACTACTGTTAGCTATGATCAGGTGAGTGACCTGGAGGGATTCAATCCTAAGAAAAAGCCTCTTGGGTTTAACCACTGAGCCGGTTACCTTTTGTAGCCCCTTTGGATAACGACAGTCATATACATACACGGTACGTCCGGGAGTGAATATACTTTTGTAAAGTCTATGAACTTTTTCATTTTACGCAGGCCTCGGTAAAACTGCTTAGAGAAAATATTTTTCGGAAACCGGGAGCCCTGGGACCTCATTATTATTATTCGCCTTCTTCTACAATCCAGAATTTACAAATATTTTGTAATTAACTGTTTGTCTTGGTTACTGTAATGATATTGCGACTTATCAAAGTCCTTACTCAAACCTGGGCGAATTATTGTAAAGGGATCAACCAGAACTGTCAAAATTGCGAAGGTATGCTGATGCAGACTTGACTAGGTGTTGTGGTTCTTGATGAAATGAGCAGAACAGATTGGTTTAAACATGGCGATAGATTACAAAGATGGTAAACTTTAAACTCGTTAGTGAGTGAGTTAAGGTTTTTTGGTTTAAACTTCTTTGACTTCTTTGCTCAAGTATGTTTTCCTTCAGGGACACCTAGCAGTGGGATCGGGAACCATGGTGTCGCTTTGGAATTTAGAAACCGGTTCCTGTATAAACGAGTTCAGTGGACACAAAAACAGGTAGAAACCTGTGTTTTTTACTCGTAGAAAGATGAAAGGTTATGATGCAAGAGAATGCCGACGGAACATATAGAATACCTGATTCAACAATAAAGGTTGATTTGGGTATTGGGCAGTTGCTCACTGGTAAGCTATTGTTTTGCGGTCGCTCTATAACGCTTACTCAAGCAAATCATGGCAGTGAGTTCTGTATGCCCAATTTCCAAAGCAGCCTTTATTGAATTAGATATATGCAGAGAAGTCTCTCTTAAATTAAGATCGACAATTGAATAAGACGGCCACCTAACACTGGTTCCCGACAGTTCTTTATCCGCCTTCTATTTGACTGTCTAGATCAGTGGACATCTCTCTAAGAAAGACACTTAAACAGTGCCTGCCCCAAAGGTGTTCGTCTTGAGAGCCGAGTTGACTGTATTGTCAAACTCAATTCAAGCTTTAGTGTTCAACTTAATTAAAAGAATTTTAGGATTATGATCACATAGCGCTGAAGTCATGGGTCGTGAAACCATTTGCTCTCTTTAGGGTTGAATCTGTGAAGTTAAAGTTTATGATGGTGAATGGAAGGAAAGAGGCGGGATTAATTGTGAGTTCTGGAAAAGACGGCTCGATAAAGTACTGGGATATTGAACAGTAAGTACATGATTTTAATCTTTCTTAATTAAAATTATTTTAATGTTATTTGCCATGCGGTTGGAGAAACTCTATCACGTAAAAAAGCCATTTCCACAAGTCTTGTTAAGTGCCTCTCAGCCCCCGCCCCCCCCCCCCCGCTACCTTTCTCGTAAATGTTCACAAGTCTGTGTACACTCACCCCTCCCCTGAGGAAAAATGGATCTTCCATGATAGACGCTAAGATGCTGGCGGATTTAGCGTATGATGCCAGTTTTTTAAGGCAATGGGCCCTTTTTGGAGACGATTGCAGTCATTTTCCTCGTCTTCATTTGTGGCTAAAGAGAATCATAGATACCAATGAATCAGTTCCTGTTTAATGAAGTATACTCCTTTGGGTTTTTCTAACACTTTATTTGACGTAGACTGTCTTGTGTCTTCTTAGTAGCCCTTGTGCATTATTACGTCAGACGAGCACGTTTCACCACAACGCCTCTTTTGTGAACAGCGTTCTTTGTATTATCACTCTTCGTGCATAGTTATTCTTTCAGATCTAATGCTGTGGGAATTCATTTACGTAAAGACTTTGAAAATTTACAATTGTAAAACAAAGCGTGGTGTTGAAATTTGTTTGGCTGACGTAAAAATGCATAAAGGTTAATGGTGCATCGCACCGAAAAAAAATGAAATACAATCTGTAGAAAACACTCTCCACCGTCGTGATGTGTCGACTGACGATATATTTTGTCATTAATTTACTGGTTTTACGGTTGATGGATGGGTGAATGGATAAGTAGACGAATAGTTGACAGGAAACATCTTTCTAATTCTGTGAGAAAATCATTGATGGACTGACAAAATATCTGTTGTTTTTATATCCAGAGCTTCTTGCATTCAGACCTTGAAAGGCCACAGGGATAATGTGAACTGCATTCACGTGGATTCCACCAGAATAATCAGCGTTTCTTTTGATCACAGAGTTCGACTTTGGGATTTTAACTCATGAGTCTTTTCAGTGGATCGCTTACCTATGAACGTCAGTTGCCATGTCTTGCTTCATCTTAGCAGTTGCATCTACGAAATAACCTAACACAGTCGAACTGGCCGCCACTTACCTCTGCCCACAATGCAAGATGACTGGCATTGTTAAGAGCTTCGACTGTACAGAAGCTTGAGAAGACACTGGACTGAACAACACATACAACGGCGGTGGTCGACGACAATGTTTTCTGCACACTAAATGCACTTGTTTTATCCTGCGTCCTTAGAAATGAGACAATAGGCAGTTAGTAACAATTCGGGCCTTTTTATCATTGTTGGCATAATTATCATCTCCCTCACCATCATCATCATCATCATCATCAACATCATCATCTTCCAACAACTGAGAGCGCGACGACAGTTTTACTTCACTGTCTTACTGTAGAGAAGTGTGAAATACTGTGCCGAGTATGAAATAGTGACATGCTCTTAAAACAAAAATGCACTACTTAAAATTCAAATTTTTGTAGCTAGAATTGTCTTTTCTGGTTGTAAATAGAATATATTTAAATTGTAAATATTGTAAATAGGAGGTATTCGAATGAAAAAATCGTGTTTATCAATGGAATGCCACTGTTAATACGTGTATTGTCTTGGTTACCGATAATGGTGAATTCAAAGTGGACAGCCTGCAAATTATAGTAGTTGCTACAGTAGGATGCCTAAAATGTGTGCAATTCTACGATTGGTTTCTGCTCCATTAAATCCTATACCAATTGTAGAACATTTTAGTAGGGGCACTCAACGAGAATATAGTTCAAAACCACTTAAACAAAGCATTATTGAACGTATTTTATTATTTAAATGGTAGATATAGGCATATTTTTATCCCTATAAATTTGTTATCTGTTAGGATTTTCTAGCTGAAATTCTAGTGATCTGAAAATTATAGGGATAAAAACTTACCTTTTCGAAAATTTCGACCAGAAAAAAGGCTCCCGAAAATTCTAGGTGACCTTTTT
This sequence comes from Porites rus, assembly GCA_964035705.1. NCBI lineage: Eukaryota > Metazoa > Cnidaria > Anthozoa > Scleractinia > Poritidae > Porites > Porites rus. Next base: position 41,756,993 of record OZ037996.1, read on the forward strand.
AGGGTAAAAATCCGTAAAAAATGGGCAACTGTACCATTTTTTAGATGTTCTAAAATCTTAGGAGAGGGAGGCAAGCAAGAAATTTGACAACAAATGTTCCGAAAATTCTAGATTTCAAATCGTCTTCCGAACAGATATTTTCCTAAAATTGACGTTGAGTGCCCTTGATTTTAGAAGGAGCCACCCACAATGTTACTTTAGCAGGCATCGAGCACGGGGAACGGAACAATTAAAAAAAAAACGAAACAACAGAGAATGGGTAATTGGCTTGGTTTGATAGGGCTAGAGTTGAAGTTACGTTTCGTTTCCATAGTTCGTTTTCCCGTTTCCCCGTTCCTGATAATAGCCTTCTCAAGATCATGTCTAAGTTGTTTAATATAACCCTCATAAAAGTGTATACTTTTTGAAGCAAGGAAGTGCTCCCGCTTCGCCGAGTTTGCCTTTTTTCTGGATTATATCGGATTTTTGATAACTGATCACATTATTATTTATAATGACGTCATATGGGGGTGTCGTGACAGCTTATCAGTCACGAGCCGCGTGAGGGCTTGGAGCATTGCGTGACTTCGGCCCTAAGGGCTGTGGAGGAGACTACAAAATTAAGCTTCCTCTTTCCGTCTAGACCTTTCACGAAGGCATTCTTCCCTAAAACGTTAGTTTAATTCTTCTTCTTCTCCGTTCTTCCACATGTATATGAAGTCATAAATTACGTCACTCGAAACTGATTGTTGGTTCTTTTCAAGCAGACGCCGCGACGTTTAATACGTGGCGAATTTAATCCGAAGATAGAAAAATGCTTTGCAACGGAAAAGCACGTCTGAGTAGTTACATAGGATCAATGCAATCAGCAAGAAAGCCTGAGAGAAAAGTTAAAGTTTTTGGTGATGACAAACAGGATCAAAGGAACTCTTTTATTTTGTCCGCGGTGAGAATCATCGTCGGAGGATCTCTTGCCGTCCTTTTCGTCGTCAAAGACTTGGCTTGCGTTATATTGTTTGGAGTCGTGCGACTCCTAAGTGAAACTCTACGATGGTTTGTCAACTTTGTTATTCGATTCACAGAGGAAATATTACTAACTATTGTGAGGGTAACAATGCGTAGTGTTGAAGAATTATTTAACCTTTTATTTGGTGTTATTCTTCAGATCATAAACAATGGAGGTAGAGTGCTAGTTCGTGGATTGCAGCAAATCGTTGGAGTTGTAGGTTACTTGTTCATTATCGCGAGCTTTGCGGTGGCCTATCTTTTTCATCGGATAATTTCTTTCTTATTTTCTGAAAGGTAAAATTCGGTCGTAACTAACTGTTGTTGCGTATTATAAATGTAAGACAAACGTACGTGGAGTCTACCATGATCAAATTTCATAAATATTTTAATTGTAATATTTGCATATCAGTACTTTTGTCACGCCATCAATAGATCGTCTTCTGTTCCTCGTATTTGGTTAGAAGTTTGCTTTGTGTTTACTAATACAAAGCTACTACTGACTTTTCCAAGGAAGAAAACAAAGCTTTGGAAACAACTTTATCTTCCAAATTATTCAAGACAAGGAACCAACGATACGTTAGAACTGTTAAAATGATGTTGCCGTCGAAATTGGAAGCGTGCACTCGTTTTAGATTCGGCGACTTCGTTGTGCGGGGTGCTGCAGAGGTTGAAGAGAAATTGAAGTACCAAAATACGCCTCAGAACTAAGGAGAGACTTCGTATACATATATATAGGGAGAATTTATTTGCTACAAGCTAACATGGCGCCAAAGAAATCGAAAGAGTCACAAGAAAGTCCGACAACTCATTTGCAATTATCACACGTCATCTTTCGAATCATTTCTCACATGATCTGCAATTTCTATCTACTCGTAGTGCAGTACACTGGAAAAGCAATGCATACTATACTACAGGTGTTATTTGAGACGATTCGCGATGTAATCAAGATTATACTGATGTTAGTTGCCCGCGTGTTTTCTGATATCTGCTACGGTGCGGCCCATATCGTTGAAAAGATAATTGAAGCTGTGCTATATATTCTTCTTCAACTCATTCTGATAGCAGGGAGTTTGATTAATCGAACAGTGAGAGGATTTGTGGATCAGGCGGGATATAGTATTTCGTCAGCCGTGTTTATTGTTCTCACCGCCCTAATTTGGTGGGTTGTTCTTCCCGCGCTAGTGAACTTTGGTCACGCAGTCTTGCAGTCAATTAATGAATTCGTCACGCAATTACTATGACAAAATTCGAATATTATGTAGGGTCATGTAGCAATCATAAGTAAATAGATTAATGATAAATGCTACCTGAATTGTAGAATAACCAATTTATTATTTTCAACCAACACTGTGGTGGTCAACTAGTGGTTGGATAGGCAGATACCGTATTAAGTGACTGGGTGTCTGCATATCCACTTTGTAGAGTCTTTATAAATAACCTTTGAATAGTAAGCACGATCAATGCCTACCCTGCAGATTTCAGAATTATGATAGAATACCTGGTTCACTAACTCTCTTACTTGAAAAACTGCTCCCACAGTCCCACAGTCATGTTCGATAATGGCTAAGTGAGTAAAACATGTGCTTTTGCAGTCCCCCGCTCCCACAGTTGCTTAAAAGTGAATATGATGTGGGTATACAACTAGTGCTCCCACAGTCAATTTCAAGTAACGAGTGTGCTTATAGAGCGAGATATACTAGTGCACCTCCCGCAGTCTCACACTCCCTCAATGTAGGAATGTGGATGGCTGAATTTGCTTGAGCAGTTTTTTTAAGTTAGATGTTTAGTGGGCTGGGTATTCTGTAATCTAGCCGAACTGGAGCATTAAGAAAATAACCTTTGAATAGAATTCACCCAACTTCATTCCCAGGGTTCTCTCCTACCCGCCCTACAGAGCGGGTAGGAGAGAACCCTGGGAACAAGGTTGAGAATTCACCACCATTTCTGAGCATGAAGACTTTACCTACACTATTTCAGATAGGTTTTTATGTTGACTTGAGAAGCTATCCAATATGGTAGGAACACCTTCCAAAGAGTGGTGCAGACACCCAAGCAATATGTGGCAATTCACTTTGAGCATCCGCGCAGTGCAGATTTGCCCCCTTAAAGAAACCGCCCCAAAATCAGTGTAAACAGAGGCCCTCTCAGATGTATTTTTTGTGCATGCGCAAGAGCCATCCAGTTAAGACAAGTGTAAACATAAAATAAAAGAGGGTAAATCACATATCCCACAATGCAATGTTTCCAAATACATTATCAAGGTGGCGAGAACACGTGATCCCTTCATTTTGAAATGGACATGGAGCATCATGGAATACTTGATCTATCCTCTTTTGTGTGAAATATGTCTACCCGTTTCAGTTTTACCATCATTTAGTCTTACATACATAAATACATGACATACATACATATGTTTATTCAAAGCATTTAAAAACAAAGATAAATCTACAAAGAATAGGCGCCTTATGAGCCAAGTGATGCAAACGTAGCATTTCACGTGAAATTCTGCGTTCATAAAGCGCCTGTTGTGCAGGCTAATTGCTCGTAAAGCTAAACTATGTCGGGTAGTACCAGGTTATCCCTAGGGGTTAGGGGTGATTGAACCTGCGTTGCAGGTGGATAAGAAATATGGGAGCGCTACCGCCGTTCATAAGGCGTCCAACGCAGGCTTAGGGGCTATCGCGAGAAAAATTGAAAAGACGAGGAGGGAAGAGGAGGTGTCCTATGGCCTTCTGATCTCTCCCCCTTTCGCTGTTTTCTCCCTTTCTCCCACCACTAAACAAGCCTGATGCTCTGGTTAGGTAAATGTAAAACACATATACTATTCTAATGCAAATTCTTCTCGTACCTCCCTGTCAGGATGGACACTAACTCGAGATCTTAATCCTGCCGTAAAAACGGACGTGGACGGCTGTTTCGTTGTCTGTTGCAGGGTGCGCTGGCTTCAATGATTCAATTCAAGTTGCATGAAGTGAAAGACGGAAAGATCTAGGGCAGAGAAATGGCAGGTACAAAACACAGGTCAAACTCTATTTCGGATTATGATCTATGTATTTTCGTCATGTATTCGGGGGTTCCCGGATGACAGTGTGCTTTTGTAATACCGTAAAATTCCGAAAATAAGCCCCGGGGCTTATATTTTTCAAAGGCCCTTTTTGAAGGGCTTACTTTTGGAGGGGCTTATCTACGGAGCGAAATTTGTGTTTCAAAATCAATTGGGCTAACCGTATAGTTGGAAGTAAATTTACCGTTTTTGCTTTGTTATACTTTGTATTTGATGGCAATTTTCCAAGTACAAGCCCCCGGGGGGCTTATATTTGGAGGGGCGATTTAACGGAGGGTTTTTTGCGTTACCGGTTTGGGGGGCTTATATTTGGAGGGGCTTATACATGGAGGGGCTTATTTTCGGAATTTTACGGTAGGCTATTTCAGAGTTCCCCCGGGCCTCTGTTTCAAAACGAGGGTAGGTGCTCAGCCTTTGATCTGGAAATCATTTTTTATTCTCATGCAAATAAAACTCATTTTCACAAGAAAGGTTGTGCACCTAGCCTCATTTTGAAAGTGAGGGTTTTTGGAGTTCGGAAGTGGCCTATTCTTGGCAGTAAAAAAAATGGAGTCGGGCGTGTATTCCTTCTTCGCCACCTCGCTCAGCATAGCAGGGCTAGGAGACACTTTTAGTGTTGTTTATATTTCGAAGCACGGTGACCTTTAATTTACCCTTGTGAGCTGTGACCTGCGTTTTGTACCTACCAGGTGAGAAAGTGGAGGACGTTGCAGCCCAGTTATCAGTCAACCTTTAGTCAAATTTACGGAAAATAATAGACCCTAGGTTCGGCAATGAACAGTCATACATGAATGCATTTGTGACTTCTCGAGTCTAAGGTCTAGCTATGCCAAACGTCGAACTTTTTATGACACGAACCAAACTTAGGCAAGGGGTTCGCACTACTAGAGCGAATTTTTTTGTTGTTGTTGTTTTTTTGGTCGGTGCGATTAGACCCAAAAAAATGGCACCGACCAATTTATTTTGGTTTGTGTTCCGCTCATGAAGCTACATACAAGGCTAAGTTCTCGTGTAGACATTGATAAAACGTCTACATTATGAAATGATTTGATTTCGTTCCGCACGATTTCAGCAACCTAATTGGCGGCCTGAAAAACATTGCTGTTCTCTCTGCGCTTTCGAGCTCTTTCAATGTTTTTTATCTCGTACCTCAATTATCGACAATAAACTCAAATTGTTTTGATACTTTTGCATCTGTATGGCTTACTGATACAGCCGAGAAGTCATTCTGCGCTTTGCCGAAAGAAGAAGGCGCCGAAAAACGACAATTTCAGAGCCCATTTACTCTTTTGGACACCACCTCGCTTTGCTGAATCGTGGTTTGAAGTACATCACTACGATCACACTATTCCGAAGGATTTTATATTCCGAAAGCAGCTCCGAATACACCTCATTACTTTTTCTAGGTTTTTGCTCGCTTTCCCGGCAAGTATAGCAGTGCATCAAATTCCTTAAATAAACACGCAGTTGACTCTTTTACATGTTATGGATTTTTGTTTTTTAGGGGGCGATATTGGAAAAATCTGCCTGCCCCACCAATACACTTCGGCATCTCAACCTCGTTTCCCGGGTCCTCTCCTACCTGTTCCGTCTCTCGCTAACGAGGTTGTCGGCATCTTCGATCTTTTCAGTCCTCTGGCAAATTTTTCCAAAATTTGCCCGCAGGGGTCGCATTAGCAAAAACTCCAATGTTGACCCAATTCTTGGTAAAACAAATAGAATTCGCTCTAGTGCGACCACGTCTGGCTCAGTTAAGTTCCGCGTCTGAATGAGTTTGGATCGTCTGCTTCAGACGGATAGAACGTCTGAAGGTCGTCTCCGGGACGAACGTCGACCTTTACATGCGACGGACTAAACTAATAAATTGAGATTTGTTGTATATTTAGCCTCGTTCGGGAGAAAATTTATTACAATTGCTTTTTGGTCTGATTCAGTTGATTGTTCCGGATCGACGCGCCTTAGAAGTCTTAAGTTCCACGTCTGACCCAACACTGAGACAACCTTAACTTAACTAGGTCGATCCAAATTAGTGTATGGTTCGTCTCAAGAAAAGTTCGAGGTTTGGCCTAGGCCTAAAGTTATTGGAATTTTTTCTCAGTCACTGGAGTCTTCAGCCGACTTGAGTAGAATTCAAATTGCCTCTAACCAGGCCCCTCTTTGAACTTGCTTGTCAAGACAATCGCATCAACGGTAAAAGAATTTTTAACGCATTTTCCTCCTCAGTTGTCGCGTTCGTCAGAGCGCATCCTAATCTGGTGTTCCTGTGGCACTAAGGCAGAAATTTTCGAGCTATCACAGGCGACTGCAAATTAGCCGCCCCTATTAATTCTATCAGGGGCTTCTCGGCCGTCGGAAGTTGGACTCCTTTCGACTTGATTTCGTTTGCGTAAGAGACGAACGCGGATCCTCAATCAGTGATTACTTATAGTCGCAGGACTAAAGAGCGATCAGTACGACTGACATCAGTCATTCCGAGAAATAAAATTTATTCATATTACGCTTTAAACTAAGATTTATAAACATGTTCTTGTCTTTCTTTTGATAATTTTCAACAGTTATTAACTATTGAGCTCAGAAAAGTGGCTGCAGTTCTTCATACAAAAGCCAAGAGGGGATAAAGCTTTATCCTGTCTTGCCAAACCCCATCAAAGGCCTCTTAACCCCTAATACTGCATAATGCGTACTGGGCATGAGGGTAATACGGTAATTTAGATAAAGGTGATTGCTATAGGTTTCTTTCAAGTCTTTCATGCAAATGGATAGCAAGGAATTTAATAATCCCATGTTACTCCGTAATGCCGCAGTACTAGCTATTTCCTTTAATTTATAAACAGCGTTCTTTAGGTGTCGAAGACACAAACTGTAATTTGTTTTCCTTTATTTGCTTAATTCACAGTCGGCAACAAGATTCTCTACACTACTTTTCAAGGACAACATAAAAATCTTCAGCTAAATACTAAAGTGTGTAGTCTACCCGGACCTACCCGGCGTTGAACTAAACAAATTAAGAGCATGATTGAAAGGAAAAATTTTTTGCAGGGTTAAGCTTGTAAAATGTGGCTTTGAGCATGGAGGCATTTCTATCGAAATATGTAGGAAAAGAAAGTGAGAAAAACATTTCCTACTGGATTTTCATGGGTCAAAGAAAATTTACCCAATTAAGTTTAAAATTGGTATTTTGAAATCATTATATAGTTGCTTAAGCGGATGGGACGCGACTTGTCTACAAAAGATTTTAGAGCTTAGGAAACTAAACTGAATCAACTAAAAACATTGCCCTGGCCCAAAAGCTGCATAATTTTTCAAATGAAGTTTTGATTGAACTAGAAATCATTACGTCACCAGCAGAAAACTAATCTCATATCCTGATCTCTTGTCGACAAGAGATCAGGGTACGAGATTGGCAGAAAACTACATAACGGACAATGGTTTGCCCACGCGCAGTCAGGACGCCGATTACTAGTTATCGGCTCCTGGCGTACTAGAGGAAACAGTTGTTTTGTTCATGTTCAGTTGTTGCGGACAATGTTTGGCGCGTGCGGAGTTTGACATTTTTTTTAGAGAGGAAAATACTGATCTGCTCCGACCCAATGACAAATTTCGTCCAATACATACTCGCAATTCTTCATCAACTTTTAGTTTAGTCTCCTGAACTCATTAGATTTTCCCATCGAACTGTATAAATCCCAAAGTAGACTCCCAGAAAAATTGCGTATGAGATGGGAAACACGACCCGGCAATAGCGATCCAGATAATTTATCTCCTCTTCACCGTCCGGTTCGATGGTCTTTTTAATAATCTTAATCATAGACGGTCTTCTTTGAAGCTTTTTCAAATGTGTTCTGTCAGGTTTTCGCCGATTCTCTTTCATGTTGTCATCTGGTTCTTTTATCCTCACCGTGCGCGCATTACTGTTGTGATTCGCGCAGTTGATTGGTTCACCAATGCTCTTTTTCTCTCTTCCGCTACAAAAGTCATATGTTTTGTCACCAATGGACACTGTTACAGTCACCTTGAAAAAAGAAAGAGTATTTAAAAGAACATGAAATCTAGAGGATCTTAATGATGTTACCAAGGCAATTTGCAGAGGCGATTTTTAGCGCAACACAGCGTAGCAACATCGGTTGCTACATCGTTTCAACTGGTTGCAACACTGTTCCAGCATTGCAACGCCGGCTGTGTTGTGCTAAAAATCGTCGTTGCGAATCGTGCAGTTTACCATCAGAGGCGCGAAGGTCTGGTATCTATTAGACTAGTGGTTTTACGTATCTGAAAAATCAATACGAAATAAGTCAGTTAATATACCGTCATAGAACCTTAGGAAGTTTTTGCTTACTTAGTGTCAAACTAAACAGAAAACACGTACAGTATTTCACAAATGTTGATCTGGTACCCTATCTCATGCTATAAACTCCTCATCGCGTCTAAGGCAAAAGAAGGGAGCGATCCACAGAACAAGAAAATTAGATACCGTTGCTATTGACGGTTTAATTTTCTCTTGCCTGATTATTTTTTTCAATTTAAAAAACAGAAAATCGAGAAATATTCAGGGGACATATGCAACGGAAGCTTTTTTTACAGCACAGATAGTTACACATCCTACCTTCTCATCCTCATCCTCGGTAATCATGAGTGCTTCTTGCCGCTTCCTTTCACGTTCTAGTGTTTTTATCTCTAGTTCCTTCTTCCTTCTCTTCTGTTTCCTCGAATGCTTTAACACCAGCACATATTCAATCAAAGTCATAAAAACGAATACGAAGGAGCCCAGCAAGAAGTAATCGATTGACTTGAGGTAGGACACGCGAGGCACGTTATCATTCAGTGCGCCTTGCATGAAGCTGATAGTCAACACTGTAGCTATACCTAGTCCCACGCGGTCAGATCCGTCTGTTTCGTCGACCCAGAAACTGACCCAGGATAAAATAACAACACAGATACAGGGAATGTACATTTGGAAAATGTAGTACATCGTGCGACGCCTGAAACGGATTGTTGCCGTCAAACCAGCGAACGCTTCTAAAGAGGCAAGAAAAAATCTAAGTGGTAAGGATAAGGTAATCTTTTATAAATGCCTTCGCGCACCGTTAGCAGCAATCGATAACATTTTAGGCGTATGACGCACCATCAACAAGCCTGCGAGCAAGATCTCTCGCGTCTCATCTCGCGCGTGCCGCTCGCGAGTGACCTCTCTCGATATCCCCTAAATGGAGTGCTTACTCGCAGGGTAATCATGAACCATCCGTGGAAGTCACTGGCCAAGTGGCCTCGAATATCAAGGAAACTAAAAAGCTTAATTCAATCCAGCTAAGGAAGAGTAAACAATGAACGCCCAAGATAAGGTTGGCGCTAAAGCATTTCATACGTATTGATTTCATCAGTGTACCAGTACCGACTAGATATGGGTTTTACAAATTAAGGGAATATTCGGCGTTACTTCAGAACCCTTTTTGTGCAAGTTTTATAAGGGGTCAAAATTTTTATAGACGCATATAAACAATATTTTATGTACAAAAACTTTGTAAAAAAAAAAAACGTTATGTGGCTGAGAATCGTGTAGTTTGTGTAATATGCATTTTCGTTCAGACTTTTCAGAGATTTCATAGCTGCTATGGTTTTTAACCATTTACATATCACATCAACTAGGCCTTCTCTAAAACCAAATAAAGTACCTTGTCCCTCAACCCTCTTGGATCTAAGCCAGTGAATGATACTTTTCTATGTTTCGCGCGCTGATAGTTACCTGAGTTTTTTCACGCAATACTCACCAGAATGATAAAGTTTATGTTTTTGATACCGTTTGGCAGACAAAATATCAAACTGTGCCATTTCTTGGTCATAAATGAAAATGTCACTTCCGACCTCTGATCTGTGCCAGGTGAGGTTTAAATCCTTTTGTTCGAACGAAACTGAAACAGGAAAGTATGTTAGCGAAGAGGGGGTCTTCAATGGGTTTTTCGGGATCCGGGATTTCCCTTGTTTGAAGCTCGGGATTCGGGATTTTAAAGCAAAATTAGGGCAGATTCGGGATTGAAAGTATGCGCAGGAGGTGGGATACCAAAATAACCCTCGGGATTACGGGATTGCATGAAATTTCGGGTCGGGATTACGGAATTGAAGAACCCTATTGGGGACCCTCTGAGGATATTGTATGCATGGAAGAAGGACTTTACCCTCACCCTTTGGAAATGGCAAGGTGACCGTTATATATAGGGAGACCGATATATATAGGTCAAATTTGCAGAAAATGTAAGGCAACTGATATACAGGGTGACCGCTATCAGTACAGGGCCGTTGTATACAGGTATGATTGTATTTTAGATAAATTGTACGTACAACTCTCAAAGGCCAAGTGGCAAATTTGTTCATCTAAGGGATAATCCCTCAAGTCCACTTTACAAGAGCTTCGAGCAGTGTATCTGCAAACCAGACCAAAATTAGAAAAAAAAGGTGAAATGTTCTTTTTCGTAACCATAGGGGTGGAGCATTAAAGAAGGCCTCCTAAATGTTAGGTCCAGCAAAAGAAAATTGCAAAAGCTAACCAAAATGCTTTAAAGCTAAGATTGCTACCGTTCATCAAATTTTACAAAGAAACAACGACGAAAAAAGTTCTGCTTGTTGTGGTTGTCAGAGGCGGATCCAGGGAAGGGGATTTTTAGAGCAAACTGAGGCCCGAAGGGCCGAAAAAAACTTTTTCGGAGACCGGGCCCCACCTTATCTCAAAGTCTGGATCCGGCACTGGTTGTTGTCTTGCGTTTAGTTTTGTTGTTGTTGTTCTTTTTTACATGTTTTTTACTCCTTTTTTAAACTCATTTTGGATTCAGCATAAGAGTCTAGAAAACTGCCTACCTGGAAGTAATAGTAAAACTTCTAAAGCAGCGATGCGATATCTGAACGATCAAAAACCTTAAGTTACTTGGTTACATCAGTACGTCTGTACTGCGCTACAAACTCACCGCAAGACTAACATAATGGTCCCATTTCCTAAATGTATCCAGGCTTTTTTGTTAATTGCTATCAACTTGTGAATTTTAGTGTCGATAGAGTTTACAATGAAGGTATCTGGCACCCATAGCTTCTCTGTTGCCTCTCCACTGAGAATTATGGTCTGGTTAAGACCAAAGCCAAGTCGGGGATCCTGCCAGAACTGCCCCATGTACAAATCAACTGAGAACTCCTAAACAGAAAAATATTAATGGTAAAATTACAGTACTAAATAGTATTATAGTTAGGTAGTTATAGTGTAGCCCCGATCTGATACTTGTGCTGACCAGGAACTCCTGGGCAATTATCAAAATCGTGATATCAAAGAAATATTTTTAATTCATCATTCAGATTGCATCTTTAAATACTAGCAGAACTCACCATTTTCGTTTCACTCAGTTCTCCAAATGAAAGGATAAGCAAGTTTATTCCAAGGTCCAGTGGTTTCACTGAAATGAAATGCGTGTATTAGATTTGAGACCCAGGGCGTTGGCCGGGATGTGTGAATAGAGGTTGTAATTAAACGGAAATCCAATTCCTGGGAAGTCCGCACATTTTAACGTCACCAAGTCTGGGCGCGACTTCCTTAAAGAAAACAATGCAGAATATTGAAATAGAGTACTTAAGCGTGACGTCATAAAACTTAAATTTGTGAAATTATGGGATTCGTCACGATATTCTGAAAGAAAAACACCCAAGAAGCCTACTTGCCAAAAAACTAGCAATAGCCCAGTTATGCTCTGATAACTCCGTACCAGGGGCCCCCCCTGCTCCGTACAAATCCTTCTAAATTTGACTTGGGTCTAAACGCTATGACCCAAGTTACACAGATTTAAGTTTTGACGTCATCCGGCTTTAGAACTCTATGGCGACACACAAATAGGGTAATTTCCCAGTATCCTCTCTTGACAACACTACATAAAAGTTTGTGGACCTCTTCGTAACCAACTTCCGATTAATTTCAGCCGTTTAATTGGTCTAAAAATAGCTTTGGTGAAATCCGCATATCCCAAGGGGCTAGACTGGGCGTTTCCCTCTTTGTAACATTATTTTCTCTTGCTACTACTAGTGGTAATAGTACACACACTTTCATTGAGTATGTCCTTTTCTTTACGCTTGCCTGTTTTAAAATGATTAGAGGCAGGTCACTCTAGCTCTTGGCAGGCCGGTCTGTCATGCTCCAACTGCTTTACCGTCCCAAAGCGGTTACTCGTCTACTCCGTAGATCTTTTACCCGTAAGATGGTTCGCAAAAGCATCGCTCCAACAAAGATGAGCTATGAAAATTCAGGACGGAAAGGCGCTTACCTGCGTAAAAAGGCCTAATTCTCTTGTCATAATTTTTAAAAACTGCGTCTAACAGGCGCGACACGTTCCTGCCAGCCGCGGTGTAGTTTCCGTAAAGGCGATGAAGAACTGGAAAATCTGCTTCGGAGGAATCCGTGTCGTCACTGGAATATTTAAAAACGAAAGAATAATTTGATTAATGTATGTTAAGAATAAAATGAGAAAATAGCGAAAAATGAAGAAACAACGTACAAATTTAAAAAAACTTACGAAAGCTCTAAGGCATCAGAGGGCGGGGCTACATCTCCCAGAATTATTCTTGTCAGGTTAGAATTTTGGTTGATACTTCGGTTGATCTTCCTGGAAAAGTGCAAGAAATGTTTTGCAAGTAAATAATTCTCCAGACTGATCTCCACTCATTCCCTTAAAAAATTGGGTGAGAGAATTTGTAAAAGAACAAAGCATTTTCCCTGAGATGATCATTTTGTTTATTCTCATGGCCTTTTCTGTTCAAAATGTATGGATATTGCAAGGAGAAAATTAATTTTGGCCAGCCTCGTTCCCAGTCGTCCTCGGCGATTTCGGATGTGACGTCACCTGTCAAGCTTATCGGGAAAATTCGCTGAAGTTCCAAGCCTCCTCTGGTCACTCGGATAGCGCGAACAGGCCTGGGTACGAGGCTGAATTTTGGCCATTCTTAGGACATAAAGGGTTAAGGGATCAATTGAGGTGTCCGGGAAACTGCCCACCTACCCCTCCCGTAACCCAACATGTTGCCCCAAGTGAGACCCAAATGTTAACGTTGAGTTAGGGGAGGGGTAGGTGGGCAGTTTCCCATAAACCTAAATTGATCTGGGTTAAGTGCATTGACTGTCAAAATAATACTTGTTCAGTGAATGCCAGGAGAATTGAATATTACATTGAATATTTTCTAAAAGAGTTACAAAGCTTCTTTTATAATTCAAATATTAGTTCCATATACCTGGTTCTTAAGTGGACGTCAAATTCATGATTTGTGTTGTTTTTGTGATTTTCGTGTTCGGAGCTGCAAAAACCGGTAAAAAACAATACTGCAAACACGATAGACTGAAAACAATGCGAGTTATAATAACATAAGCAAACAGCTACACTTTTTAGTTTTAGCATGAGTTTAAATAGTATTACTTTCGTAAAAAAAAAGTGATACTAAAACTCACAAACAGCAGAACAAAAGGTATTGCCCAGTAAGATACTGGATAACTGGATAACTGTCCTCAAAAGCTTGCATGGCAACAATTCAGTCTTGGAGAATCGTCCTGTATAATTGTTGTTTTAAGCTATAGTATCGCACTACACATGATTTTTACCATAATAGCAATACAGCATGCATGTAGAATGCGAAATGTTTTAAGTTCTCTTTATGACCACAGTCCGATACTTTAGGATTATGAAAAACATCGGTTTTTTGTGGTTTCTGAGGATTGCCGTTAGCTCTTCCATGTGTATATGATTACAAAAACATTTTACCTGCTTTCCACCAACGAATTCCAAAAGAAAACTTGGAGAATAAATAACACATGAATGAAAGTCTGCGTCCGCCACATCTTCACAGTTGGTCTTTTACTCGAAGTTTACATCAGAAGCTAATACAGATAAAAAAATTTAAAAGCGTTAATGAGGCTTTAAAAATAGCATTTAGTACTTAATTCAGTGACAAACAGAAGAGTTCAAGAAAAGTGATGAACAGGTTTAGGAACAAGAAGATTTAAACCTTTGCACACCAAGCGCTCAAGTTCAACTATTATGTGTAAAGACGAAAATGCTAAAACGTAATTGCTTTGCGTAAATCTAAACATGGGAAAAAGGAGACGGCAAGCCCCGTAACTTCCTATCTACACGTGCAACGTCAACTGGGAGATGCGAAGAGGACCTTCAAGTGCCTAAAATAACAGCCGATTATGGCCTCAGACCGGGCGGAGAGGAGTGAAAAAAGGGTTTGGTCACCTGCCCTTCAGACGAAAGATGATGATGACTGTGAAATACATTAAGCTGACCTCTTACGACAACTTCGCTGATAGGCCGCCCATACAGGTTTGCTTTTCAGAAATATGTCGGCTTGGTATATGGGTACATTGACGGGTGTCCGCTTAATACGGAGTTTTACGGCAATTGAAGCCTATCCTGAAGCCTATTTAACACTTTAAACTAAGTAAGAGAATAATAACAATTTAGTCTTCGATATTGGGGGTTCAAGAACAAGCCCCATGAACTGCAAATTGGCTAGCATAATCTTTTGCGCTCCACTATCAAGGACGAGCATTTTGGTTTAAAAGTTCATTGTTTGCTAACAATCTAATTAGAGTGTTACAAAAAACATGCCGAGGACTGACTCGAGACCATTATCGCCACAAAAAAGAATCAACTGCTGGATAAATTATACTTCTTATCCTATAGCAGTCAAAAGAGAAGCGCAACTTGACATAGTTCAGTCAAAAAATAAAAAACGTTCCGCGCTTGAGGCTATTATAAACAATTCACTTGTCAGAGAAATGAGCTAAAGAAAAATGAAACTAGCCCTGCAACGGAACGGTGATCGAGGACTGTTACTGCACATGCATTTCTACAAGGATTTTACTTAAGGAGAATGAATCCTCCCTTTTGAATCTAAAGTATCTTCAGCTCTACTTCTACAATGTGCGGAGATACATCAATTTAGTATATAAAATCAGGGCTTAATATTAAAAGCAAAAACCAGATGCGTAAACTGTGCTAATAATGCCAGAAAGACTTAAGTTTCTTCTTACTTTTACGCCGGATTACTATCATAATCGGTTCGGCGAATTTGTTTTAAGCTGCAAAAGAACTAGCCACTCACAGATCAGCCATTCACAAACCAAACTGAAAACATTCATGAATTTATCATTTTGATGTCCCGACTGGAGTTGCTCTCTTTTGCGCGGCCAAGAGAAATCAAGAAAAAACTGAGTTGACGTTTTCGTGAGGGCAAATCGGGGATGTTTAATGATAACCACAGAACTGACTTCTGCTGACCTATGTTTACTTAGTTTAATGCAAGCAGAAACTTACCATGGTCAACAAGAGCCCAAGGAAAGCGAGGAGACCGGCTGACCGAAGAATACAAGAAATTCAGACTGAATAGCTTGGCTTTCGTGAAAGTCCCGAATAATGGCATCCCAACCATGACTAAAAGAGTTTACTACAGTCAAACCCACTGTGTCGTGTTTGGTTTCTCATTGGCTAACAGGCCATTTGATTTTAAAGTATCCCTATCGCAATAAGCAGGCATTTCAAAAGAAAGGATTTGGGTGTAATTATCTTTTTTATCGCCAGGGACAATCATTTGTAAAGGAGCCATACATACATACCCTGTTTTCCTACCTTGATTGATTATCTAACGGCGTGTTTCACAAATGTTTTCCAAGGACTTGTTACATGTAAACTTTCTTTTAAAGATAAATATTTCTGAAACGATTTTTATCCAAAGGTTATCTCTGACAGTTAACTGGACAAACTCTGAAAGCACTGTGTAAAAAAATGATGCAAACGACCGGTGAAAACATGAACTGCATGCATGCACAGGATAAATATCTAGATAAGAAAACAATTAATTTACACACTAATTACTCTTTTGGATTAAAAGCTTTCCAGGGTTTTCCTTGTCTGCAGACTTGACTATATTAATCTGACTGAAATCCCAGACGCCAGAACAATTCTAATCAGTACCAATGTATTATTATGATCACAAGCGAATAGAGACTTAAAAAAGCAAGAGAAAAGCTTTGTGTGCGTACTTCAGCCATGGTCAGATCGCATTCATTAACCGGAATCTGGTTACACTGATCAATAACCGATCCGTCAAAAATTATAAGGGTGTTTTTTAAGACTTTTATGTAAGTCAGCACAACTCTGGCTTTTTCTGACTTTTTTTCTTACATTCATCAAGACGATTTTGATAACGGAGCAACTATGATGAGTTTAGAAGTCGTGCCCATTGCTCTATTTTCAAAACATACAACTTCATGATAAAATTTGTTTTACTTTCACCCAGATGAGCTGTAAAAATTGAAAACAACCTTTAAAGTAACCGTGGCAGGATTAGCTCAGTCGGTAGAGCGTTTGACTGCAGAGCGGGAGGTCGCAGGTTCGATTCCCGGGGCCGGACCATTACTCAGGGTCTTAAAATGACTGAGAAATGAAGGTACTTCCTTTGCACTGCAAGCGGCGTGACCTTCGCGTGGCTCGGATGACCACGTAAAGTGGCGGTCCCGTCTCCATTAGGAGACGTAAAATATAGTGTCCTCTATTAGCACTTTCGTGCTAAATACATTGACACTCAAATAAAAAGTGCAAAGTGCATTTTTATGTATCTCGTAGATCCTGCCTGAATTTAGGTAAATAGAAAATCAGGGAATACATAATACATATTGGGGCTGAGTGGTTTTTCACTGTAACTTAAGAAATCTAAAACAATGTAAGCCCTCTTTCACAATAATGTGATGGCGAGTTTCTGCACTCAACTGAAACCAACCAATGTTTTCACTGAAACCCGTGGTCACTAAAATTGGTTCTCTAGTGCCTTCTTCCTCGAGGGCACCTACGGTGAACGTTGCCTAAACATTAGGGAGTTTATTATACGGCTACTACGGACTACGACTACGGTTAAACATGCTACTAAGCATGATCAAAACCACGTGACTGTTCATTTTTCCCGCGTAGTGCTGCGGCTAGGGTGAGTTGTTGAGCCGTTTCGCGTAGCCGGGACTACGGAGAACATCTTGCACGTATTTTGCCGTCTCGGTAATTCAAGAATCTCGTCTTTTCGTTAAAAAGTTTTCAATTCACCTGCTTTAAGTGAAAGGGAAGCGAAATATGTAAGTTGTGTCTAGTTTCTGCTCAGATGTACGCTTTTAATCCACTGTTGTGACTACATTTTTATCTAGCTAAGCTCAAGCTCATATTTAAATAAGCTTAGCTGTTTATACGCAGAATTCAGATTGACGGCCGAGGAGAAGAGAAATCATGCAGGTAATTATATGCAGGTAAATCATTCATATATCATTAACACTCATTTCTTTCACGGGAACATATGAACCCACAATTGACCTGCTCCCAACGTCAGTGGCTTCATAGCTCAGTTGGTAGAGCATCGCACCGGTATCGCGAGGTCACGGGGTTCAAACCCCGTTGAAGTCCTGAATTTTTTTTTAGGCTTCCTTACGCAATTGCATAAATTGCGTTCACTGCGAAGATCATTTCTTCATTTCCAATTTACTTTCTCTTCGCACTTGAAAAGTTTCAATGTTTGGTCGAACTGATTGGCGTGTCTTTCTACTTGTGTAACTTTTGTTTATGCGAGTTTTTGTATCGCATTTGCTGAATAAAAATGATGTAAACATCTTCGAAACAATCGAAACTCGGCATTTCAATACTTCAAACTACATCAGATCAGTAGTCGGAGAAGTCCATCTTCTAAATCTAATAAATGAGCTATTACTATTTCTGTCTATTTCTTTAATATTTGACATATGTATTCAGTTGCGAAAAAAAATAAAACCTGTGTAACCAAAACTTTGTTCACCAGTTTCACCTGACGTAATTGCTTCCTTCAAGTATGGAAGAATTTGTTCAATGTTCTAAAGATAAGATCACATGCAAAACTGATTTGCATTTTTATGAACTGTGATGAAAACAAGAAAATCCCCTCTCCGCCTCTTCTCTCGTAGTCTACTGTCTGTAGTGCAATGTCAACGTTCTATATTTGCACGACTCAACCCAGTGCTACAAACAAAGGACAACGCTCGTCCAGCCGTAGTTCGTAGTCCGTAGTCTCCGTATCTTAAACTCCCAATTGGAAAACCGCAGTAGAGCCGAGAAGTCGTTACATCACGTTGCCATGGCAGCAGAATGTCTGGACCTCAACAAACCGTGGTCCCGCAAATAAAGGGCCAATATTGACAAGTATGAATTTCCTGTGCATGATTGCACTCAGAAGCAAAACGGTAGCCATAACTTTTCTTCCATCGTTCGACAATGCAAATGACCGTTTCTGTCAAGAAAGATTGCTGAGATCGAGAAATTCTGCCACCATAGTAACGTGACGTCACACTTCTCCTCTTTATTACGTCTTCACAAAATACAGCGCGCCCATGATCTCATTAAGTGTACCAGGGGGCTCCGAAAATATTGAGGTCTTATGGCATACATTGTGTAGTAACATTGAAAAGAAAATCATTCGTTTAACTGGAGTATTCGTTTTGTGGTTTCGATGTAGCGAGGTTCCATTGCATCGCTTGTCCTCTGTACCTCTAGCATTTTCCATGAGCAATATACACTACATTTTTGCAATTATTATTGCTCTAACCACATTATTTTTAAATATTATTATTATTGTAATTATTAACTACTAGTCCTTTCACTTCTACGAAAGCGACTTTTTTTATAACAAAAGGAAGATTCTCAATTCACCTTACTTATAACAGGCACATTAACGTTTCAGCTCAGTGGCTGGTGTTCCGAGAGTAGCCGCAGACGAGAAGATACGACAAAATAAAATAACATTCCGAACTAATCTGTGAAAGAAAATAATCTTACTTGTTAAATGTACCATTTTGCTTCTATAACTTGGCATTCTGGTAAAAACTGTGTGCTCAGTATAAATCTACTCGACTTTTAAACAAACCCTGCCAAAAACAGTGCATTACAGCTTATGCTTGTCCTTAGAATAATGCTGGTATACGACACAAAATTTACATCGTAAATTATTTAATTTAAATGTTTACAGAAATATTGTCAACAAACACAGCCCCAAGAATTACTAATACTTCTCTTTTAGAACGTGTTTATGGGACTTCTTTATTTGATTAGGTAAGTTTTGGATATTTTAGGTGAATATTTGAGTGCCCGACTAAAGGTCATGCAACAAAATACTCTGGAAAAGAAGCAAGCTCTTTTTACTGCAGCCACTATAATCTGTTCCAGTTGCAACTCAGTGTGTGTTTTATTTAACTTCATAGTCTGAACTACTGACAGATATGTTGACGATCATAGTTTCAGTCACTGGTTTAAAATTTCATGAGAAATACGTGCTCGAGACTTTAAAAAAAGATTATGGAAAGTTAAAATCTTCTAATATACAATTCCGAATAAAAGTTCGTTAGCAGTTTGACGATAATCAAATCCTTCTTATGTTGGTTTCTGTGGATTCCACACCTAAACAGCATACGTTTCTGAGAGATTGATTTAAAAGCCGGTACGTCGGAATGCCATGACCTACTATGAGCGATTTAGTTAAAATCACCTAAAATACTGATCTCATTTATAAACTGAGGTGTCCAAAGAAAGAGAAACTGGATTTTACTGGAAAGAAGGGTCACACAAAACACGAAACAACTACCACATATGGGTCAATCGAACACGATGAATTTACATTTTTAAAAAGCAGTATATTAAGTTTAAAATGGCTTGGGTTAAGATAGTTAAACTATCCTTTTCTTGCTTGTGGATAAAGAATTTTTTTCACCTAAGGCGCATGTGAAACGATTAAAGCATGCGTTTCGGAGTGGTTTGGTTTATGACTGTTTTGCCCAAGTTTGAGCTACGCTCGACATATCGGTGGTCAGCGCCAGCAATAAAACTAGACAAAATTGTTTCGTTGAAAAATCCATAGCAATTTAAAAGCCAAATTTAACAAAGACATGACATACCTGAAACAGTTTCAAGAGTACGGTGCTACCAGCCATCTGAATTCCGTCCCAAACGGACGTCCAGACAAACTGCTTATAGAAGAAAACTTCGACAGATTTCAACACAGAAATTAAGAGTGCAGGTTTTTTGCCAGCTTGCCTGCGGCACGTTTCCCTCAAATTAAGTCATAAACTGTGTTTATACGAGTTTAATTAGATTACACTTAATTACAAAAAGAATGATCTGATTAGGTTCTCTTTATAAGTGAAGATTAACGCGAAATTATGATAAATGTGAATTGGATGTTCTGTACACGCTTACACACCATAGGTTTAGCGAGAAGAACAATAATATATTTTCTCAACCGAAGGAAAACACGGGTTGCGGAGATATCAAGTGGAGATAATGCCATTGTTAATTAAATTTCTGCGCTTTCTCGAAACTATTTGATCCGTGAAGTATCATTTCAAAGATTTCAACAATTGCTTAAGAAAAGTTGCAATTTAACTGAATAGCTCGAGCTTGACTTTCCGTTCAACTTTAATGTCTGTAAATATTTCCACATGTATAGAGAACTTACTGAAAAGTTTCAAGAGACAGATAAGCAAATTCGAAAATAGTTAAATATGTTTAAACCTTTTTTGTTCTGTATACCTTAAGGCTGTTATGTTGTTTTGAAGAGTTACGGTTCTGCATTGAAGCTCGACTGACGCATTGTTCCCAAAATTGACGATAATCTTTTCAAAAGACACCGCAACACAAAGTTATGATGAAAATTTCATTATCACAACTCTGCTTTAAGATTGCCCAAGATACACAGTGCAAGTCTAGAAATACTTACAACGTTTAAGTGGAAAAGATAAGGTGGTTCGAATTCTTTTTAATTTTAGAAGGAGAAACAGGTCTTTCCTGGTGCAAATTTGTAACAGCATGGCTGCCTTTGAAGTTACACATATTTTGTCATCAAGATCGATTGAAGTCATTTCCATGAATTGGATGTTGAAATATAACATATCTTTTTACCAAGATAGAATGCTTCCAGTCAAATAAACTAAAAGTATAAACACATCTAAAATATTGATAAGACCTTGGTGCAAAGGAAATTCGTTTATATTTTGGGAGTTGTTGTTCTTTAACGTTTTGTGGAAAGACGTCTTAAAACATCACGTTCAGCTGTCGGGTGAGAGGACAAACTTATTCCCTATATCAAGTTCTGTACGTTGAGCCTGCATCTTGGTATTTCTTTCTCTTAAAAATAAACTCTTACAATTTCACAAATTACTCTCTCTGGAAAACGGCGATTTCTGAGGGATCACATATGGCCGTATATTACAAGACACAATGGTTCGTTATAAGGAATTATTTCAGACGTTTAAGATCCTCACAAAAACATGTTCAAATAGTGCATGAAGTCACTGACTTGCTTCGTTGTTCTACAGTCGCTCAAACGTTAGAAAAAATCCGCCTTGTGAGAGCCATAATATTATATTTGCAGGAAGCTAGAAAAGTGAACAAATAACGCAGAGCTAAAGTTTTATTGAGGCTAACTGCATTAATTGTTCTCGAACAGGCTTTGAATACTCTGGTCCAACTTTACACTAAGATTCACGAAATAACATTTTACAGACTGCATATGATTCTCCGATTCTTCACTAAAAAAAAAGTGAAATCAATAGGTATTCTCGAGGAGTTGCCAGCAATCTCAGCTTACAATAAGTTGTATATCCTTCAGTGATTGCAAAGTCATACAAACACCTGTGTCAAAAAATCATACTTGGCATAATATAAATTTTCAATCCGATATGTTTCATTCTTTTTTCCTTCTCATTTTTTTGCAGATGAGACGAACTGTTTCTTGTTGCTTTGCGATTAGCTTTATAACATTCACTCATATTTCGTTCAGGGACGAAACTCTAGCCAATGGTTTTGAGATCAGTGTCTTGCTCTTTGGTTACACACTGAATACTGGAGTCTGAATATCCATCGTTCTTTTCAAACATATTTTAAATGGAAATAAACGAACGAAAAACAAAGTAACAAAAGAAATAGTGATTCAAAATGACTTTTAACAAATAATCGAAACCAAAGTTTTACAAGCGTTAACAATTGAATTAAAGAAAACATCATTTATTTAATAGTTGCCCACGCTTATTGGGAACATTTATGTCAAGTATGGTATGAAGTGGAGTATAATGAAGTAGTATGGTATGCAGTGGAGTATAATGGCCAGTACTTTTGAAGGAAGGATTCCTTTTCGCCAATTGAGACTATAATTTGTTTTAGACACAGAGACCCGCTTCTTGTAACTTTAAGTTAAAACAATGCTCATAAACCACGTATTTTAAAGTCAAACGTTTTGGAATCTGCAGGGCAGTTAGAACTAAGTCGGAAATAGTACGTTCAACTTCTTAATAGAGCCCTAAATGGAAATGTTACGGGACAATTCTTATTGTAGCTAAAGAGCCCTGTAGGTAGAAGTCTCAGTGTTGACTGCGGCAAACCCAGTAACCTGATCAACTCGCTGAGGTCCATAAAGGCCCTACGCAACGGTTCCGGCGAGGGCCAAACTTCTAAAACTTAAAACCTTAGATAACATAAATCTCTCTATAGCAAAGATGTCTTCTGGTACCAAAGTTCCATTTCGTATACAAATTTCCTAACTGAATTCAACCCGATCAGATAACAAATCCCTCTCCAACCACGTGACGATGTTTTCCTCTTAACTCTAACCTCTTATTTCTTTAAACTTCTCTAACTGAAAATGGACCCATAACAGACACTCCCTAAAACAGAGACTTTTTCTTGTTTTGACTTCTATTATTTCTTAACTCAAATTCCTGCTCTGAAAGCCGCCCTAAAACGTTTGCCTCTCTGCAAACACCGTGTCGGCCGTGCAAAAAAAGCCAAGTTTGCAGGAGCTGATTTATGCCAGCTGTCGTGAAGGGAAAGTAAGTCAAGAGTATAACTTGCAAAAGCTGTGAAAATTAGAAACCATATGGTTTGGAACGATAATATAATCATGATAATATATATTTACTCTTTTGAAAATTAGGAGATATTAATCAGAAAAGATACTTAATTGACGATACATAAATATGGTGATACGGTTAATTGTGGAGCGTTTTCTTTAGTTAAGTGCATGTCAACATACCTGAAGCCAATTACATGCAAACTCTGTGTCAAGGTCAAACAAGCCCGATGCGCGTTACTGACTTTCTCGACCATCTAACCTGTTAAACGATAAGATATGCAGTTTACAGTATATTAATAAAGTTGTGTTCATCGATAGTACATCTGAGTCGGCAGTGCTTATTAATGGAGCTACTAGCTTATTAATGGAGCTATGTAAACTAAGTATTTTTAGTCATGGTTTCTCTTACGTAGAAGATCTTAGAGGTCTAAAAGAAAGATACCAAATGATTCTAACAAAGGGAAGAGGGCGTCAGGAAAGACAAAACATGGTCTGTTAGTGCACATTTTTCGACCGCTAGGAGTTTAACTTGAAAACGTTGGCCCTATATATTTTTGCTAGTTGTCATCCGTTTTCATATGCATCCTGGCCATCGAAAGTAAAAGAAAAACAGTTATGATAGCTGAGATCATGGTCTTAGAGCAATTTTGAATTTGGGTTTCTTGAATTCCAATGTATTTTTAGGGTTTTGCGGCAATACAAAAATTCATGACGCAGCTTTTTTTCACGAAACATTTACAGACTTTACAGGTTCCTGCAGTGAGTGTTCAATATTAGAGCTGGCGAAGAAAAGGCAAGAAAAAACATCAAGGAAAATCTCTAGTTGTCCAGATTAGGAAGAGAAGTGACCTGTAATTTGTTTACCTTTAGTTTACTTGCTCTCTTTAGCACCTTTGACAGGCTTTGTCAGAATCACCCTTACCCACCCGGCCCACACCATTTGTGAGCATAGGAAAACATAGGCTGCGGACTCCCTGGGTCACCGCACCAAGAGTACGCATGATGTAGAATCAATCAAAGGTGTGAAAACAAACCCAATTATTTATATATTAACCGATTTATGACAAATGAGAAAGGCGTCAAACTTCAGACATCAAATAACAGCGCAACGTACGGTCGACAGACGAATTACTTCAAACTGCGATTTAAAATCTATGATTCCCATATGCTATATTAAAGAAGCAATGGAATACTGTTCGAACAGACTAGACTGCTCTCAGTCCGACTTTTCTTTAAAAATACCTCCAGTTCTTATCCCAGCCAGCGCGATTGCAAATAATGACGTCACAGTAAGAGATTTTTTAGGACGAGCATGCGAGAAAAGACAGTCTCTTATTTTATCTTCCCGGGCTTACGCCTTCCTTTAATTCATCGCGCGGCTCGCGGCTTCGCCACTCGCCACTCGCGTTTATGGGTTACTCGTGCAGTATCTTTGGAAAGAAAAAGAACAGACTGCTCGCAGTCTAGAACTGGCAAAGGTTAGTGATATTTCAAGTACACTGAACGTTTTGCTGAAAGGAGGTGGAGTTTAAACTCCATTTAAGCCAGGCTTGCATTCAAGCTGTATACAAGGCTGCCCCCTGCTGAGTTGACTGACAACAATGGTACAATATGACATACGTTCTTTCCATTGTCTGCTGTGATTTGCTAATAGGATTTTCACACAACTTCATACTTAGTACAATCCTTTTGTACTGTTTAAATTAAATATTTACCAAACAGCCGTATAACCCTGAAAAGCTTCGTTATAATGCAATTTGAGAGATGTTATACCCTAGTGAATATCTTTTGTTTCCTTTAAGAATATAAAGTGAAAATTCTTGCAAGAACTTGAAAGACATTTGCTAGTATCATGTTAGTTAACAAATCTATGTTCTTTTTAGATGGCAAGCTAATTTGATCTTTAAGTTTGTTATGTTTAGGCGGCTAAATATTACAGAAAGAATGCGTTTTTCTTGCACTTAGGAGGAATGTATTAAGTAGTTAAAAACAATTTTAAACAAGGCAAGAACGTCGGGCTAATGAGGAGTTCGAGTTTCAGCTGATTGTATAAAATTAACCATCCAATATCAAAATTAATAGAATATGGTGTGACTGCCTCAAGTAAAGAATCAGCACTCATGAATGTGTTCAATATAAAATGCAAGTAAGGTTTTCGTGTTTGCTATTTTGAAGGGGTTGTGTTTCTAATCCCTTCGCCTAGAAAGTTTCAGAATAGACCAGCAGGAGAAGGTATTGTGAAGGATTTAGTGCATTAAACTTCATCAGTGGTCGGTCCGAAATGTTTATAACACTGGCGAAATTGCCATCGAAATGTATTAATTTTGTTAATACGAACTTAACATCGACACTGTATTCTTCGGTATCACATACATGCACACCGCTACCAAAAACTCAAACTAGTCAATTGTACAAAAGTAATAAAAAGACTTCCGCGAAGGTCAGCTGATGAGAACGTGTTGCTATTATTATTGTTCAATCGTTTTAGTGTAAAGTAGTCAGCCAGGTTCGTGTCTGTTTATTTATACCAATGAAGGAAAATAAAAATCACAATTTTTTTTGTTTTAAGGATGATGAAGTTTAAATTACTGGTAATTTGCACTTTGATTTTCCTTGAAAAGTATTACAATGGAGAGGTCAGTATTAAATGCAGACGCTATTGAATTTCATAAAATTATGCTGTGGATTAGAACAATTATGCTAGATCTGAATAAAACAAAATTTCGCACATTCGAACTTAACAGATTTTTAAAGTGTAATCAAGATGGCGTTATGTTAAATTCACGGTTGAAGAGAAATTAAACGAAATAAAATAGCCAAGGTATTTTTTTTCGTGCGAAAACTATCCCTTTGTTAAATGAAAACCGCGCTTCATGTATAACACTGAAGCACTAATATAACGCTTGTAATTTCTAAAAGAAAACTAAAATGCTGTCATTTGAGGGAAAAGTCTTGAGGAAAAGTTTGCCATTTAGCAGACCACAGCCAGAATGCCAAACTCGATTGTGTAAATTAATTTCGTATTTTTTAGTGTTTGAAGAATCATCGGGTTGAGTCAGTTCTGCTCAATGGCAGCAAAGAATTCCCATTGTATCCAAATTTGCATCTAAAACATAAAACATTTTTAAAGGCTTAAGGAAGGATCTTGCATGCCGGCGTATCAATGAGTTAATTTTTAGGCCAGCAGTTTTGGCCTGCGCAACATACAGGTTCAAAGAACTGAAGAGGTTGCAAAGAAAGTTTTGTACGCTAAGTG
This sequence comes from Porites rus, assembly GCA_964035705.1. Taxonomy (NCBI): domain Eukaryota; kingdom Metazoa; phylum Cnidaria; class Anthozoa; order Scleractinia; family Poritidae; genus Porites; species Porites rus. The sequence continues at coordinate 41,783,221 of OZ037996.1, forward strand.
TTTTGAAAAACAAAACTATACTTACTCAGAGTGTGTTGGATGAATATAATAAGTTGCACATAACGTTACTTTTCAGCGACTTGCATCCTTTGTTTGTTACAATCATTTGGTTCTCTTCGTTTTACTTAACATATGCATCTCATGAAACACTTTTTCAATGAAAACATATTAAATTTTCTCCATACCCGATTTTTACTCGTTGTGTAGTTAATCCCAGATCGGCAGAGGGACAACAATCATTAGCTTAACTCCTTTGAAAGGCTGTTTCGTACAGAGGTGGCGAAGTGAGTGAAGAAAACAAAAGGTGTTTTGATCTCCAAGGAAGAAGCCTTGTGGACAAAGAACAAAGAATTTAAGACATGTTTTCATGATAAAGTCTATCAGTAACATGCTGTGTTTAAACTTAGAATTTGTAAGAAATTTGTCAAAACAATATTAGCGAGGCCTCATCCAGCTAGCCTTTTTGAATGAGTGTGGTGAATTTTAATTAGGAAATTAGCGGGAAATGTTTTCACTCACGCACTTTAAAAAGTCGGTTGTTTAAAAACGTATTGATTAACTTGTAACTTGTTTCAACCTGTAAGCTTGACGAAACTGAATTATGGCGATGATGTCCAATTCCTGACTTCTATTTTTAGTGACAAGCTAAGAAAACATATAGTACAATAGTCGTAAGTAGCAACGGAGAGACGATTCTTTCCGAGGCACATCCGAGTGACTGGAATTGCTCTTGAAATTGAATAACTTTAATGAGCGCAAAATTGATGGTTGAATTTATAAATAAATAGTAATAAATGAATGGGTAAAAGAAAGAATAAAGAGACAAATGAGCAAAATAATCAATTCAGGGTTATAATCATATTGCTGAAGATATAAGTAAGTAGTATGGCTTGTTGGCTCGTTTGGATTTAAAGAAAACAAATTCATTAATTTTGACAACGTACAGATTACGAACTTATTATCTTGTTTAAGACATAACAGACAGTTCCCTGATTATTGAAAGGCAAAAAGTTCAGTTTGTTTTTTTGTATAGAGCACCTTGGCCTATTAGCTGACGCCAAGCTTCTTAATTTTAGACGGATTCATTGAGTTAACAACGATGCTGGGCAGTAACCTGCGTACATGTTGGCTGTTCACTTGCGGTCATTCATTCATTACTTTGTTTGTTTGTTACCTCATCTGAGGTACGTTTGAGAGAAAGTCTCTTCAATCCATTGCTCTTTTCAATGACGCGGCCGGAGACCGTCAGCACCGGAAATAAAGACCTTCTACAGTTCGTATTTAAGCAAATGTAAACGTATTTATCTATTTACCTTGTTCGCTGTTTCGTCTAACTCAGCGTCTAACTGATTGATGAAATTCTCCAATGCCGTTATAAATTGTACAATAGTCCTTTTAAGAAATTACTGCCGTTGCATGTGTTCATCTGGATGGTAAGAATTAAAAAACCTACCAATACGATAAAAAGACTACTTAAATTGAGTGTACGCAGATAACATAATTATAACTACCCCAGACCTTTAATTTGTTCTTCACTTTTAGACACTGACACTAAATAAATCATCCTAATTGTGATGACAATGAATTCCGTTTGTTTTTCGTTTAAATTGTAAATATAGTTCGAATACGACATATGACAAGTTTCAGTTTTTGTTTAAAAATCTTCATTCACGTCTTATATTTATCTCATTTTTTTCTTTGAGCACCGAAAAATACTCTGCACATGCTAGAATAACTAACAACTGATGTCTTTTAGATAGCTGAAAAGTTTGATTACAACACCGAACAGTGTTGTTAAGGTTACAAATTGAAAATACAAAATGCAAAAGTGATCAAAAGTTCCTAATTTGTAACCGAAAATATTAGCATATTATTACCTGTTTTAGTTCTTGCCGAATAAAACAGAATTAAAAACTTTTTAAAATATGTAGCAAACTAAAACAATCCAATGTCATTGAATTTCTGTGAAAGTGTTTTCTATACACCGTTTTAGAGTAGTGCGACAAGTAATAGACATGATGTACGAAAGGCTTTGTTTCTCGCGCGTGCGCAGACTTCGCGGCGCCATCTTTACAACTTCACTTCTAATTGACGGCGGTAGGATTAGCTCAGTCTCGGGATCAGTCGGTAGAGCGCTTGACTACACTCTTTTCAGCTCCTATAAGAATCTATTTTATAGGAATGTCGAGGCTGAAATTTGCGGAAGTTTTAAAATAAACCTGAGAGCTGAGAGTTTGAAAAGGACTTATTAAATTTGTGTTTGAAAAGCTGACAGTGTAAATATAGTACGTACAGCTTATGTTAGTAACTTAACCGAAGAAAATTATTCCTTTCACTAAACGCAAAAACACTAGTAATTGAAACCCAAATACATTCCAAAGCGGAAATGCCATAAGCTATGATTTATAATCAAGACTACTTCGAGAATATTTTCAGCCTAAAATCGTCAGAAAAATTAGGACATTCAGCCTGGGCCGCAGAGAACAACATTCTTAAATTCAAAATAGAGTTCATAGTGCGGGAGGTTGTGGGTTCGATTCCCGGAGCCTGACCAATACTCGGGGTCGTACAACGACTGGGTCGGAAGTTAGCTGAGTAAACAAGTAGACAATACGACGACATATAATGAAGCTTTCTCCGCCAAAACGGCTACAGGTGGGCGTCTTGGAAGAAATATCATGAAGGTAAGATTTTCACACAATTGTGCAATGAACCAGTGTGTAGAAACCTCCGAACATAGCTGTGACCAGTCAAAACTAAAACAAGAAAATCTTTCAGGCCCTAAAAAAATTTTAGCCACGCACGTCACCATAGCTTTGACGTTTAGAGATCCTGCCGGATGTAAAAAGAGAAAAAATATTAAATGTGTAAATTAACAATCTAGAGCGAAGCCAAGTTCCAGTCCAGAAAATCCGTTTCTTAAAGCGGTGGTTCAAGTAAGCCAAGTAACGTTAGAGGCATTTTTGAATGTCACGTCAAGTTGCTACAATAAAAGTTGAATTTTATGTCACTTTGGAAAGACAAAAAACCCGAAATTTTCAAGCATAAATGAGTAAATTCACCATTTTTACATAGAACATAATGCACCTTGTGCATAACCATTGTCTTCGATTTCTCCTGGGATGACTGTAATATCCAGGAGAAACTGGAAAGAATGGTTACTAACAATTTTTTTTTGTGGGGGGGGGGGGGAGGAGGGTGGTAAACACAGTGCCTTCAGTGGTCCATGTGAAATGGGTGTCGTATTGGCTCACAAAAAAGTTTGTTGCTTGTATTCCTGTTTGCTTTTTTGTTGTTGTTGTCGTTTCGTTTTCGTTTCCTTTTTTTCACCGCTGCTCGTTTTTCACCTTGCTAGCTAGCATATCTCATTTTCTCACCGCCGCCATAAAATGTTCATGTTGTTCTTCGAGCGAAATTCGTCCACTTTGTTTTTATCTCTCCCGCTAGCTCTTTCTCTGTCAGCATAGACATCAAAGTTTAGTCGAAAAGACTCGGCTTTGTTGTTGTCTTTTCTTTCTAAAAGTCCGGGTGGCCGTGCAAGTAGTAAATGTGACATCTAACATCGGCTTACATGTAGGGGTTGACGGACGGATGACGGATGGTAACGTGATAACCAAAATTTCTCGGAACTATAGGTTGCCATTTTTTCTTACCCATGGTGCTCTGCTGCGCGCGAGAGCTCCGCTTTAAGACTTTTTTCCGAAAACGTTTTTGTTTTATAACCGCGTCGATTAAAAAATCTTTAATCTCAGCTAGACAGGATTTGAAACTATGGCCTCCAAAACCCCCGGATGGGCGCTCTATTCATTAAGCTACGAAGAGCTGACTCATAAAAAGCAAGATCATTTACTGGGTTTATATGTATCATGTGTGATATGCGAACTGCATACTGATACAAATCATGAATTTTGAGCTCGGCAGTGCGGAGTGATAAAATGTAATAATTGTGTCAATAACGAAATTGTCGCATCTGATTGGTTCTCAATAGCCCTTCTTTATATGGCTAAATTTGGCTGATGCAGCATCAGAACTGTCCAATTTGATCTCTCTGATTAGAAGCTGCTGGTAATTAGACAGGTTAAATTGTTGGAAAGTTAAACTGCCAATAAAAATTGAGTATTAAATGTTGCTAGCTAATAAGTCCATGCTAGCAAATCAAAACCAAGAAAAAAACTGAACTTCGGTGAGTAAGTTTTCCAGACTTAAATAAGCTTCCAGCTTAAATTTTAAGAAAATGTACTTATTAATAAAAGAGTCCAAGCAGATTGAGCTCTATTATAAAGATTGATGGTTTCTCTAAAAATTGAAAGCCATGTGTTTGCTTTGAAGCTGTTACTGAAGTGATAAGAACTTAAGCCAACAAATACTCCAGTCTTGAGATTCTCGCTTTCTGTTATTGATACGATTAATTTTTAATACGGGACTTCGTGTAGTACACATCGGGCTCGTAATTTCAAAACTCGCACAATTGCTCCCTGAATTGTCACGAGCATGTGACAAAGAAAATAATCTTGAAAAAGGCCAGACCTCAAGAATCAGCTCTAGACAGTACACATCACTAAATACCAACAGGAACTCAACCGAGCGCCAAGGAAATGAGAAAGGCAAGTGTAGAGAATTTCTTTTACCACGAGGGACTAAAACTGAGCAGCTTTACGTTACTGAATTGTCATTGTGTTTTGCTGGAAATTTTTTCCAACAGCGTACGCTGTCGTCGGGTACCTCGAGGTCATGTGACATTTAACAATGAAAAATCTCCGAGGGGGCAACATTGCAAAATCTATGACCTCGGGGAAACAAAAGGAAGGATCTTAAAGAAGGTATTGCAACCTCGTTCCCTGGGTTCTCTCTTTTTGCTTCAAGAAAGAACCCTGGTTGCGCCGGGTCACGTGGCTCCCAGAATCTGGGAGCCGAAAATAAGGGAGGGGAAGAAGAGTAAATAATTGTCGCTATGACAAAAGTTACTCTGTCAAGGCCCGAAAGAGGATTGCCGCCTCCTTTATTATCAGCTGATGGCGCGGGTATTTGAAAAGGTCAACAAGACCCGAAGAAATAGCTTAAAATATCAGATAGTATTGCTGCGAACGAGGTTAGCTATTCACTTGGTATATCGTGCACCTGCCGAAATATTAACCAATGTTATTCATGTAAATCTGACTATTGCATTATCTTTCCCTTTTCATGAACTGCACGTGCGGAGAATGCAAATTTACCAAAAGCTGGTTTTGCATGTGCAAATCGAGCACGATTTTTGTATCGGGCTAGCATGAGGGCGAGCAAACCTTTTTTTAAGGATAAACTCTCTAAAAAAGTAACCTGTTTTTCCTTCAAAATAATGCTATGGTAACTAGCCGAAAGCGACGCAGTTTGCACGCAACTCAGAAGCTCAAGCGCATTTTCAAGCAAGAATTTTCTCCCTACCCCAGGTGGTATTTCATCGTCCAGTCGACAAAATTTATTTGAGGACCTACCCCTGCTGCGCAACTTATTGACACACATTTCCACGTGACCAGCCGCAACCAGGGTTCTTTCTAGAAGAAAGAGCGACGACCCTGGGAACGAGGTTGAAGGTATTGTCACTTTTCACGTGACGTCACTAAAATTCAAACTACAAAACTATCTATCCTCCAGAGATTTAGCCTGTTCACAGACCCTCTATTTTCTCTTCAAAGTCCTTCGAGCGCGGGTGATAAAATATAAACCGCAGGGGATTTATTGACCGCCAGCGCAAGGGGTTAGTGGTGGGGGGAAAAGAAAATAGATGGTCTGTAGACATCTTTGCGAGCAACTAAAACTTGCTTTTCCCAGGAAAAGTTGCCTGCGTGCAGACGTCTCATATTTCCCTTTTCCGCGTGCAACAAAGGAAATAGGAGACGTCTGCACGCAGGCAAAGGAAAAGCAAATCTGACCATCGGCTGAACGGCAATTATCCTGTCATCGTCATGTCAACGACTCATCATGCGAGTAGAAGCGTTTGTCATTTCATGAACTCGCTAGCCGCGACACTTACTATATATTTTAATTTGCATAAATAATAACATCGATTGAAAGTGCCGACGACTTGTCTGGGATGGAGTCATACCACAAGCTTGTGTTGACCATGTTGACCATAATTACCTTTGGTATCGGAGTGTGGACTATGACGACTGTTTGGTACAATTTTCAAACAAATACGTGCTCAAAGAAGAGCAGCGCCAGGCTGTTTTGGGTTTACTGCCCGGGGGGGGGGTTCTTTAGGAATTTCTGGGTGGGGATGTGCCGCTGGGACCCTGGAACCCTTAACCTATACCAGAGCTAATTCAGCTGAATTTTGCTACCCTATACTAGAGTAAACTCCCCAAATTCCCCCTATCCTAGAGTAGCTGTTTTCCTAGTCTAGATAAAATCTTCAACCAACTGATCAGTTTCCTGAAAAATTATACCCTATTCTAGACCCAAACTCTCTGATTTATATACCCTATCCTAGAGTAAACTGCTTGAAAACTATACCCTTCACAGCGGCACATACCTATATAGTACATATATGGCAGTACCCCCCCCCCCCCGGGGGGTTACTGGGGCAAAAGGATGTTGTGGCAGGTTTCCTACGAGTTTTGCGAAAAGTTTAATTTAGCAGTTGTTCGCGGCAGTAAGACTCAAACGACGGGGAAAAGAACGTGGAATTGTAGTTGCATCACCATTACCAAGTATTACCAATGATCAAGTTGAAGCAATGAAAAAAGCTGGCATTTCAGTCATTGCATTACCATACCGCGGAACCATATGAGGTGATCCGCACATTCTGTTCGAAAGCTATCATCGTCGTACTCTCTTTCTTGAAGGCTAGCTTTAATAAAACAAAATCCAGCGTGGGTGCTTCGAACCTGATTACTGCAATGCTAACAAACCCTACTTGACTGATCTTCTGTTTGCGAAAAAAAAGCATTCTCTTAGTGTAGCTTTAGGGAACGAGATAATTGCCCAGTACTATTGACGTATACAAAGCACCCACATGTCCTACAATAATCCGATGTGCCGATTTGTTTCGGCTTCGGACGTCTTTTAGCCGGCTTTTTCGGCGTAGAAGCGGAGAAGCACTTTAAGAAGGGTCTAAGAAGACATGTTTCAACAAACACGCGACCCCGCATACGTAGATTATGCGCGCCGTTCGTTTCAAAATTATTTGTAAACGTAATGTTTAATGTGGTGTGAGATATCCAATAAAATGTTCCTGTGATAGCATCAACCAACCATTGTTATTTTTCACCTTGATATCATTTTACGGTTCGTGATGTAACAATTTCTACCTTAATATAATTTTACTGCCGTGATGCGACATTTTCTACCTTGATATCATTTTACTGCCGTGATGCGACATTTTCTACCTTAATATCATTTTACTGCCGTGATGTAACATTTTCTACCTTGATATCATTTTACTGCCGTGATGCGACATAGTTCTACCTTGATATCTTTTTACTGCCGTGATGCGACATTTTCTACCTTGATATCATTTTACTACCGTGATGCGACATTTTCTACCTTGATATCATTTTACTGCCGTGATGTAACATTTTCTACCTTGATATCATTTTACTGCCTGATGCGACATAGTTCTACCTTGATATCTTTTTACTGCCGTGATGCGACATTTTCTACCTTGATATCTTTCTACTGCCGTAATGTAACATTTTCTACCTTGATATCATTTTACTGCCGTGATGCGGCATTTTCTATCTTGATATCATTTTACTGCCGTGATGCGAGTAGAAAATGTCACATCACGGCAGTAAAATTATATGAAGGTAGAAAATGTTACATCACGAACCGTAAAATGATATCAAGGCGAAAAATAACAATGGTTGGTTGATGATATTACAGGAATATTTTATTGGATATGTCACATCACATTAAACATCACGTTTACAAATAATTTTGAAACTAACGGCGCGCCATAATATGACATCAGGACAATCATTTTACTCGTAGAACTGTTGAGGTTCTGGAGGTTTGTGTGCTAATAAACCCAATACACGTAAATACTAGGTATACCTATCGATAGAGTGCCAACGAGCAAATCATGCGTATTTTGCTTATGAAGAAAATTCCTTTTTTACCCCATTTGACCGTTTCTTGGGCCCTTCCTGTTGCAAGGATTATTTTCTTGATGAGGTTCCGGAGGAGAGTCTGTCCTCAGATTCAGTCTGGTGGCTTTACAAGCCTGCTATGTAAAAGTGTGAAGTGTCATGAGGGATCTTTTTTGAACGAATAAAATCAGCTTTGCAGAGGAAGCGATCGGCAATATTATTAAGTCCAGCTACAAATTAAATCTACTGTCGGTTCGGTTTCACATCGTAGATAAATATTTGCACGGTTGAATCATTTAAACCTCCTTTGAATTTCCCGAGGCTTTTTGTTACCCGATTGAAACTTAGAATGATTCGCTGCGCTATTTGAAATGTTTCCTAGGACATGCGATGTACGGCACGTCGGTATTTTATTTCATTTCTTTATAAACTCGGCCAGGTTTCGAAAAAAATGCTTTGTTTTCTTTTCGTTTGTCGTTCGCTTTAGGCTTGTAATTCGTTTTTATTCTAATTTTTGGGGTTTGCTGGTTAGATGTTTTCCCCAACACCAGATTTTCCAACGGAAGCGACTGTATTCTTCGTGTCAAGCTTTCCTTGTCTCCTCGTGTAATCCGATACTTTTTTATAGTGGTGAGAATATTGCTTGTTGCACATTAGCCTGCGATCATGCCCTCTCCCTTTATCTCCGTAATCTGTTTCTATTTTTTTCCTTCTCGAGCCAAAGAAGCAAAGAAGCAGAAAAAAAATAACGCCTGATCTCAGATTAGTTGCACATGGAACACTTTTGCTGTTTTACAAACTTCTCTTCGTTAAAACTTAACATTATGACCCCTAAAATTAATACAGTATATCAAGTGCTCATGTTTCTTGACTACAGTGGCCAGGTTTGACAAATAAATTTAGGTAAATAAACACAGGAAGTCGCGACGGCGGGAATTGTGTGAAATTTTGTATTTGAAGCGTACCACATTCAACTTTAGCCCGTGCGACTGGTACTGCCTTTTGATTGGTTGACAACTGACCACTTGGTCTCAGGGGAATCTACATTACATCAGGTTACAGTTTTTTCAGCTCGATCGAAAATTTTTCTGCCTCTCAACCCAGTCTTGCGCAGCTCTACTCTGCTGCCGCCTTGCCATCCGAACGTCTTCGCTCGGATGGCTCGTTGGCAATAGGCCGACCTACAAAAAATTTGGATCTTTCGCCAAGAAATATCTGTAAATTTGAGCATTAAATCTTTAGGCATGCTGAGTGATATTTTAAGCGAAGAAGTGATTCTCTTTTGTCTGGGTCTAACAAACACAATGGGGCTATAATTTGTCTGTGTTAAATTAAACAAATACGGCAAATACGCTGGGGTATTAATTTGCCTGTGTCTAACAAATACCGTAATTTGCCTGTGTTTAACAAATACACTGGGGCGTTAAATTGCCTGTGTCTAACAAATACACTGGAGCATTAATTTGCCCGTGTTTCTTTAATACACTGGGGCAATAATTTGCCTATTTATAAAAACAAATAAACTGGGGCATTAATTTGCCAGCTTTTAGTAACAAATACACTGGGGCATTAATTTGCCTGTGTCTAACAAAACACACTGAGACATTAATTTGCCTGTGTCTAACAAAATACAGTGGGGCATTAATTTCCCTGTGTTTAACAAAATACACTGGGGCATTAATTTGCCGTGTTTATTAAAATACACTGGGGCATTAATTTGCCTGTGCTTAACGAATAAACGTTACTCTGGTTACTTTGAAGTTTTTACTTCTCTCGGTTCAAACGTCGAACTTTACATGTGCCGAACCTAATTATTAGGTTCGGCACATGTAAAGTTCGACGTATTTGGGTCGACTCTGGCGTTCTATTCGACTGAGCTTGTCGAATGAAACGGCAAAATATCGACTTCGATTCATACGTCGAACTTCACATGTGCCGGATCTAATGCATAAATTATGTTAACGTATTTTTCAAATATAACCGCGCTTCTGATTGGCTATCAGTGGCTTTTCGCGCCAATGCGGACAGAAGTCACAGAAGCGTAACGAGGGTTACCAGCATTCACTTTGTCGATTTTTAGTCTGAAAATGGTCTTCTAAAAAGTTGCTTTTCTTTAAATCCATAAAGAAATCGTTAGGTATTTTAAAATTTATGGCGTTACTTTATTTTGTCCAAATATCACGATCACGATCTTCTCAGCTATAACGGAACACAAATCACACTAAAATCAAAACAAGAATTTCCAGGCTTGATGAATTTTACTTTTTTAGTTTATTTCCCTATTTTAAGCAGTAAGGATGATAATTGTTTTCGCCACGAATTAGGTTCGGCACCTGTAAAGTTCGACCGTCTGAATCAACAGTCGAACTTAATAGTTTGGGTCGACCAAAATAGGTATTAGATTCGGCACATGTAAAGTTCCTTCACCATTAAAACTAAAAATTCCGGTTATGTATACTTTTTTAACCAAGCCGGAACGAAACTGCTAGCCACGAAAAATATAAAAGCAAAGAAAGAGTATCACTGTCTCATTGTTTTATTGTCTGATTACATATCAGGCGTTCAAAAAAACTCGCATACCTTAATGACTAAAATTTGCCGCTAAAAAGTGTCAGGATTAATCCGGCTTATACCACCATCATAAGGCTTGTCTTCTTTTTAGTGTAGTTCCTGTTTCAGCTCAGATGTAGGGAAAAAATTTTTACCCAAGCAGCGGGGATCCAAATTCAAGGTGAACCGGCCTTTCATGCTGCTACGTGCTGCAATTTCAAAGGTTCCTGTTAACTTAACATTAATCTATAAGCCAATGAAATCAGTGAACCTAAATCAATAAATAATTAAAATAGACCGAGATGTCAATCCGTTATTCAATAATAATAGACTTCCTGATTTGAAACGTCATACAAAGGGTACTTAAGCAACGTTTGGGATGTTCAATGTTTATACTGCACGCACGCAAACTTTGCAAAATGACTTTGCTGCTTCTCATCTTGACGTCTATTCTACCGCTGCTTTCGTGTCAATCACAGTCTGTTCGTGGTAAGTGTTACATACTTAGGATTTGACGCCTTGCTGTATACCGTAGAATTCCGAAAATAACGGTCCCCTCGAAAATAACGGCTAGCCGAAAGTACTGAAAGTAACGTTAACTTTTTATCTTTCTATAATTGAATCCCGAAAGTAATGGTTCCCCGAAAGTAACGGCCCACCCGAAAGTAGCGGCTCTTCGAAAATTACCACTGAGTACTACAATAAAGTACGGTGAAACCTCTATTAAGTGGACCCCCAATTAAGCGGACACCCTCTATTAGCGGACACTAAGCCGGGTCCCGAAATTAACGTCTTTTATCTTTAAAACGAACCCCTATTCAGCGGACACCTCTATAAAGCGGAATCGGACCCTAAAATAAATTATGTTTGGCTAATTTCTATTGTTAATAACCTCTGGACACCGGACTGAATTGACAATAGCAGTATTGGATTACATCCTTGAAATGCGTACAGTAGTCGATTAATAAAGATAAATCAATACATTTAGCTGTCAATAAACTACAGATTAGACCGATAGTCTTGCCCAAAGTACAGCACAGCTTCCTTAGCTTCCTTAACAACATGGAACTTTATCACAGCACGAAGTAACCGTTGAAAGTTAATAGCTAACAAACATTGCGCAATTTTTACAAACCTCTATTAAGCGGACAGTTGGGAAGGTCCGGAAGGTGTCCGCTTAATAGAGGTTTCACTGGTGATGGATCTGATGTAACGTTTCAAGCAGTACCTTCGATCTACGCAAACAGAGATTTTAAAGAGCGTTGAACGTAACATATGTCGTAAACGGGACGAGAAAAAATGTCTCTTTTTTGATATTTTTAGTGAAAGTCAACTATCAGCCTCTGCCATAGCCTGATTCTCAGACGTCCGAGGTCGTTCGCGGTCCCTTTCTCCCTCTCCAGAGAAGCGAAAGGACCGCGAACGACTCGGACGTCTGAGAATCAGGCTACTGCCATTCATAATAACGGACAATGATATAACAGGAACCTGTGAAAATCTTTGAACTCTAGCTGGTGACTGTATATGCGAAAGTGTGTCAACTAAACAACATGACTTGTCATTTGTGATTCGATCTCAAACCGTATCGGAAGCCTTCTCTAAATTATGCATGACTTCAAAGCTGTATTTGTCAAAAGAGTCAAATGATAGAGTTAAATCGCGATTTACTACACCCATAACTGACCGTTCGCCCTATAGTACCAACATTTAGGGCCTCTTATATGTTAAAATTTTAGCTTTGTTCACGTGGGTAGTAACACGCATAAACGGAATGACTCGCGTGAGTTAAGGAAGTATCAGACCCCTGCAGACATCGTGTCAAGTTAATTATTAATGCGAAACTTAATAATTATGTTAACTTTTTGTTCTCGCATTTCAGTAAACAATGAACTCGATCCGTAACGAATTTCGTGTTCGCAGCCCTCATTAAATTTGTAAAAACACAATACTTCAATTTCATCTTTCGTGGGAAATAATTTGCTTGAAAAGCCTACCATTCTCTCTTTTATGCTGTGATGTGTAAGTGTGGATATCGCAAAATAAACCAGGTGAGTGTGATTTCGTTTATAATTATTATTGTAGAAGCGAATTACGATTTTCGATAAAGCATTACAGTTAACACCCGCATATAAGAACACACGATTTCGGAGGTCAGGCTGATCGTCTAATGAGTTCTTATTTATCGGGTGCTTAATGACAAATTTAAATTTTTGTTTCATTAGTAATACAGTGGTAATACTATCCAAAACATATTGCTAGAGGTATATTTAGCATATTTTAGGAAAATAAAATAAATAATTATTCTGTAATTTGATTATATTAACAAATAAAAACAATCAATAAAATCAGCTTAGATGAATATATATTAATTTAACAATCACTGGTGAACATGAACAAGTAAATGCATCTAACATGTTATGTAATTATGACACTTTTTCCGTTTTATAAGAACATGTTACAATTTTCAGGCTAATCTTGTACTTATAAAAATGGGGCTTTATTGGCCAAATTTCAGCCTGGTGTTCTTAATCCATTTGTTCTTATATGCCGTTGTTTTCGTAATTTTTTACCTGTTAAACTAAAAAAAAAGCCACAGAAAGTGCAGTAAGGTGCACTTCTTAGCTGACTTCTTTTTTAAGAGGGAATCCGTAGTTTTACTAACTTTAATCATGGTTGCTCACTGAGAGTTGGAAGAATGCGGCTTTATTGCATTTATAAACAATGTTGACAGCGGCCGACTTCGTATTCTTATTGCCTCGATACATGAACTGCAGTCTTAAAAATGGGTAATTATATATTGAACTTAATACGTGGCTGTGCATGCACTGAAAGGTTCTTTATATATTAACTACAACATGTGATTGTTTTTACGCAGACTATATTTGATTGTTAGATCTCTGAAATTTATAATTGGCAAGAGAAGAATGAATAATATAATTTGCTTGAAGCAGGGAGCTATATTGAAGACGGTAAAAATGAAGTTATCAATTAAAATTGCTACAGTGAAACCTGATTTGTTATGGTCTGCATACCGGTAGACAATCAGGGGCACCCAACGTCAATTTTCGGATAATATCTGTTCGGAAGACGATTTGAGATCTAGTATTTTCGAAACATTTTGTTGTAAACTTTCTTTCTTGCCTGCCTCTCCATGGATTTTCGAACATGTAAAGAATGGTATAATTGCCCATTTTTAACGGATTTTTAAACTAAAAAGGTCACCAAGAATTTTCGGGGCGGAACCTTTTTCTGGTTGAAATTTTCGAAAAGGTCAGTTTTGATCACTATAATTTTCATGATCACTAGACTTTCAGCTAGGAAATCCGAGCAGATGAATAATTTTTAGGAGATAAAAATATGCCTATATCTACCTTTTAAATACTAAAATTCCTTCATCAATGCTATGTTTAAGTGGTTTTGAACTATATTTTCGTTGGGTGCCCCTGGACAATATCAGTGAGACAATGAAACGTTTCTTTTGCCAATGTTTTTGAAAAATGAAACTGTACTTAGAGAACATCAGCTTGATCAGTCCCGTATTAAAGTGTCTGCCTAAAACAGATATTACACGTTAATGTTTCTATAAATTTGTGGAGCCGGGTCTGATACATGTAGTAATTAATAAATTATTACGCTTGAAGTTCAAGCTCACTGGAGGTGTACAGTTATTTTCCAGAGTTTCAATAGTTGGCTGCTCAGTTTTCTCTTCTTGTAAGCAGATTTAATGGCTGCCTCAGTATTATAGTCTTCATACATTATTGGAAATCCATTGTTTACTGCAAATTCACTCTCCCATTTGTCTAATTCTTTCGAAGCATTCTGATGAGCTGCCGATACTTGTGTCTCGACCTGGGCTAAAATTAATCTTTGTACTTTCCTTGGTGGTAACTGCTATTCTGCTTTTCGTGGAGCAATTTTCTGGCCTTATCCAAGGTCTTTACTTCAGGAGTCAAACCTAAATTAAATACGTACAGTTAAACCTGTATTAAGCGGACACCCTCTATTAAGCGGACAGTAGCAGAAGTCCCAAAATTTATTTCTCTTATTTACTTTAAATGAAACCTTTATTTAGCGGACACCTCTATTAAGCGGACGCGGACACCTAAAAAGTACCTGAAATGATAATTAGCAACCTGTATTAAACGGACACTTGTAATCAAATTCCACCACCCACATGCCAGACACCGGAAATGCGAAAGATTGTCTCGAATTGCCACCCACAAATTTTTCGATTTTTACATTAAAAAACGTGACTTGACGAACTTATTTGATTAGTTTCACAGTACAGTATTGTTTTCTATTTCGTTTTGTTTGTATAGAGCTTGTTCCACTCATATGATTTCTTCAAATTTGAGTTGCAGTCTATGTTTATGGTACTATGATCAATTGGTCCGCTTTGATAAAGAAACGAATGCAAACGTATTGCTGGTTTTCAGTGTCACGCCATTCAAAATAGATCAAAATAAAAATCAAAACCGTTCAATAGATAAAGTGCAGAATCTGGGAAATGAAAGGAGGTACATATACAAAGCCCCTCGCCAAGATTCAGGTCAGAGGAATATTTCATATACGAAATATCCCAAGAAATGTTTTAACCAAACTTATAGAGATTTGTATAGAGACGCCATGCTGGTGCTCACCTGGATGAGCTCCAACATGGCGGACGGAAACCAACAGAAACATCTGTTACTGAGTTTTGCTGCAAAAGCGTGAATTTATTCTTCGAAAAACTCATAAACATTAATTAAAAAAAAGGAATACTTTTTCTAATAAATAAACTGTTTAGATAGCAAAATCTCCTGAAATAAGTCACTTTTTTTAACCTACATGATAGCTCTCTTGGCCGTTCATGTAGATGCTAAGTCACTCAAAAGCTTAGAAATTCAAGCGTACTCTATCACTAAACCAAGAACCCTGTTGAAGCGAAAATTTGTATGAAAATTAGTTTTCAGCTGCTCTAATACATCGTGAAAGTAAAATCTCGGTAAGATCGATGGTTTTTTAGTTTGAATTTTAGTGACGTCACGTGAAAACCAACAATATCGTCAAAGTCTCTGGGAGTATTCTTAACATTACCACTGTTCATTTGAATGGCATTTGACACCTCATGAGACGTTTTCTATCGAAACCTGTATTAGGCGGACACCCTGTATTAAGCGGACACTACAGCATTCCCCGAGGGAGACCGCTTAATACAGGTTTCTCTGTATTTTGGCGCCGTTTTGGTCCTCTTGTTTTGGCTGATGTTTGCGACAATTTAATTATCCCTAACAGGGATAATTAAATTGTCGTAAACATCCACCAAAACAAGAGGACAAAAATGGAGCCAAAATATGGTTGTAAGTAACGTCAAGTCACGTGACTTACTCTGAATATTAAGCTTCCGGAACTGTTCCGGTCTATGTAAAAGAAAAGTCTCAAAAAAGCAGTTGAAAAATTTTAGAATTTTTTTGCCTATTTTTAACCATTTTTCACATGGCCCCATTCCTTAATTCACGTGAGGACCTTTAAATTCATGTTACGTTTCTGAAAAGACTGTAACTTACTAACGTTTTTTAACCATTCGAAAGTAACGACTACCCGCTGAAAGTAACGGCTACCTTGAAGTAGCGGCTTCCTTTGCCTACTGAATTCAAAAGTAACAGGGGCCGTTACTTTTGGAATTCTACGGTAATACAGCTGTGGGGGTATTTCTTCCAAATCTTTGTTAATGACGATTTAGTTCATGCACAAACTGAGGAGGTACTGGCCTTGAAAATCCTATCGAGCCGCCTTAATTAAGTATTATGCTAAGGACCATGTGATTTTTAAAGACAAAATCTTATTTGTCCTGTTCATTTCAGTCAATGATCGAATCATTGCACGTTGGACAAATAACCTTTATTATCCTGGCAAGGTTTCGGCAACCGGAAATGGACTGATACATGTTTTGTTCGATGATGGAGACCGGATCACTCACACCGTCCGAGATATTTCAGCAGTAATTCCTGATCAACAACCCAGTCAAGTGAAATTGGGGCAACACGTGGTCGCCACGTGGAAAGGGGGTCATAAATACTACATAGGATATGTGTCTCAAATAGTCTTTGGCTTCTGGCGATTCAAGGTTACCTTTGATGACAACGATGAAGATTACTACCAAGCACATCAGCTGAGGAAATTTCCGGATCCTCGGACAGCTCATGAGGGTAAGGGGAGAGGCAAGGTTTGAGAATACTGTTGGGTTAAAAAAGAGCTGAATTTTCTCTCAGTTTTCCCTTCAACTGAGCAGCACAGAAAATGACTCAAAACAGTGAAGGAAAAGGAAAAGCAGTTTGATTTTTTTTTCGGACGGCCGGCGAGTAGCGAAAAAACCTTTTTTTTCACCAATTCCTCTTCTTTGGACTGGTTTTCGGCTAATTAGCATAAGAATGGCTAAAAACGAGTTTTGCAAGAAAAAAGGTTATACCGTAAAATTCCGAAAATAAGCCCCTTCATGTATAAGCCCTTCCAAATATAAGCCCCTCAAAATCGTAACGCAAAAAACCCTCCGTTAATCGCCCCTTCGAATATAAGCCCCCCCGGGGGGCCTGTACATGGAATTTGCTCTCGAATACAAAGTAAAACAAAGCAAAAATGGAAAATTTCCTTCCCACTACAAGCTAGCCCAATCGATTTTGAAACGCAAATTTGGCTCCGTACATAAGCCCCTCCGAATATAAGCCCCTCCAAAAATAAGCCCCTGAAAAAGGCCTTTGAAAAATATAAGCCCCGGGGCTTATTTTCGGAATTTTACGTTATTTTACGACTAACCTGACGTAATTAAACAGCGTTTTTGTTTTTCACGCATGCGCAAATTTGGACATTTTTGTTTTTTCCGAACCTTTTTCGATCTTTCTCACTCGCTCTCTTTTCTTCCTTCTTTTCCTTCTTTATTGGTGGTTTTGTTGCCCACTTTATCGTCTTTCCTTTGCATGGAATTGTGGCTGGCTAACTTTTTAAAAAAGGGAAAAATTTAATTTTCAAAGAGTAGTATGTAAGGAGCGAAATTGGCCCTGGATTTTTCCTCAAAATGTTACCTTTTTTGTGCGTGTAACTCTGTCAGGATTGGTAAGAATATCCATGGAAAGATATATCTCTGCTGACGTTGTTGCCCACCAATTTATTAACTTAAACTGAAAGCTAAATAGGTCCAGGGAGGAATGTATTAACATCGTTCCATATGGGTCGTTTTCATGACCCTAGCCGTCCGAAAAGGGTTAAAGGAGCTGTGTCATGAAATTTATTCAAACAGTGGAAACCGTCACCAGATGGAGTGAAACATTTAAATAAACTCTTGAAAACATGAAAAAAAGGTATAAATAACACAGCAAATACAAAAGAAGGAACGGATGGACAAACTTGAAGAGGACGTGAAACGGACTGCAATTCTGGTTTTTCAGAAAACTTTGAACGTTTGAACATATTGTCTCAAGTTCCATAACAAAAAAGAGGTGTTGTTGGCATTATTATAAACAAATGATCAACTAGACAGCCGTGTCACAGCTCCTTTCACAACTGGAGTAATGAATAAGAAGGTCGTACCGGGGTATTTTCGTGATATGTGATTACCCGTTTTTATTTTTCGTGAATCGTGAATTCCACAAATTATTCTTCGTATTCCGTGACCAAATGGTTGTCTGTGCTCCGAGATAAAATCGAATTAATAATCGATAATCGTGTCTTTATTACTTAATATTTTCAGTTTCGAGAACCCCGAAAGATAAAAAATACTATGTAGGCATCAAATGAGAATGATGAATTTTTGTTAAGTTCCAGTCTTGCTTTTTTTTTCGCCACTTTCAAACTGTTTTTCAGACGCTCCTTTACCACTTATTTTTTTGCGTAAGAACAAGATAAAAGCAGTACTATTTTACATGCATAGCGAGGTCAATATTTGCCATTTGGTTTATTTAAGTTGCCAGCCGACTCAATAAACAGCTGTGCTTCTCATCAAGGCTCTAATTCGATTGCTCTGATACTTTCATTCGGCGCCGGGGTGTTTGCACGCTGGACAAATGGTCTTTACTATCGTGGATTTGTTACACGGGCAAGCTCTTCAACTGTCTTTATCAGATACGATGATGGAGATACCATTACCCTTTACAAGAAAGACCGCACGGCAGTAATCCTTGATAAACTTCCATGTTACTCTAACATCAGGCCTGGGCAGCGCGTCATTGGTTTTTGGCCGGGAAGGACACGGTACTACCCTGGAGTGGTGACCTACAAAAAACCAACAGGCCGCGCTGCTTGCTATCAGAAGGCTGTATACTACGTGGTTTTTGATGATGGAGATCGGCGAATGCAGGATTTTAACCAGATTCGCGTCATTCCATGAATTACTTCGGAAACACATACCAATAAACGGGTGTAATGTTATAATGATAGTCTTTTAAAAGTAAAACCGCGACATCAGTGTATTCATGAAAATATCAGAAATCATACTGTAGTTTTGTTATGTGCCTAATCATTAGATAATAAGTGTGTTTGGCTGGTAATCATGGTTTCGTATTTGCTGTAATGAAACATCAGTTCAAGTAGGTTTTTCATGATTTGACGTAATGAGGCCATGCCACGGGTACCCCAAACTCCCGAGTAAGAATCGCTGTTGCTTCACGGAAATATTATAAAAATAAGTAAGGGTTTGTACGGGGATATTAGCCATCGTTATTTAGGGGTCAAAAATAGCATTAAAACTTCTTACCGTTATCTCCTTGTTTTATTCATGGTGTGTTATTAGCATTTCTGGCGGTTTCAGCGCGAATCTAGCGAGTTTTAGTCCTCCTGCCGTTGCTCTGAGGTTTCGGTTCCACAGCAGTAAAATGTATAGCAGAATGAAACAGCTGTTGGAAATTAAACCTTATGAAATGGTCCCAAATCGACCCGAAACCTATAGAAAACACAAAACATAAACAAATTACTAAAAGAGGGTCTCAATGGGGTTCACCGATAGGACCGATAGGCGTAAAACGGCCTAAAATTTAGTCGATAGCCGTAAAAATTGAAAAATTCCATCCGTTAGCAGTAAATAGGGTAAAAAGAGTTAACCGTAAAAAAGTGTTCCCTAGGTTTGTTAATTTTAACGAAGGTGCTATACTCAGTTATGATCGGCTCCTGCTTAAGAGCCATTTTCTGAGAAAATCGAGAATCGCAAGACACTCGTCAAAAAATCGAATTTTTTATTCTTTAGCCAAAACATCCCTTTTAGTGACCTAATTTAAGGAAAAATAGTTTTGGGTTCAAACGATTGATTTTAAAGGAGAAATTAGAAAAAGTTTGAAAAATCGATTTTACGCCTATTTTTCGCACAAAACACGGCAGCATGCAACGGCAACTTCGAGAGAAGAGTGAACGCGTAAGAAACATTCCCTGATATTGAAACTTTAGCCAATTATTATTTCGTTCTTACTCTTTATGTTCCTAAAAGAAAATTTAAAAAAGAACGTATTAAATTTTTCTAATCGACAAGTCTAAAGAGGTCATATTTATGACGTTGGACATGCTAGAAAATGAAGGCTAACTTTGACTATTATAAAAGGCATCTGGTATATGCCGCTTGATCATAAAATCAATATAAAATGGTACCTGGGCTATTTTACTAAATTACTGGAAAGTTTTAGCTCTGGAAATAAAATAACATCCTGACACCAAAGAGAGCGGTGAGAGCTATTGAATAGGGAAAATTTATGCAAATTAGACGGCTTGCGGACGGTTGCCAAACCAAAACAAAAGTTTTACATGAAAGGATTACTCACCATCGCTTGTAACACGTTTTTATAGCGAGGAAGGTTATTTCCAACTCCAGCTGCGTCGGTTTGAGTCACAAAATCCATGCTTTTAAGCCAAACGACAAACGTACGTTTGTTCAACAACTGCGTCCGAGCAATCTGGCCATGGATCAAAATAAAGTCACAACACGTCACTGCGGTCCTTTAGAAGCAAGAGTTACAAGAGTTTACTTCATTCGGGAGACAAAAAGGAATGAAAATTCACCGCAAACTAGTGACTTCGATTCTGAAAACCTTTCATCACTTCAACCGTTCGTCAGCAGGTAATAAACATCGCACAAGATCGCATGACCTTTGGCGTGTGACCGGAAAGCGGTCACACGCCTAAGTCACGTTAGCATACTGTCACGAATTTTAGTACGATTTTTCAAGAAATAGACTCATCGAAATAGAAATGGAAACAGGCTTGCTTTATTTGATATTTTTAATCTCTTTTATAGCCTGCAAAACTTGTTCTCCATGCATTGCGCGTGTCTCGCGCTCCAAGTCCGCTTCGCAGTGATGGCGTGAAAAGCGCAAAAAAAATTGGCTCCTGTTCTGCAGTCGATTTCTTTTATCGAAACCTGCTAGCTATTGACAGGCTGTGAAACAAGTGTTTTTGTTTTTCTCGTGGGGAAAGAGATGTGAGCAGACATAAAAAAAAAGGAGGGGGTGTGGTTGGGGATGAGAGCCCTCTCATCCTCCTTATTTTTTTTCCGCTCTCCTACTTCGTACAGCACTACAGTATCCGAACGTCTGCTGGAAGACATGAGTAGCTTTCTGTGCCCAGCGGGGTTGGTACTCCGCATGATTTCGAGTGACAGGGATGATCGAAGGATTTTTGGGGGTTTGAAATTTTCGATTTCGGGATTTTTTTGGGTAGGAAAATTTTGCCAGGTATTTTTCAGTCTGGGAAGCTTGATTTAAGTAGGGATTTTTTTGGGTGTTTAAAACAATCCGAAGATTCGTGATAGTTATATCATTTGTTGCTTTCTGGAAATTTTTATGGCTTGGAAATTCGTCATTGGATTTTTTGGGGGATTTTTTGAGGTTTTGTTTGAAGCCCTAAGGATTTGTTTGGGTTTTGATTTTTGCCCTCATTCGATCATCCCTGTCACTTGAAATGCCCCTCCCCACTTGGTTTCTGTGATCGGTATTATTCCAATCAGATAGGATGTTTGAAACCATTTCGCAATCACTAGTTTCCGCGTACTTCGATTGTTATAGCACTGGGTTTCATAATAGCCCACGTTCGATACCGTAAACTGCCGCTTATAAGCCCTGGGATTATACAAGTTCGTAAGGGGTTTTGGGTGGGCTTATAAACGGGGGATGTTATATTCGGATGGGCTTATAAGCGGACGAAAAAAAACGTTTCGAAATGAGCAACAGCACTGTTGATCGACGTATGATTTAAATTTATTACTCTTACAATTAAAGCCTTAAATAGGCAGCAGTAAATCGAATTCAGTTAAATTTCAAAACATATCAAAACTGTAACTGGGGCTTATATCCGGATGGGCTCATAATCGGATGTACTTTTTTGTTTGCATATAGGTGGGCCTATAACCGGGAGGGCTTATAAGCGGCAGTTTACGGTATATTAAAATTCTAACATGACCTCGAGGCTTTCTGGTCATTTTTCTACATTTGGTCTTGTTTTCTTTATGCTCAAGTTTCTCCTGGGAATTGCGAGACCAGCGAGACAATGGAGTTACGAAAAATTTGCAGTTTTGACCCTAAAGCCTCGGAGTCATGTTAGAATTTTACTCGAACGTTAGCCTGCGTCGCATGGCGGTTTTGGTTGGGCGCGCTAAGTAATAAAGGCCGGCGAGGGCAGAGAAACCGCGAGGAAATTGGGGCGGGAGCAACTTGAAAAACCGCCTGCACGGACGGGGGGGCTTTTTTGAGTCGGTCCGTACGCCAGGGTTTTTTCTCGCGGCTTCGCCGCTCGTTCTCGCGTGCTTCGCGCGCGAATTTCGCGGCTACGCCGCTCGTGTGCCCAGCTCGACAAAACCGCCATGCTACGCAGGCTACTCGAACGAGGGCTATTTGGTCGTGAGTAATTCTCGAAACAAGCAAAACCAAAGTAAACTATAGCGTTGACTTCGTCGGCCACAGAGAATTGGCAATATTCTTCAAGTTCTTTACTATAGGAAGGGAGTATACTCCCTTGACTATCAAGATTGTCGGTCGGGACATTAGGGGAACTTACCATTTTCACCTGGGATGGGTGAGGGGGTGGTGCTCTGGCCAGTTTTTCCAAGTCACGGGGATGATCGAAGTATGTTTTTTTTCTTGGTTTGAATTTTTCCGTTCTAAGATTTTCTGGGACAAACCTTTTTTAGCTGTGAATTTATTGAAGTATTCAAAGTATTCGTTCTTTTTTGGTGTTGATTTTAGCTTCCACGGATCATCCCCGTCACTTGGAATCTGAAGTACCCATCCCGTGTAGTACTTCGAAGGTATAGGAAAATGATGTAGCACTTCCAAAAAAAAAACACACACTTGTTTCACAGCCTGTCAATACCTAGTAGGTGTCTATAAAAGGAATCGACTGCAGAACAGGAGCCAATTTTTTTTTGCCCTTTTCACGCCATCACTGCGAAGCGGACTTGGAGCGCGAGACAGGTGCGATGCATGGAAAACAAGTTCTGCAGGCTATAAAAGAAATTAAAATATCAAATAAAGCAAGCCTGTTTCCAATTCTACTTCGATGAGTCTATTTCTTGTCGAAAGCAAACGTGAAAAATCGTACTAAAATTCGTGACAGTATGCTAACGTGACTTAAGCGTGTGACCGCTTTCCGGTCACACGCCAAAGGTCATGCGATCTTGTGCGATGTTTATTATCTGCTGACGAACGGTTGAAGTGATGAAAGGTTTTCAAAATCAAAGTCACTAGTTTGCGGTGAATTTTCATTCCTCTTTGTCTCCCGAACAGAGGGAATGAAGTAAACTCTTGTAACTCTTGCTTCTAAAGGACCGCAGTGACGTGTTGTGACTTTATTTTGATCCACGGCCGGATTGCTCGGACGCAGTTGCTAAACAAACGTAAGTTTATCGTTTGGCTTAAAAGTATGGATTTTGTGACTCAAACCGACGCAGCTGGAGTTGGAAATAACCTTCCTCGCTATAAAAACGTTTTACAAGCGATGGTGAGTAATCCTTTCATGTAAAACTTTTGTTTTGGTTTGGCAACCGTCCGCAAGCCGTCTAATTTGCATAAATTTTCCCTATTCAATAGCTCTCACCGCTCTCTTTGGTGTCAGGATGTTATTTTATTTCCAGAGCTAAAACTTTCCAGTAATTTAGTACAATAACCAAGCTACCATTTTATATTGATTTTATGATCAAGCGGCATATACCAGATGCCTTTATAATAGTCAAAGTTAGCCTTCATTTTCTAGCATGTCCAACGTCATAAATATGGCCTCTTTAGACTTGTCGATTATAAAAATATAAAACATTGTTTTTCAAATTTTCTTTTCAGAATTTAAAGAGTAAGAATGTAATTATAATTCGCTGAAGTTTCAATATCAGGGAATGTTTCTTACGCAGTCACTCTTGTCTCAAAGTTGCCATAGCATGCTGCCGTGTTTTGTGCGAAAAATTGGCGTAAAATCGATTTTTCAAACTTTTTCTAATTTCTCATTTTAAATGAATCGTTTGAACCCAAAACTATTTTTCCTTAAATTAGGTCACTAAAAGGGATGTTTTGGCTAAAGAATAAAAAATTCGATTTTTTGATGAGTGTCTTGCGAGTCTCGATTTTCTCAGAAAATGGCTCTTAAGACAGTTACAGGCTAAGCGTTTCTTATTTCGCCCCTACTTTGACTCTGTACCACGTTAGGCCAAGCACCTTTTCGGGACCGCCGGTAGCCTGCTTGGTAGGCGTTTAAAAGGGAACGGAAAGGAAATTCCGGGCGCGCAAGAAGCGCGAAAGGCGCGCGGTGTCGAGCCCAAATTTCCTTCCCATCCCTTTCGAACGCCTGCATGTCAGGCTATAGCATTAGCTATAATTATGGCTAAAGCTAGCCTTCTACCCAAGCAGACGTTCTTTCTGCTCGTCACGTAATCCTCCCCACCTTAGGGAAGGAACGCACGACGAAGCCCTAAGGGACCGACCATTTGACTTTTGAGGAGGAGGGGAGGGTATGGGTGATTTCAGAAAAAAAAGTATCCCACAGACTGATTTCGAATGAAACTAATTTTTGCAAGGAAATACCTGGGGAAAAAAATTTCTGCACTGAGAAAAATATCTTAAGTGGCGTATAGTCCTGGAAAAAATTCTTACATCCGTGAATGTCTGGGGAAAAAAAGTTCTATCACCAGAGATTTGAGAAAAAAAAATTCTTGCCCAAACCCCCATCACACATACCACCCTCCCCCCCCCCCCCCCCCACCATTTGCTAAGAGAAAGGTCTCCTGAAAAATTCGGTATAAAGAGAATTCGTCTCCTAGAAATATCTTATGAAAGTAGAGCTACTCCATTTCCTCTAACTTTCGTTCGGACCCATCTAAGAGGGTAGCGTGAACAGTTTCCTACGTACGAGACCAAAAAAAACTAATTACTTTCGAGACCACTAAAGTTCCCCTAAGACATCCGAACAAATAAATAGTACTTAGGGCAGCTCCAAATTAACCAAACAGACTTTTAAAGCATAGAGAAAACCTTTTACATATCTGGATACATTCGGTCGTTGGGTGCCATCACGACCCTCCATAATCACGTACCGTTACCGAGATCAATTAAAAGACATTTGATCTTGACCTATAAAACCTGTTAACCTTTTAATCTGGATAAACACATATTACGTTTTGAGGATAAGTTGTATCGGCATACATAATCGACAGGGTGGCAAAGGGAAGTACCTATCCGCATCACGGTAACTTTTTTCAGACCATCACGCACGTCTCTGTGAGAGACTATAAGTATTCGCTAGCATGGTAATATCTCAACCCATTGAATGAGTCTGCTCTAATAAATGTTTTCAGCGTCTTTTTTGGTAGAATTGCGCCCTAACAGTTAATTGAATGACCTTAATTCTACAAAAGGGTTCTCTGAAATCTGGTGTTGTTCAAATATTAACTGTTTTATCCATTATTTACTGGTCTGAGAATAGATAGCCTGTGCCAGGCTCTAGGTCGGTGTAGATGAGCGAAAAAAGCGCGCAAGCAGCGAAAAAGCGAGCGAGCGAAAAACGGCGGTTTTTCGCGCTATTTTTTCCCTCACTAGCTATCTTGGAGCAGGAAGAGGCTAGAGCATAGAGGTTATAATATGATTTTGACAGGAGACCAGGCGAGCTTGAGGAACTAGAAAAAGAACCAGAAAATGATGTGATGACTATCTGTTTTAAAATGGTTGTATTTACACTAGGTTGCTAAGTAAGACTTAAGAGCCGCTAAGTTTTACTTAACTAAAACTGATTCGTGTGTGAAGGCCTAAGTAAGATCTCAAGTAACTTTGCTTTGCATCTCATTAAAACGGGGGGTGACAGCTCTAACAAGGGCTGTTTCGGGAGAAAAACAAATTTATTCCGGGAATCTGGAGATTTTGCCGGGAATCGGGAAACCTGGGAATCTTTTTGGGAAATATGAGATATTTTCGGGACATTGAGCAAAGATTTGATATTACATGTTATCAAACAATATATATACAGTGATATGCAGCCAGTGTATTCGCTGTATTCTATGTATTTTGACACTTGAAAACGGCTGAACTCCCCATGATATGAAAAGACCATTCAGCAA
This sequence comes from Porites rus, assembly GCA_964035705.1. Lineage (NCBI taxonomy): Eukaryota > Metazoa > Cnidaria > Anthozoa > Scleractinia > Poritidae > Porites > Porites rus. The sequence goes on from OZ037996.1 coordinate 41,809,378, forward strand.
GGATGTAACCAAATGTTGTATATATAATCAGTTCTCTGTAGTTTTAATTCTTCACTCCATTAAAGCATATTTCTTCACATGTTCATATTTTAGAATTCTGTACTCTGTTCTACACTTAAAGGATTCATCGACATCAATTCACGTAAAAATTCGATGATCTAAACTCAATCCACACACTTGATCAGCTACACGACTCTGAACGACTACACAGTTCTGAGACTCTCATGCAAAGCTCAGTTTTCAGATCACGCGACGAGTTTTCCCGCCACAATGACGCAATAATTTCTAACACACTCCCCGCCTTGATTGTTACAGGTCAATCAACAACGAAACGAATAAAATAACAAATGAAAGAAAAAGAGTTTGCTGTTCTTTGACTTAAAGTTAATGTTCACTAACATGTTCCTGTTCAGCATTTCCCACGAAAGTAATAGGGAAATCAGTGTTTCTGTTCCGACGCTCTTCCCGCACTTGTGATTCGACTTCTACAGGGTAAAGCCTATTTAGGGGTCTCGTCATTTCCACGACTCGATCTCCACTACGCACTCTTACAACAGCTCCTCTGTGGTAGCCATCTCGTCCTGTAATGAGAGATTTGACGACTCTCATACTCCAAAGTTGTCTCGGCGCTTTGTCCTTGTAGACGCAAACAACATCTCCGACCTTAATCGTTGGCTTCCTGTTACTCGAATTGCAGTTGTGATGAACACGTAATTCCGTTAAGTATTCCTTCTGCCAACGTTTCCAAAAATGTGAAAGTACAGCATTCAAGTACTTCTCACGTCTTGAAAGATCTCGCACAGTGTGATCTCCCCCACTCGGTTGTTTAGCGCTTCCGTGTGAACTCAACAAGCGACGACCAATAACAAGTTGCGACGGTGTAAGAGGATCTCGCATTTCATCACTCACATAAGTTAGAGGTCTTGAATTCAGGATTCCTTCGGTCTCGACAATGATTGTAAGCAGTTCTTCATAAGTGACTCGAGCAGTTCCTAACCTCTTTTTCAGACAGCGTTTTGTTGATTTAACGAGACGTTCAAAGAATCCACCCCACCAGGGTGCATGAGAGTATGTAAACATGTGTGGAGTCAAGATTATTTGCTCTTCGCGCGCTGACCGCACAAGCACGAATTTTAAAAAGTTTTTGAGTTGAAAACTCGACAAAGTTACTTTATTTAACAACAACAATAACAACAACATCTTTTATTTAAACACGGTGGGTTTTAAAGCTAATATAGCTTATGGGGCCGTGTAAAAAATGTTAATAAAATAAAATAATAAAAATTATTAAAATTGAATGTAGTCAATAAAAGGTGAAATATGTACAATAAAAGATATGAATAGAATTAATAAAAGACGAAATCACTATCAATTTGGGGACGACCCATTTGCGGTGACTCTTCATTAAAGTTCAAGTTTCTGAGGGCGTGAGACTTTTTTGCCCTTTTGGCATAGTCCCTGGTGCTGACAGCGGATGGCTCTAAAAGATTCCAAACAATGGATCCTCTGTAAGAAATAGAGTTTTTCATATAATAAGTTTCAAAACGTTGAACGCTAACACGATGTTGATGGCGGAGGTCATACTTAGACTCTTTCCTTTGGATTATATGTTCCAAACATGATGGAGTTATGCGGTTGTATATATTATAAATTAAGGTGGCTATTTTGACCTTATAAGTGTCGAATAAAGAGTCCCAGTTAGCTGTTTTTCTTACATCCTCAGAGGGCATGTCACGCGGGATGTTATATACAACTCTAGCAGCCCTACAATGTATAGATTCCAAAGAATTAAATTCATTTTTATTTGTACAACTCCCCCAAATTGGTAACGCATATGTAACCGAGGGTAAAATGACTTTAAAATATAAATCTAAAAGCGAATTCCTGGGTAAAAAGCGGCTGCGTTTGATTAGATTGAGCTTGTTAACGAACCCTTTCTTGAGCTCTAATATGTGTTTTGTCCACGTTACCTTGTTGTCAATGGTTACACCTAACAGCTTAGAGCTTGAGGACCATTTTATAAGATGCTGGTTAATTTTTAAACTACCTAAGGGACCGATAAAATGATTTCGTTTAAGGATCATTCCCTCGCACTTTTTGGGATGTGGTACCAGGGAGTTGTGTTTGCACCATAGGGCGAGTTCCTCTAGAGCTTTGTTCGGCGTTGCTGTGACCTGGTCTACGGATTCACCAACACAGTACATGGTAGTATCATCAGCGTACAGGAACGTCGTTGCAGTGTTAACTGCTTTCGGTAGATCGCTTGTGTACAAGGGGAATAGCATGGGCCCGAGTACGGAGCCCTGTGGTATACCGTGTGCAACTTTGGTATTCTCAGAGTGTGCGCCATTAATCACAGTATTCTGTTCCCGATCAGATAGGTAATCTCTTAGCCATGCCAGTACGTTTCCTGTGATTCCAAAGTTATGCTCTAGCTTGTGAAGAAGAATTGAGTGTGAAACGCAATCGAACGCCTTCTGGAAGTCTATGAATACGGCGCCCACAACTAATTTGTTATCGATTGCTCGTCGCCAAGTTTCAGTCAGGTGGATGAGTAATAGCTCTGACGATCTTCCTTTTCGGTAGGCCCATTGGTTGTCAGTGACGAGCGCTTCGTTTTCCGAGAAAACATGTTTCGCAATCATGTCCGCTACACATGATTCTAAAATCTTGCTGGGTACAGTTAGCAAGGAGAGGGGACGATAATGACTCATTACCGTAGGATCATCTTTTTTGAATACAGGTGTTAGTCTGGCCACTTTCCAATTATTGTAGACTCTACATTCGCGTATGCTTTGCATGAAAAGGCTGGTCAGCGGGCCAACAACAGCAGTACCAGCGAGTTTCAATAATTTGGGTGATATACCATCCGGTGCGGTGGCTTTATTATTCTTCAATAATGTTATTTTCCTGTCAATATCAAGGCTAGATAGATTAATATCGGATATACATGGTACAGGTTTGGAGCATGGACTAGTCAAGGGTTGTGGTGCTTGGAGTTGCCCAGCATTTAATTTCTCAGCTATCGTACAGAAGAAACAGTTCATAAGGCTCGCCTTCTCCGTGTCTTTTACCGCTAAGCTGTTGTCGTCACGCTTTAATGGGCCTATCTTCTTCCTTACTTTGGGGTTGGTAGCTTTGGATAATACATTCCAATACGCCGAGGTGGTCTTCGCCTTTTTCAGCTGATCTCTGAAGTATGCAGCCTTCGCTTTCCTAAGGTCAGATGTTACTTCGTTTCTCAACCTCTTATAGTCGGCCCATGTATTTTGATCCTTAGTTTCAACAGCTCTCTTGAATAACTTAAATCGGCGATTCATTTTCAACCTGATAGTGTTATTGATCCACGGTGATGATACACTTCGCACTTTAATTTCTTTCAGTGGAGCGTGTGAATCGCAAACGCACATGAATTGATTCCACGCCCAGAGGATGTCATCCATATCGTCAATCACTGATGCAATGTAGAAGGGTGTTTGTTCCATGTCTGCTTTAAATTCTCTGTATTAAATTGTTTGAAGTTCCTGACTGTAATGACTGTGGGCGGCGGTCTTTTTCGTTTTAACCTGAGGGTTGCATATACTAGGCTGTGATCTGTGATGTCCAGTGGCAATACTCCAGTTGTCCTAACCAATTCCGGCTTATTTGTGGCAATCACGTCAATCAAGGTCTCTGTCGAGGTGTGATGCGTGTAGCTTCCTTTATCACATTTTGCATATTAAACACATCAAAAATATGCAGTAAATTTCTTGTTTTGGTTTTTAAGTCAGAGAAGGAAGAACATTCGTTTACTCAAAGCAAGTTACCATTCAAGTCTCCAAGTAGAACAATGTTATCTGTTTTCATCCAAGCTTTTTCCATCACGTCCTGTAAATTAGTGAAGAAATTTGGCGAGTAAAGTTCAGATCTGTAAACTACAGAAAATAATACATTAGTGCTTGGAAATTTGGCCTGAATCCAGATAGCCTCTAAGTCCTTTTTAGCCAGATCCTTTCGATGGGTGACATTTAGGTAATTGGCATAATATAGTACACATCCGCCGCCTTTACGTTCCTTTCTACCAAGGCGTAAAAACTCGAGGCCGTCGATGTGAATATCATGGTCAGCATCTGTTGAGTTTAAGTGTGTTTCAGTGATCCCTGGGATGTCGAAGCGGCATATGTTTTGTATCAGTCTAAGTTCATCAATTTTATTACGCAAGCTACAGATATTCAGATGACCAACACGAATATCTTTTGGGGCGGCATTGAGCTCGTTTGCCATATTATACAAATCATCTGCGTTAGTCGCCAAGTCAGCAGTCAAATTTCCGATTGAGTCCTCATGGTTGCCGCCAAAAAGCGAGGAAACCGATTCGTCGGTAGTATGACTGAATGGTAATTCGGTCAATGCGTCGTTGCTTAAAGTCGCAGTTAATTGTGCACAATGTAAGCAGTTCCAGGTTTGGTCGCTTGTTGTTGTGGTCTTGTCTTGCTTTGGTGTGACACCACCGCATTTGATGTGATATGTTGAATCACACGAACTACAGATGATGATACGATGGTTTCGAGCAATGGTCCTAAAGCACTGTTGGCACTTTGGTTTATTGACGGTTGGTCCAGGGTTCTCGCTAACGTCTCCGCTTATTACCACGCGTATTAGTTGGAAAGTAGAATCTGAGTTCGCGTACCGGCTAATTCGTGCTCCATAATAGCCTACCACCTTGCTTAAACTTCCAACATGGCGCCAGCGGGTTGTAAGCCCGAAAGTAACACGGGTCTGTACAGCTTCACTGAAGTGTCGATATGATGTAAATTCTGACTCAGGCAAGGCTGTGTTAGTTGATTCATCGTCTGAAGGTAATTTCTTCGTGCTTCTGATAAGCAGCACGAGTAAAATAAGCTTAAAGAAGCAGCAAGCGAAGCCGTGGCCGTTCGCCATGACGCGCACAACCATTTACCCATTCCCTCGTCGGATGAGACTTGGAAAATCGTTACAATTTTTTTTTCGCTTAAGCTGACATTTTAAGGGAGAAAGACCCTTTTTTGGAAAGCATCTTTATGGCAAAACAAGAACTGATTACGCGTACATTAAGCTTAGTGTACAAGACTTCGCGACTGGTAAGAATTTCTCTTTTAATCAGTAACCTAAACAAAGAGTTTTTCTTTTTTCTCGGGAAAGTTATTTTATAACAGCAATAGAAAACTTTTTTCCTGTGTTTGCATAGCCTGATATAAACACTCGAGGGGTTGTGAGAATTCCTGACAGTTATACAAACCCGAGACGACGTCGAGGGTTTGCATAACTGTCTCGAATTCTCCCAACCCCTGGAGTGTTTATATCAGGTTATGCAAACACAGGAAAAAAAGCTTTCTGTTGCTTAAATATTGCTTTTTTTAGAAAAATACTGTTACTTTGTCGTTTACAAGCAATTTATTTGTAAACGTTAAGTTTCACAGTGCATAAGGAAATGTACTGAATTTACACGAATTGGCGCCGCGGCGCTTATTAACTTTTTCTCCAAAAATGCGGCGCTTATTTGAGAGCGCAGCTTAATACCATAGTAATACCGCTTAGTAACGTACCGGTATTTACAGGAGTAAGCGCCGCGGCGCTATTTAACCTCCACCCCCCACCCCCCCCCAAATGCGGCGCTTATTTGAGGGCGGCGCCTACTCGAGTAATTACTGTAGTTGGTAACTTGAGAGTTTATTACATTTAGGGCAAATTGTTATTACATTTAGGACAAAATGTTATTAAATTTAGGCCTTCTACATTTGTGCTAGTACTATTTACATATACGACGCCGCGAGCTCCAGTTAATGGAAACAGCTGCCCACCGCTATACTCCTACTTTTCCGGATGCCATGTTGGTGTCTTGCAACGTTGAATTTCCTAAATCAGCCGACTTGGGGAATCAGACGCATACGAAGAAAAAGGCGTCTGTGAAAACTCGTTACCATTAAATATCGTAATGACACAGTGCGTTGTGGCTACTATTTCTACAGCCGCTCCCAACCCTTAACTAAACAGAGTAATCAGTGAGACTGCGTTCGTCATGCGTCCATACTACAATAGAACCTACAGTTTTTATGAGCCGAACCTAATTCGAAATAAGGCCGACCTAAACTATTTAGACCGCCTGAATTGATTCAGACGCTGATCTTAATTCCAGCCATTCAAGAGGAGAAAAATGCTCATTTTGGTGAAAGTGTTTGCAAAATACGATATTTAACAATTAATGAATGAGGCTGAGTATCTTATGAAGAATCAAACACCCTCCGAGATCTTCTTAATTCTTCATATGATACGAAAGCCAAATTCAATAATTGTTTTATTATTCATTCAAAATAATTCCTAGTTTAAAAGCATGGCTAAAACATGCTTATCTCCATCGATCCATCGATGTTAAGTTCATCTTCGATAGTGCACGTTTCGGCAAATATTCTCCAAATAGCAGATGTCGCCCTTCGAGTTGTCTTCTTGCTATGTTTTTAGCTATTTTTTCGCCTAGTTCTTGCTCTTGAAACGAGTGAAATGTCCGCCATTTTTCAACTTCACAACCAAAACAAAAATTCAACCTCGTCCCCAGGTCTTCTCGGTTAACGGTGCATTAACCTGCAAGAACGCTGCATTTTTGACGTCATTTCCTCGCTAAACACAAAATTTTTCCAAATTTGGTCATCAGTAACTAGTTATGGTAAATTAAACGTGTGCTTTTAGCCAATCAGAATCGGGGAAATATTTTGAATGAATAATAATATAATTTATGCATTAGGTTCTGGAAACTTTCGGCGTCAGAATCAAAGCCGTTCCAAAGTCGCTCCAAAGGCGAAATTCCGGGCTAGGCGAAAAGAACGGCTGAGCCGTTCCAAATTGAAACAGGCGTTCGTAATTAATTCAGGCGCCGAACTTTTCATGTACTTAATTCAATGTATTAGGTCCGGCACATGAAAAGTTCGGTGTCTGAACCGGGCTCAAGTGGTTTGTACGGTGCCGGTAACTGTTGACTACGATTCAGTGGCGTTTGCTTTAAGTTAGTTAACCAGCTTTCTAAAGTGAGTCGTTGATAGTAGTCTGTAGAATACGTAATACATGTCGCAGAGTCCCAGTCGATTTGATGTTTCGTCTGTAAATGGTGTTTAGCAATGTGATTGTTGACCTCACCATTTCTCGTCGCTCTTTTGTGTTCGGTCAGTCACGTGCTAAGGTTTCTGCCGGTTTCACCCATGTAAGTAGCCTGGCAGTCGATGCATTTGATCTTGTATACTGCTCCCTGTCTGTCCTCCGGTTTGTCTTTGTCCTTGACATCAGTAAGTTGTAAGTAGTCGTCGTAAAGTGGTTATCGGTTTGTGTGCAACACGTATATTGTACGGTTGTAGTATACGTGCGATAGGTTCATAGGTGCCTCTGATGTACGTTATAGTCGCCGTCGTAAAAGGGCCAGAGTTGACGTTGGTCTTGGTCTTGGAATCAGTGTTGCTTTGAGTGTTCCGTCCAACAAAGTCCGTGTTGTAGTTGTTTTTACTAAATACGTTGTTAAGGTAGTCAGTCTTGTCTCGTAGGCTGTCAGGTGAGTCGCAAATTAGTTTCGTTTGCTTTTTTCTGGGACTAACCTCGCGTACATGCGTTCTGGTGTCAGATGCAGAGACAGATTCAGTTTACTGCAAACAGCAAACGTCATACCCAAGTCGACAATTTTTCATACTAGGAAATCAGGAGATAAAACCTGTGCAAAATAACTCTTGGGCATGATTTTTGTGCAGATATAAAGAACAAAAAACCACAAGTGAAAACAATCCTGGTCACGTGATACAAATTGCGGTAACAGTAATCACAAATCTCTCTATTGACTCATAATTTGACCGCTGCAGGGTTAGGTGACTTCCGAGTTGCCCTAAAGTCCAGTAAGTCTCTATTTCAAAGCGAGGCGAAGCCATTGCCGTTGAAATGATTTTGTTATTTCCATGCAAATAAAACTCATTTTCACAAAAAAGGTTTTGCACTTAGCCTCGTTTTGAATTTTTTTTAGTGGGAGCTGGATTTTTAGAAAATAGATTGACAGCTCAATATCTCAGATAAGTACAGTTTTTGTAGTTGTAAAAAAGTATACCTTACACGTGCAATCCTTTAGTGCTTTCTTTCTTTAGTGTTTTCTAGTTACATATCAGTTGTGTAGCTGTGGGATTGGTGGCACGTGACTGGTTTAATTTCCTCGGGTCAGCCGCCAAAAGCACTCCCGCACTTTGTTTTCGCCAGCTACCCAGGGTTCGAAAGAAGAAACCTTAACTGGTCTCTTCATTTCGCCGCTTTGCGGAACAATTCCGTCCTCGTTTGCCAAATTCCCCGCTGCCCGATCACCCAAAATAGTTAAATGCCCTGGGTATGCCCCGGGGGAGGTTGAAGTTTCGAACTGATCGGCGGAATCGCAAATCATCGAGAGACACAAGATACATTTTCTTTTCTTCCTTGCGTAACTCATGAGCAATCGGAGTGCGGGAGAGCTTTTCAGCGGTGTGCACGGCTGAAGCACAGTTCAACCTCGTGTCCAGGACTTTTCCCTTAAAGAATGGGAGGCAAAAGCCCTGGGGACGAGGCTGGAAGCAGTCGCCTGTGATAAATTGTGTGTTTTCATATGACGTCATGGCGGCCATATGCATTCCATTCTTCTGAATATTTTGCAACAGGATTATGGAGTCGTCGGAACTGCTTTAAATTGGTTCGACTCATTTCTGTCTGGTCGCAAACAACGTATACTTGTCGGTGATAAGACTTCTGACGACTTCAATCTGAACTGTGGAGTCCCCAGGGCGGTTGTATGGGGCCTATTTTATTTACTCTCTACGTCTCCTGCCTCTTTAACATTACTTCTCAGCACCTTCCTTCCGTCTATGGTTATGCTGATGACACCCAGATTTACCTCTCCTTCTGACCTTGTTCTATCCATTCGGAGATTAACGCTGTCTCTGTGATTGAAAAGTTCATCGCTGATGTTTGCTCTTGGTTTATTGGAAATCGCTCAATGATCAATGACGCGAAAACTGACTTTCTAATTATTGGCACCCGTCAACAACTTGAAAAAACATCTATTGAATCTATTATCATTGGTGACACCGTCATCTAGAAAGCGTCCGGAACCTTGGGCCCTGGTTCTACGCTCATATGCCAATGAATGTTCACATAGGCAAGATTTGTAGCAAGGCTTTTTGCGGACTATACAATATAAGACAGATCAGAAAATTCCTTACCATGCAATCCACTAAGACACTGATCCATGCCTTTGTATCTTCGTACCTTGATTACTGTAACGCACTTCTATTCAGGGTCTACCTAAATATCAACTTGATCGTTTACAGAAAGTTCAGAATGCCGCGGCTAGAGTGACTTTTCGGATTGCGAAATTTGATCATATCACACCCGCTCTTATCGACTTACATTGGCTTCCAGTAACGTTTAGAGTTCAGTTCAAATTGCTCCTTTTTGTTTACAAGTCACTACACAACCGAAGTCCATCCTACATTGAAGATCTTTTATCCCTGAAACCAGCTGCTAATTATGCTCTTTGTTCGTCTGCACAATCTCTTTTGTTCGTTCCAAAAGTCAACTGCTCTACACTTGGGGATCTGGCCTTTGCTCATGATGCACCTGTTTTATGGAACTCGCTGCCATTAACTATAAGAACAAGTATCAGCCTCGCCATTTTTAAAAAGCAACTAAAAACATTTCTTTTTAAGAAAGCTTTTAATTTGTTGGAATAGTTCTAATGTTTAATTTTAATTTAGTTTGGAATTTTCGAATTTTTTTAGATTTTACCATAGCATAACATATTATTGTTATTATTATAGCTTTAAGGGATTTTAAAATTTTTTATTTATTATTTATTACTTTTGAATAGTCTTCTATAGTTTTAGCACTATACAAATTCATTATCATTATCATTTGCATAGATGCTGGCCACGTGAGTGAAAACACAGAATAGGCCATTTACGAGTTCCTCCGGGCCTCTGTATCAAAACGAGGTTAAGTGCTCAGCCTTTGATGTGGAAATGATTTTTCATTCTAATGCAAATAAAAATCATTTGTACACAGAAGCCAAGTTGTCATAACTTGTTGCTACTTCGACATGATCTTCACCGTAAATCTTTTCCTAATCATTACTGAGTGCTTTTTCGGAAAATTCTTTCGCCCGATTGTATTCTCCCAGGCTGTAGTACGCTGATGCTAAGTCGTTATAACTTCTTGCTACATGGGCATTATGTTCACCGAAAACTCAGTTTTTCCAAATTATCAGTGCTTTTCTTGGTTTTCACATGACGTCACCAAAATTCAAACTAAGAAAACTATCCCTTCTTCTGAGTTTCTACTTTGATGTGGTATTACAGCACCTTAAAACCTTTATACAAACAAATTTTCGGTTCAAAAGGGTTCTTCGTTTTTGCGATACAGGACTCTTGAATTTCCAGGCTTTTGCGTTACGCGGCATTTAGCTGACTGTCAGGAAAGCTGGGTTAAAACCATTACCGATTTTGGGAGATTTTGCTATCTACATATTCCTTGTCTCAGAATAAATATTTCCTTAATCTTCATGAGTTCCTCAAGCGAAGAATTCACGCATACTAGGAAAACTCAAAAACAATTTCTGAAAGGGACACAAACATGGCGTCTCCATACAAAGCTTAGTTTATAAATCTGGGTAAAACGTTTTTCTGAATATCTCGCACATGAAATGTTGCACAGACCTGATTCTTGGCAAGGCTTTTTGTATATTTATCTTCTTTAATTTCCCAGATTCTAGACTTTCTGTGTTATTTTTAATGACGTTACAGTGTACACTGATGTCAAGTTGTTGATAACTTGATACCTTATCAGTCGGCATGATCCTCACCAAAAATCTTCTTTCTAATCATTAGTGCTTTTTCCGTAAGTTCTTTGGCTTGATTGTATTCTCCTAGGTTGCGGTACACTGTCGCCAGGTTGAAATAACTTGATGCTGTATGGGTATGATCTTCACCGAAAATCTTTTTGTTAATCATCAGCGCTTTTTCATGAAGTTCTTTGGCTTTATTGTACTCTTTCATATCGCAGTACAGTGTTGCCAAGTTGTTATAACTTGATGCTATATTGGCATGATTTTCACCGAAAAACTTTTTGTTAATCACCAGCGCTTTTTTGTAAAGTTCTTTGGCTTGACTGTATTCTCCCAGGCTGCCATACACTAATGCCAAGTTGTTGTAACTTGCTGCTATATTGTCATGATTTTCACCGAAAATCTTTTTCGTAATCACAAGCACTTTTTCGTAAAGTTCTTTGGCTTGATTGTATTCTCCCAGGCTGCCATACACTAATGCCAAGTTGTTATAACTTGATGCTATATCGGCATGATCTTCATCGAAAATTTTCTTTCTAATCATTAGTGCTTTTTCGTAAAGTTCTTTGGCTTTGTTGTATTCTTGCAAGTCGAAGTACACTGTTGCCAAGTTGTTATAACTTGATGCTATATCGACATGATCTTCATCGAAAATTTTCTTTCTAATCATTAGTGCTTTTTCGTAAAGTTCTTTGGCTTGATTGTATTTTCCCAGGCTGTGGTACACTGTTGCCAAGTTGTTATAACCAGTTGCTACATCGACATGATCTTCATCGAAAATTTTCTTTGTAATCACTAGTGCTTTTTCGTAAAGTTCTTTGGCTTGATTGTATTTTCCCAGGCTGTGGTACACTGTTGCCAAGTTGTTATAACCAGTTGCTACATCGACATGATCTTCACCGTTAATCTTCTTCCAAATCACCAGTGCTTTTTCGTGAAGTTCTTTGGCTTGATTGTATTTTCCCAGGCTGCTGTACACTGATGCCAAGTTGTTATAACTTGATGCTATATCGGCATGATCTTCATCGAAAATTTTCTTTCTAATCACTAGTGCTTTTTCGTGAAGTTCTTTGGCTTGATTGTATTCTCCCAGGCTGCTGTACACTGTTGCCAAGTTGTTATAACTTGTTGCTACATCGGTATGATCTTCATCGAAAATCTTTTTCCGAATCATTAGCGCCTTTTTGTGAAATCCTTCCGCTTGACTATATTTTCCAATCCTTGAGTACACTTGGCCACTGGTACTTAAAATATCCCCTTTTAAAAAGGCACCTGGGTCAGTATCTTCTATGTCCTCTAGCAAGTCGCATCCTAAATCGACCACAGTTTTAGCAAACAACAAATCACAAAAATGGCAACAGATTGAAGCAAGAGACCTCAACCAATCGGCAACCATATTCAAATCTACAAAAGGCGTCGACGTTCTCAAAAAAGTTCTCAGCTGATCAGAACTGCGATTTAGTGTCATGTGCTTAAGTAAAGATTCACAGTGGGGCCTCAAGGTCTTAAAAATCGCATAATCCTCATTATTTTCTTCAAACAGGGATTTGAAAATCTTTCCTGCTTCGGCCAAGCCGCAATTAATCTGCTCTGATGTTAGCTTGAGGACTTCGCCTCGAATCAAAGCTTCATAAACAATTTTATGCAAGCGAATACATCCACGTTCATTTCCTTTCTCGGAATGAACAAGAAGTAAAGAAGACCTAACAATCTTTGCCTTGATCAACTCCTCCGGCTGGTCTTTTGTTTGCGCTTTGACGAACTTTGAAACAGCTTCGAGTGGGAGATCGTCGTGAGCGCACAGCGAAAGAAAGGAGAATGTGTGACCAAGAACTTTATCAGTGTCTACAGTTCTTTCGATGGCCATTTCTACGGCAGCCATTGTTGTTGTCGCGTAGGCTAAACTCACATTCGCAAGGACAGTTTCAACCTCTCTTCGTTGACTGTATGTTGATATGTCGCGGAGGTATGCCTTCCATTCATAATTTGAAGACCCACTGCTAATAACTGTTTGCACGTAGAAAGCAGCAGCAGCTAAGGCCAGGGGCTGAAAATCGAGAAAATCGGCGACATTTCCTGCTTGCTCTCGGTCTGAAATTTGTGAAACTTTTTCCAATAATTCTACTGCTTCGTCCAGCCTCATTCCTTTACTTAATGATTCATGATATGTATGAGGAGCGTTATGAGGAATTGTAGTGCTATCTTGAGTAGTAATCAGCACTTGACCATTTCCCCATTCTTTACTACCGGTTTGAGGTAGTAAGGCGTTAACTGAACGCAACTCGACCACATTATCTGCTATAATCATCCATTTGGTAAACTTAGTAACCTTGGGCAAAATCAAACGATGGAGCTGTTGAACTGCTTCAATAGGCTTCTCTATTTTTAAAGATTCTAACCCTGACAAGGCGTATTCTGTTATCCTTAGGTGTCTTCCAAGAGTCATGTAAGAAGCAGCAAGCGTTTCGATGCTTTCTGCGTTCAGCGTCGCAACAAAAATCAGATTTTCAACGTCACCCGTTCGTTCAGAAAAAAACTGTTATCCGATTTCCCGTGCAATTTGACTCTTACCACATCCTGGATTTCCTGACAAATACACAGTACTAACTCCTCCATTGGCACCACTGGAAAGTTCTTTCATTTTCTTTGTAATTCTTCCAATGTCATGAGAACGCCTGATGATATCGTGTGGTGGTGTCGACGCGAGAAAGCAAAAAGGTTGAAGTTTCGCACTCATTTCTTGCGTGAGAGCCTTGTTTTCTTGTTTTGCAAAAACCAAATCAGCTTCTGTACTCTGAAGTGCACTTTTTGTTTCCTCCAGGTCACATTTTGTCTGATCTAACTCATCTTGGAGATCATGAACTTGTCTCTTAAAAGTTTCCACTTCTTTCGTTGGAAAGGTCTTCTGATTCTTTATTTCTTGGATCTCAGTTATTGCAAGACCAAGAGATGTAAAAGCGTTTAACAGTCTAACTACAGAAGTTTGGAGGTCGGCATCTGTCAGCTTAGCTTCCGTGATATGTGCGATCTCGTTTCGCACCTGACGAATATCATCGACCTCTTTCCAGACAGCTGGACTTAAGGTGGTACCAACGCTGTCTGAGTACAGGATGGCAAAAAACAAACAGGAAGAGTCCCACTCTGCCGTGTTTCCACTCTGTATTGTCGTTAGGTACCGGGCGTTTTTCTTGCCACTTTTCTTAGATTCTTTATTATAAAAATCACGACCATTCTTTGCTGTATCTTTCCATTCTCCAAATGAAGCTGCCTTATAAAGAAAATCCCATTCTTTTTTAAAGATTTGCCGCAGTCCTACTGGAACCAAATCGAATCCTACGTAGCAGAGTCTGAAGTAGTTCAGTTGCTCCTGCGAGTATTCCATGACCAATTTCTGATCCTGTAAGAGATACCACATTTAAGCTTCTTTTCATATGAAAGTTTGTGGAAAAAAGCTTGTTTAATTATGCTGAAATCTTGAGAGTTATCGCTGATTAGCATACAAAAGTAGGGGTGTGCCGCTGGGACCTTGGCACCCCTAGCCTATACCAAAGCTACAATCATTTGTCAAAAGTGTCGGGAAGTGAAGTGTTGGCCCCTGGCCCAATGCTGAGCAAAACGTTAATGTTTGTGCGCGTACTTGTTCTTTTATATCCCAACATTGAATAGGGGGGGACGGGGGGGATATTTAGCAAAAGAGAAAACTCTCTTTTTGGAGGATTAAAATGGAGTACTGTTAGGTTGTACAACCTTCCCAACTACTTTTGTCTGTGATTGTAGTTCAGCTGAAATTTGCTACCCTATTCTAGACCTAAATTCCCCAAATCCACCCCCCCCCCCCCCCCAATTCTAGAGTAGCTTTTAGGCTGAGTTGCGTAAATTTAAACATGCCGATTTGATTTTTTTTATATTTTTGAGTGGAAATTCCGGGTTTCACTAAAATCTTCAACCAATTGATCAGTTTCTTGGAAAATGATACCCTATTCTAGACTTAAACTCTTTGATTTATACACCCTATCCCAGAGTTAACAGCTTGAAAACAAACCATACCCTTCACATTGGCACATACCTATATGGCCCATATATGGAACCCCCCCCCCCCCCCCGGGAGTAGAACCTCCTTGGTACGGACACTAAAGGATAAGAGCAAAGATTCCGCATTTCCACGGATGTATCCGAAATATGGAAGTATGAATTTCATGAAGTTTGGCATTTTTTGGGACTAAGAAAGTAAAGATTGGTGGAGGCTTGAGAGGTCAGTTAAGGAGCGATGTGAGTGATTATTTCTCTGTGAACCAAGTCTAACAAGAACGCTCTCACAGCGGCGTTCAGTCTAGCTTGCTTGGAGATTCGATCAAGAAACAGGGAGGCGATTAATTCTACACGAAACAGGATTTACTCGCTAAAGGTTTTTTACTTCCTACTTTAACGTCGTCGATACTTTTTATTTGTTTCTGAATTGATTTAGTACATGTGTTAGCGACGACCGGAAATACGTCTTTGGTCGCAGGCTACGCGCGTGTATAAATGCACGAAAATTCAAGGGCCTCGATTCCAGAGAAATTACATCATTGGCAGAGATTAAAAAGGTGATTTACATGGCACGTAATTTCAATCATCGCCGAAAATAAATCGCGTGCTCATCACAAGACCCATTTGCGTTCAATGAAAGTTTACAACACCCCACCATCGCTGTTTTGCTAATTAAGATTCTTATTTTTTTTCGACCACTCAGTACTGTTCACTTGTTCCAAAGTAATCAACGCTTTGAAGAGATGGAATTAGTGGACCGACACGTCTGAAAAGTTCTAACTTTAATCTTTCCTAAGCTTTCTTCGCAAAACATGCGTGGCTTCGATCACGCAACGATTCTTATTCCCAGTTTCCACGGTCTCCGCAAGGAACGCCTGGCACAATGACCCCCTTTTGTGTCCTAAATACGACGAAAAACGCGTTGCAGATTAAGAGTCTCGCTGCTTACGCAATCGAGACTAATAAGAGACACGAAGGGGGAGAGAGAGGTAAAGACGTGAGTATTTTTTATGCTCGTCCAGGTCAGAAATAAGACCGCGAGTGGGCTTTAAATACGATTGCCAGGAGGATTTGAGTGTAGTAATGTACGACACCATGGACACTCTGAGGCAATTGTCATAGGATTTTGAACATCACTACTTTATGTTTTTGTTTTTTCTACTTTTGATCTGTTTTCAGAAGGTTTCGTCAAATAAAGAATTTGGTATTTAAGATTTTCCAAGAATTGACTGAAAAAACAAGCAAACAAACAAAAAACAAAAATGTTAGATTGATTGTTACAGCTGACAGTTTTAGATGAGACAAGACTACCATTCGGCGGGGGTTCATTGGGCTGCCGACTGCGTGATGCAGTGCTTTATTATTTTGGGAAGTATACATTATAACTACGCTTTTTGCCGGCTTGAGTGCATAGCTACTGCTAAACTGTGAAATGGGAAAGAGATAGCCTTTTGAAGTAAGAAACTATTGGCATCATTTTTAATTTGGACATTTTCACCCATCACCTCCTTACCCCATCTCTCCGCCACCAAAACCATAGCATGTCGGTACTAACGGAGCCTTCTGGGAGTTCCGCCACCATTTTGTTTTTTTTCGACATAGATGAAGAAAGGTATTTCTTGATTGGGCGTTGCCCTCACAGGCAGCAACCTAAAACTCTGGAGACGACCAAAGTTTCCCAAAGACATCTGTTACGAAAATCAGTTGAAAACTCTAACTCCGCGTATATTTAAATCGTATGTTTATTCCATCCAAGTATTCCATATTTGAAAAAGATTGGCGTCCAAGTATATGCACGATGAATTAGATCCCGATCGAGCTTCCAAAATTCACGACGAGTTTAACATCACGTCACAAATTCAAACATGTTACCTTATTATAGGAAATTAACGCTTCATGAAATAAGGGTATTGGAAATTAACGCGACTTAAATTAACGAGAATTTAAGGGCAAACGACTTTCGAATAAAGAAAATTAACGCGAAAGAGGAGGTAGAATTTCATAATAAAGGAAATTAACGCGATTTTTTCTTGGCCGAAATCGAAGGAGAAGATATTAACATCACTTCTGACAGCGACAACGATGAAGATGAACTCGAAATATTGTAAACCTTCGCCTTAGCTTTTGTGAAAGATGAAAAATAAAGGGTAAATGGAAAGAAAGAAAGCTTGTAGTTAATGTTTTTTAGGCGTCAAGAATGTCTGGACAGGTTCCAAAATTGGGATTAAAATACTGGAAATTAAGACCGTGGAAATTAACGCTGCTCCTAATTAACGTCGCGGAAATTAACGCTGAACAAAATTAACGCGAATTTTAACGATTCGCGTTAATTTCATGGAGCGTTAATTTCCTATAATAAGGTAAATGCACAACAAGTTATGTTTTCTAAACAAGCAAACGATAAATTTACGATGGCTACAATGCCCAAACGGTCAAGAAAAGTCAAGATGGTTCCCAAAACAGACAAGCAAACAAACAAACAAAAACTCAACATATTATCATATCAGGTTACAAAAGCACTTGGTATATATGTAGGTCCGCAATATGTACGCATCCAGTAGCAACAACATCCGAACAGATAAATAGCTTTTAGGGCAGCCAAAATTAACCAAATCATACTTAACAGGCTTCCAAAGTATAGAGAAAACCACATGAAACACCTCTGACGTATTTGGAAACATTCTGTCGTTGAGTGACCCTGTTTATTGGCCTCATGTAAGGTCATCCAATACATTATTGGATTCTTGATTCCAAGCTGTGGAGTCCAGATTCCAGGTACTAGATAAATTATATTTTCGGATTCCTTGTCCGTGGATTCGGAATCCGGATTCCAAAGCCCAGTATTCCGGATTCCACAAGGAAAAATTTTACGGATTCCAGGGCTCTGTTTATGTTATCGTCAGGAAACGCAGGAAGTCTCACTAAAACCATCCGCTCAATTTCTCGAGAAAATTAGTTTTGCCTGATAAATACGCCAAAATAATTCCTCCGAATACGCTTTCTCTACAGTTTAAGGATAGATGTCTTATGTTTTCTTTTCATTTTTTTGGGATCTTTAAGTTTTCAGTTTTTCGATACGACCTCCCCGTAGTTTGCTAATTTGCAAGATTTTTCGATGACCGTCATTTTGAAAGTGTGAGAAAGTACCGTACAAAAATCGTATTACTTTTGGATAAAATGAGTCTAAAATTATAGGTGCAAGTGAGATTTAGCTTGGTAATACACAAATGTCGCTGTCTCTTTGTTATTTTTAAAGTTAACGGCAATTTGGCAATGGTTTATAGGACTGTGACCCCACGCATGATATCGTGACATTGATTTCCTACACGTCACGCACCGACCTTTGACACCGTCATTAGACTTAATGTTAACGTCGAATAATGGGTGAGCGAGGTAGCTTTATATTCCGTTTCCTTTAGGTGTAACAACGTCAGGAATTTTCACGAAATCTTTATTTTGACTGCGCGAAGTCATTATGCAAATACAGAACACCTGTGTAGATAGCATATCCCGACTTCACGACTGTGAGTCAACACGGGATTGCAAAAACAGAAACAATAAAAGTTCTGTCAGAGGATGCCTTCAAAACTGAGAAGAGTTAGACTTTGGACTGGCATAAAGTCGCTTAAAATGGGGATTGGGATTGAGACTGGCATCAATAAGATGCATAAAAAAAATTCGCTGTGGCCATATGGCCGGTAACCGGTCAAGGTTTTCAAAACACTAAATGGCCGGCAGTCCCATATTCTCAGTAAGTTTCACAAAATCGAAAGATTCTAGCTAATCTAAACTATCACATGTCGATTAAGACAAGTCAAGCGATCCTGAAATGCTTTATAGATCGCAACTCTCGTTTTTGGTCTACGCTGGGCTCAGTAGACGAAACCGCGTCTTGTGACACTTAAACTTTTTTCAGCTCGACTGCCGGTCAAGGTTTTCAAAACACTAAATGGCCGGCAGTCCCTTATTCTCAGTAAATTTCACAAACTGAAAAAATTCAGCCGTTCTGAACTATCATAAATCATGATCCTGATCAAACCAGCCGGTTTTGTGGGATTTCTACATCCTGCCTTTGTTGGTCTCGAGTCTTTGGATGTTCGTTACTATTTTCTGTCCAAAGCATGGCGTGACAGGCGACGTTTGACGTCATAACGGCATCCGCGGAAAACCGGCGGGAAAAGTCCCTTAGTTGGGTCTGCTGCTTCTGGAAAACACTAGACTTCAGATCTATAAAGCATTTCAGGATCGCTTGACTTGTCTTAATCGACATATGATAGTTTAGATTAGCTAGAATCTTTCGATTTTGTGAAATTTACTGAGAATATGGGACTGCCGGCCAATTAGTGTTTTGAAAACCTTGACCGGCTGTCGAGCTGAAAAAAGTTCTAAGTGTCACAAAACACGGTTTCGTCTTCTGAGCCCAGCGTAAATCAAACACTAGACTTGAGATCTATAAGGCATTTCATCATCACTTGACTTGTCTTAATCGACATATGATAGTTTAATAGATTAGCTGGAATCTTTCGATTTTGTGAAATTTACCGAGAATAGGGACTGCCGGTCATTTAGTCTTTTTAACACCTTGACCGGTTACCGGCCATATAGCCACAGCGAAAAAAATTTATATACATATGTTTAAATTTGCATCTGAGCTTGATAATTAAATTACTTTGGCGCAATTCATACAACCAGTCTTGTGTTGTCATTTTTTCGGTCTACAAGTCTCGCCCCCGAAAAACTAATTTTCGTCGTTAATCATGTATCTCACGAAGTAAAATAGAGCCGAGCTAATCTTTAACCGTAAACGTTGACTTACCTTATTGAGGGATGGCCTGTTCAGTGGAGTCAAAGTCAAACGCTAGGTTACGTAAAATCCTATCACTTGTATCATGCTCCAAGAATATATCGAGCCATAAAAAACTACGTCAATTTCAGTGGTTGCGAAACAGAATTTTACAATACAACTAAGCGTAAGTGTATATATACCTAAAAACACAAAACACCTACCGATTTGCGTAAAGGAACTGCAAACATCGTGGTTATACGTCTAGGAAACAGGCGGAAAAATATTTGCAAGGTGTGACATGTTTGTGATGCTAAAACCACGAGGTAACTCCAATACAATATAAATACAGAATAAATATAGAATATAATTTTATATATTTGGGGTTATATGAATATAATATAATATATTTGGGGGTTATATGTAATATAACCTCAAAATATAACCACGTATAACCACGATCTCTATCTCGATCTTCTTTACTTCAAGTCAGTTGCCGTCTTAATGTATGACGTCTCAAATAACACATCGCCACCTCAAATAAGTAATTTATTTAATTACCAACATAATATTCACTCACATAACACAAGATCATCAACAAGAGGCAACTTCTTCTCGAATACTCTAGATTAGACAAGCTAAACATGTCTTTTTCAAGAAACGGTGTTAGAGTCTGGAATAACCTATCTAATGAAATTCGTCAAATGCCTAAAGTGAAATTTAAACGCAACATTCACAATATGCTCCTTCAGAAACTCTCGGAGGCGAATGAGTATATTGATCTATTGGATTTGAATATGTCTTGAAAACTAAACTCAGTTCATTCTATTAGCTTTCTATCTACATTATCCTTCCAGCTTCTCATGTAATCTGCCTTATTTCTTCTGAGAATCTTCGTTTTTTCCCAAATGTTATTAATACTAGTCAGTATTCAGTAATCACCTTATTTTAATGTATTGTACGATAATAATTAATTCTACTTAGTATTTTAATTGTATTGTTATTGTAATTATTCTACTTAGTGTCAAGCCACTGCTCGCCTCGAATAGCTATAGCTAACTGCGGGCAGTGGTACATCATATTTTGTATTTTTCTCAATTTTTCTTAATAAACTTGAACTTGAACTTGAAACTTGTTGACAAACATGTAAAGAAATAGCATGGTAAGCAAGCTATTGCTGAAATATAAAAAAGATCTTATAAAGGCAAAACCACGGTGACAAACCAGCGAAGAATGACAGATATATTTAGGGAGAGTAACCTAGGTTGGATCCGCCACTGCCATGATCAACAGAAGTCTTTAATACTCCGTTTAAATAGAGGGAGGAAGATCTTAGAAGGCGGAACACGGCCAGCACCAAATGTTTTCTGCATTCGGTTTACATGCAAAGGGTTGCACCTGTCAGTATCACTAGGATCTTCCTCGCTGAGAGGTCGCCAGTTTGAGAGCCGAAGGGCCCAAATTGCATTTTTGTGATTGTCGCCCGCCACCTTTGCTTCATTCTCCACTTGGTAACCACACCGACCAAAATTCTACCAAGATTTCTGTATGTAAACTGCCCAACGAAAAGTTGTTCCAACTCCTAGGATCTTCCTTGTACATCTTCCTCCCTCCATGTAAACAGCCCCTTCAGTGTATGAACACTAGCCAGAAGACAGGCAGCAAAAATATTAATATCGTGAGAAAGACAAGTTTTCCGCAACTTAGATCTCTAAAATATGGTAATCATCTTCGAGGAAATTTTCCGGTAAGCTTTGAAGTTTATGGACGCTTTTACCAGATATACGTACTCACTAAAACCTGGGATAAATCTTTTCAGTTTTTATCAAGAGAGTCGACTTATCAGTAAATCTAGTGTTCATGTGGTTCTCCCCCAACTTTTCGAACATCATATCATCGACTTTCCCTTGGGGTCGATCCCTCTTCCATCCTGCATAGGGTTACCAAAAGCCACAAATACTTTCTTATGGCTTAGGTAGAACAGTAGAGTACTTTAAATCAACACTAAGCCAATATGCTATGTGTCTGTTTGGGGAAGTTGTAATGCACGATTATTCGATGAGATCTGTACGAGTATTATGATACTAGATGCTCCCCGCGAGGCTAGAACTTTGCGGCTATATTTCTGGAACACGGGTGGCTACCCGTCATTGAAAGAAGACCTGTTTCTGTTAAAAAAAATCCCGGATGGACTCACATTGTACGAGGTCTTGTTGTCTTATCGCCTTCCTATTTTCACAGTCATGCTACCGGGTCCTTCCTTTGTAGAGAATTACTTTGTGTATGAATCACAATGTGTCAACGTCCTTAACCTGAACGAACTGTCCGTTTTTCTTGTGCTTATGGTTATGCTTATGTCGACCCAGTTTTCACTTGCTTACACATGTGCTTGTGCTTATGCACTAGTGAAAACCAGGCTGAAGAAAAAAAGAACGCGAAATTTGGCAAACTAAAAAAAGAATTAAACAAATAAGAAGATCCCATAATTTACATTTTAAGAGCGACGGTCAGAAAAAATCGTCCAAAATCTTTATTTCGCGGCAACAGTTGAAAAATCAATTTCTTTCATTTTTTGTTCATAGATAGCTTTTAGGTAGATAAGAAATCTAATGTAGATTGTTCCTGCCGAAAGCCTTTTATTTGTGAGAAAAATTAGAATAGTTCAGGGTATTCGCTAACATCAACTTTCCTACTTTCCTCGTGTTCGCAGACGAAGCTGCATGGAGAAATTTGGACACTTTCCATGAACAGAAAAATTGTTAAGATACTTTCAGAACAATAGCGAGGCTCGTCGTACTGAGATAATTCAAAAATGTGGGATAGGTTTTTTAGGATAACAAAAACTTAAGTTCGTTACTCATTTTCGACGGCAATATTTAACATGTGTTATAACTCCAAATTCTCTTCTAGCCTGTGAAAAGGCTCTCTGTTTTGGGAAGGAGATGAAAAATCTCGAGGAGAGGGAATCTCCTCGCGATTTTTTCACCCTTTCCCCAAACAGAGAGCCTGTTCACAGGCTAATTCTCTTCATGCTATTTAAATCACACATTAAGACATTCATTTAAAACATACCTGGGAATTGGCTTGGGTTATCGAAGAAAATCTTTGTAAGACACCATCGAAGTTCAGGGATTTTCATGGTAGGCCGGCAGTAATTGTGTAAACACTTCCAATTTCGAAACGCACAAAAGTAGATATTTACAGTCTAAACTCGTTTTTCGTACTTCTTGTGGGTTTTCCCATTGCAAAGTTGCTTTTTCCAATCAAAGAGTGGGGTACAAAGTACCCTGGCTCGAGAGGTCCGTTCTCAAAATACCTAATATGAAATAAACCGTGCTTACGGTTTGATAAGGCTCCCGATTTGACTTCGCCGCGAACCAACAGTATCGATAAGAAAAAAATATCCTGTGGAACCCAGGGTAGTAAGGTGAAACTGGGTCAATTTTAGCCATTTTGAAACGCTGAACGCTACCAGCCGGTAGCCTGCGATCATGCCCTCCCTCTTTATCTCTGTAATCTGCTTTCGGGAGGAGCCAAAGAAGCAAAGAAGCCAAAAAAATATTAACGCCTGATCTCAGGTTACCAGCGGGCAACTCTGCGTGACAATCTGTTCCGTGACTGCACGTGACATAACCGTAAAGTTTGAAGAGAATGACTGTCACGGATATTAATCACCGTAGTTAACGCAACGGAGTTCTTGAAAGAGTAACATTTTCGATGCCGACAGTATTTTGAAGAAAAAAAAATCAAACGCGCTAGTATTCTGGTACTCAGTTTTTATCGAAAAACAAGGACTTGAACAATGGTAACTCGCTAAGGATGACGGAAGAGGAAGATATTTCGTCTTGTCTCTTTACGATCGACGAAACTTGGAGCCGTTAAATAAGTTATTTTGACGGGTCACGCTTCACTATATTACACTACGGCTATTTTGAGACTCCTGCCAGGAAAACTGATATTCTTACTTTTCTCGAAAATAAAAGGCTTTTTGCGAGAACAACTTACATCAGATTACTTATCTACCTAAAAGCTATTTATGGACAAAAAATGAAGGAAATCGATTTTTCAACTCTTGCTGCTCAATGGTCGATATTTCCTGACCGTCGCTCTTAAATACTTTTTTAAAAAGTACTACGATAATAAATAATTGAGATGTCAAGTTTTTAAAAAAGGCTTTAAAAAGTTCTGTCAATCCTAAAGCTCTCAGGCGTAAATTTACTCGGAATTTACTCATGATTAAATACTAAAGCACTATTAACATTAAAATATCGATAATTAACACAGGAAAAAATAACAGATTCCCAATATTGGATATTTTAGGGTATCTAAAGAATACCCACAAAAATCCCAAATTTGGCAAAATGAGCGGAATAACGACTCGAAGTAATCGGATGAAATTCAGGCTACGGACAAGTCCCAACCAGGGAATTCCCAACCAAGTTCCCTGGTTGGGACTTGTCTCACTCTTCCAAATTTGGGATTTTTGTGGGTATTCTTTAAATACCCTAAAATATCCAAAAATGGGAATCTGTTATTTTTCCTGTGTAACAAATTAAGAAATTCTGACAATTTTGAAGCTGTCGGGAGTGAGTTTACACATCATTAAATCAAAGTAATTTCTTTTGAATTTCTTTAAATCAAAGAGCAGTCTAAATCATTGTTACTGGTATTATTCCACAGCTGCATTATAAAAGAACATTCGCTTCAGGCTATTGGTAAGTGGAATAGTGTGACCATGATTATGATTTGCGTGTCTCTTGATGTACCGGTCATCTGACGGGAATTGTCTACTACTTTCACTTTCCATCGTCAGTTTCCGACAGTTCAGCTTTCGTGTTACCTTAGGTTTCGACTTTCCGCCAATTTATTTCGACCAGGTGAGTAATTCTGTGTTTGTTTTTCAGCTGAACAAGACAGGGGTTTATTCAGTTTCTTTTGATGGAGTTATAGCTTGTAGTTTTGTTCGTATGTGGATTCTTTAAAAGATCGGGCGGACAGAGCTCAAAACTTGATTTCGCACATGCTTTGTACATTGCTAGGCCCAGGTACTATACATATGAAATCAAGGTTCATTTGCCTGAATATGGTTTCGTTTGAAAGAAATTTAATTTCAACTGTAAACGGTATTTTTCGTCGTAATCACCTTGAAATTTGCCAACTTTTACAAAGTTATTGAATCATTTAGTCGATCGTTCTAAAGTATCTTTACGGATATCCAGTTAAACTAAAGTTACTTTAGTCCATTGACTCCGAAAACAGCTCGCTAACGCTGCTCACAAAAAAATATATGATTTTTTGAGGAAACACACCAACATCCTTTCTGAATTTGGTCGAATGGCTGGTCAAAACAACATGTCAGAACAAGCGGCGGTACGCAACGAATCTCACCAGGAAACCTTTTGGTCATCTTTAAAGGATAATTTTAACTTTCTACAACTTTATTTGTTTGGGATCTTTTGTACTTTTTTGGCAAATGCTTCTTAAAGTGAAGGAAAAAATAACGGATTCCCATATTTGGATATTTTTGGGTATTTAAGAATACCCATAAAAATCCCAAATTTGGCAAAGTGAGACAAGTCCCAACCAGGGAATTCCCAAGCAAGTTCCCAGATTGGGACTTGTCTCACTCTTACAAATTTGGGATTTTTGTGGGTATTCTTTAAATACCCAAAAATATCCAAAAATGGGAATCCGTTATTTTTTCCTGTGCATGAGCGCAATTTCGCCTTCCGCCATGTTGGAATGTCTTACATCACGCGAACAGGCAAAACGGAAGTCACCGCTACGGAATCGAACAGCACATATTTTCACCACTAATCACGATACGAACACCTAATAAACTCTAATAAAGTCCGAAGTAAAGAAAAAGCATCAAGAAACGCACCATATTTCGACGGTAACTGCCTGCATGCACGAATTACAAAAGAAGAAAGATGTCAAAGATTACATAACATACAAGAACCAAATGGAATGGAAGGAACGCGTGACGCACGCCTAAGAATGTCTGCGGGGGAGGCTAAGTTAGTGCCACCTAATTTTTCTCATCAAGTTTCTTTTTCACGACGTCAGTTTTCTCTGGCACGAATTTTTTTTTTCGGCACAACTCTTTTTTTTGGCACGACTGTTTTTTTTCGGCACGACCAGGACAGGTCACCGCTGTCCAATATTATTGTAGTCGCATGGAGCACACGGCCATCGTAATTCATCAAACAAGATAATTTTAAAATAATTTTAAAAGGATAAACCAGTGAGCAGCACTTCTGCAAACTTCTTGAGTTGTAAAAAATTTTATCTTCTCCTACGCGTTTCGTGTGACTAACGCACACTTCATCAGGGAGTTTTACAATACAACTAAGCGTACCTGTATAAATATCTAAAAACACAAAACACCTACGGATTTGCGTAAAGGAACTGCATACCTCGTGGTTATACGTGGTTATATTTTGAGGTTATATTACATATAACCCCCAAATATATAAAATTATATTCTATATTTATTCTATATTTATATTATATTGGAGTTACCTGGTGGTTATAACATCGCAAACATGTCACACCTTGCAAATATTTTTCCGCCTTTTCCTAGACGTATAACCACGATGTTTGCAGTTCCTTTACGCAAATCGGTAGGTGTTTTGTGTTTTTAGGTATATATACACTTACGCTTAGTTGTATTGTAAAATTCTGTTTCGCAACCACTGAAATTGACGTAGTTTTTTATGGCTCGATATATTCTTGGAGCATGATACAAGTGATAGGATTTTACGTAACCTAGCGTTTGACTTTGATTCCACTGAACAGGCCATCCCTCAATAAGGTAAGTCAACGTTTACGGTTAAAGATTAGCTCGGCTCTATTTTACTTCGTGAGATACATGATTTACGACGAAAATTAGTTTTTCGGGGCGAGACTTGTAGACCGAAAAAATGACAACACAAGACTGGTTGTATGAATTGCGCCAAAGTAATTTAATTATCAAGCTCAGATGCAAATTTAAACATATGTATATAAATTTTTTTCGCTGTGGCTATATGGCCGGTAACCGGTCAAGGTGTTAAAAACACTAAATGACCGGCAGTCCCTATTCTCGGTAAATCTCAAGTCTAGTGTTTGATTTACGCTGGGCCCAGAAGACGAAACCGTGTTTTGTGACACTTAGAACTTTTTTCAGCTCGACAGCCGGTCAAGGTTTTCAAAACACTAATTGGCCGGCAGTCCCATATTCTCAGTAAATTTCACAAAATCGAAAGATTCTAGCTAATCTAAACTATCATATGTCGATTAAGACAAGTCAAGCGATCCTGAAATGCTTTATAGATCTGAAGTCTAGTGTTTTCCAGAAGCAGCAGACCCAACTAAGGGACTTTTCCCGCCGGTTTTCCGCGGATGCCGTTATGACGTCAAACGTCGCCTGTCACGCCATGCTTTGGACAGAAAATAGTAACGAACATCCAAAGACTCGAGACCAACAAAGGCAGAATGTAGAAATCCCACAAAACCGGCTGGTTTGATCAGGATCATGACTTATGATAGTTCAGAACGGCTGAATTTTTTCAGTTTGTGAAATTTACTGAGAATAAGGGACTGCCGGCCATTTAGTGTTTTGAAAACCTTGACCGGCAGTCGAGCTGAAAAAAGTTTAAGTGTCACAAGACGCGGTTTCGTCTACTGAACCCAGCGTAGACCAAAAACGAGAGTTGCGATCTATAAAGCATTTCAGGATCGCTTGACTTGTCTTAATCGACAGGTGATAGTTTAGATTAGCTAGAATCTTTCGATTTTGTGAAACTTACTGAGAATATGGGACTGCCGGCCATTTAGTGTTTTGAAAACCTTGACCGGTTACCGGCCATATGGCCACAGCGAATTTTTTTATGCATCTTATTGATGCCAGTCTCAATCCCAATCCCCATTTTAAGCGACTTTATGCCAGTCCAAAGTCTAACTCTTCTCAGTTTTGAAGGCATCCTCTGACAGAACTTTTATTGTTTCTGTTTTTGCAATCCCGTGTTGACTGACAGTCGTGAAGTCGGGATATGCTATCTACACAGGTGTTCTGTATTTGCATAATGACTTCGCGCAGTCAAAATAAAGATTTCGTGAAAATTCCTCACGTTGTTACACCCAAAGGAAACGGAATATAAAGCTACCTCGCTCACCCATTATTCGACGTTAACATTAAGTCTAATGACGGTGTCAAAGGTCGGTGCGTGACGTGTAGGAAATCAATGTCACGATATCATGCGTGGTGTCACAGTCCTAAAAACCATTGCCAAATTGCCGTTAACTTTAAAAATAACAAAAACAACGGGGACATTTGTGTATTACCAAGCTAAATCTCACTTGCACCTATAATTTTAGACTCATTTTATCCAAAATTAATACGATTTTTGTACGGTACTTTCTCACACTTTCAAAATGACGGTCATCGAAAAATCTTGCAAATTAGCAAACTTCGGGGAGGTCGTATCGAAAAACTGAAAACTTAAAGATCCCAAAAAAATGAAAAGAAAACATAAGACATCTATCCTTAAACTGTAGAGAAAGCGTATTCGGAGGAATTATTTTGGCGTATTTATCAGGCAAAACTAATTTTCTCGAGAAATTGAGCGGGTGGTTTTAGTGAGACTTCCTGCGTTTCCTGACGATAACATAAACAGAGCCCTGGAATCCGTAAAATTTTTCCTTGTGGAATCCGGAATACTGGGCTTTGGAATCCGGATTCCGAATCCACTGACAAGGAATCCGAAAACATAATTTATCCAGTACCTGGAATCTGGACTCCACAGCTTGGAATCAAGAATCCAATAATGTATTGGATGACCTTACATGAGACCAATAAACAGGGTCACTCAACGACAGAATGTTTCCAAATACGTCAGAGGTGTTTCATGTGGTTTTCTCTATACTTTGGAAGCCTGTTAAGTATGATTTGGTTAATTTTGGCTGCCCTAAAAGCTATTTATCTTTTCGGATGTTGTTGCTACTGGATGCGTACATATTGCGGACCTACATATATACCAAGTGCTTTTGTAACCTGATATAATAATATGTTGAGTTTTTGTTTGTTTGTTTGCTTGTATGTTTTGGGAACCATCTCGACTTTTCTTGACCGTTTGGGAATTGTAGCCATCGTAAATTTATCGTTTGCTTGTTTAGAAAACATAACTTGTTGTGCATTTACCTTATTATAGGAAATTAACGCGAATCGTTAAAATTCGCGTTAATTTTGTTCAGCGTTAATTTCCGCGACGTTAATTAGGAGCAGCGTTAATTTCCACGGTCTTAATTTCCATTATTTTAACCCCAATTTTGGAACCTGTCCAGACATTCTTGACGCCTAAAAAACATTAACTACAAGCTTTCTTTCTTTCCATTTACCCTTTATTTTTCATCTTTCACAAAAGCTTAGGCGATGGTTTACAATATTTCGAGTTCATCTTCATCGTTGTCGCTGTCAGAAGTGATGTTAATATCTTCTCCTTCGATTTCGGCCAAGAAAAAATCGCGTTAATTTCCTTTATTATGAAATTCTACCTCCTCTTTCGCGTTAATTTTCTTTATCCGAAAGTCGTTTGCCCTTAAATTCTCGTTAATTTAAATCACGTTAATTTCCAATACCTTAATTTCATGAAGCGTTAATTTCCTATAATAAGGTAACATGTTTGAATTTGTGACGTGATGTTAAACTCGTCGTGAATTTTGGAAGCTCGATCGGGATCTAATTCATCGTGCATATACTTGGACGCCAATCTTTTTCAAATATGGAATACTTGGATGGAATAAACATACGATTTAAATATACGCGGAGTTGGAGTTTTCAACTGATTTTCGTAACAGATGTCTTTGGGAAACTTTGGTCGTCTCCAAAATTTTAGGTTGCTGCCTTTGAGGGCAACGCCCAATCCAGAAATACCTTTCTTCATCTATGTCGAAAAAAAAAAACAAAATGGTGGCGGAACTCCCAGAAGGCTCTGTTAGTACTGACATGCTATGGTTTTGGTGGCGGAAAGATGGGGTAAGAAGGTGATGGGTGAAAATGTCCAAATTAAAAATGATGCCAATAGTTTCTTACTTCAAAAGGCTATCTCTTTCCCATTTCACAGTTTAGCAGTAGCTATGCACTCAAGCCGGCAAAAAGCGTAATTATAATGTATACTTCCCAAAATAATAAAGCACTGCATCACGCAGTCGGCAGCCCAATGAACTCCCGCCGAATGGTGGTCTTGTCTTATCTAAAACTGTCAGCTGTAACAATCAATCTAACATTTTTGTTTTTTGTTTGTTTGCTTGTTTTTTCAGTCAATTCTTGGAAAATCGTAAATACCAAATTCTTTATTTGACGAAACCTTCTGAAAACAGATCAAAATTCAAGTAGTGATGTTCAAAATCCTATGACAATTGCTTCAGAGTGTCCATGGTGTCGTACATTACTACACTCAAATCCTCCTGGCAATCGTATTTAAAGCCCACTCGCGGTCTTATTTCTGACCTGGACGAGCATAAAAAATACTCACGTCTTTACCTCTCTCTCCCCCTTCGTGTCTCTTATTAGTCTCGATTGCGTAAGTAGCGAGACTCCTAATCTGCAACACGCTTTTCGACGTATTTAGGACACAAAAGGGGGTCATTGTGCCAGGCGTTCCTTGCGGAGACCGTGGAGACTGGGAATAAGAATCGTTGCGTGATCGAAGTCACGCATGTTTTGCAAAGAAAGCTTAGGAAAGATTAAATTTAGAGCTTTTCAGACGTGTCGGTCCACTAATTCCATCTCTTCAAAGCGTTGATTACTTTGGAACAAGTGAACAGTACTGAGTGGTCGAAAAAAAATAAGAATCTTAATTAGCAAAACAGCGATGGTGGGGTGTTGTAAACTTTCATTGAACGCAAATGGGTCTTGTGATGAGCACGCGATTTATTTTCGGCGATGATTGAAATTACGTGCCATGTAAATCACCTTTTTAATCTCTGCCAATGATGTAATTTCTCTGGAATCGAGGCCTTTGAATTTTCGTGTATTTATACACGCGCGTAGCCTGCGACCAAAGACGTATTTCCGGTCGTCGCTAACACATGTACTAAATCAATTCAGAAACAAATAAAAAGTATCGACGACGTTAAAGTAGGAAGTAAAAAACCTTTAGCGAGTAAATCCTGTTTCGTGTAGAATTAATCGCCTCCCTGTTTCTCGATCGAATCTCCAAGCAAGCTAGACTGAACGCCGCTGTGAGAGCGTTCTTGTTAGACTTGGTTCACAGAGAAATAATCACTCACATCGCTCCTTAACTGACCTCTCAAGCCTCCACCAATCTTTACTTTCTTAGTCCCAAAAAATGCCAAACTTCATGAAATTCATACTTCCATATTTCGGATATATCCGTGGAAATGCGGAATCTTTGCTCTTATCCTTTAGTGTCCGTACCAAGGAGGTTCTACTCCCGGGGGGGTGCTGCCATGTATGGGCCATATAGGTATGTGCCAATGTGAAGGGTATGGTTTGTTTTCAAGCTGTTAACTCTGGGATAGGGTGTATAAATCAAAGAGTTTAAGTCTAGAATAGGGTATCATTTTCCAAGAAACTGATCAATTGGTTGAAGATTTTAGTGAAACCCGGAATTTCCACTCAAAAAGATAAAAAAAGTCAAATCGGCATGTTTAAATTTACGCAACTCAGCCTAAAAGCTACTCTAGAATTGGGGGGGAGGGTGGATTTGGGGAGTTTAGTCTAGAATAGGGTAGCAAATTTCAAATGAACTACAATCACAGACAAAAGTAGTTGGGAAGGTTGTACAACCTAACAGTACTCCATTTTAATCCTCCAAAAAGAGAGTTTTCTCTTTTGCTAAATATCCCCCCCGTCCCCCCCTATTCAATGTTGGGATATAAAAGAACAAGTACGCGCACAAACATTAACGTTTTGCTCAGCATTGGGCCAGGGGCCAACACTTCACTTCCCAACACTTTTGACAAATGATTGTAGCTTTGGTATAGGCTAGGGGTGCCAAGGTCCCAGCGGCACACCCCCACTCAAAAATTCCTAAAGTATCCCCCTCGGTTCTACTTTAATAAATCTTTTAACTCTCTGTGGTTTTTGTATGCTAATCAGCGATAACTCTCAAGATTTCAGCATAAGTAAGCAAGCTTTCTTCCACAAACTTTCATATGAAAGGAAGCTTAAATGTGGTATCTCTTACAGGATCAGAAATTGGTCATGGAATACTCGCAGGAGCAACTGAACTACTTCAGACTCTGCTACGTAGGATTCGATTTGGTTCCAGCAGGACTGCGGCAAATCTTTAAAAAAGAATGGGATTTTCTTTATAAGGCAACTTCATTTGGAGAATGGAAAGATACAGCACAGAATGGTCGTGATTTTTATAATAAAGAATCTAAGAAAAGTCGCAAGAAAAACGCCCGGTACCTAACGACAATACAGAGTGGAAACACGGCAGAGTGGGACTCTTCCTGTTTGTTTTTTGCCATCCTGTACTCAGACAGCGTTGGTACCACCTTAAGTCCAGCTGTCTGGAAAGAGGTCGATGATATTCGTCAGGTGCGAAACGAGATCGCACATATCACGGAAGCTAAGCTGACAGATGCCGACCTCCAAACTTCTGTAGTTAGACTGTTAAACGCTTTTACATCTCTTGGTCTTGCAATAACTGAGATCCAAGAAATAAAGAATCAGAAGACCTTTCCAACGAAAGAAGTGGAAACTTTTAAGAGACAAGTTCGTGATCTCCAAGATGAGTTAGATCAGACAAAATGTGACCTGAAGGAAACAAAAAGTGCACTTCAGAGTACAGAAGCTGATCTGGTTTCTGCAAAACAAGAAAACAAGGCTCTCACGCAAGAAATGAGTGCGAAACTTCAACCTTTTTGCTTTCTCGCGTCGACACCACCACACGATATCATCAGGCGTTCTCATGACATTGGAAGAATTACAAAGAAAATGAAAGAACTTTCCAGTGGTGCCAATGGAGGAGTTAGTACTGTGTATTTGTCAGGAAATCCAGGATGTGGTAAGAGTCAAATTGCACGGGAAATCGGACAACAGTTTTTTTCTGAACGAACGGGTGACGTTGAAAATCTGACTTTTGTTGCGACGCTGAACGCACAAAGCATCGAAACACTTGCTGCTTCTTACATGACTCTTGGAAGACACCTAAGGATAACAGAATACGCCTTGTCAGGGTTAGAATCTTTAAAAATAGAGAAGCCTATTGAAGCAGTTCAACAGCTCCATCGTTTGATTTTGCCCAAGGTTACTAAGTTTACCAAATGGATGATTATAGCAGATAATGTGGTCGAGTTGCGTTCAGTTAACGCCTTACTACCTCAAACCGGTAGTAAAGAATGGGGAAATGGTCAAGTGCTGATTACTACTCAAGATAGTACTACAATTCCTCATAACGCTCCTCATACATATCATGAATCATTAAGTAAAGGAATGAGGCTGGACGAAGCAGTAGAATTATTGGAAAAAGTTTCACAAATTTCAGACCGAGAGCAAGCAGAAAATGTCGCCGATTTTCTCGATTTTCAGCCCCTGGCCTTAGCTGCTGCTGCTTTCTACGTGCAAACAGTTATTAGCAGTGGGTCTTCAAATTATGAATGGAAGGCATACCTCCGCGACATATCAACATACAGTCAACGAAGAGAGGTTGAAACTGTCCTTGCGAATGTGAGCTTAGCCTACGCTACAACAACAATGGCTGCCGTAGAAATGGCCATCGAAAGAACTGTAGACACTGATAAAGTTCTTGGTCACACATTCTCCTTTCTTTCGCTGTGCGCTCACGACGATCTCCCACTCGAAGCTGTTTCAAAGTTCGTCAAAGCGCAAACAAAAGACCAGCCGGAGGAGTTGATCAAGGCAAAGATTGTTAGGTCTTCTTTACTTCTTGTTCATTCCGAGAAAGGAAATGAACGTGGATGTATTCGCTTGCATAAAATTGTTTATGAAGCTTTGATTCGAGGCGAAGTCCTCAAGCTAACATCAGAGCAGATTAATTGCGGCTTGGCCGAAGCAGGAAAGATTTTCAAATCCCTGTTTGAAGAAAATAATGAGGATTATGCGATTTTTAAGACCTTGAGGCCCCACTGTGAATCTTTACTTAAGCACATGACACTAAATCGCAGTTCTGATCAGCTGAGAACTTTTTTGAGAAAGTCGACGCCTTTTGTAGATTTGAATATGGTTGCCGATTGGTTGAGGTCTCTTGCTTCAATCTGTTGCCATTTTTGTGATTTGTTGTTTGCTAAAACTGTGGTCGATTTAGGATGCGACTTGCTAGAGGATATAGAAGATACTGACCCAGTTGCCTTTTTAAAAGGGGATATTTTAAGTACCAGTGGCCAAGTGTACGATAGGATTGGAAAATATATTCAAGCGGAAGGATTTCACAAAAAGGCGCTAATGATTCGGAAAAAGATTTTCGATGAAGATCATGCCGATATAGCATCAAGTTATAACAACTTGGCATCAGTGTACAGCAGCCTGGGAAAATACAATCAAGCCAAAGAATTTCACGAAACAGCACTGGTGATTTGGAAGAAGATTAACGGTGAAGATCATGTCGATGTAGCAACTGGTTATAACAACTTGGCATCAGTGTACCACAGCCTGGGAAAATACAATCAAGCCAAAGAACTTTACGAAAAAGCACTAATGATTAGAAAGAAAGTTTTCGATGAAGATCATGTCGATATAGCATCAAGTTATAACAACTTGGCAACAGTGTACTTCGACTTACAAGAATACAACAAAGCCAAAGAACTTTACGAAAAAGCACTAATGATTAGAAAGAAAATTTTCGATGAAGATCATGCCGATATAGCATCAAGTTATAACAACTTGGCATTAGTGTATGGCAGCCTGGGAGAATACAATCAAGCCAAAGAACTTAACGAAAAAGCGCTGGTGATTACCAAAAAGATTTTCGGTGAAAATCATGACAATATAGCAGCAAGTTACAACAACTTGGCATTAGTGTATGGCAGCCTGGGAGAATACAATCAAGCCAAAGAACTTTACAAAAAAGCACTGGTGATTACCAAAAAGATTTTCGGTGAAAATCATGCCAATATAGCATCAAGTTATAACAACTTGGCAACACTGTACTGCGATATGAAAGAATACAATAAAGCCAAAGAACTTCATGAAAAAGCGCTGATGATTAACAAAAAGATTTTCGGTGAAGATAATACCCATACAGCATCAAGTTATTTCAACCTGGCAACAGTGTACCTCAACCTAGGAGAATACAATCAAGCCAAAGAACTTAAGGAAAAAGCACTAATGATTAGAAAGAAGATTTTTGGTGAGGATCATGCCGACTGATATGGTATCAAGTTATCAACAACTTGACATCAGTGTACACTGTCACGCCATTAAAAATAAAAATGGAAACCTTTTAACACAGAAAGTCTAGAATCTGGGAAATTAAAGAAGATAAATATACAAAAAGCCTTGCCAAGAATCAGGTCTGTGCAACATTTCATGTGCGAGATATTCAGAAAAACGTTTTACCCAGATTTATAAACTAAGCTTTGTATGGAGACGCCATTTTTGTGTCCCTTTCAGAAACATCTGTTTTT
The DNA here is from genome assembly GCA_964035705.1 of Porites rus. Taxonomy (NCBI): domain Eukaryota; kingdom Metazoa; phylum Cnidaria; class Anthozoa; order Scleractinia; family Poritidae; genus Porites; species Porites rus. The sequence continues at coordinate 41,844,636 of OZ037996.1, forward strand.
GAGTTCTCCTAGTAATGCGTGAATTCTTCGCTTGAGGAAATCATGAAGATTAAGGAAATATTTATTCTGAGACAAGGAATATTTAGATAGCAAAATCTCCCAAAATCGGTAATGGTTTTAACCCAGCTTTCCTGTAGCCTGCGAAAACATCCGTTTCTCCTCGCTCTTCGCCGCTGGGGACGTTTCGCGAGGAGGAACGTCTGCGACTTAGCGACAGAAATTCCATACTGATGACGTAAAATCTGTCCGGAATCCGGTCAGAAGCACTGATTGGTCGACGGAGTAGTTACATTGTTTTAGCTATTGTTTACGAATGACAGACAAAAGACAAAAGGCCACAAAGGTCAAATGTAAACGCGAAGAATCTCTAACAAAACAGTCAATATTTGTGGAATATAGTCTTCTCTAGAGGAAGCATTTGAGTCTTCCTGGAGCTCGTTGGCAGAAAAACACAACACTTCACCAAAATCGACCAGAAGACACGCAAAATTGACAAATTTATATTTGGAACCCTATGACTACCGGATTCATTATGTAAACATTGATTTGCGTCATCAGTATGGAATTTATGTCGCTGAGTCGCAGACGTTCCTCCTCGCGAAACGTCCCCAGCGGCGAAGAACGAGGAGAAACGGATGTTTTCGCAGGCTAGCTTTCCTGACAGTCTGCTAAATGCTGCGTAACGCAAAAGCCTGGAAATTCAAGCGTCCTGTATCGCAAAAACGAAGAACCCTTTTGAACCGAAAATTTGTTTGTATAAAGGTTTTAAGGTGCTGTAATACCACATGAAAGTAGAAACTCAGAAGAAGCGATAGTTTTCTTAGTTTGAATTTTGGTGACGTCATGTGAAAACCAAGAAAAGCACTGATAATTTGGAAAAACTGAGTTTTCGGTGAACATAATGCCCATGTAGCAAGAAGTTATAACGACTTAGCATCAGCGTACTATAGCCTGGGAGAATACAATCAGGCGAAAGAATTTTTCGAAAAGCACTCAGTAATGATTAGGAAAAAGATTTACGGTGAAGATCATGTCGAAGTAGCAACAAGTTATGACAACTTGGCTTCTGTGTACAAATGAGTTTATTTGCATTAGAATGAAAAATCATTTCCACATCAAAGGCTGAGCACTTAACCCCGTTTTGATACAGAGGCCCAGGGGAACTCGGAAATGGCCTATTCTGTGTTTTCACTCACGTGGCCAGCATGTATGCAAATGATAATGATAATGAATTTGTATAGTGCTAAAACTATAGCAGAATATTCAAAAGCGCTTTACATTAAGTTAAAATTAATGAATAAATAATAAATAAAAAATTTAAAAATCCCTTAAAGCTATAATAATAACAATAATATGTTATGCTATGGTAAAATCTAAAAAAATGAAATTCGAAAATTCCAAACTAAATTAAAATTAAACATTAGAACTATTCCAACAAATTAAAAGCTTTCTTAAAAAGAAATGTTTTAAGTTGCTTTTTAAAAATGGCGAGGCTGCTACTTGTTCTTATAGTTAATGGCAGCGAGTTCCATGAAACAGGTTCAGCATGAGCAAAGGCCCGATCCCCAAGTGTAGAGCAGCTGACTTTTGGAACGAACAGAAGAGATTGTGCAGACGAACAAAGAGCATAATTAGCAGCTGGTTTCAGGGATAAAAGATCTTCAATTTAGGATGGACTTTGGTTGTGTAGTGACTTGTAAACAAAAAGGAGCAATTTGAACTGAACTCTAAACGTTACTGGAAGCCAATGTAAGTCGATAAGAGCGGGTGTGATATGATCAAATTTCGCAATCCGAAAAGTCACTCTAGCCGCGTCATTCTGAACTTTCTGTAAACGATCAAGTCGATATTTAGGTGTGCGTTACAGTAATCAAGGTGCGAAGATACAAAGGCATGGATCAGTGTCTTTGTGGATTGCACGGTAAGGAAGGAGCGATGCACTTTTCAATCACAGAGACAGCGTTAATTTGCGAATGGATAGAACAAGGTCAGAAGGAGAGGTAAATCTGGGTGTCATCAGCATAACCATAGAAGGAAGGAAGGTGCTGAGAAGTAATGTTGAAGAGGCGGGAGACGTAGAGAGTAAATAAAATAGGCCCCATACAACCGCCCTGGGGGACTCCACAGTTCAGATTGAAGTCGCCAGAAGTCTTATCACCGACAAGTATACGTTGTTTGAGACCAGACAGAAATGAGTCGAACCAATTTAAAGCAGTTCCGACGACTCCAAAATCCTGTTGCAAAATATTCAGAAGAATGGGATGAATATGGCCGCCATGACGTCATGTGAAAACACACAATTTATCACAGGCGACTGCTTCCAGCCTCGTCCCCAGGGCTTTTGCCTCCCATTCTTTAGGGGAAAAGTCCTGGACACGAGGTTGAACTGTTTCATTCCACGCCGCGCTTCAGCCGTGCACACCGCTGAAAAGCTCTCCTGCGCTCCGATTCCTCATGAGTTACGCAAGGAAGAAAACAAAATGTATCTTGTGTCTCTCGATGATTTGCGATTTCGCCGATCAGTTCGAAACTTTAACCTCCCCCGGGGCAAACCCAGGGCATTTAACTATTTTGAGTGTTCGGGCAGCGGGGAATTTGGCAAACTAGGACGGAATTGTTCCGCAAAGCGGCGAACTGAAGAGACCAGTAAGGGTTTCTTCCCTTCGAAACCTGTGTAAATGGCGAGATCAAAGTGCTGGAGTGCTTTTGGCGGCGAACGCGAGGAAATTAAACCAGTCACGTGCCACCAATCCCACAGCTACACAATACGTAACTAGAAAACACTGAAGAAAGAAAGCACTGAAGGATTGCACGTGTTAAGTATACTTTTTTACAACTACAAAAACTGTACTCATCTGAGATATTAAGCTGAAAAAAATCCAGCTCCCACTAAAAAAAATTTCAAATCGAGGCTAAGTGCAAAACCTTTCTTGTGAAAATGAGTTTTATTTGCATGGAAATAACAAAATCATTTCAACGGCAATAGCTTCGCCTCACTTTGAAATAGAGACTTACTGAACTTTAGGGCAACTCGGAACTCACCTAACCCTGCAGCGGTCAAATTATGAGTCAATAGAGAGATTTGTGATTACTGTTACGGCAAACGGTAAACGGCAAACGTTAATTTGTATCATGTGACCAGGACTGTTTTCACTTGTGGTTGTTTGTTCTTTATATCTGCACAAAAATCATACCCGAGAGTTATTTTGCATAGGTTTTATCGCCTGATTTCCTAGTATGAAAAATTTTCAACTTGGGTATGACGTTTTCTGTTTGCAGTGAATTTAATCTGTCTCTGCATCTGACACCAGAACGCATGTACGCGGGGTTAGTCCCAGAAAAAAGCAAACGAAACTAGTTTGCGACTCACTAACCTGAGATCAGGCTCTATTTTCGTTTCGCTTTGAAAATTACATTCCGGCGGGCAAGGCGAAACGAAAAGAGAACCTGATACAAACCTTCTACGAAACGTCTGCCGCCCACTTTTTTGATTGATTGATTGACATTTGCCGAAACAGCCAACCAAAATTACTTTCGTTGCTTGTTTTTCTAGTATGCAAATTTTTCACGCGTGGGAAAAATGCAGACTGGTTGACTTAAAAAACGCTTTTTCCAAGTAAAAATAAAACAGTCAGCACAATCACATTTAACTTCTTGCCAGATTAAGGGAGATCTCGAAGGTTATTTCTGTTGGCGTAGAAGGTAAAAAGTTTTCCAAAAGACGGCGACACGATGTTTTACTAGTTTTGTTTTTTTGGCTAGGCGTGATCGAATTTAAAATACTGAAATTTCTATTTTTCTGTTGCCTTAATATTTTCCTCGGCAATCTTCCCCGACTTTCAGTACATAAATCTTTAAAAACAAAGGCAAACAGCCAACGAGCGAGGACACCAGTTTTCCTGGTTTATTTTTTACAAAACGCGAAGGCAAACAACCAGTCTGTTACCTTTTTAATAATGCCTACAAAAATTCCTTGAACAGCGATGCGATATTTTTCGTCTAATACTTCACAGTAGGCGATTGAGGTTTCTTTCGCAGTGAACCTCCCCTTGCATACCCCGTTCAGAGAAGTCATTCCCGGCTAAACTTTCGAATGAAGCCAGTTTTAAGATGGACAGTATTTTGATTTGCACTCGTTTGTTGGTAAATCAAAACGCACCTTGTTAGCGGTCAACAACTTGCAGAGGGATTCAACGTGATAAACTCACATTAGTTTCGTAAAAAAAGCAAATCCTGAGAAGATATGAACAGCCATATGAATTTTCTGAATTTCCATGGCACATATTAAAGCATATTTTCCTACCATAAGACCATAAAACAATAAAAAAGACAGCAAAATCGATTCTTCTCTCCTCCGACGACGGATCATTCACGAAAACAACCACGCGAGGAATAAGCGCTTTCAACTTCCGGCGTTTCCGACAGCCAATCAGATCTTGTGGCATTGTTCTAACAGCCAATCAGCGTTACGGCCAAAATCTGGCCGTAACGAGCACAAACGTGAGAGCAGGGGGGGCTGGCAACGGCCTTTGATCTTGCCGCTTTTCGGCTTTCCATGATCGCCCCAGTTAAGAAATCTGTCAATCATCCGAAAACTGTAGCGAGCATGCGCGGAACGGGTTGGGAAAACAAGTTCGTCTTAGCAGCTTCTTCGCAGCGATTCGGCAGTGTGAAGTGAAGTTGCTTTTGGTCCCGTTGGTCATTGGTTTCTTCGTTTTGTTCCGCGGTAATGTGGAGCTTACGTTTTCCTTTCTTCTGGTCTTGCGTTTGTCATTAAATGCGGCCCGGTTTACTACGGTAAGAACGAGACCAGTGAACATGTTTCTCGATGCCGACCTTTTGATAATTTGTTTCTGTTTAGACGACCCACGAATTGCAAAAGTAAAAGAAGGACCAATCCTCCAATACGTATGTAGAAGAGTTTATATTTTCAATCGAAAGGCCCAAAATTGATTCTTCGTGGTATTAAAAAAAGTGCGGTGACTGGCATGTGGTTGAGTAGGAGAGTTGTCAGAGTTCAGCTGAGAGTTGTTTACGGCTTCACTACACCTTTAAGACGACAAGAAATGATGATTGAGATTCTTAGTTCTACATCCTTGATTGTGAACTTATCCTGGCAGAGTTGCGTTGGATGATTGAATGGCATGGTCAAATCTCGTAGTTCATGTATTTCTTTATGTGCTAGAAGCTAAATAAATTTTGCCAAGAGATTCTCTCTTGATTTTGCACATGTTGATATGCTTAAGTTCTTTTCTTCGTGCGACTTGATTTAAACTTTACCGTAGTTTCTAACAAATGAATCTTAGGCAGATGAAAGGGTAATTATCTTGTGTGTTTGGAATTCTCTTTTCATGACAGCAGTTAATACTCTGCCTTCAGTTTGAGTCCTAATTCAAGTGTGTTTTGTTGCAAAAAAAGAGGGAAAAATTATAAATTTTAAAAACTACACTACCCCTTGGAACAAGATTATGGTTTAAAAGAGATTAGCTAAGTTCAGAAAATAAATCTTCAAGTTTGCATGTTTTGACAAGGACCACATCCGGCTATAAATGCTTCCAAGGGAATGTATAAAGTCAGGAAAATGGTGACATTTCTATTTTTGCCTTTCCTTTGGCCACGATGATCAGTTTTTGCCATACAGTTGCATGTAATTTGTGACACTTTTGGACATCAACCTGCCAGGTTAGTTTGTGTCTGTTTTAAAAATGTAGTTAATGAAATCAAACCCTCCCAACTTAAAAAATACCTTGTAGTAGTGGATATGCAAAACACCAAAGGATGTCTTGGAAAAAATTTAAAATGATTATTAAGATAATATTATTAATTTTGTAGTCAACAATAACAGTTAGAAATTTGTGTTGAGGCAGGCAAAATCATTTTTCAGAGACCAAAGACCTTCACTAACTTTGCTGTTAAAACAAGTGGTAAAAGGGTATTAAAATGTGAGATCACCTCCCTGGGCTTGCACTGAAAGAGAGTATAGGTAGTGGACACATTGTTCATTTCCCCCACCCTTTTTATGCCAAGAGACCTGATTTTATAACCCTGATTCACTTCAGTTAGCATACAGAATTAAGTTAGCTTTTAAACTTAGAAAGATGGAAAAACTTGGGGAAAAAATTGGTGGTACCAAAAATGTAACTACAGACTGCTCTTCATCAACCTTCACAGCCCAAACAGACACCCTGTTCAAAACTCTAAGGGGTGAAATGGTCACCACCCTAACTAAGCAGCACATACCCATCTAGGCCAAATAAGCCAAGGGTAGTATGTAAAAAGAACTGCTGAAGGGATTGGGCTCAAGGGACAATAACTTCTTTTGATGGTTGATACAAAGTCAATTTTACCTTGTTTATTTTACTTGTAAATCAGATTCATAACTTACACAAACAATTGAAGTTGTACATTTTTCAAGGTCCTTCTGATTCTCTTTATAAACTTTGCAAAACATTCAATTTTCTTTTTTCTGTTTCTTGTACTTCAGTCCTTTGAGGGATTTTCTCAATGTATACTGAGCATACCCCTCTCTGATGTACTCACTCTTCTTAGCAACTGGATTAATCTCTTGTCCCCACACTCAGATTCAAGTATAATTCAAAACTATGGGGTAATTTTTGTACAAAACAATTTCAAGGAAGTAATAAAACCGAAGTCACTATCTAATATAAAACTACTAAATACGGTATTGCTGTTGGAGCTATTTATTGATTATCACTCAAACGATATTCCAGTGAAGGATATGAAGATTCAGTAAGCCCTTCCCTGCAGCCTTTTGATATTAAAAATAGCTTATACTGACAGACCCAGTGTATGTGAAGCAAAGTGATTGGAACATTTAACCTGGCTTTTACTAAATTAGCCCTGTATTCTGTATTTACGCCCACAAATATTTGTTGTGGCTCCCGGTGTACAAACAAACTTACGAACAGCGAAGTACAAAATTGGTTTAATGAACATTCCCATATGACTGTTGCAAGACTCATACTATAATGAGCTCGAAGCATATATTTAGGATAAGGCAGAGAGTTCTTAATACCACCGTAGGTGAAAAAATATATAAGAGATGGAGCAGGCTGCCCTGAGGCTGGTCGCTCGAAAATTCACGAAGCTTATAAATAACTGAACTTGCCAAGGTGTCGCATCACGATGAGCGAAGTCACTCATGAACTGTTCATACATCACGCCTCCTGATGTCCAAACATTTCATGAAAAAAGTTCATGAAAACCTTTTCTTGATGTTTGGACGCCGTAAAACGTAAAACCGAGCAAAAACTCATCATCTTTCCAGATCCGCATTCTCCGCCATATTTGTTTTGAAGGAAAATTGGTACTCAGTCTCACTCGGCCAAATTTCTTAACTGGGGCGATCATGTAAACTCGGTTCCAGACCTCGCTGCCAGCCCCCCCTGCGTGAGAGAGTTTGTATCAGGCCCAATTTCAGCGGTAGCCGTTAGAGAGAATAGGGAGTTTAAGCAAAGCGCTACGGTGACCTCTGCTACGGCGGCCGGAAGTAAAAAAGCCTCGAAATGACGCAGTGCGCATGCATGGAAATGACTTTTCGCCGTAGCGCCAAATCCTACCACGTGAAGAGCTGTCTTCTGGCGTAGTCGCTACTACTTGAGTATAAAAGTCGACTCTTCTCCTATTTTTTACGATCACTGGTTTTAAAAGCTATCATAGATTGCTTTTCACTTTATCAAGAAAGTATTCGAGGCTTCTGGTTTTCCAGTGAATACGTTTTCCTTGCGTTTTCTCAGTTTGAGATTTCGATCCTCAAGCGAGTGTGCCATGAGTTCTTCCGCGCCATGGCCGCAGAAAATCCGCCAGTACAAACAAAGGCTAGACGAAAACCGTAAGCGCGACTGTTAGCAATAAAGCTAAATGTCATTGAAGGTTGTTTAAACAAGGACAGAATAGAATATCTAAAACGCTGAATTTGTTGACTTGTTGTTCAATGCGGTACACAAGAAGTAACATCACTAGCAGCTTACTCCGATCTTCATCTGTAGTTTTCTGTTTTGAGTACGAATCGCCCTCTGATGATATTTACTATCAATATATTCTTCTTGGCAAACGAAATTTTTAAATTGGCCGTTTTCTTACTTGACCACCATTAAATTCTGTTGTTGATAAATTATAGCGAACGCAAGTGAGCAAGAACCGAGCTTGAAATTTGGCGAGCTACGAGACGTACTCTCCCCAGGACACCGCATCCACGACCGCCGTAGTAGAGGTCGCCATAGCGATTTGCTTAAACTCCCTAATGTATGAGAACCGCTCAAATTGGGCCTGATCTCAGGTTAGCGACTCACCTGACAGCCTGCGAGACAAGACTGACTACCACAGGGAACCCGAACTCTGTGTTAGCTAATAGAAAAATTAGATGTATTTACGCTGTATTAGCTAATAAAATAATTAAATGTATTTACCTTTGTTCCTGTGTCTTTATGAGTAGTTTTGGAAGGGATTTGAATCCGATCAGAGACGGTTAACATTGCTGGTTATCAATTGCGTTTGCTTGTCTGGCGCGTCGTAAATAAGACGCTCAAGTTTCGTCTGACGTTTGTAATAGTGTTAACTATTAACTTTCCTCTAACCGTGACCGTTAAATTGAAACCCGAGATCATCTCTCAAGGAGATCGAGAGTTAATAGTTAACATGACTGAGCGTCGTATACAGCTATTCCGAGAAATGTTGTCGGAAAAAATGTGCGCGCGACAATCCCGAAAGGTAAAATGGAATGTGATAAATACACTGTTCATGACGCTGTAGCTGTCGAACCTACTTTTGTTGATTTCCTTTAGCAACTCGCAAACATTTGTCCATGGCCTCTCGTGACATTCTTCAAACTTCTTTGAAGAACAGTAAACTCAAAACCACCCACGCGTCGTATCGCGTGCACTTTTTCCGACAACCTTTCTGAGATAGCTGTTAATTTGTAAATAGTACTCGCACGAATATCTCGGATGCTCGCCAAGTTAAGTGCCATGTCTGTACCGAGAACGCACAGTAACAAACCTTGGACAGTAACTTGCCCCCAAAAAACAAACATAAAACCATACACAGCATATCGAGCATCACATACATCAGCCCTAAGGTCTCAAAAAATCGCGTTAGGTAAATTGCACTCACCACCGGGAAAGGGTACTGAGCTGCCCCGGCTGTGAAACCATAACCCAGCTCATACTGACACTGGTTGATCCGAATCTGTATTTGGCTTTTCCTTTTTTCTTTTTGTTTCATGACAGACAGAGAGAATTAGCAAAGCTGGCCAGTAAAAAGAGTAAAGACGAGAGCGAAGTCATCCTTCGCAACCTAGACAAACAAGAACTTGCTTGCTCTAACATCATGAAAAAAATGAAGCAGGATTTAGACAAACTAGGCGAAATTTCGAATAAGAAAACCAAGGTACATGGTCTTCTTGAAAAGCAAGTCAAAGGAGAAAAGATATCATAAAAGCTGATAGAATAATTGCGCAGTGTAAAGAAAAAGTGAATTGAACAGACCTCTTTAGCTTGTCTGTTTTGTTTTCCCAATGTTGGCTGGTCATGTAATAATACTCTTGAGAACTGTTCTTTTTATTACTTCTATACACGCATAATCCATAAAAAAATAAAGGGCAAATCCCTAAGACTATGTTATTAACACACTATGGAGGACAGCTTTTCGCGCCGACTCTAAAAGCAATCCGGTATAGTATGAACACCCATCCGATATGTGACTCTCCACTTTTAATTAGAGATCTGCGCAGCACAGCTACGTTCCGTTACAGAAATCACGCCGAAATCACCGTTCTTAAGCGTGAAGAGAAGCCCTATCCGGTATGTTTTTCGTGCCGGCGTAAAACCTATCCGGTATAGAGTAAACACAGCCTAAGATCTTCATTGGAAAAACAAAACAAACCAGCTAAAGAGGTTTATTGAGCACGAGGGGGCTTAAGTGTCTCCTTAATGACCGGGTGCTAAATGCGCTAAACTTGGATTCAAATTCAGATTATTTTTTCTTTGTGCTTAAACACGTTCAACAGTTTAACTTACGTCGCAATCATTCACACATGAAGATTTACGCCGATTTTCATGATAATAAATTAAAATGTGCGCAATATATATATATATATTATTTTTGAATTGGTCACTGCAACGTGCAAGCGATTGGCGTATAAATTACAAATACGTTTTACGTTGAAAGTTAAAATAAAGTAGAATTATTACGTAGATTTATTATTATGTTGACAAATATGTAAAGCAATAATATGGTCAGCGAGCTATTGCTGAAATATAAAAAAGATCTTATAAAAGCAAAAGCAAACAGTTAACAGTGACAAACCAGCGAAGAATAACAGATATATTTAGAAGGGGTTTTGACCTAGCTTACGAGATCCGCCATTGCCTCGATCAACAGAAATGTCCTTTCTTGTCCATTTAAGTAAAGGGAGTAAAGGGAGGAAGGTCTCAAAAGGCGGAACACGGCTGGCGGCAAGTGTTTGTTCTGTATTCGGTTTACATGCAATGGGTTGCACCTGCATGTCAGTATCGCTCGCCAGTTGAGAGAGCCGAAGTGCCCAAATTGCATTTTTGTGATTGTCGCCCGCTGTCTTTACTTTGTTCTCTACTTGGTAACCACACTGACCAAAATTCCTGCAAGTAAACCCAATGAAAAGTTTTTCCGCCTTCTAGGATCTTCCTCCATTGTAAACAGCCCGTTCAGCCATTAAACACTAGCCAGAAGACAGGCAGCAAAAATATCATCAGAAACTAGTTTCCAGTAGCTTAGGATCTGTAAACCAAGTAATCAATCATCTTCGATGAAATTCCTCAGTAAAATATGAAGTTAGACGTTTTTACCAGATATACTCGCTAAAAATTGGGATAATTCTTTTCAGTGTTTATCGAGAGAGTCGACTTCAGTCAGTAAGTAAGTCTAGGTTGATGTGGTTATCCCCCCACTTTTCGAATATCATCGACTTTCCCTTGGGGTCGATCCCTCTTCCATCCGGCATAGGGTTATCAAAAGCCACAAATACTTTTTTAAGGTAGAATAGTAGAGTACTTTAAATCAACACTAAGCCAATATGCTATGTGTCTCTTTGGGGAAGTTATAATGCAGGAGTATTCGATGAGATTTAGCGCGTAGTTATGATACTACATGCTCCTTTTCAGGCTAGAACAGTACACTGCCGCTATTTCTGGAACACGGGTCAATCAAATCTGTATTGAAAGGAGACTATTTCTGTTGAAAAAAATTCTGGAAGGACATGCTCCAGATTACCTCTCTGAGAAACGGTTATCTTTGAAATACCACAACTCACATGACACAAGGTCTCGGTTGTCTTATCGCCTTCCTTTTTTCAGAGCCGTTGGTAAAGAGAGGCGTTTTAAAACACGCCACGCACTTGAAAGAAACCGTGAGCCCATAACCCATGGTTTGTGGGCTCCTACTGAAGAAATAAAGAGAGCAAAATTTGGCAAACTAAAAAAAAAAAACAGAAATAAGAAGATCCTATAATCTACATTCTTAAATACTAAAGTACTAAGATAATAAATCATTGAAATACCAAGTTATAAATATAATAACGCTAAAAAAAGGTCCTGTCAAATTTCAAAGCTCTCAAGCGTGAAAATACTCGAATCTTAAAGCACTAAGATAATAAATTAAAATATCAATAACTAACAAAAAGATTCTGACAATTTTGAAGCTATCGGGCGTGAATTTACACATGATTAAATCAAAGTAATTTCTTTTCAATTTCTTAACGTCAAAAGGGCAGGCTTAAATTATTGTTACCGGCATTATTCCACAGCTGCCCGGGGGCGCTTCATACTATTTGTGGAATATCGTGGCCATAATTATAAGCATTTGTGTCTCTTGATGTATCGATCATGTGACGGGAATTGTCTATTACTTTCACTTTCCATCGTCCGTTTCCAGTAGTTTCGCTTTCGTGTTACTGTAGGTTTTACTAAATCGACTTTCCGCCGATTCATTTCGGCAAGGTGAGTAATTCTGTGTTTGTTTTCCAACTAAACAAGACAGGGGTTAATTCAGTTTCTTTTGACGTAGTTAAGCTTGAGGTTTTGTTTGTATGTGGATTCTATCTGTCTTGCATTTGTCGATTTACATGTAATCCTGACTTGTTCGCAGCCCATTAAGACATGTATTAAGAGTTTTCAAAATAGTGCTTGTCACAGTGGTTTTTATGTGTTGAAGAAATGGTTTTACTTGTTATGATTTTCTGGTTCTTTCCGCGAAACCATACGTGTAACAGTCGGTGGTAAATAGCCGAATCAGACAGCATAAGTGTACTGCTATACTTCCTTGAACGTCGCGAGACAGCATTAAGACTTGGAGCCAAGCGACTAGGTTCAAGGAGCTCAGATCACTAACGGCCTCTCGGGAAACCCTAGTCGAAGCCTTTAAATTATCTAGCCTATGTACAGACCCCCCCCCCCCCCCTCCACTCAGAAACAATCGATTTTTCCTAAGGGGTGGAGGGAGGGTCTGTACACAGGCTAAAATTATCACGTCCAAACGGTGAATCCTGATATTTTTTAATCCGAATATTTTTTTTCTCACGAACCGGCCTTTCGTCCACACTAAACCAGTGAATCGGCATCTTTTTGAAACCGCGGCTCTCCAGATTTTAAAGGCCCTGTTCACACGAATCCGGGTAAAACATATACGGTTTCAAAAATGCCTGGATTCGTGTGGACGGGGCTTGAGTGAAATTCAAGATTTTTGGTCAATATTGTTTGGCATTTAAAAAAGAGACAAAAACCTCGATCAGGACGTAGTAATGTACGACATGCAGAAGCAATTGCCTTTATAGTTAGAGATTTTGAACATTACGGCCTCATTATTTCAAATCAAAGCCAACTCATGTTGGTTATAGATTAGTCTTGATAAAGCCTTTCACTTAACAGAGTATCAGGCAAAACTAATTTTCTAGAGAAATTGAAAGGGTGGTATTAGTGAGACTTCCTGCGTTTCCTGGCGATAACATAAAGAAAGCCCCGGAATCCATAAAATTTTGGCTTGTGGAATCCGGAATACTGAGGTTTGGAATAAAATACCAAATTCTTTATTTGACGAAAACGTTTGAAAACAGATCAAAATTCAAGTAGTAATGTTCAAAATCCTATGACAATTGCCTCAGAGTGTCCATGGTGTCGTACACTACTATACTCAGGTCCTCCTAGTAATTGTATTTTAGGCCCACGCGTGGTCGTATTTACGACCCGGACTAGCATAAAAAATACGTACGTCTTTGTCTCTCTCTCTCTCTCCCTTCGCGCTTTCAGAGAAATAATCAGTCACATCGCTCCTTTAAGTGACCACTCGATAAAACCTCTACCCACCTTTTATTATCTTTATCCCAAAAATTGCCAAATTTGATGGAGTTCATACTTTCATATTTCGCCCACATCTAAAATGCAGAAACTTTGCCCTTCTTTAGTGTCCGTACTAAGGAGGTTCTAGTTTAATAAATCTTTTAACTCTCAGTGGGTTTTGAATGCTAATCAGCGATAACTCTCAACATTTTTGCATAAGTATAACAAGCTCTTTTCCACAAACTATCATTTGAAAGCAAACTCAAATGTGTATCTCTTACAGGATCAGAAATTGATCATGGAATACTCGCAGGAGCAACTGAACTACTTCAGACTCTGCTACGTAGGATTTGATTTGGTTCCAGCAGGACTGCGGCAAATCTTTAAAAAAGAATGGGATTTTCTTTATAGGACAACTTCATTTGGAGAATGGAAAGATACAGCACAGAATGGTCTTGACTTTTATAAGAAAGAATCTAAGAAAAGCCGCAAGAAAAACGCGCGGTACCTAACGACAATACAGAGTGGAAACACGGCAGAGTGGGACTCTTCCTGTTTGTTTTTTGCCATCCTGTACTCAGACAGCGTTGGTAACACCTTAAGTCCAGCTGTCCAGAAAGAGGTCGATGATATTCGTCTGGTGCGAAACGAGATCGCTCATATCACTGAGGCTAAGCTGACAGATGCTGACTTCCAAACTTCTGTAGATAGAGTGTTGAACATTTTTACATCCCTTGGTCTTGCAACAACTGAGATCCAAGAAATAAAGAATCAGAAGACCTTTCCAACGAAAGAAGTAGAATTTTTTAAGAAACAAGTTCGTGATCTCCAAGATGAGTTAGATCAGACAAAATGTGACCTGAAGGAAACAAAAAGTGCACTTCAGAGTACAGAAGTTGATCTGGTTTCTGCAAAAGAAGAAAACAAGGCTCTCACGCAAGAAATGAGCGCGAAACTGCAACCGTTTTGCTTTCTCGCGTCGACACCACCACACGATATCATCAGGCGTTCCCATGACATTGTAAGAATTACAAAGAAAATGGAAGAACTTTCTAGTGGTGCCAATGAAGGAGTTAGTACTGTGTATTTGTCAGGAAATCCAGGATGTGGTAAGAGTCAAATTGCACGGGAAATCGGGCAGCAGTTTTTTTCTGAACGGATGGGTGACGTTGAAAATTTGATTTTTGTTGCGACACTGAACTCAGAAACTATCGAGACACTTGCTGATTCTTACATGACCCTTGGAAGATACCTACGGATAACAGAATACGCCTTATCAAGGTTAGAATCTTTAAAAATAGAGAAGCCCCTTGAAGCAGTTCAACAGCTACATCGTTTGGTTTTGCCCAAGGTTACTAAGTTTACCAAATGGATGATTATAGCGGATAATGTGGTTGACTTGCGCTCAGTTCAGGGCTTACTACCTCAAACCGGTAATAAGGAATGGGGACATGGTCAAGTGCTGATTACTACTCAAGATAGCACTACAATTTCTCATGACACTCCTCATACGTATCATGAATCATTAAGTAAAGGAATGAGGCTGGACGAAGCAGTGGAATTATTGGAAAAAGTTTCACAAATTTCAGACCCAGAACAAGCAGAAAATGTCGCAAAACTTCTCGATTTTCAACCACTGGCCTTAGCTGCTGCTGCTTTCTACGTGAAAACAGTTATTAGCAGTGGGTCTTCAAATTATGAATGGAAGGCATACCTCCGCGACATATCAACATACGTTCAACGACATGAGATTGAAACTGTCCTTGCCAATGAGAATTTAGCCTATGCTAAAACCACAATGGCTGCCGTAGAAATGGCCATCGAAAGAGCTGTAGACACTGATAAAGTTCTTCGTCACGCATTCTCCTTTCTTTCGCTGTGTGCTCACTACGATCTCCCACTCGAAGCTGTTTCAAAGTTCGTCAAAGCGCAAACAAAAGACCAGCCGGAGGAGTTGATCAAGGCAAAGATTGTTAGGTCTTCTTTACTTCTTGTTCATTCTGAGAAAGGGGATGAGCGTGGATATATTCGCTTGCATAAAACTGTGTATGAAGCTTTGATTCGAGGCGAAGTCCTCAAGCTAACATCAGAGGAGATTAATTGCAACTTGGCCGAAGCAGGAAAGCTTTTCAAATCCCTGTTTCATGAAAATTACGAGGATTATGCAATTTTTAGGACCTTGAGGTCCCACTGTAAATCTTTACTGAAGCACATCACACCAAATTGCAGTTCTGATCAGCTGAGAACTTTTTTGAGAACGTCGGCGCCTTTTGTAGATTTGAATATGGTTGCCGATTGGTTGAGGTCTCTTGCTTCAATCTGTTGCCATTTTTGTGATTTGTTGTTTGCTAAAACTGTGGTCGATTTAGGATGCGACTTGCTAGAGGATATAGAAGATACTGACCCAGTTGCCTTTTTAAAAGGGGATATTTTAAGTACCAGTGGCCAAGTGTACGATAGGATTGGAAAATATATTCAAGCGGAAGGATTTCACAAAAAGGCGCTAATGATTCGGAAAAATATTTTCGGTGAAGATCATAACGATGTAGCATCAAGTTATAACAACTTGGCATCAGTGTACTTAACCCTGGGAAAATACAATCACGCCAAAGAACTTCACGAAAAAGCACTGGTGATTTGGGGGAAGATTAACGGTGAAGATCATGTTGATGTAGCAAGGAGTTATAACAACTTGGCATCAGTGTACAGCAGCCTGGGAGAATACAATCAAGCCAAAGAACTTTACGAAAAAGCACTGGTTATTTGGAAGAAGATTAACGTTGAAGATCATGTCGATGTCGCAACTTGTTATAACAACTTGGCATCAGCGTACAGCAGCCTGGGAGAGTACAATCAAGCCAAAGAACTTAACGAAAAAGCACTAATGATTAAAAAGAAGAATTTCGATGAAGATCATGCCGATATAGCATCAAGTTATAACAACTTGGCATCAGTGTACAGCAGCCTGGGAAAATACAATCAAGCCAAAGAACTTTACGAAAAAGCACTAATGATTAGAAAGAAGATTTTCGGTGAGGACCATGCCGATATAGCATCAAGTTATATCAACTTGGCAGTACTATACTGCCGCCTAGGAAAATACAATCAGGCCAAAGAACTTCACGAAAAAGCACTGGTGATTTGCAAGAAGTTTTTCGGTGAAGATCATACCCAAACAGCAGCAAGTTATTTCAACCTGGCAAAAGTGTACCGCAACCTAGAAGAATACAACCAAGCAAAAAAGCTTATCGAAAAAGCACTGATAATTTGGAAAAAAATTTTCGGTGAAGATCATGCCCATGTAGCAACAAGTTATAACGACTTGGGTTCAGTGCACTACAGCCAGGAAGAATACAATCAGGCCAAAGAGTTTCAAGAAAAGGCACTAATGATTAGGAAAAAGATTTTCGGAGAAGATCATCCCGATGTAGCAGCAAGTTATGACAACTTGGCTTCTGTGTACAAAGCCCTGGGGGAATACAATCTAGCCAAAGAATATTCGGAAAAAGCACTAATGATAAGGAAATGATTTTACGGTGAAGATCATACCCATGAGTTGGCATAACTGTGCGGCGATGACGTGTCGTCATCAGTGTAGAAAAGGTTCACGGTCGATCCTTTGGTGAACTTTTCTTTTTTTGAAGAAAGCCCTTCGTTCATTTCGATTTTTTTGTTGTTGAACTGAAACTTTTTCCATATGGATCGCTATTATAACGCGCCTGTAGTTCATTAAAGCTTGAAAGAATTTCCTCGTAAAACGCAGGGAAGTTGTCTGAGATTATCGCTTGGTAATTGCAGTTCATTGGAATTCTAAGCACCCATTACCATAGTCTTAAAGAATAGGACATCTCCATGATCTGGGGAGTATTTTAAATCAAACTGATATCACCTTCATATTGTACTAACCTTTGACTGAATTCATCGTGATATATTTTAATGTGTCAAACTATCTCAGACTCTCTTCTGTAACACATTTTATATTCCATATTTGGAAAAATGCTATTCCAAGGTCTCTCTTTACTGTGACCTGTTTACATGAGGTGAATGTCAGGGAGATTTTCTACTCAGAAAGACCTGATTATGACCCAAGGCACTTTATTTTACAAGATTCCCTGTACCGGACCTGGGAACATTTCTTAACTTTGTCTTACTGATTTTATAATACCCTTGGTCAGCCCTAGGGTTCTCCCTTCCCCCTACGGGTTCCTCTCCCCCAACGGGGTAGCCATTGACAGGTGCATGAGGTCCCTTTAGAACTGGTAAGGTAGGACAGGAAACATTGATATCGTTGTTCGCTGACTTTAATTACTTCTCGAATCGCGTTGAATGTCCAATATGAGCTGCCCTTGTTCCAGAGGTTTTCTTTCTGTTAGTTCTTTTTCCTAAGAGAGCCAAACAGAATTGGGTCTCGTAGCGGAGACAAAGAACCTCAAAGCGTCCAAAGAAGTAGACTGCGTAGTATAGGCTACTTGCGAGTTCCAAAAACCCTCTAGACTGCAAAACAGTCCGTATTTTTGCGTATTCAAGTACGCGCGAGCAGTCATACAAAAGGTCTGGAACGAGGCTGAAAATAGAAAGCGAGACTGAGAAGAGACGCTAAAAATACGCCTCACACGCTTCACGCGCGTAAGACTCTTACGCCACGCTTTACCGATTTCTTTACTGATTTTGAGAAAAAAACCGACTGTTTTGCAGTCTAAATACCCTCAGTCAAATGAGTTTTATTTGCATGAGAATGAAAAATCATTTCCAAATCAAAGGCTGAGCACTTAACCTCGTTTTGATACAGAGGCGCGGGAGAACTCGGAAATGGCCTTTGTATCGCAGGTGACTAAACTCCCCCCCCCCCCCCCCCGCAACACCACTGAAGGGCTCAAATTTGCTTTAGAAGGACTTATTCAGGCTTTCTTGTTGTTTATAGGTCTTTTTCTAAAAATTTCCTGTTGGGTGCCACTGTGTCAGGTCAAGATTGGCCAAGTTCTCTTACGTGTTTTAATGGACCGAGACGAAGTCAAGGTCAGTAAAAACACAAGAAAGAACAAGCCAATATCCAGCACTCCGATTCTTAACCGCACAAGCTTGGTCAGGAGCCCATAACCCGGTGCCAGCATCTCTCATAATAGGCTTATGTCACGGCGTTTTTACGGACCTGTATATTTTACGACACATTTTAGGGAACTTTTTCCCGCGAAGATACAATCTATCTAGTATATCTATGAGCGCATTCGAAGTATAAGATATCAAAAAGGAAAACTAAAGTTATTAAAGGCAAAAAAAATATCATTTTTAGGTCTGTACGTTTTGATCGGTTTGTGGAATTTAAAACTAAAAGATATTCACAATTTGCGCCAAAACCGTTCTAAAAATTAAACTGGTCCGTGAAAAAACGCCGTGACATGAGCGCATGGAGGTTGTTCACTTCGGGTTATGGGTCCCTGGCTTGGTCAAAAAAGGATTTAATAAATAGCCAAAAAGAGAACTTTTCTCTTGCGGGACCAACGCAGAAAGCAACGTCAAGGTGAGCCCTTCTTGCCCGCTCGGGTAACGGCCTATCAAAAAATGGATTCGCTTCATATTGACCTCGTGCGGATTCAGCCATGAAATAAATTGAGATTGCAAATAGCAGTTGTTAATTCGTCAGTGATTCAGTTTACGTATTCGTAACCGCATTGGCGGATCTGGCCTCGCTGTAAGTCGAACCAAGGGTGTCACAGTGAAACCAGGAACCTCTTCAAATGCAAACTGCCGCAGAAGGCTGATTAAAACCACTTTCATCTCTGCCAAAGCAAACTTGTTCCCGATACAAGAGCGAGGGCCAGCAGAAAATGGTATGAAAGCGTACGGGTGGATGGGCGGATGGGTGTCATCTGCAAAGAGAGAAAAAAAAAGAAAAGCTGCAGCAATTAAAGATCACCTATATGGCGCGATTTTCCAGTACAAATATTCCAAAGATCAAACACCAAACCGTCTAAGTGATGATAGGGAGATGAGGGGGAGTTAAGAACCGAATGAAAGAAACTGGTTTTAAAGTTCACTAGCATGGTGGTACTTACCCTGGTTTTTCCTAATTTTTCTTCGCGAAAGCGACGAGGAGGGAGAGAAAAACGGCTTTTGTCTCTCTCCTCGTCGCTTTCGCGACTCGTTGTGACCGCTACGCGGCTTGCACTCTCTATCAAGAAAAACCTCTGGGACCAATTCTGGGACCAGGGTAGGCGGTAGTAGTCAGGGAATCAGTATCAATGTTATTATGTTAGGTGAGTTTGAGTAGCCACGTTTCTGAGCGACGCACGTCAACCGGAAGTGAGCCTTTTTCTCTTTTAATGTCTTGACGCTACCAAATTTGTATTGCTAAGTGATTTTACTCTTTTATAGACGATCACTGCTGAAGAGTGTCGCTTCCACTTCCGGTTGACGTGCGTCGCTCAAAAAAGTTGCTGGTTAAAGGAGCTGTGTCACGAAATTCACCCAAATTAGGAAATTACAACATGCCAGTTAAATTAAGAGAAACAAAAAAACATTAAAGGAAGGTTAAAATCAGGGGCACCCAACGACAATTTCGGAAAATATCTGTTCGGAAGACGATTTGAGATCTAGAGTTTTCGGAACATTTTTTGTAAAATTTCTTGCTTGCCTGCCTCTCCTAGGATTTTCGAACATCTCAAAAATGGTATAATTGCCTATTTTTAACGGATTTTTACCCTAAAAAAGGTAACCTAGAATTTTCGGGAGCCTTTTTTCTGGCTGGAATTTTCGAAAAGGTAAGTTTTGATCCCTATAATTTTCGGATCACTAGACTTTCAGCTAGAAAATCCGAACAGATAAAAAGTTTTTAGGGGATAAAAATATGTCTATATCTACTAAAGAATACTAAAATACGTTTAACAATGCTATGTTTAAGTGATTTTGAGCTATATTCTCGTTGGGTGCCCCTGTAAAATAACACAACAGATAAAACAGATGCCACGGATGGGCAAAACTGAAGAAGATTGAAACGGATTGAAATTAGGGTTTTTGAAAACTGTTCAGCCTAACAGTTTTTCAAAGTTGATCTTTGCCGTTTGCAACTTCAAAAACAATACTCAGGAGACATATTTGTTTGTCTCGAATCTCTGATTTTGTCATTTCCATGTAATTTCTTTGCTTAGTTTAAGTTCCATAGCGATTGAGGGCGAGTAATTGGCAAAATTAAACAAAATAAACTGGACTGCCGTGACACAGCCCATTTTAAGTGTGATGAAGTTTGTTAAGTGTTAGAGCAACGTTTGCACTATATTCTGCTGTTTTTGTTAAGTATTAGAGCAAAGTTTGCACTGTATTCTTCTGTTTTCGTGTTAACGTCTGCTTCAGTTTCTGTACCAGTACGGGCATGCCATTTTTAAAAAGATCTCAGAGAGGATTAGCAACACTGAATTTTCCACACCACAGATCACCCAATTTTATAGACTGGATTCTCATCCAAGAAAGAATCTCAGTAGATTACAATTAAAGGGTACAGGGAATGCTGTTTTGTTGGGGCATAGCTCATTATTTGTACCACTATAAAGAGGTACAGGCTCCCCTCCTGCTGAAAAACAAAACTGCCGGGTCATTTTTTGGCTCGATATAGGTACTGACTGAAACCACTCAAATCGCAGTCATTTTAGAATTAAGTGCACTGTGCAGTATCAATACACACAATCACGTTACTCCTGAAAAATTACACTCCTAACATTTTTATAGAGGACATTTTTATATCAGTCTGTTTTTATTAGAAGTCGCAAAGGCCTAAAGGCTTTTCTGAATACTTAAGATAAAGAGAAGACAAATTTACCTTTCTCATCAAATCTATTTGGATCAAAGGCGTGTGGATCTTTCCAGAACTTTGGTGAATTGTGAACTACATCAACTCCTAGCCCCACATAAGTCCCCTTGGGAATCTCATACCCGCCAATGACGTCATTTTCTTTGGCGACTCGAAACATCATAGCTGCTGGAGAATGGCGTCTTAACGACTCTTTGATGACATTTCCCAAAAACTTCATCTCAGCCAGTTTTTCCCAGCTCAGGTCTGACAAATTTGGTATCACCCTTTGTGATTCTCGTCTGATCTCTTCAGCGATCTCAGGATGTCTAGCCAGCTCATACAGTGTCCACGTCAAGGAGACGCTTGTAGTTTCATGACCAGCTAACATGAAGGTAAACACCTGAGCTCGAAGAAGTTCATCATCCATGGCTTCACTGCCGTCTTCGTCCCTTTGGTCCATCAATAAGCCCAGCAAATCTCCTTTGGAATCGGCCTTCCCTTCTTCTCTTCTTTTGCGTCTTTCCCTGATAATCTTAATAGAGGCATAATATTTCATCATCATCATCAGTTTTTTGCCTTGTTTCAAAACAGTGCAAAAGGTTTACAGATAAATTTGTTTAGGACAGGGGACCTCAAGGAACCACCCGCCGCTTTTAGGAGAGGCCACCCGAATGTAAATATATTACACAAATAACAGAAGAGCTGCGCGCGTGCGGCTTGGCTGATTCCGGATTATTTTAGTAAAAACTCTAACGTCTTTTTCTTAAAGCTAGGCCGCGGCTAGGTCAGAAAACCAATCGATAAATCGATAATTGTCGATAATCACGTTTTCATTCATATCGATTGTATCCATAAAAATCGATCGTAACAACTTTTTTCGTTGTCAGCGCTATTGATTTTATCGATTTTATCAACATTTTCGATTTTATGGTCTTTCATTGCCTTCAAGGTTTAAAACCCAGTAATCCTGAATAATGCATTGAAAACTGGGCCTCGAATGAAAAACTTGCGAACGGCTAGCGACTGGCGTTATCTGCATAAGTCTTTACTTGCTTTTCCGTTTACTTTCGAGTTATACTTCACTGGCACCCGCCAAGTCGAGTTTCAAACGTGAAACGCTACCGAAATTGTGCCAAATTAGCCTCCTCCCTTTCTCCTTTTCCCAATGAGATTCGGCAGAAGTGAAAATCATAGTTTCCAATGCAAGCAAGCTGAATCAATTGTTTATGATAAGTTTACTCATTTAAAACTCTTTAGTGGAGGTACCTCTATGGACCTAGTCCATGGACCTCTTTGTGGACCACCCCTAATTTTTAAAGATGGATTTTTATCACAGGTCTAAACGAATTTTAGGAAACTTAAAAGGACGAAACTGTGTCAAAGGGGCCATTTCATAGAAGTGTCTCAACATCACTTTTGTCCATCATTGTAGTCTAATGGCCTTAAATCCCTCGAGTATCCTGTAGCTCAGTGGTAGAGCATCAGGACTAGTAACCAGAACGTCATGGGTTTCACTCTTTTCGAGAGTACTCAGATTTTTTCTGAGTCCGTGGTTGTTATCTCGCAAACCGGTTCTGTAATCAGGGCTGTCAACAACCCATGTTTTCTGATATTGAGAATTGATAGGGAACAAAAGATAGAAGGCATCATAACACACAGTACATGACGTCATTTGCACAAAAAAATTCTCGTTGACTCTGATAGTCACAAATATTTGCAGTGACACAAAACGCGCAAAAAATATGTTATTACCATAGTAACATTTGTCCTGATTGGTTTTCTTTTTATAATGGCATACGGGAGCTTATGAGGAAACATTAGATGTTAACAGTAAAATAACTGGATCAAACAAGGCAAAATATTTGAAATTTCATTGTCGGAAAGTCGAGTCTACAAGAAATGGCAGCTTTGGCGATTACCCGGGAGATTTCAGACTCTAATCTGGAGACTGGAAGATACGGTCCAAAATCTGAAGTCTCCCGGATTATCCGGGAGAGTAGTT
The DNA here is from genome assembly GCA_964035705.1 of Porites rus. Taxonomy (NCBI): domain Eukaryota; kingdom Metazoa; phylum Cnidaria; class Anthozoa; order Scleractinia; family Poritidae; genus Porites; species Porites rus. The sequence goes on from OZ037996.1 coordinate 41,867,749, forward strand.
GACAGTACTTTGTAGTTACGTTGTGTTGCACTCATGACTAAAATGCTAGTGGTCATTAAGGAAACACTAGTGTACGCATGATAGTAAAATGCAACGAGCGGTGGCAGAGTTCTCTCGCTTTCCTATCATTTTGTTCTCTGTGTGAGAGAGCTGACTGCTAGCAGGAAAAACAAAGATAAAATTATGATGGTAAAATTAAAATGATAGAAAAAAACTGTTGTATTATTTACCTTAAGAACAGTTTCATCAGTCTTTTCAAAAGATTTCTGTTCCTTTATATTGTCATCCAGTGGGAGAGAATCATAAAATGGAATAAGCCTCTTTTTCATCAACCGGCCAAAGTTCACTCCTTTTATAACCACTGAAAAAGCTCTTGAGATTTCACTTTCACCAGAAAGCACTGTATTGAAGTTAAAACCAAAAGCACATCTTCCTATAATGTCAAGTGCCAGATGAGCAAGATCTGTTTGGATAGATACCTCTGAGGATCCTTCAGATGAATCTGACACTTTATCTGTCCACAGCTGCAGACATGTATATAAAAAATTATCAAATTAAAACTGCACCATTTCAGCTGGGAAGAATTAGATACTGTAAATCCTCTGTTAAGCCCTCCACTTATTCCATGCATGTTTGAGTGTGGGGCGGGGGGGAGGGGAACTCAATAGAGAGGGAGTGCTTTTTCACTTTTAGTGAAACGCAGTGCTTTTCTGCTTTTTAAAACATCCAGATGATGGTATCGATTTCTTCTAAAGAACTAGAAGGCCAGGTAGAAGTGAACATGATCTTAAAAATATATGGGTACATAAAAACAAGACAGTATAGATCTATGTAATCTTATGTTTTTAAGGCCAATGGGAAAAGGTCAAGCACGTACATGAAGATGGGTCATACGGTCAAATATTAAAAAAAAAAAAAATTCCAGGTGGTGAATAAATAATACCAGATCATATCACATGATTACAATTGTGATTTATTAATATGGTCTATTATACACTAAACCCCCACATATAAGAACCTAGATTTTTCCACGTCAGCCTGAACAGGTTCTTATATAAATGGTGCTTAACTTGAAATCAGGCTATCTAGGTTCTTAAATGGGTTCTTAATTTTTGGTAAGAAAAAAAATGATAAATTGTGTTGGTGGGCGTGGCCTTTTTTATTAAATTATTCACACATTTTGATGCTAGTTACATGGAATATAGTAGAGTGCAAACATATCATTAAAGGCACATAAATCATACAAGATAGTGCTAAGTTATGCACATGTTATTGATTTCTATTGTACTTTGGAAATTAAGAACCTACTTCAAAACTTCGGCCTGAAATGGTTCTTACGTGAAGGGTGCTTAAAATGAAAATTTCAGCCTCACAGGTTCTTAAATTTTAGGTTCTTATACATAGGGTTTTACTGTATTTGGTCTTGAAGAATAAGGGAGAAGGGGAAGGGGCTTAAACTTTCTTCCCATGAAACTAGGGGGGGAAGAGGGAGAGAGGGAGGGGGCTTAATTGAGAAGGGAGACTGAATAGAGGATTTACAGTAGCCACACAAGATATCATTATTTCAAAACAACGACTGCAAAATTATGCACTTTCTTTATCCCATGCAATTTCAGCAAAATTGCCAGTACATCTACTTGTGTTCAACATTGCATGAGGGCATATGAAGTTCTCAGTCATTTCATTGGTTTCTTTGCAGCAATTAAAAAGTGACACAAATTTCAATTTTGTCCCAAGACTTAATATAATTCAACATCTTATTCATGATTGAAACAGAAATACTCACAGTGATCAGACTATTTGAAACTTCACAAAAATCATTCACCATCCGACCTAAGTTGCTGTAATGAAATGCAGGGATGATCATTTTGCGCTGAAGAGTGTGGTCCTTGCCATTGGAAGAAAACAAACCATTTCCAATGCTGGGCATAACTTTGCGTATAAATTGTGAACGCAAATAGTTCTTGGAATTTGTAACAGTAACATGTTTTATAAGATCAGGGTCTGCCAAAAAGACTCTGGTGTCCCCTGTCCAAAAAAAAGGGATAACAAAAGCAGATATAATCAATAGTAATTAATACTCTTGTAAATATCTTAAGGGGCTGGTCATTTAATTATTACCTGTGAGAGGGGGCTGCCAGTTTGCTGGGGGGTCATTTTCAAAATCTTGATTGGTTTTGGTGGGCAATTTTAGATAAGGGAGCGTTACATGGGGGGTCATTTAAATAAATGAAAGTACATTAGTACCAAGTGTGAACTGAAACTGAGTGTAACTGCAGCCATAAATTCTCCTCATTTAGGGTAGGTCACCACAAATTCAGAAAAAAGCTGCAAATCATTAATTCCTTCAGCCCTTTTGTCCTGAAATTGGGTGTAGACTGATTGTTATGTTCAATTACTGATTGTACCAGTTAGATCTAACTTGAGAGAAGATTTTAATAATAATAATATAATATTTATTGATTTGTATTGCGCAAATATCAATCCAGGGAAAGAAATTTTCATCTGCGCATAACATTGACTCAACAAAATCCTAAAATCCTAGTACATATTCCAAAAACAAAATTTACAGATCGTTCCTAAAAATTAGTAAAAATAACAATTTAAAAATAAAAATTAATCTTTAAAATCCTATAAACAAATCCTTCTTAATAAAGAGAATAAAAATAATAAATTAGCTGGGAAATGCCTTCTGAAATAAAAGAGTTTTAAGAGCCTTCTTGAAAGCATCAACTGAAGATATATTTCTAATAAAAAGGGGAAGATCGTTCCATAATTTAGGGGCAGCCATATAAAAAGATCGATCACCAAGCGTGGAAAGAGACTTGCATGGTGGAATGTTAAGAAGTTTGCCGTTATTTGATCTAAGATAGTACTTACTCCCTGTGTCTTTCGGTGATACAAGTTCGGAAATGTAAGTCGGAGCAAGTTTACCAGAAACTTAACCAATAATTGGTAGTTTCTGGTAAAATTAAAATTTAATTAATCAGGGGCACCCAACGACAGTTTTCGGAAAATATCTGTTCGGAAGACAATTTGAGATCTAGAATTTTCGGAACATTTGTTGTAAAATTTCTTGCTTGCCTGCCTCTCCTAGGATTTTCGAACATCTAAAAAATGGTATAATTGCCTATTTTTAACGGATTTTTACCGTAAAAAAAGGTCACCTAGAATTTTCGGGAGCCTTTTTTCTGGCTGAAATTTTCAAAGAGGTAAGTTTTGATCCCTATAATTTTCGGATCACTAGATTTTCAGCTAGGAAATCCCAACAAATGAAAAATTTTTAGGGGATAAAAATATGCCTATATTGTCGTGAATGCCGAGGGCCATTCTTCACGATAACACAGTTTAAAGTAAAACAGGGTTTATTTCACAGCTTCGATCCTCACAGTACAATGGTTCGCTCACACACTACACAAAATCGTGGCTTTCTTGAATCTATAAGCTTTAGTTTTTAATCCGATCTGTCATCAAGTTCTCTGTCACTGTGACAGACGAGTGAAACTATTAATAACAAAATCTAAAAGGAATAAAATCACGCCATCTCACAATCACGCTACACTCTTGCTTCATAACAATATCTACCGTTTAAATACTAAAATACGTTTAACAATGCTATGTTTAAGTGGTTTGAACTATCTTCTCGTTGGGTACCCCTGATTAATTTAAGTTGCCCATTGGAGGACCGGAACAGCTGCTGGGTGCTGGGAACTCATATTGATCAGAGTGAACATGCTCTATTTACCACTTCTATAATGATATTAATGTCAATACAACTATAATCTGGAATATTATTTGCAGAAACTAATAAAACAGCAACTTAAAGGTCAAATTTCCCACCCCCGGGAATGTCAGTCGCCTCTTCCCCATTTCTCAGCTAAAAAAGTGCAGTAAAACAACAAAACTATGCCGTATTATTAGCTTGGATATTTAGCAGCTGATTGAGCTTACCAAAGCCACGATTGTAGCGAAAAATCGGTCCATGCTTCTCACTCCAGTCCCTTAGTACCTTCAAGTGGTTTCTCTCTCTAAGAAAAACCATTGCATGACCCAAAATTGGAACATGACTACTAGCATAAGGAATTTTTCGCAATGGCGAAAACTCATCCTTAAATGTCCTGTACAGAGCCCATACGATACCAAGAACTACTAATATGAGGAAGAACATTTCAGATGTCTAAAAAATGATTCCAGGGACAAGAGAACAACGCAAATGTTTGAATGTCAGAAAAGTCACGCAAACTCTGCCGCCATTTCCTTTACGCGGAATTCGTCGCTGTTCTTTTCGTTGGTGGGGTGGTAGACTAAGAAAGCGATTTGTGCGGGGATTTGTGAGATACCTGTAGAATAATATGATATTTTGTCAAACCGAACTCCGAATTGAAGTACGAATGAACCACGTTTTTTATAATAAATGTTATAATGGTGAGTGTCAAAAAAAAAAGATACAAAAGAATCAACAAAAATCCCCCTACTCCAAACCTTGCTCCTAACCCTACCCCTATCCTGACGTTTTTCCCACATTCTTTCCCAGTCTTTCTGAATCAAAGTATTTTTCGGCAGCTGGGTGAAGCAAACAACAATCGGAGTTGCATGAAGTTGCATCAGCGATGAAAACCCGAGGAATTACAAAAAGGCCAATTTTTATTCCCTTGAAGGTTTTCATGTTGCATCAGCTAGCCTGGAAAAAATGATTGGAGTTGCATCAGAAAGGCGTACGTAATGCAGCCTATAAAGCGCTACAAACAACAAGTAATAAATTCCACTATGAGCTGGCTAATCTTCTGACAAGTGGTTATACCCAGTGGTTAGATTGCCTTAGTTTGGGAAAATGATCATTGACGCCTTAGGGACCTTAAACGACTTTTGCAGCCTCAAATTCTTACTCCTGTCGACATTTTTGCTACCAGTCTTCTGGCTCGTGTTCAAGTTTGTAGAAGAACGATTGTCTCCTTTACAAAAGATACCTAGTCCACCAGGTGCCTTGCCTTTGATTGGCCATGTTTTCGAAGTTCTGCGGCGTGACAATTTCCTTCAAGCGCTGCGATCGTGGACTAACCAGTATGCTCCCATGTTTGTTATTCACCCCGGATTGGGAATAGGGATTGGTAAGCCAGAAGTAGAAATAATATTACAAACACTAATAATGAATAACAACTTTAATAGTCGTGTTAAAAGTCCTTTTAAGCTTGTATGTTTTGTTTACCCAGTTCGACATTTTCAAGGGAATTTGCCTTTTGACTTTTCATAAAATTAATATGAACATGGACAGGCGGACGTATACAAAACATGGACTCCGCCGGTCCATGGACCACCCCTGTGGACCTACAATCCTGGACAAAAGTCCTTGGGACAGTGCTGCAATATTCATATTTTTCTGTTATTTGTCGGTTCCCTCTTAAAACAATGCATCCTTTTCAAAATTTTCTTTCAGTTCTCCCTCTCTCCACCCTATACAAAGTTGAAACTCTGAAAAAATTCTGGATACATGCATCCAACATTGTTTGAGGGGTGAGGGGAGGGGCTGGGCCTGTGTGAATTGGAAAATGCCCCAGAAATGCAAAATTGTCCCAAGACTTTTGTCCACGATTGTAGTCCATGGATCCCTTTGTGGACCTGGGCATGAACTACCTCTATGGACCACCCTTATTTTTGAAGATGAATTAAATAGTCAAGAAACTGTGTCAATAAATTAAGGTATTACCACAGGATTATGGACTCCCCATATTATACACTCGTTCAAATTTTTAACTAATGTAATGAGTTTGGTTTAGTCTGGTGAAGGAGCAACAATATTTGATGGGAACATGAGGAGAGGCAGGGAGGAAGTAGTCTTCCCACACAGCTTTTTTTGTGTCATTGTGTTGCATGATGACACAATACGGCTGCGTTGGAGACTAGGGAGGAAATACATGTCTAATAATGTCTAATACGGTCTTTATTTGTACTCACTCTTGCTAACAATGAAAATATTAAAAGTAGAATTAGAGTACACTCCCCAAGCTTTCCTTCCCTTGATAGCCCTTGGAAATGTTTATTGATCAGCAAACCTGTTGAATCCTGCTTTTTGTGTGGATCAAGCACAAAATGGCCAGCATATTTTCAAACAATGTGGTAGTTGGTCAGACGTCTGACAAGCTTTGCAGACATAACAGTTACAGCTATTTCGAGAAAGGTTGTCGGAAAAATGTGCGCACGACAATCCCGAAAGGTAGTATGGGATATGATCAATACACTGTTTCTGACGACCGTACCTGTCAAACCTCCTTTTGTTGCTTTCCTTTAGCACTCGCAAACACATTTCCACGGCCTTTCATACCAATTCTTTCAAATTTCTTTAAAGAACAGTGAACTTAAAACCACCCACAATGCCTTTCAGGATTGTCGCATGCACTTTTTCCGACAACCTTTCTCGAAATAGCTGTATATGCAGGTAATTTTTTTGCTTGATGCATAAGCAGGATTCTAAAAGTGTGCAGATGAATAAACGTCTCCATGGGCTATCAAAAGAAGGGAAGACTTGGGAGGGTACACATGTACAAAAGCAACAACACAAAAACTCGTTGACGTAGGAGACTGCTTCCATCATACCCCTCCTCCCATCCTCTTCAAAGAATGTCACTACTTCACCAGACTTAACTTGTCAATCCATGTATGAAATTTTAAAAAAAATGAACAGTATATAATATGAGGAGCCCATAACCCAATGGTAATGTAAACTGATGGAAGTTAATTATTTGTTCATTTAAGGTTCGTAAACACTTATTTAGACCTCTGGTAAAATTTATCTTCATAAAATAAAGGGTGGTCCACAGGGGGTAGTGGGGTGTTGTTGCAATTAAACTGCATGCAGGATGCATGCCCATTGTGAGTCTTGTCTCATTAACTTGTCTCCCATTATTTTCTTCCATAACTCTGGCCCCAGTTTTTCAAAAACGGGATAATGTTATCTGCTGGATAAATCTCTATCCACTGGATATTGCGTTAAGGTTTCCCTCACACTGTACGTATCTTCTAGATAGTGATACATCTGGCCCCAGTTGTTCCAAAGCTGGATAACACTATCCACTGGATAAATCTCTGTCCACTAAAAAACGCAATTGGTTTCCTAATACTTATCCACTGGATAGTGATTTATCCGGTGGGTAGCACTATCCAACGTTTGAACAACCCCGGCCTGGTGGATAGCGCTATCCAGCATTTGAACAACAGAAGCCTGTTCAACAGTAGGAAGGTTAGGGATTCAGATCCCAGTGGCACCACTCTTCTCAGGTAACAGGTACCGGTGAGGGGGGATGGCTATGGGCATAAAATAAATGATGAAAAAAAAGCAAAAGAGTAAAATAATGAAACCTCAATGCTTATACTATCTTCAAATTTATGAGAGCAAAAATTGTGCTCGTGGTAACCCTAAGGACCTTCATGTTTCACTCCATTAATAGTGCTACTCAAATTCCTATCAGTGACTGTCAGTCAAGTAACTAACCTGACTCCTGCTTGCAACCATAAGGTGCTCTTAGGGGGGGATATATACTTACCTAGTGTGAATTTCAAATTCAGACTTTTCATGTTTTGAGGAGTATAGCCATGTCTCTGTTGGGTTTTAACCCATCTTTATGTTGTTTGTCACCATTTCATCTTGTGTCGGTGTTTTAAGGCCTTGTCACTTGTAAGAGTTTTTTCTTAACAGGGCCTTACGCATGCAAAAAACAGAGGAGGAGAAGGAACAATTTTAAAATGAAATAGAGAGGGGACTGGAAGGAGGAAGAGCCGGCGTTTCCTGCTTCTTTTCCATATCACTCTCACCCCTCCCCCCCCACTCCCCCGGCCACCCTTCCCTTTTTGTTATGTGCTATTTAAAGTTATGCATGTCCTTTGCTCCATGTATTGTAGTGACCTGGGTCCATCCCTTTGGTCCCAATGCACTCTGTTATGTTTAAGGGTGTGTGACATACTTTATACATCGTTTCTTTATCATGATAGTTTAAAGAGCAAAAATGTATGGTAATGATTTTTTTGGTTGTTTTCTAATATTACAGTACCTGTGTTATTCTGTAAAAACCACCATAATTTTGCTTTTTCTTTTTTTGCTATTTTTGTGTGTTGTTTAGGTGGCTATCGAGTCATGATTGTTGATCCAGAGATTATCAGATCTGTAGCTGTTACAAACTGTCAAAAGTTTGCCCGTTCTGACTTTGTAACTAAGGTCATTCCTAGTATAGAAAAGGCGTTGTTTGCAGTTAATGGAAAAGAACATGCACGTCAAAAAAGAATGATTGGCCCTGTGTTTAACTCTTCGAATTTGAGAGGATTTCTGGATGTTTTCAAGGAAAATGCAGAGAAGCTTCTACAGGTAATCAAGCAATAAATTTACATAAAAAAAAACAAGTTTAAGGGAAAGATAACCTTGTTTATTGGGGGCAACAAGAGGAGCGTGCAATCCTAATCTCCATCTGCTATTATGCATGCTTGGTACATATTAAAGTAGCCATCATTCATGTGGATTCACTAAAAATGACTGGAATGCATAGAACGCAGTCTGACTACACACATTTGTGCCGTCCAGTGATCACTCGTAATCTGATTGTGTGCACTGGACCTTCTATCGATTCACATGGAAACTTATGCAATAGCCACACCAACAACGAAGCAAAAGTGTTTTGACCTTCAGTCAGAAGCCTGAAATTTGCCCGCACCCGCTAACCTTTGGAATATTACCAGTTTTATAAATTGTCTGGAGTGAGGAGTGTTTTTCTTTTTACTGGTATTAGCATTAGTCTGTGAATTGTGAAATTATTCTGTTTTATTATTTTTTGGTTTTCTGCTTCTTTCTTTACCCTTTTGAGTATTGTTAATGTGTATAGTTAATGTAGTAGAGTTAACATGTTTTAATTCCTTGTAAGAATTTGCGATAAACATCAATAAAATACAAAAAAAGTTTTATTATTTTCAGATGCTTGGAATTGGGGAGAGCAGTAAAATAAAATATTGTCGTAGTTAATTCTGTTAATTCCTTTAACTTGGAGTTGAACAAACACAAGTGGATCTTAAGTCTTCCATTTGAGAAAATTTATGTTTTCTACTGTGATACTCAGCTTTGGTCTGGCCAGTTAAAAGATTTGAAATCACCAGAGGGATTCATGGAAACAGAAGTTACTAAAGAGCTAAGCCATCTTACTCTTGATGTGATTGGAGAAAGTGCTTTCAGCTACAAATTCAACTCTGTACTTGGAGGGGACAGCAAGATTTCTGAGGCTTTCAACACTGTAATTCAAGGATTTGAATTCAAGTATTTAATCCTGAAGTTGATGATTCCATTCTTTGATTACCTGCCCTTAAAAGAAAACAGGAGAATTCAGTCAGCAAGGGAAGTCTCTGATAACATTGTAATGGAGGTACATAGTGTAGTTAAACGGATTAGTAATAATGATATGTGGATTGAATTAATGAAAGGGAGCCATTTCCGTCGTTGTCTCAGTTCAAAGTGAGAAACCATTAATATGAAAATGATTTTTTATTTTCATGCAAATAAAGCTCCTTTTCAACAAAGGTTTTGCACTTAGCCTCAATTTGAAAGTGAGATTTTGTAACTTGGAAATGGCGTGTTAACTTCTATTCAGTATCAGTCCAAGTGTGCAGAAATAAGCCTTAATTCACTCATGATAAATTGCTATATTCTCCTTCAAACTGCTTTGTACTTGCTTTTGACAAAAAACCGCAGGAGAATTTGAAATTTTCCTAGCTATGCTCGTGAATGGTCATGAATAGACCATCAACAGGTCACCTATTGCAGTTGTTTCGCAAGAGAGAAGCCTCAACCTCGTTCCAATGGACTCTTCCGGACTCTCTTCTTTCCAGGAAGAAGTTAGCCCATAGAAACAAAGTACGTTGGCCTGTTTACTTCTCGATATATACTTCAGTGATTTTTAGATTATCTGCCCCAACGACGCAGCACTGTTAGTGTTTTACAAACTAATCCCTGAACTCAAATTAAACAGGTTATCCTCGACAGGCGCAAACAGAAAAGAGAAGGAAATTATGCGCCATTGAAGAAAGATCTTCTTGACTTGTTAATGGACATGTATGACGAAGAAACTGACTCAAGAATGGACGATGAAGAATTAAGGGCCCAGGTATACGTGGAAATATAATGACTTTACGAATAGGTGATAATGTGGAATAAAAAAAACTCTAATAACGCTAAGCAATGGGTATTTTTCTGAATCTCCAACGAACAGGTAGTGACTGGGTTCTGCTTAGGTCGGAAAATTTCAAAGTACTAATAACCTTTTCATCTCTCCATGATTGTTATTATTATTATTATTATTATTATTATTATTATTATTATTATTATTATTATTATTATTATTATTGTTATTATTATTACTTTTTTTGTAAATCGGAAAGCGCCTCTAGAGCCTCTGAAAGAACGAAGACCTTTTTCTTATTTTTTGGTTTCGTTTTGTTTTGTTGGCAAATTCTATTAGGTCATGGAAGGATTAATGCAGTAGCTTTGAAAGAAACTTAACTGTGGTGCCGAGTTGCTTCGGTCAGGGGGTGAAACATAAAGATTTGGTTTTTTAAGTTGATAAAGTCATTTTTTACCACCGTAAAAAAAAAGAAAACCTGATGTTTCAAGCAATAGGCCTTTGTTAGACCGATTTTAGGGCCTTTTATTTCAGCCTTTTGTCTAATTACTTTATGATTTATTTTGGCAGGTTTTCACTTTTCTTTTAGCGGGAAATGACACAACTAGCGTGGCCATGGCGTGGACGCTGTATGAACTTGCCAAAAACCCACACATTCAAGAACGGCTAAGATCAGAGGTTAAGGCAGTCTTCCTAGATGATGACAAAATTACATGGGAAAAACTCGAGAAGTTACAGTTCTTGGAAAATGTTCTGAAAGAGTCTCTGCGCTTACACTCACCTGCTCCTGTCACAAATCGCGTCTCCATGTCAGATGTTGAAATAGCAGGGTATTTTATACCCAAAGGAACACAAATTCTATTTCCCATTGATGCGATTGGGCGTTCACCTCAATTCTGGTCAAACCCGGACATATTTGATCCAGGACGCTTTGAACAAGGAGGTGAGTAATAGTAATAGCTTGATTTGAAAGGCTCAGTTTGGAGCCACAAGGTTCCCTTGGTGGCGAAGCTGGAAGATGTTCAGTGTATGATTTTTATTACCAACAGAAGCTTTCATTCTAAAATAATTTCACTAAAGCTTTCCTGCGCTTAAAGGGTAGAATCGCTTTCAGCGTGAAACACACATTCATTATCATGATCGTAGCAAAATTGATCATGGTAGCCGGTCCAGCTTTATTCAGTCAGAAGTAACGTTTTACAGTACATATCCCCCATGCTCTGCACCGTTACTGAATTCTTTGTACTGTGATAGTGGCTTATGATAGTACTGACAGTTCTTTTGGAGTGAATGCTACGTGTCAGTGCATTTATTCTCCAGGTTTGTTCATTATGTAGTGTAAGTAAAGTAGCTTGTTTCCTACCCTTACAAGCTCCACTTTTTAAGAGTGGCTATGTCACGAGGATATTACTGTTTTAGGTCAGTTCTGTTCTGAAGTCATTCCTTAGTGCCTTTACCCATACACAACATACTCCTGCAGCCTAGTCCCTAGGCGTTCTCGGCGCGGTCAATCCTGGACTCTACCGTGAGTTGTGACGTCACCGAGAGTCTTTCCCAGATTTCGCGCGGACAACGGGTCAAGAGAGAACGCCTAGGGACTAGGCTGATACTCCTGTAGAATTATCCAGAAGATGTCAAGCAACTTTCATCAGAAAGCACTAGTCATAATGGTGATTTTTGCGGGCATAGTATAGACCTTGTCACGGTTTTCAACGCCAACTTGACAAATAGGCAAAAGCGTGAGAAATTACAGTGTTTGTATGAGAATCTAATGTCGAATAATTTCCGTAAAACGGCTGTTCTGAACAAACTATCAATTGTAAACTAAAGCTACAAAGCAAAGGATTGTCCTAAAAAAATTTGGTGGCGTACCTGTGCTTAAATTTCTCCAGAGGCTTTCTTTAGATTTTCCATACATTTGTCTGTAATTTTCCCGGGACTTTCTTACAGACAAATGTATAGAAAATTTTAAAAAGTGGTTCTAGATCTTGTAGTGCATTTAACGCCCTCAAATTTTTTCAGGAAAATCCTTAGGAGTGAAGCTTTAGTTTACAAATCATATTTTTTTCAGAACAGCCGTTCTACGGAAATTATTCAACATTAGATTCTCATACAATCACTGTAATTCCTCGTCAAGATGGCATCGAAAACCGTGACAAGGTCTATTAGAAGTTGACCCAACTGTTTCAAGTTTCAATCCATGTCCATCCTTACCATCTGTTGCGACACGACAGGAAACAGTTTCAATGCCTAAATGATAGTGTTACGTAACAAAACTGGAACATTAGTTTTGGAATTTAATTGATGTGAAAAAGGTTTAAGCTTTTTAAAAAGATACCAAATTGCGTGACGTAGCCCCGTTCAACTCCCGGCACCATCCGAGAGCGACCATAGGACTTTTATATGATACTTGTATTTGACTGGATGAGTTTGTTATAAAGAAAGAAGGTTTCCGAATAAACTATGACCCGGTGTCACCAGGGGAATGAAAGTATTAAGCTTGATCACAGGGAGTGGATAATAGGGAGCAAGGGATGGCGCAGTGGTGAGAGCACTCGCCTCCCACCAATGTGGCTCAGATTCAGTCCCGGCGTCGCCGCCATATGTGGTTTGAGTTTGTTGTTGGTTCTCTCCTCTAGTCCGAGAGCTTTCCCCCTGGGTACTCTGGTTTTTCCTCTCACCATCTGGGACGTGCAGACACGTTTAAAACGAGTTCTTGATGTGCTGCAAACCGTTTTTCGAGAGAAGTATCTTCCAGCTCTAGCTATAGCATAAAAATGGTTCATCTTCCCTTTTGCTTAAACTCCCTTACATCGCGATACCACCCATTTACGTCTATAAGGAAACTCTGTTGTTTTAATTTTGTCTATTTTCCTCGTTAGATGCCCAATCTAGTATCCAGACTTTCTCGCTTATTCCGTTTGGGTGTGGTCCGCGCATGTGTATTGGTAACAAGTTTGCTATGATGGAGATGAAAGTGGTTTTAACAACGTTGGTAAAGAATTTCTCTTTTAGTGAGGTTCCTGGTTGTGTGGTGAAAGAAGCTGCCTGGGCGACTGTACATCCAAGTGGTCTGAGGTTGCGAATCAAAATGGCCTAGACTCGGTTGTAACTTCAGTGTGAAGAGAGCCACAAAATCTGGCCGAACAGTGTACCGATTTTTATATTATTTATTGCATTGACCCCAGGGTCAGTTTTCAAACTCTTAGAACTTTTTTAGTAAACTTTTTTAAAAAACGTAAGCAAACTAACAGTGTATTGGCAATAACCTTTGAATGGTACAGTCAAGTAGCAACCTTAGTGTGCCGATTTTTATATTATTTATTGTATTGACCCCCGGGTCACTTTCAACCTTTTGAAACATTTAGTAAAGAAATTCTGCGCCGTTGAAAATTAAAGGTGGCTGCATAGCTTTAAGAATCCTCCTTCAAGTTTGAGCCCCGAGGCATGAATGCGGTCAAAACTGGAGTGTTCATATCACAGGCAACCCAAGATCAGTACGACGTATGAGAGCTTATAAAAAATTTAACATCATGTGCTGTCACTGGTGTCTCACATTGCGCTATCCTCAAAATGGCCGTGAACATGAAGGCCTGGAATTCAGGTAATAGATTCATGAAGATAAATTTAAATACTCGCTGAAATTTTCAAAATAAAACACTCATCTTATTTATTTGGGTTTTTCTTGCCTGCTGTGTAGTTATTTTCCCGATCCCTTGCGGTTTTAGAGAGTCAAATGGAAACCCGGGGGTAGATAGTCTGCTACACAGCCGTTTTTATTGTCGTCACGGCTGTATAGCAGACTAGGGGGTAGAGGAATACATCGCTTAAATCGCTAGCGGAAAGCCAATCAAAAGCTTCGTGGTTCCAAGCTGTTAGAGACGGCGAACTACGATGGCGACAGCAGGGGAAAAAAATGCAAAGTAACTACCTATATCGTTTTCTTTTTTATCATGATTAGTCTACCCTCTCAATTTTCCAATTAAGGCCAATTTTCCTGGAGCTGTATATTCTTCCGGATCACATACAGTAACCACCCCCTAATAAGAATTTGCTGGCAGAAACTTGGAACCATATATACCGTATTTATTCGATTAACCGCCCTGGGCGCTTATTAAATTTTTTGGACCTTGAGGGTGGGCGCTTATATCGAGGCTGGGCGTTTGTTAAATTTTCCTCATTTTCAACCAGTGAAGTATGTTTATTTTGCAACAAAGCAATAAATGCTAATAACAAAATGCGAAGAAGTAACAAAGCAAGATTTCTGTAAAATACTTTGAAGAAAACTCCGTCCTCGGGGAAGTCTCTTATTAGAATTTATTCACTCAAGTGGGTAGGGTGGGGGTGAGCGCTTATTTGAGTTTGATTGGGAGGAGGAGGGGGTGGGCGCTTATTCGAGGCTGGGCGCTTATTAACTTTTTCTGCCTTTAGTATGGGCGCTTATTCGAGGTGGGCGCTAATTCGAGGTTGGGCGCTTATTCGAATAAATACGGTAATACCCAAAAATATAAGACCCTTTTGAACCAAGACGCACGGCCACGGCTACGAAAATTTCACTTAAAAAGGGGAATTCGAGCTGTTTCAAACTTGAACTTATTCCATCTCGTTCAGCTCGTCAAATGTTGGCAATTTTTTCTGGAGTTGAATTCTAAGAGACTGTATCGAAGTTCAGGGAAAGAAAAAGAAAGTCGTTGTAATGTGTTCACGTCCTCCACAGAACGTGAAATTTGGCATTTTCACGTCGTCGTCGTCTTGCAGTGACGGTCGAGTACAAAAATGCGTGATGCACATGCAAAGTTCAGTTAGAGAAATATACCTAAAAAGTGTATGAAGGTGGAGACTTATTGTTTTGCTTCTTAAACCTATTCCTTTCTCGACTTTCCCGCTTTCGTCGGTTTCATGGGGGCATAAGCTCTCTGATGTCAAATACTTATGGGATACAAAATCAGGTGAACCCAGAAAACAAGACATAATTTTTCTCACTCAGCAAGTTTATTCAACACAAGTCAAAGGTATTAGTTGGAGATACCACTGCAACTCAGCAGGCCATTTGACAGCTATTTTCGAGCTCCTTAGCTTTCAAAATCAGTAGACACACTATTAACTTTTGATGGCACGATTTCCCTCTGTGCAGATTCGCAAATTATCTTAAGGGTAAGAGGTGTGGATTGCGCGAACTTAATTCAGTGCTTAAAAGAACGAGGCATATAGCGAATGTGCTGTTGTGCAAGAGAGAATGAGCTAGATTATTCTCTGTCGCTGTTGTGATGGGGTGTGATATTCTTTCGTAAGCTGCGTGGCAAGCGTTCGATAGGGGAGGGGAAGGGAATTTGCCCCCCACCCCCCGGGGGGGATTTCAGCGCGAGATCACGCGCGACTTTCGCGCTTCTTGTGCGCCCGGAATCCCCTTTCCGTTTCCTTTCAAACGCTCGCCACGCAGGCTAAATTATTTTGTTATTTTAAGATATGCAAATAAGAATGAGGTGTTTTTCTACAATCCCGCACCTTAAGAGCTTCATTTTGGGAGAATCCAAAGTTAGGCTCTGTCGGTTTATGGGAGAAAACCTGTTCCGGATAAACAGAGTAACTCTCCTACACTAGCAAGACTAGGCAAGCTAACTTTTCCTAAAATCCTCGCAAAGTTTACATGAGAAACAACGGTTGGCTCGGACAGGAGGGTTACTTGCCCAGCCAGGTTTGGCCTCTTCGATAGTAAGGTCATCCTCCTAGCCGGTGTCACAGTGATATGGGCATCCCCGCATTCTGGGCATCCACATTCCCAAAACTCTAGTGATATGTGCATCCCCTTCTCATATTACCTCAGCGATTTGGGTTAGGGTTAGGGTTAGGGTTACAGGGGATACCCCTCATATCACAAGGGTTTTGGGAAGGGGGATGACTGTAACACCGGGCCAACTTTCCTCCACTGGTCAACAAGAGACTAAACATGCGCGGGCGCTCTTGGCTCCAACAAAGGAGTCAAATTTTCCTCATATTGACGCTCGTATTAGTTGACTCCGCTGGAAGTATGACCACCCTCTTCCTTAAAACAACTCATGTCCACATAAACAGGGCCAAAGATCTTTTAAAACAAGCCGCTCCCGCGAGACCTATCGAGCCCTTTTTTTTTACAGGAAAACCGCTTTGTGTACTTCTTTCGGTTCAGTGGATCACAAATCCTAAAAATCCATATTTGCATCTGTTGTGCTGAATCCTTTCGGAGTGTGAATTCTTTACATTCATGCATTGTTATAGTTTCCCTGAAAAACTCAATATTCGTTTTTTGAATTCAAGGATCCTCCAAAGAAACACACTTTAAGTTTAGACACCTGCTGGCAGGGCACGACAGTTGGAGCGGGAACTTTCGCGCGCCTTGCCCGTGGCCGGGCCACTTCCTAACACGGACTACTTTAGAAGAGGGAAAATAAGAGTGCTAAGCGTGTAGATGAACCCTTTAGAAACCTTTGCAAAGCAGCTAAATTTGTAGGTAAACACTCAGATTTTATATCCTTTTACTCACAAATCTTATAAAAGCGACGACCATAACTCCGGTCCGTTGATAACGCGTTTCTGAGTGTCAATCTAGCTAATAGCCGAAAAGTTTCTCACAACCGTATCCAGCAGCTCTTTCTATAAGCAGCGACCTAACCTTATTACATTCTGCATGGCACAGCTTAGCTTATTTTTCGTTCCTGTGTCAGGCTTGTTTGTTGGTGGTCAAAAACCCCTGTTCATCCTAACTGTTTCATTTTTAACTTTTGTTTTTCCTAACTAAATATCAATAATAAAAATCTCCTTTTCGTTTAAATAGTTCATTCTTCTCTATGGGCATGTCTTTGTACATATAATTTTTTATGTTCATTTTTCTGCGCATGTGTGGTGATGGTCACACGTTACTATCCATCATAAGAGGAACGCTTGTTTCTTCTTTTTTGTTACTCTCTATATCCACATTAACTTTGTAAATATTTCTAGATTCACCACCTGTCGTATCAGATGACAAACTTCCCTGGTCTCCCTGTTCCCTTGTTAAGAGCGGATATTTTGCTTGGCGTCCATTTTGAGCGTTTGCCTTGTCCATAGAGTGCATGCGCAATACAGCTCCAAAATCAAATGCGCTTGTTGTTGGTCCACCTGCTTCCGTCACCTGTGCAGGGACCCTGATTTCATGGCGTTCAACTGGTGTTTTTGGTGTCTAAAGACAATTTATGGCAGTTAGCAGTGAGTTGTATGGTACCATATACATGTATATTTACGCGATAAACCGTCTACCTCGAATAATGGCACCGCCCCAGCAATAGGCAGCTTTAAGAGCAAAGCCCCAGAGCAAAAAAACCCCTACCTTCAACACCATGGTACTTCATTGCCCTCTACTACTTTTTACATTGTAAATGCTGATGTAACAGCTGGGGAGGGGGCATAGGTCTTTAAAACTCACTACTTTATGTAAATGTTTAAAAAACAAACCAAACATGGTCTAAGAAGGTAGGCAAGGGGGTGATGGGTTGCAGAGTTGTCCAAAGTGGAAAATACCATAGTATTTTTTAAATACTCATTTGGGTGGTGCTCGATGTAACCCCCGGCCTTTGCTATATCTTTTTTTCTTTACAAAAATTGGCATGTGCAATGCATATGTACAAGCAGATTATGCAAAGAACCAAAGATAATGTAGTCACCATCAACGCAGCAGTTTTTAGAAGATAATGGTATTTTCCACTTTCACCAGTTGTAAAGAGACCCCCCCCCCCCCCCCCCCAAGAAGTATTGCCCAAGAAGTATGAAAATGCAGAGGCAGGGGAAGGGGGGTAAAAACAATTGCCATTTAAATATGTTATTGGGCTTCAAAAAGCATCTTGATGAATCAACATTAGCTCAAAGTTTTCATGCCACACCCTGGGCAGCAGCGGTAACCTGGTTACGAAATTCTGCTCTGGGTAAATATGCAGTGAAACCCCGCCTTACAGCCACCTCAGTAATACAGTAAAGTTGTTAATATGGCCATTTTTTGCGGCCCGGCAAAACAGCCATACATTTTCGTACAAAAAAACTCTTGTTAATGCAGTCACCCATTCATATAATTATTAATGGCCACATTTTAAAATCCCAAACATTAGAATTGTTTCTAATTTCACCCCTTTAATAGGGCCACTCTTTTGTAAATTTTATATAGAAATGTAAATGCCTATGACATGTCTCTTTCGTGGAAATTGATAAGCTGAACCTGCTCTTGTATTGTTTTTAGACTACAGTACAATTAAAATGCCTTTGTGACGATTTAATAGCCGATTTTTAAAAATACTTTTTGTACTGAAGAAAACTTTCAAGTAGTTTTTATAATTTATTACTGTACACAATACCTACATTCCAGTTGTTTATTAAAGAGAACAGCTGTTCAACAAGTGCGAATGCAATGTATGGTGTATTTGACCCTTCCCCAGTAATATGGCCAATTACCCCAATAATCTTGCAAAATTTTTTGGACCCACTGATGACCATATTAACGGGTTCCACTGTATGAGCTCCTGCATGCCAACATGAATAGTACATGACAGAACAAGAGACTGGAATTTGCATCTTTTTTTTAAGAGCAGTAGATATGGAAATTGGGGTGGCTCATACACGCATTATTACATTTGGGGGTGTCTGTACCAGGTGCAGGTGGGGGGAGGGGGGGTTGCTGCTTACCCTTACTTTAACTCAGAGCACAGAAATTCATGTCATAAATTATTCAGTTTTATAAAATAACTAAGATAGTATGCGCGCTCTGATTGGCCGAGAGGACGTTTGCATGAGAGTATGTAAACATGGTTGTGATGTCAAGGTGTTTTGCTTTTTGCATGCTATCATGCAAGCACGAATTTGAAAAAGTTTTTGAGTTGAAAACTCAACAAGTTTACTTTATTTACCCATTCCCTCGCTGGCTGAAAATCTTTACAAACATGCTGTGTCAATTTTTTTCACTTACGCTGACACTTTAAGGAAGAAAATCTGTGTTTTGGAAAGCAACTTTTTTGCAAAACAAGAACTGATTACACATGCACGACTTTGTGTGCCAGTAATGTAAGAGCTGCCCATAAGGTGTTTCCTCCTTTCCTGCAAAGCAGGCGCTTGGAAGTAGCGGTCGCAAGAAAGAATGGGCTATTTCCCATTGTTTCACGGTTAGGGCATTGAACCAATTGGTTGTTAGGGTTAGGAAAGCTGCTACCTCATGTACAAGACTTCGCGACCGATAAGAAATCAGTGCCATATGGCAATGAGTTTTGCGTTTTTTCTCAGGAAAGTTAATTTATAAAAGCAATAGACAACTTTTTTTATGTATTTGCATAGCCTGATATAAACACTCGACGGATTGGGAGCATTCTCGACAGTTATACAAACCCTCTACTTCGTCTTGGGTTTGAATAACTGTCTCGAATTCTCCTAACCCGTCTCGTGTTTAAAAAGGCTATGACAACACGGAAAACGTTTCTGTTGCTTAAAAATGGGCAAACTACACCAATATCATGCCCACATTATTGACATATTGCCGGCTGTGCTTCATGTTCAGTAGACAGACAGCCATAAATAATTTCTGTACATGTACAAAAGTGAAACAGTTTATATAGAGAGAGATATGAATCAATTGTTTCAAGTAAGTCTTTGATATTTTTCATAGATAACAAATGTATACAGTGACCCCAAAATAGCAATACTACCTCGATTAAGCAACTCAAGCCTAAAAACCTATTAATAGCACATTTCCATAGACAATCACACTATGAAGAAGCCGCTGGAAGCTTGAAACAACTCATTTACATTTTAAAGAAGGAAGCATTAGCAGCATTTAATACGAATAAATATAAGTTATGGAACCTTTTTATTTTAGGTCGTGGCTCCAGGAGCAGTTCAGATCAAATAAGCTTACTATTGATGCGATGTTCAATTTGAAAATGTAGTCTGCTTTTTTCTTCATTTTAAAAAGGTTTTTACTCCGTCGAAACTGCACATCGACCGCTCCTCACCACAATGGGAAAATTTGCATTCTCTCCCAGGAAATGATTTTTGCGTATATGAACTTTAACACGAAAAGTAAAACCATGAGGCGGGCATTGCTTTAGTCATGCAGTCAATTCAATACATTTATTTCGTGAAAACAGTGACATGTCAATTTTCGGATGAACGCAATTCGGTTTGTTTCAACAGGACAAGGGCTTGATAAATTCTACTTACCATAAGATGATAGTGGTAAAGTTCGTACTTGGTCTGTAAAGCTTGATTCCTTGTAGCAGGGTCCATGTACATTTCAAAGGGCGACTTGACCGGTTCGTCGAACGATCGGCAAGGTCCTTTACACAAAATAGCCAAACACCACAATACTATAAGGAATCCTGCTAGACCAGCAGCAATATAGATGGCCAATTCGTGATCGTCGAGAAACATTCTTCGAGATACGTAGCTGCAGTCAGTGGCCACGACGTGCCCGATCACAGTAAAAAAAATCAGATCAGAAATTTCTACACATCGACGAACGATGATTTGACAGCATCCAGCGGAAAATCATTGGTTCGATCCGTTCATTCTCCTGAAAATTGGCTGCTCTCTGATGATCACTTTCCCAAACAAAGGGCACGGCATGCAAATAGCACACAAAAAGAAAGTGCTCGATTTGAAGCCGTCTGACAACGAGATTGAAATTTGAGATGATTATTTCCTTTCGCGCTTGACCTGCTGCCAACTTGCATCCACTAAAAATCGCGCGAGAGATCACGAGGTTCAATAATTTTAAACTGGATTTGAAAAAATGACATAGAAGAAAATATAAGAATAAATGTGATTTACTCATAAGCATCAGGGTTTGCTTTTTGTAATCTAAGCGAAAAGAGGTCCATTGTCAAAAATATAAAAGCCTATTTACTGAGAATCGAATAGCTAAAATTCTCAGTCATGTCAGTACATTTTCTGTAAACATGAGTTTCCTAAACAAGGATATGGAGTAAAAATTTCTTGTTGCTTTTGTTGTTGTTGTTTTAGTAGTTATAAAGTAAGGCCATACCCATTAAGAGTGTTCCTCATCCCCCTCTTTTTCGTTTTGCAACAAGATCGGAATCGTATAGGTGAAAAGTTTTTCCTCCTCCTATTCCACCATTCTATCTATTTTTAAGTTATCTGTTGCGCTTTTGGATTAATTTGATACTTTTTTTCCTTTCTTCTTTGGACGAAAAGTGGGGGAAATGGGAAATGGCTTTTAAAAATCACTCAGTGATTAGGATGAATCCCGGTTTTAATAATACTTGGCCTTTAAAACACGGGATTTAAAAATTATGATCATCAAAAACTTTCAGTTGTGCATACACTTTGATGCAAAATAAAAAGAGAAAATATAAGTCTTAAAGAAAAGAAAATAAATGAAGTAATTAAAAAAATAAAACAGCGAAACTCTATAAAGCCGAGATATGTATGTTAGGTATCCTTTGCTTTTTAAAATAACTTTGATCATAATTAAAAATAATTTGATTATTCCTTTTTATTAATAATGATCCGTTTATATGTAGACTTATTTCTGCCTTTACTTTTCAAATAATGAATAGTAGACAAGAAACTTTATTTAAAACGAAATGATGTGAAATAATTGTTGAGGTAATGCCATGTAATACGTATGGAAATACCTAATAAATTGTTGTTGTTGATTATGCAACAATGATAAGTGCATTTTATGAATTCTCTTTTCCACAACAGCAAAGTACTGTTTAGGTGCGTGTTTGTTTCTTCGGTTCATGATCCTACTAACCGATGCTCTATGGAAATAAAAGGAACTCTAGATCTGTTGTCTGTCTTCACTTCATTTGCAGCGGTGAGCAAAGTTGGTTGGCAAACGAGAAAAAGGACATGTCACGAAATCGCCGTCCACGTACGACCAGTACCCTAAACACCACGGAAATGAATCGCAGTAAATTGCGAGTGTATTAACCGCTATTCCTCAATCCCAATGAGGTTCGATTTGATAGTCTTCTTCGCCTGATCGGCAGCTCACGATTTCCTAACAATGTGTCTAATTCCAAACGATGCTGCTGCACAAGAAATGCACTTCTTATCGCACGTAAATGCCACCAAAATGTTGTCATAAGCGTAAACCCAAATACGAAAAAAATCGCGGCAACAAGTCGAAAAGTCCTTGCTTTCTTCTCTCCATGGCATTGACTACATTCTTTCCAAGTTGTCCTATGATAGGTCTCCGCGATTCCCAGGAAGATGAAGCAAAGAACAATGAGAATGAAACCAACGAAAATAAATAACGAATTGCGCAGAATTTTACGCCTTAGAAATCTTGGCTGACCTTGCTCGTCCATCTTTCCATTATTCCATGTTAGCTTAAGATGAAATCGGGCTTAAGTCTGGAATTTAAGCCAGAAAAAGTACAAACAGTCCATTCCACAAACCAAATAAAGTACAAAACAAACACTAACAAGCATAGTCTCCCTCGCAGCCGTTTTTAGTATCGTCACGCAACGCTCCTGGAGGAGCGTTGCGTGACAATACTAAAAAAACGGCTGCGAGGGAGACTATAACAAGCACGACGACGGAGAATGATGCAGCATTGTTCATTGCGTGACATTAAAAGAAGTACAGACGTCACACATGAAGCAAGCTGTTAGCCGACTAAATGAAAAATTGGTCACACATCCTTTTCTTGTCTCATAGTCAGAAATATCTCCCAAATTCGAAAATAACTCAAAACTTTTTATTTCTAGTATTCTTTTTTTTAATTTTTGCTATATATTCATTTATTTATTTAGAATATTTATTTATATTTATTGAATATCTTAAAAAATATTCAATTAACTGGTGTCACGCAATAATCGTTCGCTTGGCGACCGCTCCAACCACACTACTCCAATTTGTACGACTATTTCAAGACATGCCGCTTGATTTGGCCACTGCTATTGACGTTTCTTTCGTCCTGTTTGCTTCGTTTGTTGTGTTATGGCTCGTTGTGATTGTGTGTACAAGACAACCGCTAAAAGATATCAAAACAACAGTGGAGCGAACACCCAGTCGAGTTCTTCGAAGTGACACTGCCAGGCATCACTTTTACGAGGAGAAGAATCCCGTGAAGCTGTTATGAATCGCGTCTTACCACGTTTCAAGGCTTCCTAATGTATTGTGGATGGGTTGATAGTTCATTATGGAATTGACAGGGTGTACCCAGGAAGACCGAAGGAAGCAAAACAGCAACATTGTTGGAGCAAAACTAGGCGCTTTAAACTTGGCGGTCGAGCTTGAAGATCTCTTCGCCATGGTCTTTGGCCGTTCACGAACAATGATAAAGATGAATCCTTACCTGTCCACCACATGAACCCACCTCAAATTACGCTGTTGACGTTGTGAAACAGCCTCATTATCATTCACCAGTGGGCTTTTATATATGGAGATCGGAGGCAGTATCGATAGCCTTCAATAACAGTTGGTCACGTGATCAACTTTTAGAAACACGAGCAATTCGTTTTTAGAAAAATATTTTTCGCAAGAGTATTTAACATTAAGGTGACATGTACTTTTTCAGGCGTTTTTAGTATATCTCAGGAGTAGAAATGACTACGGTTTCCGAATGCGGTTTCTCTATTTTACAGGAGATTTTTAAAATGATTTACCTAAGTATCAGGCCTCTTAGGGACTAGGGGAGAGGGGCTTCTAAGGCTGAAGAGGGGAAGGAGGGGAGGGGGAAGAAAGGGATTTAAATCTTCTCTCTCCCCTTTATCTCTGACCCAGCCAGGCCCAGCTGTTCATAGTCTTATTAGCGCCTACCTGGGGTTGAATTTTAATCCTGGTTTCTTTTCTAATTATTCAAAAGCATTTCCTTAGATAATTTTCTCTATTCTTTTAGAGCATACAATCATCAAATGGTAGATAAAAAGAATGAAACAGAACTTGCTTTTTAAGCTTTCATATCTGATGTCAAAGTTTGCTCTTACCCTCAGTTACCTTAACCCAGCTTTAAACGACCCATCCCTGATATGTGGCTTATTTATCATAGAAAATTTAACTGGGTGGCAAGACCTTACTAGGCTGCAAAAGCAGACTGACATGTTAAGTCAAAGTGACTATCATAAATACGTCTGTGGTCACAGGCAAGATAAGGGTTAAAGCCTGTACAAAATCTCACCATCATGAAATTATGGCATTGGTCTCAAAATTTGGGTACTTGCTGAGTTCCAAAAGGCCTCACCTCAAAGTAAAGCTATGTTCAAAACTTTTCACATGAGAATGAAATATGTTTCTGTATCAAAGGCTTTGATACCTATGCTAGAACTAAAACAGAGGCTTGGGACAACTCAAACATGCCACTCTTTCCATTTCTGACAATTATATGGCTCTGTAGTTTCAAGTTTTATGCAAACTGATCACATGACCTACTAACATGCATGCCTAAGGGGTAACTTTCACAAAATTGATCACTTTGTCAGTTTAGAGAGAAGCTATATTCACACAATGGATAAGAAATCTTGGACCATGGACTTTCATTTTAACTTGACTTTATTCTTCACAATGCAAAGTTACACATTCCCATCTAGGATTTAACTAAACTAAAGATTACAAATCCATTAAAATGATTTGTTCACTAGATGAGAATACCCACGCCAATATACGCTATATTGAAGTCCGTGGCGGTAGGAGTCGAACTTCTTTCAAGTTTCGCTTCACGCATTCTACAGCGATTTGAACTTCCCCTTAACAATACGTTATACCATTAACTACTTGGATAAACACATCCCTCTATATTATGTGAAAGTTCGTGGTTCATTTACTTTCAATGCCACAAAAGTGTCGTATATACGGGGAGAAAAAGACGCGAACTTCTAGTATAAATGGTACAAAAATAGTTCTCGCCTCTAAAGATAACTGACATGACTTTACTTACACACACCTTATATTCTCACACTATTGTACAGATCATGTCTTGTTTAAAACGCATCTTAAGACGGATTACCACTGCCGCGTACACACGAATATTTTACGCGTGTAAACGTTACAGTTGAGCGAGTTTTAACTTTCACGTTTAAACTCAACCTTTCATAAACTTTATTTACGCATGTACGTGAGCAAAATTACGCGACAGTGGAAATGCACTATTAATCGTTTTTCTCGCGTATATATGGCCCTGGTGTTTCAACGAAACAAGAAAAACTAACAAGTAACGCTCTACGAGAGTACGAGAAACGAGGCAAAATAAAAAAATAATTCTCGTATAAATTTTTGCTCAGTAAAAACGTGTTATGCAGTACAATATAAAAATACTCTCTTGATTTGGTCCAGGTATTTCCACTGTTAAAGGAAAATCAGCTTTTTCTACTCAGGAACGTCTAACACGCCGGGGTTTCTTCCTCCTTTTCTAGTTTTCCCTGCAAAAAGATCAGTCGTAATACAGTAATTACAGTCAAAGCGAATTGTGCGTACCTCTAGAAAAATTCTGGCTCCGCCCCTGGTCGGTACAACTACTAAACGGAAATCATCATGAGATACCAAAACAAGACATCCGCCAAAATTGTAACGACACATTGACTATAACAAACCTAGACTGCAAAACAGTCCGTATTTTTGCGTATTCAAGTACGCGCGAGCAGTCAAACAAAAGGTGTGGAACGAGGCTGAAAACAGAGAGCGAGACTGGGGAGA
This sequence comes from Porites rus, assembly GCA_964035705.1. Lineage (NCBI taxonomy): Eukaryota > Metazoa > Cnidaria > Anthozoa > Scleractinia > Poritidae > Porites > Porites rus. Next base: position 41,893,548 of record OZ037996.1, read on the forward strand.
GACGCTAAAAAATACGGTGTTTTTCTCTCTCGCCTCACACGCGTGTGAGCCTCGCGCGGTTCGCGCGCATAAGACTCTTACGCCACGCGTTACCGATTTCTTTACTGATTTTGAGGAAAAAACCGACTGTTTTGCAGTCTATAACAAACCATATGTACGTTAACAATTCCTACCGTTTATTCTAATTCCCCGTACTTATAAAAGCCATGTGTTAAGTGTCACATACAGAGACACGTAGACTCAGAACGGCAGACATGATATGGGACAATCAGCCCCTGACTCTTGTGTTTTCTTTGCTGGGGGAAAAAAGACTTTTATCGAGCGCTGACCTACCTTTATTTAAGCTGGGCCACTTTCCGCAAATAGTGCGTTTGAACTCGGGATCCGAAAGTCCTTTTACCACTGGTATCTGGATGAGTTCCAGAGGCTCAATGCATTTTAAGCAAACACCAGATTCTGAGCATTCCATACACATTTTTCCACAAGCTATAAAATAAAGAGCAAAACAAGACATCTCTTTAAGTTGTTTTTGTTTCAATGAGAAATCAAGTTTTTTTCTACGCCCTGGAATTCTGGAACTCATTTTTTCAACAAATGTTGACATTTTTGATTTAATAGTGTACCTTAATTTATTTTTTACTGGAGTCTCTTAATCCACAAAACATAATGCAAAATATCTCGTTACTAGCGTTCAAATACACAGCCTGACAGTCAAATAAATCTATTTATTTGATTCAAGTTTCCAGCGCCTGTAAGAATCAAGAACTGGCTGGATAGAGTTTAACCCCAGAGTTGTGAGAGAGACCAAGTTATTATACTCACCACTCTTGTTTTGTTTGGCTTCGTTCGACACGCATTTGGTGATGTTGCTGTTCGGTGGGCTGTAGAGCTTCAGTCCTGGTTTACACTCAGTACACACTCCACGACTGCTACAGTTCACACAACCACGGGGACACTTGAAAGGTGCTGCAGTGAGGCAAAAACGTAAACGGAGCGTCAGGAAATTTCACAGCATTAAGTGAGGTAAAAATGTGATTTCGAATGCTTTGTTTATTTGCTGACATTTAGCTTGGGCTACTTGTGTTGACACAAGACCACCTCTCTTTAGAAACAACTTGTAAAAAATACCAGCATTACGATCAGCGAGACTTGTTCCAACAGTTGTATTAGAGCGGTTTTCATTTGAGTGTCGAAAAGTAATTGGTTTTGCACTTTCTACACGATGCGATTGGCTTAAAAGATTCGCGCCACCTTTTCATCCAATCAGAAGTAAAACCAAAGCCAATTGTGACGCGCTCGCATGCATTTTCCCGCGCTTTGCGTCAGCCACATGTAATTACTTCGAGTTTTGATTGGTTCAATGTATTGTCTGTGTCCTATGTGATTGGCCAGAGTAATATTACTTTGGTTTTGGTTTTACGACACTCAAACGAAAACCACTCTAAACCGCCCGTAAGCGACCACAAGAATCATGATTCGCTCTCCTAAAAGTTCAAATTAGAGACCCTTGAGGACGAGGACGAAATTTAGACCTTCTATAATTAAAGTTTCATTTAACTTTTTTTCACCAGAAAAGTTAACACGGTTATTTTTATTGAAGAAGGCTAAGTCCTCTCACAAGTACAAAATGATACATCTTCTTACATTTTAAAACTTGTTTTCGTCACTTTGAAATTTTGGCGAAAACCCGAAGTAGAATTACGACGGCTATCACGTTTTCCCGCCAAAATGGTGATGGTTTTTGTTTTGGGCGTCCTTTATTAGTATTGAGAAAATACTAGCCGTGCGCGTCCCCGGGGGGGGGGGTACTCCCTAATATGGGCTATATAGGTATGTGCGGCCCCAAAGGGTAGGGTTTTTCAGCCGTTTTGGTCATAAATTGGGTATCGATTTTGGCTATTTTGCCGCCATTTTGGTCATAAATAGGGTAACGATTTTTGCGCTGTAGTCTTGAATGCACTTTTTTAGAAGAAGCTACTTCCTTATCATGTCCCCCTCCTTCATAAATAGGGTAGGGAAAATCGCAGATTTTGGTCATAAATAGGGTAAGGGTTTTGGGAAGCGGGCCGCACACCCCTACCCAATTTTTCTGCGAGTACCCCCCCCCCCGGGTGCGCATCTTAGAATCTAAGGGCCAGTTATTTAAACAAAGTCTAACTTAGGCCGCGGTTTAAGAAATCATTGAATCTCTACATCTCTTTCTTAGTGGGTTAGTTTAAGAAAATAAGTGCTTATTAAGTCTACGCTATATGCTTTATTGAAATTGTTCGCGATAACTGGTGTTTAGATAGAAGCGTTGGGGCAAATTGAAAATGGCTTAGAACGCGGTTTTGTTATTTGACAAGGGCTAAACTCTGTTTAAAAAACTGGCCCTAAAGTTTCCTATCATAAATTAGATGGTCCGTCGGCTACCTGTGGTGTTACGTTCACACTGTTGACGATACAGATCAGGATTTCTCCAATTCAGACGCCAACAGGGCACGCAGATGGTTTTGTTACATCGAGGAAAGTTAAATGTTTTCAACACAAATTGATCATCACAAGCAACGCAGGTTCCATCCAAGAAGTCAGAACAGTTTCTAGGACGCTCTGAAACTAAAAACACATTAGGTAAGGATATACAGTTGAACAAACAAAAAGAAATTTGTCTTTGTCCTGCGAGTATTGAATCATTTTAAACGAAGATGTCACCAGTAGCGAGGAGGAACAGAACGAGCCCCCCACCCCCCAGAAGGGTTACTCCTGCTCTCGTGTATGAACGTTTTTCCTTAAGTATAAACACAATGAAAATAATTATCCTTTATTCAAAAAAATTCGCCCTTTCTGACTGGCTTTGATCCCCTGACCAATAGAGAGGAAAAGTCGTTACGTCACGCTGCCATGGTAGCAAAATTTCTGGATGACTAACCTCGTCCCTGGGGCGAGGTTGCTGGATGACAACAAACCGAAAACACTCACTGCAAAAAAAGTGAATTCGCACTGTTTCAAACTTCATCAGTCTTATTCAGTTTCATTTAATGTGTCAAATGTTGGTGAAATTTTCTGGGGTTGAATCGGAAATTAAGTTTAGGCGAATTGTTCGCTCATTGAGAACAACGGCAGAACTAAAATTCGCTGAAACTGCCCCAAAGCGGCCAAAAATGCTAAGAACACACTATAATCAAAACAAGGAGACAAAGTAAGAAATTTTGATGTATTTTTATTTCTATTTTTGACCCCTAATAACGATCGCTGAAATCCCCAAACAAACCCCATACAATTTTTCTGTTACGCAACAACTATTTCTCTCTAGTAAGCCTGGGTTACCTGTCGTAGAGCAACAGGAGGAGTATAAAACTGATCATGTGAAAATATAGAAAGTCATGGAAAGTGATACAGAGCATGCAGGGCAGCCATGGCCCGGGCGATCACGAGGTTAACCAACTGGGAGTATGACATCAGTTAAAATGAAACACGCGATCTGGATCAAAACATGACCACTCGCGACTGCCAACAAAGCCCCACTAGCAGCAGTTGCGAGAAGACCAAAAGACGAAGAAACGAGGGCGTTAGCTGTCTTTTGCTTTACGCGCCACTCGGCTTATTCACGTACAATACTCTAGAAGACAAAAGAGAGACAGTTTCGTTCTCCCTAGCCCTGGCACGCCCGCCCCGCACGTGCAAAACACCTACGAAAATACAAAAGGCCAAGCGATCTGTCCAAAGTTCCTATTGCTATTGCCTTAGGCAAAGTAAGTACTGTCGAGGAAAACACCCGGGTGAAAACGGATCTTTGTGGAATGTGTGTATTGTAAAAGCGATCATATAGTGTTGCATTCGCATAATGCAATTTTTGTTTTTGTTTTTGCTTGTTTTATTGCTTTTTTGTTTTCGTTTCAATTTCTAAACACTCGTGTGACAGCAAAATTGCAAAGGGAAACAGTGCTTACGGAGCGCAGGGTCATTGACTTGTGAGGAGGACAAAAAAATGCACCCCTCTGAGCCAAGGGGGTGACAGTAGTTCATCCTCGAAATTTATTAAGAACAAAAAAACATTCAAAGAGCAACGAAAATGTCCTGATCTTGTACAAGCTGAATACATCATTATACTGTTTACATTTTTTGGGTTTATCAACTTACGCCGATTGCAAGGTTTTCCTTGATTTCTTCGCTGCCATCTCCAGCGATGTCCATTATACGGTCCCATAGGTTTTCCATGATTCCACCCCAGTGGTCGAAAATGTCCACCTTGATTTCCTCCGTGCCATCTCCGACGATTTCCATTCCACTGTCCCATTGGCTTTCCATTATTCCATCGCCTGGGAGGTCTACGACCAAGTCCGCGAAATCTTCTGTGGGACTCTACTGCAACAAACAGCACAACAGCAACGAGCAACAAAGCTAACAAACTGCTCTTCATTGTGATGGTTGAGAAGACTCGCGCGCGCAAGACTGAGAGAAGCCGATGTCGCAGCGCGTTTTTGTAGGCTGAAAAATCAGTAGATCTGGCAGAGATCCCCCTGGGCAGATCGTGTTACCCTGGCAAATTAAGTACGTAGGAGTTAATTGAAGTATCAATGCGATTTCCACCCACACATCCGTAAACTTAAGACCGGGGGAACACTATAGGGTAGTTTGGGTAGAGCAAGTGTACCGCTTCGGCTCACACTCCGAAACTGTTTACGCACGAAACTTGGAAAAGTTACACAAGTTAGCTTTTAAGGGGAGAAAAATTGTTGGTACTACAAAAATAGACCGCTCATAGCCAACTTTCAAACTGTTTTAAAGGATTCTGGGCCAAAAAGTCGTGGTCCTGTTTTGCAACACATTCCCGTTTAATCCAAATAGGGGAGTGCCCTCCGCCAGCCCAAAGAGCGGGTTGAGTTCCAAGGTCACATCGAATTACCAGAAATTCTTTTTGGGCTTTTTTTACATCCGTGAATCATTGAATAACCACTCAAGGCGGTTGCCGCAATATCCGGTAGACATTACGCATACATCCGTCAAATGATCATGTAACACGTACGAGTTTCCCTTGACGTAAGTTTCGGTAAAAAAACGTTTACTAAACGTGTCTGTGAGACGACACCTTGTGTAATGATACTTGTTTGGGGAATATTCTAGAAACTTCAAAAATATTTTTACTAAATTTCAGACAAAATTGTTACAGCACGATCTCTTTTAGAGGATCTTTGAATTCCTCATGTTACTCACGTCTTCGTGTTAAACTCGGATCACAAGATTTAAAATCTCTACCTAATTTTTTGTTTTTTAATATTATTATTATTATTATTATTATTATTATTATTATCATTATTATTATTACTATTATTATTAATTATTATTATTATTATTATTAATTATAATGGCAGAAGCGGGTAACAATTATTCCCATCATTGATGGATCGCTGGGATGTGTTAAGAACAACGTCGATAAGGCTCTGAAAGACCTCTCTATTGAAGCCGAGTGCCGCAGCTACATCCTGCAAAAGACAGCTGTTCTGGCCTCCGCAGATATCTTGTGAAGAGTTGTCATCTGCTAAGCTTAAAGGACTGGCAGTACTCCGCATAGTAAATTTCCCTATTCAGTACAGCAAACACGCACACGTACTGTGAAACTTGAACATAATAATAATAATAATTAATAATAATAATAATAATAATAATAATAATAATAATTGTTATTCAAAATTTCAGGAAGAGTCAAATAGATATAAATACCAGTTACACAATGCTTCCGAGAGTCTCTCTTGTTTTGAGTGATATACGGTGATACAATTACCCCGCGTGAAACATCCCACGGACTTGATTTCTCTCACTCAAAGGCGAGTGTGAATACATGCCATTCATTCAGTTTAAAGAATTCCTTACAGGTAACAACTTGGAGTGGCTAAGGGAAGACGAAGATAAAAAAGATGGAAAGATACAATGATGTAATTCAAAATATAACACTCATGAACATCACTCATGATTTTAAAAACGCAGTAATTCCGTCTCAAATACCAAGGTGAAGGGTGGAATGGACTTAGTCATGAGCCTGTAGAGTGTGCCCCGACTCAGCCGTTAGTTTTGTCCCAGTTCCTGAGTGTGTACACACTTTTGCGAGTATTGCACAAAAGTCAGACGGTACTGTATAAAACATTTAGGGCGAACAACTTTACTCCGTAAAAAAAGGAAATATACATACACATATAGATAAAATAAAAAAAAATTGGGGGCGAGGAACTCCACGCGAGGTAAATCAATCAGCAAATATGATAATTTCCGTTTTAGGCTATGTTGACACGGTACCGATGAATTTTTGACCGGTTAAAAATTCGTGTTAGATGTTTCAGTCACACTGCGCTAACCGTATGAAAATTTAGACGCCAAGCCGTTCAAACTCCAAAATCGAAGTCAAATTTTCAGCCAATATACAATACCGGCGCGGTGCAGAACACCGTGACCGTCCAAAAGGCATGGTTGCATGAATGCTGACTCATCCCCAGTCATCTTCCAAGTTATTTCTAGGGAATGTATGGAGACTCAGCTGGAGTCAGACAGACGATCATTACGTAAGAGTTCGATCCAGGATCACGTGCAATCTCCAAGTGGACACCGCAGCTTCAGCAAGTTTAATGGGAAAAAAAGGTAAAAAATGAGCATTTTTTTTGGTCAGTTTTTTAGGCGCCAAAAAAAAGACTGCAATTCAAGTCGTTTTATTTCCTAATGGTCTCCCTAATTGTACGTAGACCTGAATCGAGCTTAACAAGTTCTCTGGTGGGGAAAAACGAAGAGAATGCATGAAAACGCGAACAGATGAGAAATAGAAATGAAAAGGAAAGAGAGGTGTGGGGGGGATAACTCCCTCGTTCCACCCCTCCCTCACTTTACTTTACGCTGTCCGCCATATTCTCTAGATCTGATAGGGAAAAGACAAAATAAACGCAAACGAAGATCAATCTACCTAATTAATTACCGCAATTATTTAATGTTAATGAAAATTATTCTTGATATGAAAACCTGTAAAACTGTATTTGGTTAACGTTCAATTTGTCGCAGTAATAGGTGTTTTTCTCGAAATCGGTTTAGTGTAGCAGTAAGACTAGCGTAAGAGTCCCAGACCTTTTGTTTGACTGTTCGCGCGTACTTGAATACGCAAAAAGACCAGAAATACGGCTGTTTTGCAGTCTACAATAATAAATTAGCTACAGTATATCATATCGAATATTGTTGGTTTTCACATGACGTCACTAAAATGCTATCTAAACAGTTCATGTACTAGAAAAAGTATTACTTTAAATAATGCTCATCCAGGTGAGCACCGGCATGGCGTCTCCATACAAACCTCTATTAGTTTGGGTAAAACATTTCTTCGGATATCTCGTATACGAAATATTCCTCTGACCTGAATCTTGGCGAGGGTCTTTGTATATGTACCTCCTTTCATTTCCCAGATTCTGGACTTTATCTATTGAACGGTTTTGATTTTTATTTCGCTCTAGTAGAATGGCGTGACACTGAAAATCAGCAATAGCTAATTTATTATTGCGAAAAATACTTCAGTCTGATAAAGGAACTGCGAGAGAGGATAAAGAACGAACCCCATAGCTAAGGAAATGTAGTAATCTACTTGGTAACCACGTGACCGTACACCGACCGAGCAACCGTCCGTCCGTCCGCACCACAGGCATACCAATGTAAAATAACTTAATCAACAGGTATGGTAACCCAAATACAACTCAACGTTTTATTTAGAGGGAAATCAAATGGCCGCCCAGACTTTCAGAAAGAAAAAATAACAACAAAGTCGTGTCTATTGCGGCGTTATTTTTTTTATGTTTACACTAACGTGAATAACAGAGAAAGAGCTAGGGCGAGTTATTGAAAACAAAGGAGACGAATTTCCTAGGAAGAAAAACATGGAAATTCAAAGCGGCGGTGAGAAAATGAGAAATGTTAGCGGTCCGGCAAGGTGAAAATGAGCGGCAGTGAAAAATAAAAGCGAACAAGATCACAGGAAACAAAATATTGGGTAAGCACATACGACAATTCCTCCTTAAAAATAATGTGTAACTAGGACGTTTGACGTTTTAGTCGTACGAAACAGCGTTGTAGTCGAGCAAAACAACGGCAAGAGCAAGACAAAAAAGCGTGCTACACGTGCAAATTTGTTTTTTGCTAATTAGAAGAAAAAGTGTGCTGCACGTGCCATTTTTTTTTTTGCTAATTAGATCTATTAGTCTTCAAGCCATTTTCATTGTCGTCCCCGTTTAGAATTACACTATTTAATTTTTTTTGTTTACACGTATTATTACCCAGAGCTTCGCTTTTAGCCCTGGCTAAATCTATATATTAGAAATGCTATTGAACGTTGTGCACGGTCAGGTTCAAAAAAGCTAACCAAGACCTATCAGAATCCTGTAAAGGAGATTATTCTCTTGTTCTTCTATTCTTCTTCTCTGTAATTAAACCTTAGTGGTATTACTTAACGCAGTAAATGAATCAGCAAAAGCATATCTTGTAGATGAAGTCAAATGACGCATCGAGAAAATGAATTATTATCGAGACCTAGCATTTGCGTAAAAAAATTATTAGCAAAGATTCAAGAAAAATTGTAATGCTAACCACTACAGTGAAATCAATACAGTGACTTTTGGTTACTCTCAATAAGATACATGTGCTAGAAAGAGAAATGAGCAGCCATAAAATGGCTACAAGAGGGTGTTCATAGCAAACTTTCCACGTCTCCCTTCCACTAGAAATACCTAAGAAACAAAAATCTATCACACACTAAAATTCAGCTGAGCATAAGTGGAAATGAACGCTAATCTGGTAATAATCCGACGAAAAAAATATTGTTTGAGTACTTAATTGTACACCCAGCACCCAAGCTAACTATTTCAGCTACTTCTTGAACAGTGTTCGAAGAACAAAAATCTTAAGAACCATAGTTTCGTTGCTCGACTAATCAATTTTCACTGTGGTTTTTACAATAAAAAAAGAGATCCTTTGAGTATCCTGTGCTTTGTCTTCCATATGATATCACCAGAAGTCTGATAAAAAAAAATAAATAGCAATATGTATCATCTGAAAATACACCCCTCTTGATTTTCTCTCCACGCACGACTTACGTGCATGGTTAGAAGAAAAATGTAGATGTACGCGCTATTTGTATGGACGTTTCAAGGCCTTGGCGTCTTTGGTCCTCTTTTGCCTCCTAGAGATAAAAAGAAAAAAACAAATATATAATATTAATTGAGTCAGTATGCTTCAGAACCTCATCTCTTCTGCAGTTCACCCAAACTCAAACTGCCCCCACTCTGCCCTCCCCCCCCCCCCCCCCTCTTTCCACGACACCACCCGCGCCCCCTTTCTTTAGATCATAAAAGGATCAGAGCCTTCTTTGGATGCCACTCGGATGACGGACCATAATGGACGTCCACTTTTTTTTTCTTTTTTCACTTTTTTCCAGTCTCGCCTTTCGTTCACTTTAAAGCGGTGTTTTACAACCAGCAAAAAGTTCATATGACTTTTTTTAACAACGCTGTTTGCAACAGTGTTTCTGAGACTGGAACAGCGTTTAATGTGGAGAGTGAAAGCGACCTGAAAACGACTGCGTGAACAGAACTCATTTTATTCATTTTCGGGGCTAACATTCTGACTTCAAAAATTTATCTAGACTGTAACTCGGGTAGCTGGCGGTTTCGTTGGAGAGCTCCGTGTGACTTAGTCTCTCTTTTTCGTGTCTTCGCAGCGAACGAAAGTTTCTTTTCTTTGCTCAAACGAAAGAGCAGGACACGCAAGCTTGCCTTGAAAGAGGCACTAATTCTCCTTCAATGAGTTGTGGAATGAGATTACTGGCTTACCTTTTCTATTGGGTTTAACTCCTGGTTTGCCTTTTGCGCATCTTTTCTTGTTGCGGCCTCTACCACAAACTGAAAACAACGAACAATATAACGTTAAACGTAAAACGTGGCTCAAAACGTAAGCTGCAACAGAACGGCAAACATCACTGTTATAAGGAAAGAAATACCAAAATAAAGACGATTTTAAGGGGACAAAAAAATATACGTAGAGCGGAGGATTTGATAAAAAATCAAAGCAATAATTCTCCTCTGGTGATCACTTTATCATTTCTCATAACCTATTCTCTCAATCATGTATTCGGAGAAAGTTGATGTTAGTCACTCTTAGGGCCTAAACGGTATCCTGGTTGCCAGAGACCTTTAATGCGCGGTATTCCGGTTTTAATGACGCGCACTTCACCGCTCGTGGCTTCGGCTTAAAGGCCGAAGACGTGTCGACCTGCTGCCGACCCCAAAGCGTCTCCGCCGCACTCAATCGCCGAACGCAAGAAACAAACCCTGGTACACAGGATAACTAAATAAACAATTTTGGTCTAATTTTTTATACATTAACATTTCTTTTCCCTTTTTAAAAAATAATTGAAGTTTCGAATTCATTTCTAACAATTTGACGCGCCAAATTGCTAAACAGTGAAGATTTCCTTCAACAATGACGTAACGGCGGCAGATGTCTTGGTCTCTTTAATCTGTTTGACTTGCCTTTCTTCTTTTCACATCGCTTTGACTCTTGATCCAGCTCAAAAGCTGCTTTGCATTCGAGACAATTGCCATCCACACAGTTGCGACAGCCTTTATCACACGCAGCTAAAACGGTAGAAAAATAAAAATAAAATAACGTCATATCAATGATCGACTGTCTGCAAGTATAACAAGCGTTAGAATCTAAGGCCCAGCAAGGGCGGGGGAGCAAAGTGTGCACCTGACAAGCGTCTCTACACTTAAAAAAGCTGTAGAAATCTGCCAAAAAGAGACCACAAAAATAAGCCAGATTTAGAATGCTTCCCACTAGAAATGTCCTTCAAATTTCTTCTCTTGCACAAATCACTTAAACAGTTAATTGAGATTTACAATCACCTTTATGGCAAAAAGTGAACGTCAGGTCTAAGATGAGTCAGGGGCACCCAACGAGGATATAGTTCAAAACCACTTAACCTAGCATTGGTGAAGGTAAATATTCAAACGGTAGATATAGGTGTTGTGGTTCAATTTTATCCTGGGTTAAAATTTTATTTCCCTTTGTTTCAAACTCATCATCATACATTACCACACCCAAAAACAAAGGAAAATAAAATTTTAACCAAGGATAAAATTGAACCACAACATAGGCATCTTTTTATCCCCTAAAAACTTTTCATCTTTTCGGATTTCCTAGCTGAAAGTCTAGTGATCAGAAAATTATAGGGATAAAAACTTACCTTCTCGAAAATTTCAGCCAGGAAAAGGCTCCCGAAAATTCTAGGTGGCCTTTTTTAGGGTCAAAATCCGTTAAAAATGGGTAATTATACGATTTTGTAGATGTTCGAAAATCCTAGTAGAGGCAGGCAAGCAAGAAATTTTACAACAAATGTTCCGAAAATTCTGGATCTCAAATCGTCTTCCGAACAGATATTTTCCCGAAAATTGCCGTTGGGTGCCCCTGATGAGTGTGACCATTTCTAAATGGTTATTGTGGATACAACTGGCATGAAACAACTTCCTCAGGATGGATAATGAACAGTGAAAGACAAGTAATGGAGAAAACTTGGTCATATGATACCAACTGCCTTTTCGACTTGAACGTGATTCTGAACCACTCTAATATCTCCTTGCAACTTTTCGGGGGAGGCACGCAGACTCATCACTTAAGGCGCGCGTGACAACCGCCACCCGCGAGGAAGGTGACACGCAGGGAAAGGTTCACAAGCACTCAAGTATTTATCCCTCAGAAAAACTCGAAGTCTACTATTCAGGCTAGGAGGACGTCGGCATCTTACCTGGGCATTGCGATTCGTCAAGGACAGTAAACTTTGCCGCTTTCCTCTTGAAGTTTCTCATCTTACATGGAACGCAACGTGTAACGTTCTGACGCTTGGTATGTCTTACATGGGCGAATCCCTGGTTACATTGAGTACATTCGCCATCGACACAAAAGGCACAGTTTCTGCTACAGGGAGCTTCGGTCGCACCAGTAACTGAAATCGGAACAAATTCATGAACATGTTGATTAGCTTTACTACAGTAGAGGCTCAGAGGATCTCACAGCTCAAAGCGCTGTTTAACTATACGCGTGCTCCGAAAAAGTAAACCTTTGTTATTCGCTCGACGGCGACAAAGGAATGTCAAGTCTGTTTTTAGACTATTCAGTCGGTTTTCTACCGGCCCTAGAGTCGCGTTTGACTGCTCGCAAGAAATGACAAAAATACGGACTGTTTCGCAGTCTAATGCCATTGGTCAGTCAAAATTGAATTATTACTAATTATTACTTGACTTTTAAACGTTAAATTTTATCTTTTTCTCTCAAGCAGGCGGAGATCACTATGTTTACTGACCTAGAAACACAAAGCCGGGAATTACAGCAGATTACAGACGCAGGAGTTTTGGTATTCTGTTTGTTATTGAAGAGCGTTTCTCCTCTGCTTCTCCTTTCTTTCGCTTCATTTGTTGAGGGTATTTTCACAATATTTTAAATTCCGTAACAAAAAAATGAATGTTCCTTCTGACCTGGAGGGCATTTGGACTCGTCTCTATCGATCACTTGCATTTTTGCTTTCATCCTTCCTTTCTCAGTTTGATTACAAGGCTTGCAAACGGTAAAATTTTTATTAGCTTGTAATCGTCTTCGTGCCAAACTGTAAGTGATTCTAACAAAGCCATCATTGCACGTGGAACAGTTCTTGGCAAGGCAGCCTGCAGACAGACAATATGATGTCTCTTTAAGAGAGTAAAAGACAGAGAGAAGAACAAAGAAAAATACTGAAATAACAGTCCTATTTTCCCGCGTTTTTCGGGCGAGCGAAACACGAAGCAGGCGTGTAGGGCCTTCACCCATCGTGCGCGTGTCTCGCGCCCTCGCTCGCTTCTTTCGCATGAAAAACGCGAAAAAAACAACGCTTGTTCTCATGCAGGCTGGCGCCGTGGCGGCTACACAGCTCAGGATAATGATCACGCCGACGAAAAATAATAAAGACCATGGTTTTGCCAGATGCTTCACTAAAAACAAATGTTATCCTGTAAAAGTGATTTTGCATCTGTCGCAGTTAACAAAGGCAAAGGTCGTTTTCAAGGAGGAGACTAAAAGACAAATCGCCTTTCGTATAATCATTACTATTGCACAGGTTTGTTTGGTTGACAGATGACTTCAAAAGCATGATCATCACATATGGACGTATTTATCTGCTTTGCATAAGATCTATTTGAATTTTCCACTACGTAAGTGCATTGAAACCCTCTAAAATTGAAGTAAGTTAAACAGTACTTATGGAAACAGTCCCCCCATTTAATAATACCTGACAACTACCGGTATCTGCCGGTTTTTGACGCTTAAAATGTAGGGCATCTAGCAAAGAAGTTGATTAAAGAGCACTGTGTAGTACGCTAGCCAACAAGCCCTGCATTTCAAAAGACTATCAAAATCTCTGGGAAGTAAAAGAGAGCTGTTTACCATAAACACAACCAAAGAAAACACACCCAATGTAGTGCCTTTTACCTAGTTTCCTAAGCTTGCCGATCGCTCCTTTTCCAGACTTAGGATCTTTTCCCTTGCCAGGCCCGGTTCTTCTGCATTCAACGGTGACAAACAAAACCACAGCAAAAAACAGCAAAGCCAATAAAATAGTCTTCATTTCGCTGGTTTTCTCGGTTCTTCAATGTCCACAGTGCAACTGTTAGAGTGCCGACTTCAACGACGCAGACAGAGCAAACGTCACTTTCCAACCTTTTGATCTACTGTTACCTGTCAAACCGGTTTTGTCTAGTGCTACATGTGATGCGGGCGTTTCATTGCTACGGACCTGAGACAATAGAAACTAGATACTTCTAACGGAAACAGTCATCACGTCTACAGGGATTATCCATGTTGTCAATCAATCTATTTACTTTTTTTAAAAAAAACAAGATAAGAGCCAGAGTTCGTGTTTATTTTCCACTCAAATTTTTTACTTTATCAAAGATGAAGAAGGGCAAAATTCGTGTCCAATGTCGGGTCAGTCAGTTTTTGACAAATGTTGTGTGGACAATCTTTGTTATATAAAGCTTGGAAAAATCTTTTTCTTATTTCACCTGGAATTTCACACATTCTGATAAAATGTGAAGGTTAATGATAGCCACTCCCTTTACATCCGATGGTCGTGAAGAGTAAAAGTTTTTCATACAAAAACCGATTCATCATGGGATTAAAAAAAACCGGCGCAAAGATTTTGCCTAATCAGACATTCTTTGGTTCTTATGACCTCTCATACACCGGTCCTAACACCTCCTCTATTATATAAATTCCTTCCTGTGGTTTAAACGCAAGAGTCGCAAGGCATGCTAAAGTTCATCTTATCTTTCTTACGTGCAGAAAAATTATTTCACTTTATTTAGAAAAAAACAAACACATTTCGCATCATAAGAGCTTTTAAAACAGCCTCTTTATGCGCTCTTTTTCTATGCTTTAATACTATTTCCAACTCTAAGTTGACTGATCTCTATTCCTAGACAAATACCGTATATAAAGCGCTTTTGTACAAATCAGGAGCCGATTGTCCAAGTACTGACTCAGCAAACTCAGGACTCTTGACCCCGGGCCCTTGACCCTCTCTCTTCCCAAGAAAGGAAACGTGAGTTGAATTCGGCTATTTTAAAAAATTCTCGCCTCTCCTAGTGTGGTAAACGATGACTGTTTACGACATTTCAGTTCCTAAATTTGGATCACATTATAAACACTAAAAACACCCCCCTTCGCCTGATCCACGAAAGTAAACCTGCGCATAAACGTAGAGCTCACTGCATGCAGGGGTTCTGACAACCAGAAGTCCATTTGGGGGAGCCGAGAGAAGTCACGGACCGGTTGTGGATTTGAAAACATTATAGATCACCTTCCTGACGTTTTCAGGGAAATGTAAGCTCCGCTATGTTTGAGAACTTACCACAACAGCTGGTTTAAGCCTTTAACAGCGGGGTGGGGGGGGAGGATTTGAGAGTCTCTTGCGCCACAGTCTATTCTATTTTATAGCGACGAATATATCCATGTAAACAGACTAGTTGCAGAGCGAAATAAAACATTGATTGATTGCTTAAAGGTAAACTCTGTAATACGGACACCCCACTGATGCGTGCAACTGGATCCCCGGCCCCGGGTCCCCGGCATATTGTAGAACATGGACTGGATTGGACTGGAATGTTCAATTTAGTCCATATGCTTTACAACATGTCCTGCCCACCGACGGACGTTCGCTATAATGGACTTAAGGACACCGTTCCGAAATGAAATTTTTCAGAAATTTTATTTTTCTAGTGCTCGTTAATACAAAAGCCATGTGGCATATCATCAAGACAAACAAAATCTGTTTTTCCTATTTGGTTAGCTGCTCTTCCTCTTTTCCAGTATCGCAGCCTCCGCGTCAATCTAAACATTTTCTGCGCTTGGATGCTTCAGTCGATGGCAATATTTCAACGAAATTTCATCATTTACCTCGCTATTTACGTACGCGGTGCGAACTCAACCTTCCCTCAGTGTACACAAACTAACGTGCGTATCTGGCAGTTTTTGTTGGGGAGGAGCATCGAGCATTGGACCAAAGTGCAAGAGAGCGCTAAAGCCGCGAAAAGAATAGAGCGGAAGCGCGCTTTGCCGGTTTCAATTCCCCCGCTCGTTTGCGCCTTCGTCAGACAAAACCGCCAGCTGGGCCGCAGGCTAGACGCCGACTCAAGATACCGACGGAGATAGGCTCAGTCTCCAGTCTTTGGTGTTTCGATGCGCCCGCGGTACTCTCCACCGAGTACCGCAGCCGCATCCAAACACCCAAGGCTGAAGAGTGAGCCTACGCTGTCCCAGACGGCATATGAGAAAAAAAAATTGTCAAACAAGGGGTCAAACGATATTTTTTCTTTGAAACTGCTGTTTGGATTTTCGTTTATGGTCTTGTAAAGCCACTGTGGTAGTCTAAAATTATAAGGAAAACTGAAGTCGCAAAAGTAAGGGCTAGAGCGACGAAATGTTCTCTCGTATTCCTACCCCTGTCTTCCCGCTCATTATGGCACTGAAAGAATTGATTAAGCCAGCTGATATAGTGTAAACGCAGCAAAGACAAGAAACTTCATTTGTAACCATTAGATTATCTCACACCTATATCTCACTCGTACAGTCTGTAGTTACCGCCCAGCAGTAAGAGTTCCTATCTCTTGGACGAAATAGGTGAGACATTAAGACCACCTCTCCCCCCATTTCAAGGATAGAAAAAAGGCTCGTTTTGGACATTTTCCAGGGGGAAGCGGGGTAGGAAGTATGAGTTTTTTAGTTTTTTTCCTGTCCAAGATTGTTAGAAAGATTCGGTAATACATATCGTGTGAGCCCCTTATGAATGGCATGAAAGCACTGCAAATCAGTGGAATATACGGGACATTTTAAATAAGTTATCCATGGGTCACTTCAGTTGTCACGTATATATTGCCACTTCGCGTCGCAATACAGGGTGTTTCAAAAGTTCGTTCTGATTGAAAATTGCACGATATAAGCATTTAATGCTGCTTTAGGCAAATTTAAAATGATTATATTAAGAAATTTATCCAAATACCCCTTTAAAGCAATTTGTAACTAAATTTGAAGAAATTATGATGGTTTTTCAATTATTGCGCCGAACTTTATGCACGTGAGCGCTTTTTCCTGCCATTTTCCTGTCCATTTTGTAGATTTCCTTTTTCGTATTTATTGCCGTCTTCTCTCATTTTCTCTGCTTTTTCACGAAAACATAAACTGTTTGTGCTAGAACTCCGGCGCTTTTTTACGGTCATCTGGCCATGCAGTCAAAGAAATCGCCAAATCGTTGAAGCGGACCGAACGAAGGGTAAACAATTGGTCAAACTGAGACAAACCAAGGAGAGGACAGCCGTGTTTTTTTGACCAACTTTGCGAAAAATGTAATCGAAACTGTAGCTAAGTAAAGCATAATAATTCAAAAAGACAGGTATCTAAACAATTTTAACTTAACAATATCAAAGTTTAGTGCACTACAGAATGGAGCCATGCCCAACCAACGGTGGAAAGCCTTCAAGCAAAACTGAGCGGCGCTCACTTCAGAAGAAGAGAATTTGCCAAACTTTATACCGAAGGATGACTGAGCGTGGAGTGTCGCTGGCTAGACAACTATACAAAGACGTAGCCTTCAAAAGACTAGGCGAGCTAAGAAGGCGACTACACTTCGATCGCCTGTATGGAAAAATGTAAAGACACACTTACGAAGCTCGCACATTCTATACCCCGCCGCTTAGAAACTGTCACAATAAATAAAGGAGGCCATTCTGGCTAATTTCAGTTATTAGATGTAAAATGAATAAGGAATAACACACTTATTTTTACAAAAGGCAGTTTTAATAATCAATGAAATTTATGCGGGGAAAAAATCGGAACGAACTTTTGAAACACCACTTAGTCTTTATTTTCCCGCTCGAAACAAAAGTGACCAAGGATCCTGTTATACTATCAAATTCAAATCTATTTTCACCGGTCTCACCTGCAACTCTTTGATATTCTATTTTTCGGGACTTTCATTCTTTTATCTGTCGGATTCGCGCAAGATCAAAACGAAGTTTCAGCGGCACTTCGGAAAGTCGTTAACGCGAACAGTGAAGATTTTGAATCTTCTTGCTCATCGACTGCCGGCACGGCGTTACTGAATTGCCCAAATAAAATGACTCGCGCCGACCAAGAAGGCTGCAGGACGCGCAAGAAGTCGGTTCTTTGACACGCCGTTATTGGAAAGCCGGGGAAAGCGGCTTGGAATCTTCGATAGCTATTGTATGCTCTCTTTGGTTGAAACACAAAACATTATTTTATCAAATGAGTCGGTCAGTAAAATCACTTATCACCGCAACAAAATACCAACAAGCTGACATTTCGGGTGCTAGGTCATCGCAGCCTTATTACGTGGTTAAATTTTGTTTGATCAACTCAATCAAAAATAAAACACAAACAGTAAACATTGTGAACTTTCGCATTTTTATATAAACTTGGCTTTTGGTATGCTAGTCAACATATATTTTCAAACGCTTCGGATTATGACGAAACTATTTAAACCAAATTGAGAAGGGGTCTTGAAATGATATTAAGAAAATTCTTCACCGCTGTATGTGTTTTTTTCTTGATGCCAAGAACAAAAGTCTTTTGATCAACTCAGATAATTAAAACAAATTTGTGTTTTAATGCCTCACCGACGCAGTAACACAGCTTCTGAAACCAAACTCTTCTCTACTAGGTTGAGTTTCTTTGTGAGACCATTTCTTTGTTAGCAGGGTCATCAGATTTTAAGAGACCCATCGCCAACCGTCCATAGCCTGTTCCAGGGGCTCAGATAGTAGAGCGCGGGCGAAAAAATGTCGAGGAAAAACTAAATAAGGGAAGTTTCCCTCTTCTTTCCCTCGTTTTTCCTCTCGTACGATTTAACTCGCTCCCCACCATCTGAACGCCTGCAACAGACTAACGGCGTCTCCTGCACGTATTCCTCACAATTATGTCAGCAGCCGGAGGCCCGACCATGCACGCCAACGGCACCTCACAACAGAGAAGCTGGCGTATCACCTAAAGCCACACACCAAATGCCTATGATAACCTTAATGTACCAGTTACTTTCGTTACTGTCACTTCCTCCCATTTTTTAAGACTGCTGGAGTAGCCTTGCAACCAGTGCTCGCCGCCCCTCTAACGGGAAAGACCTGGGGATCGATGTACCTTCCAAAAAATTCAGTATTCTTTCATGACAACGGTTAGTAGACGTTGTTCAGTCCTATAGACGGTAAAACCCGTATTAAGCGGACAGCTAATGGGCAAGAGTAAACAGCAGTTGAAGTTCCATAAGATGAAAATTAAACGAATTACATTTAACCTGTATTTACCTATCTTTAGAGCAAACTCTCCTAAAGAACTCACTCGCAGCGTATTTACAGACTTTTTTTACAAAAGGAGAGGAGTTATAAGTTTCAAAACGTAATAGAGACTGGAAATAACTTGGCCTGGGGTGAACGCTAGTCAAATGACACGTCAATGAGAACAGTCTTTTCTTTTCGAGAAATCGCACTTGATAACCATTTTCCTGTATCAGAAAAAACAAATCAGAATAAAACACGATAGAGTATACCCTCTTTCAATGTTCATCTCTTTAATTTGTTTTTTGTTTTGTTTTCTAATACATATTAGTAAACAAGTCCTGGATTTAATGCAGTCATGTCTTTGAACAACCCTCTTTTAACGGCACAATAAACCATAATATACAATAATAAGCGATCTAATACTTTGTAGGTCACTAAAATCACGACTCTGTCACTTTCAAATACTTTATGGTCTCTACTGGGCAAAATATAACGGAACTCTTTCCGTTTCTCTAACGAATTTATTATTATTACACAAGACGTAATTTACTTCCTCTGGACCAGATTTCACTGACATGCAGCAGCTATAAATAGATAAATCTCCTTTTAGTTTTTAATTCGTTTAAAACCACAAATGTGGACGGACAATAAGATGGAAAGGTTGAATCTCTCGAGTTTCTTAGCAGCTAGCAGTATTAACTACCGGGTCTGTTTGCCAAAGCAAAAGGTTTACAAATAATAAAGAAAAGAAATGACTTTGTGGCTTTTCGATAGTTTGCCCGTAGAATCTGGAATCCTGGCCTTTGGAGTCCCGAATACAGCTCAAGAAAACCGGAATCCCACCAACGACTGGAATCCAGAATTCAAATTTTACTGACAAAGAAATCTAGTACCTGGAATCCGGAATCCACGGCGTGGAATCCAGAGTCCAAGATTGTCTTGGATTGCCCTACAAAGGGTGAGATAGCTGTTGTACAGTTGTTAACGGTTTTTTAAACATGCAGACGAGGCGAAAGGTACATTCTGTATTGTGCTAACCATTAACCTCGTTTGCATGTCTTTTTAAGCAAAAGAATGTTTGAACGCAGGCCAAGAGACTTGTGCAGGCTCAAAACTTGCAAGTACATCGTTTTGTGTGGACGGAAGCTTAACGCAGTTTTTTGTTTACAAACTTTACTAAACTCCAATGGAAAAAGGAGTTAAGTCACGAAATGTATAAACCGTGGACGAACCATTTCGACAGGGAAGGTACGGATGAACAAAATTAAAGAAGATAAAAACGGAGTGCTGTTGGGGTTTGAAAACTCTTCAATCTGTCAGTTTTTAAAATTTTTCCGCCGTATGTAAAATTGGATGATAGGTTCAAGTGACATATTTCTTGGTTCTGAAGCTGTAATTGGTCATTTACACGCAGGAAATTCCGCGCTGACGTTAAGTTTCGTAGCCCATTGCTGTAAATACTAAAGAAACTAAGCTACCTTGACACAAGAGCCTCCTTCTAATTTTGGCCAGTATATTTTGGGCCCCAATTTTAACCCAGGAAAGCTTAGAACATCACATACTATTGACAGCTTGTGCGATCATAAAAAAGCCCAACGCATTATGGTGGATTTCCACCATCGCGTAATTTTTCACGTGTAAATGTATGGAACGTCGCGCGTAAACGTAACAGTTGAACAAGAAAGCGCTGCCTTGCATACATTGCCTATATCTTATCTACGCACGTGCGTAAAAATTACGCGACAGTGGAAATCCACCCTAAGGAATAATACTCCAGTTTCCTCTGAAATTTAATAGAACGTTTTCTTTCTTCAGTCTAAGCATTTTATGCCCCATATATAATTCTTTTGTTTTTATGTAAGGTGCACGGACATTCAGTTCTCAAGCACAAAATACAAAGTAACGAATGAGAAATAACAGATCAGCGGCAAATCATCTTTGACCTTGTCTGTTCTTTTATATATTAGTAAATGATAAATCTATTCAACTTTTCCGAGAGAGTTTTCGTGGACCAAGCATAGTCTATTATTTCAGGGTCAATACCTCCCAAATTTGAGCATAAACTACGTCACCACATTTCTTGGCACTGGGAAGTGTAATTCCAAAATCGTCCATGTGAGCTTATTCCTCCAATAGGCGCCTCGATGTTCGTGAAGTATAAGCGACATCTTTTGGAGTGTTGTCGAGATATCTTGGGATGAAGTTTTTATGGTTAGAAACACGGTAAAACCTGGACAATCTTGATGTTCGGCCGTTATCTGTATAAAACGAAGCACTTTTGTAATGCAATTTCACCTCATAGTGCCTCATAGTAGTTTTAGGCTTTCTTAAAAAACGTGTGTGAAAGATCATTGAGATAGCTAGGCGATTGCTAGAAAGAAGGATTTGATTAGTATGTGTCAAGGTGTTCTTGCTAGCGGTTTTGTGAACAGTTTGGTCTACTAACTTTACACATAAGCGGATGATTTTCAAACCACGAGATAGATTTTATAGTTTATGCTCAAACTTGGGAGATATTGACCCTGAAAACCCTATCGACTAACGTTAAGCCCTAACACCGACCAAAATCTACTTTCTCCTTATAACAGAGTAGAGTTTAAGCTTCAGGTATATGGCAAACGGCAAACGTTAGATTCAAATTGAGAATTTCTCAAGATAGAAAATGAGCAGATAAAAACAGCTCAAAACAATTCTTATGGATAAAAAATTGCGTGAAACTACTAATTTATGTGTAGAAATATGAATAGTAAACGACAAGTTCTGGGCAAATTTGGTCACGTGGTTCAAATTCGCGTTTGCCTTTTGCCGTAAACGTGATGCTTAACCTCTGTTATATCACGGCTTAATCCGGCTAAACGATGATCATGGGAATCAAGCAAAAGCTCAGCAAAGCTTAAACGCTTTGATTGTTAAATGAATTCTCCACAATGAGAAATGTATATAAAATAGTGCGGAGAAAAAATTGGCAACAAGGGCACTATGTCACGCTATTTGGTATCTTTGCACGAAGCTAACACTTGTCTTTGCATTCATTAAAGTCCAAAAATAATGGTTGAGTTTTGTTATTTAAGCCTACGTTTAGGCATTGAAACCGTTTCCTGTTCACAGTTGCAAAGGATGGCAAGGATGGACACGGATTAAAACTTGCAATGTTCTGCCAACTTTTTCAAGTTTTAATGATATGCCCGCAAAAATCGCCAAAATAATTATTATGGTTAGTGCTCCCCGAAGAAATTTGATTGATATCTTCTCTATAATTCTACAGGAGCATTTTGTATCTGGGTAAGCTGGCAGTAAGGAATGACTTCAGCACAAAAAAGATTGACCTAAAACAGCATGTGACATAGTCCCTTTTACTGAAGTATGTCTTATTGTCTCGTTCCTGCAAGAAATATGGTCTATGCTATACTATAGTTTCCTTGCCTGAAGCTACAGAGTCCTCATGCCCTTTGTTCACCTTACATTTATCGCTGGCGTCGCGTTTATCTTTGTGCTTGGGGCTGTCATAGAGATGCTTCCTCCTCTTATGTCTAGTGGTCTCTTTCCTACGTTCACGGCGTCCGATCCCGCGCGGTTCTAACAAAGCGTCATTGGAACGCGAAGCTCGCTTTGTCAAATGCTGTTCAGCGCTCTTCGCGTTTAAATCGTCTGCACTGCTAGGCGCGCCTAAGTCGTCGGGAGGAATTCGCATATTTGGAGGCGGTCGGGGCAAAACCTCGAAAGAGTTCACGTAAATGGAGTTTTCACCCAGAGAACTTGACCGTGCTCGGAGCGACAAAACTGTGACTCCTCTGACGGGCGAACAGACCGTGGAAACAGGATTATTGTGTCGCTGCAAATCTGACACATCTGGAACGAGTTCACAAAATTCAGTTTCTGGGCTGGTCAGGGAAGACGAGGGATGCTGAGCTTCAATAATTACAACACCAACCTCATCTCTACCAATAGCATTGTCATTGACACGCGAGTCAGTTTTCGCAACACAAGAAAGCTCTCTATCAAAAGAAAACCCACTTTTAGGGTCACGTGACAAACAAGATGTACCACTTGTTAAACATTGTCCGCTACTTTGAGTAACACGCACACTTTGCGAATCCGAAGAAGGGTTCCCAGCAGCCAGGTGATCAACTCCACTAGGGGTACTGCAAGTAGAAATGTCGTTATCAATTTGCATGGTAGAAGGCTCGTTGTGAACTGCAGAATGCAAGCTCATGTAAGGCTCGCTTGAGTCCCGACCGGCAGGAAACTGAACTTGAGTAACTGCATTCTGAACGTTCGTGTTAACCCCTTGAGTATTGGTATTCTGAATAGTCGTGTGAGCTTTAGCCAAGTCCTGAACTTGCCTAACCGAACTCGGCAAGTTAGTGTGAACAAAAGATAAGTCCTGATCAGTTGAATACTTTATTCGACAAGAGGAGCACTCGGGCGAAGTCAATGATCCCTGGGAATCCGCTAGTGAGGGGTTCTGCGAGCAGTACGGGGGCGGCAAATCCGTGGGATCGAACACTGGTGGTGGTACAATGCACGATGATAACCCGTAATCTTGGATGTTTTCTACTGAGTGATATACTGGAGGTGCGTATGAAGGCAGCGTCGACAGGTCTGTCGGGTATGATGACCAAGTGTAGCGATCTTCAGAGCTTATGTGCGACCGCCTGGAACCGTGACGGCTGCAGAGGTCCTATAAATTAAAAAGAATATTTCCCCCGTGAGAATTTAACCGCTGCCTGGTTATCTCAGTTCAGCACCCGTCCGCTGGGCAGGAGGTTGCGGGTTCAAACCCTGGACGGACCAACACTAAGGGTCTTTAAATAACTGAGGAGAAAGTGCTGCCTTTGTAATGACATCTGAAAACAGTTAGACTGTCTTGTCTTCTCAGATAACGACGAAAAACCGTAGGTCCCGTCTCACAGCACTTTCATTTATCTGGTTCTTGTGAGACAAAAAAGAACCTACACCACTGTTCGAAACGAGCAGGGGACGTAGACCCTGGTGGTGTGGCCAACCTTTCCTGGGTCGGGTGGGTTATCCGTAAGGAGAGATCTTAATTCAGGGATAACCTCATGAACCTCCTTCAGGAGTCATAATGGCTACCTGTAAACAGTGTTTGTATGTAGTCTACTGCCTAAAATGAAATCAGGCTCTCTTTCTTCGCAAGCGCTACATCCGAAGACCCCGTACGTAGAAAAAACGAACACCTCATTACAAGTTGGGAAATTCTAAGAAGAATTTTTTAAATTAGAAATGTACAAGTATGGTAAATGAAGATATAATGAACTCTTCCCACCACTAACATTCAAAGGAGTTTCAAAATCACTACCATTAAAACCCACTGAGCCACATCAATACAAAGTATTTTGCCTGTTAATGTAGTGTTTTGTTATGAGTGAAAATGAATTTACAACTTACACCCAACCCAAAAATATAAGCAATAAAATAATAATGCCTCCAAGGAGTGACCAACATCAATTTTCTCCTAGACTGTGGAGTAGGTGCTAGGAAGTAATGCCTCCATTACTTCAAAGCACCTGCTACACAGGCTCATCTTCTAGCTCCTAACAATCATTATCATTAACTATCATTAATACATCATCAATACATCATGAGAAAAGGTTTTGAGAATCACTGAAATGATCACCTTCTGGAAACTGCTTTGACCTTTAAACATATTTTCTTCAATATTCTTAAGGGAACATAAAGAACAATCTTGAGAATTTCCATTTGGATAATTGGGGTCAATGAGATAACATAAGACTAACATTTCCTACACTTTAAGTGTGCTAATGCACAAAGAGCTATTTGGAAGATAAAGACAAGTCATAATAATGAGCTGAGTGTCCGTGATGATCAATATACAATCATCTTCTCCTCCTTTTAAGGGTAATCAATTTTTGCCAATATTGTCAGATAATAACTGGACACTATTGTTCAAAGATACCTAATATAGAAAAACATTTTAAAAAATAAAGAAGGACTCTTAATGCTATAAGGGCCCAATATCCACGAAAAAATTTTCTATACACTTTGCTAAAGAATTACTTAGGAGAATTGGACAAAGGATCAGAACAGTTTCCCTTCGGAGATCATTTTATTAATTCTCATAACCTTAACCCTTAATGATGTATTGATCGTGTTAGGAGACAATAGATGTTCGTCACTCTGGGGACTCAAAGGGTTTAAATACTGCTACCTGATTTCTGCTGGTTTCACGAGCCACTGCTGTGCATCCCAGGATGGTGGCTACAAAACACAGCAAGCTTCCGAAAATATTTAAAACACAGAGCCCATACAGTAATCCAGTGATCAGTCCAGTTAAGATGCTGCAGTTATCAACACCCTCAAACTCAAATCTGTCAGCACTGACACTACACATGGTAATGGAAGAACAGCAGCTACACCTGTCACCTGAGATCTGTTTTTCGCACATAACGAGCGACTTAAGTAATCCACCTGTATCGCCAGTTAAAATGGTGGCAATCATCTGTACCACTACGCATGCTGCTGAAAAGAAGGTGAACATGCTCATCTGCAAACAATATGAGAGAGGACAATGAGAGAGAAACATTCAAGTACAGTGATGCATGTTCCACTTACATACACGTACATTACACATTGTGCAGATGTCATGGCCAATGTTTTTGATAGATTTATCATGTTGAATTTAGTAAAACTGTGAACTTTCATAAGGATTTGTTGTAAACTAATACAGAGATTAATGGGGCCTGCAACTTGGGGATTTTACAAGGAAAAGTATGGCATGGGGGAAGTCTTGCCCACATGACATACAATGTATGTCATGCGGGCAAAATATCATTTTCATTTTCTGGTAAAAATTTTTCCTGTTTAGGAGCTCATTTTTCAGTTAGTTTGCGATGAATACTTGTAAACCTTTGCAGTTTTACTAAGTTTGGCATGAAAAATCGATCTATGGTGGTGGTTTTTTGGCAGAAATGAACAATACAAAAATTGCAATTTTTTGTGACATCTGAGAAATGACATGTCATGTAAAATATAAACCACATTTGAATATTATGTGCATCACCCTTAAATTCTTCGACAACTTTTTCAAAAAAATATTTGAAGATACTCATATTATATGGTTACAAAAAGCCAAATTAAATCATCATATCAATATTGCAGCTGTCACTGTTATAGGGTACAAGCACAGAGCTGAAATTAAAAGCAACTTATCATCTTTTGTTATATAGCTGGAAATTGTTTGCCAACAGCCCGTGGTCTCATTGGTTACTTCGAGGTCAAATGACATCTAACAATGAAACTGTTTCCTACCAAAATCTCTGAGCGGGGAAAATTGCAAAATCTATGATGTCACAGGGTAACAGTGTGCTGTTACCTGCGAAAGTAATGACTGACAACCGCTGTCAGCTTCAAAATTTCCAGCTACATAACAAGCCACTTAAAAGACTGGTCTCCTCTTGGAAACAGTTAATTTTGTTTCCCAGTGCTCAATGTTGCCCTCACCAGATTCTCAGGAAACAACATTTACTGTTTCCCTCAGGACCAGTCTCACATTAAGTGTTTAAT
This sequence comes from Porites rus, assembly GCA_964035705.1. Taxonomy (NCBI): domain Eukaryota; kingdom Metazoa; phylum Cnidaria; class Anthozoa; order Scleractinia; family Poritidae; genus Porites; species Porites rus. Next base: position 41,919,959 of record OZ037996.1, read on the forward strand.
GTCATTGTAATATCATAAACTGTGACATCATGACTGAGATATAGCCAAATTCGTTGTATCGCACCGTACCTTTTGGAACCTTCGAAGGAATTTTTGGTTTTTCTGTTTTGTCAATTATCTTAGCGAACCTCTTAGGAAACACATGTTTACTTGTGATTGGGGCATTTCGATCCACTTTGTTTTTTTCTATGTTTCAAGGTTCGCTGCTTGTGATCACCCTGTTTCGGGCAATGATCAACTAGTTTTCTTCAAAGGTTTTTACAATCTTTCTTATTTTTGTCTCTTGCAAGAATATAGCAATGTCTGCCTCCTCCCCTCGACAAAAATTCCGCTCATCATCACGATTTCCTTTGAGGGGTACCTGGAATACCTTACCACAAAGACATAATTGCAATCACCACAATACTTTATCAAAAGTAATACAGACACAAAAAACTGGTGTATATACTACATGATTTGATACCGCAAGACCAAAATACATGCACACTGAAGGTATAACCTCCTGTTATTTTTATAGAGCCAATAGAAATAGTAGTTCTGGAAAATCAGGAACAGAAATACAATAGCGAAGACAGTTGAATTAGCTCTATAATAAGCAGGTTCATCATAAATTAGCATGATCTTAAACGGAAACATCACTTTATTATGAAAAAAATACGTGATGTGAGCAGCGTCACTGGTCCACAATCAGTCACCATCTACAATCTCGGACTGTATTTTCCGATATCACATTTTTAAAATAAGGCCAAACAAAAATTAGCATGATCTTAAACGGAAACATCACTTTATTATGAAAAAAATATGTGATGTGAGCAGCATCACTGGTCCACAATCAGTCACCATCTACAATCTCGGACTGTATTTTCCGATATCACATTTTTAAAATAAGGCCAAACAAAAAGTGTATTAACCTGGGGCTAGGAGATTCTCTTTAATCTTCTACTTAATGTAGATCAACCATAAGATGGGTCCTAGATATCTAATTGTGTGTTTGCCATACTGCGTATCAGAAAAAACACCTTCAAAGCCATGAGTGGTAGAATCTTTATGGACAAAAAGGATGGGAACTTTATCAAGTACAAGACCATTCTTGACCTTATACATCAGGAATTATGTCTTGCAGACATCTTTTATACAGCATAGGCAGATTGTCTGATGTTCTAATAGGTTTTCGTAAGTGTATAATTGCAGAGCCAGATCTGTATATTGCTCTTAGTGCTCATTCTTGAAGTCACCACTTAGTATTTTTGTCGAGTTTCAGTTGCCTTACTAAGACAGTCAAAGCAAAAAAGATGAAGAAGTTAACCAGCATTCCTGAAACACTTCATTTGAAACTGAACTTAGCAACTTTTTTACAAACACCACTTTTTTAAACAAACTTTTTTAACCTCAATAAACAGATACTAGGCACAACATACATCTTCAATACTTAATGGGAATCTAAATGACAAAAGTTTTAAGTATAATCCTGAAGAGTGTTTTAAGTGTAAGGAGCGAGCGATAAAAGTCTTAACAGGCTTACCATGCCGATAACATTGCAAGGGATAAAACCCACCACAAATCCTCAGTTATTTCCGTCAATGGCATCAAAATCTAAACCGACCATGATGAGGTATAGAAAAAGTGTTAAGACATTGATCACAGATTACATTTGAATCACCAAAATTTGTTTAGCCCGCGAAGCTCATCATAGGTTGATTGACTTTGTGGTTCTAGAAATAATTTTTGGTGGAAAACAAGATTTATCTAGTTATTTTAATTTACACAAGAGTAAACTCTTACATGGTGATATAGAACACAAAAAAAGGTTTTGACATAACATTAGCACAGTTTTTTTTTAGAAAATGTATTAGCTGTATCTGAGGATATATATTAGCATCTCCGAAATGGACATTTATTGATTCAAAGTCATTCAAAGTTAACTCAGATCTTCCACTGCGGTCAATGAAATTGATCGAGGTCAAGTGTTAATCAAACCACACAGTATGAATGCGTATGGCAGGAATTTGGCTAAAAACAAATATGGCCATTTAAGGGGATGTGTCTTGATGTAGGGATGTCTTCATGTATATCCAGAGGAAAAAAGCAATAATAGTTTAATGACCATTGGTTTTTGCATTGCAACTAATACTGCTCACATCAAGGTTTTATCAAACACAGTGGTCATAATTAACATGCCTTTTCACATAGACATCTTGCTTCATCACATAGGTGTACTCCCAGCAAAAATTGAAAGAACTATTTCTTCTATCGATCAATATTGTGTTACAACTCCCCCACCTCAAAACGAGAAATAATTTCAATAAAAAGACTCTCTGAATTCTAACTGATAGAAAAAATTAGCTCCAGTCTAAATGTACATGACAGAATTCACATCGTAACTAAAAATACCACATTTTTTTCTTCGTTCAAACAAAAACACAAAAGGAATTAATTGAAACTTCAGCTGCGACCCACTGCCCTTAGTGTATGTAAATATGTTTATGTCTGGAAAGAGCTGAGGACAGTGGCATAAAATCAGAGACTTTTTTCGGCTTTTATATTTGCCAAGCGCTTGCCACAAAATAAGGCTAGTTAGTTTCCTATAAAAGTTTTGAAAAAAGTGAGTCAGAATGAGTAAAATTAAGAATATGACTTTAAAACGTGCGCGGAGATTAGGCTTAGCAGACTCTGGCAGACTTGGATGGATTTTTTTTAATATCAAAAGCTCCTACGTCTCACGCTGACACGTTATGTCTAGAAAGCATTTTATTTTATTTTCAAATTTTGGAACATGGTCAAAAACATGCGGCACAGTACAAGCCAATGACTGGGTGTTTCATGACTTTAGGCAAAAAGATATATATGTGACTTTGCATGAAAATGACAGGCAATGGTCACATTTAAGCTTATAAAATTTTGTCGTCTTTAGTGTCAGTATTAACAACAGTTCCCTCGGGTAAGATGAAAATTTCGATTTTCGACACAGCACATCGCAGAATAGCCGCAACCACACGGTAGAACGAAAATATAATAAGCTTACTAACGTTCCCTGACGAAACTTATACGCTGTAAAATTCAATCGAAAATGTAAGCTGAAATTTTGAGTAACCTTAACATTTGCCAACAGAATTTTGTATGCTGTCCGTGTTTTGCACGACTGACTAAACTTCTGACACGGAATGACTATCTATTAATTGGTGTTCAGAATCTAAGTGTGAAATGATTGCGAGAACTGCTAAACTCGTGGTAAACTCACCGACATAACAGATGAATATTTCCAGGCAATGATCCCAACACCACCGCTGCAAAACACCTATTGAAAAATAGCACAAACCCGACAACTTTGTCGTTTCAAATCACGCCAACTAGTAATCACTACACGCAGATTTGAAAACACAGTCAAAGGAAAAATAAAATAACTTACCGTAAAGCCAGCCCAGTATGGACAGGCATTTCGGATTCTTTCCGAAGACGTAAATACGAAGGCTGTGAACGACAGCGTAGTAAGTGAAAGACCCAGAAGGATTTGAACAACACCAAATGCAAGTGTAGTCCGTCGGATCTTCCATAGTTGTTGATTTCGGGTTTCCTGAGCGCTCATTTCACCAATATGATAGCTTCAACGTGTCAGGAAAACGATTGAGCGAGCATAGCACGAAGTAAGAACGATAATGGACAGCCTGAGGGCTAGAATACCGTGGACCTTTGAAAATTTAACTTTACCATCTTCAGTTCCAGACGATATAACCGGAAGCCTCATTCTGATGCCCCGTCTGGTATGAAATCTTTCCTTCCTATCCCGGGGCAGGACTAATCGACCAAAAATAATTTCCTTCCATTCATGAAACCAGGGCAAGAAAAGTGGACACAAACACCTCTTTTCGCTCGTTTTCCTTGTGTTCCTTAAATCTAGGTCTCAAAATGGTAACATAGAAGGCAAAAGATGGGTAAATTTCGTCATTTTTGAATGATTACCAATTTCAAACGCCACCCCACCCTACTTAGGCTCAGAAATTTTTTTTGCGGTTTTTGTTCCAGACAAATGTCAAAAGAAACTGAATTTCTCTGCGGTTAAATTTGTTAAATTTCACGGGTGCAAATTTTTATTATCGCCAGTCGTGGTATCCTCAGCCCTTGACATTTTGCGACAGATACGCGTAAACGCAAATTTTTTTTAAAGATTCAAAAAGGTGCATTGAATTTCTGTGCGTGTAACTGTTGTATGACCGAATGTTTACTTTACGAGTAACCAACTGAGTTAGACTAAACAGCGGCGCATATCAAAGCAGCTTAATAAATTATTCACGACCTTTCAGAGTCTGTTAATTCTTTTTTTTTCCGGTGGGCGAAGATATTAGCATAAAGTTATCAACTTGATCAGAATACTCGTTAAGTTTCGATCCGGCAAAGCGCCCGATAGAAATATGCTTTTCGCATAGGGTTTGAGCAAGATTATTGGTGTGCTCGTTCCTGAACCCCATACGGGGCTCTATTTAGTGCTTTTCAGTTTGCGTGCTAATTATATTCGCCACGTACTGTCCCTTGTTTACCAAACATTAAAACAATTTCATTATAAATTCGAACACGTTGAAATTCATTTAGAGCGATGTTTTCATAGCTTGTCGTCGAAAACATCGTTTCTTGCATCATTGCCGGTGAGGATGGGGTATAATAACCAGAGGTGTCTAAAATCGTCAGTTTTGTAGAGAGCCATACCGTGACCTGCCCCCCAAGATTCAATGCACCAGGCAGTCACGTACTTATAGCGGGGTCAGTCCACAATTGGGAGACGCGTATAATCTTCAAACTGTCTTTGTAGCTCAATATCTTGAACCCAAACGAACTTTTCTTTGTCGATGAAAAAGGGAAACATAAGTGAAAAAAGCATAAGTTTTCTTGTGGCGCAACACCTTCCATAAAATCGCCACAGTTGTTTCGAGTGACTGGAAACTGAAAGAAAAGAGGTAGTTGGAGATAAAAGAATTAGTTTGCCACCCAATGTTTTCAACGAAAAAAAGGAAAACAATGCCCGACAGACACAGCTGTGTTTGGAGATTTTTTAAAATTTGCCGTGACATGTGCCTATGTATTTTCCTTTCGAAAATGTCCAAGGCGCATGAGTAGAACTAATAATCGGACATTGCATGGTCGAAAAGTGAGAAAATTTTATGAGGTTCTGTTTTCTCACTTCACATTGACTCTCTAAAAATGAGATAATATTAAATCTCAGCGTGTTCTCGCATTAAGAACGCCATTCGTCCATGCATAATGACAATAAGTAGCCACTGGCCAATTAATCATCTACTCACAGCAGTCGTCTACGACCTCTCTTTCAATTTCATCTAATTTCGCTCACCCCGAAACTAACCAAGCAAGAAGTTTTTTTAGGACAAAGTTTTCTAATTTATCATTAGACCTCGGACTTATCCGGCGAAACGGAAGGAGTCAAATGAGTAAGGCCTTATCACAATGGAGCGACGGAGCGGAGTGTTCAATGAAGACAAATGGGCCGGCCGGAGTTGTATGAACTACTTCGGACCGACGTTTCGTCTGTTTTCTGTAGTGAGTCGTGTCGCTAGCTTGCGCCCAAACGGAAATAAACTTAGATAAATACGTCTGCAAAGCAGCCTACGCATTATTACCAGAGTTCTTCATAGATTTCATGCTGATCATGTGTAAAAAAAAAAATATTTCACAACCGTTTCGGCGGAGACCCACAGCAACCAAGCATTTTCACTTTTCAGTTTATGGTTTGAGACTCAGTATTAAAAATGGAAATGGGGAACAACAAAAAAAGAAAAAAAATGCCTTGATTTTGAAGGATACGTAAGAAATTCGTTAATTTTTGGCGGTCTACTTTTGCTCCGGTTCAGTATTGTTAATGGATACTGCGAGAAGTGGTTTCTCCAGTCCGGGCGCCATAGTTAGATACGTGATGTCCGGCCTGAAGAAACCACTGTGTTAAGGGTGGAAGATGGTGTCTGAATAGCCCAGTTTACAGCTTTCTTCTCTTGTTAGCTTGTCCTGCCTACGTTTCGACTCGTCTAGCAATAAGTTAAGAAGTGTCATTCCTAAAAGGGCCATTGTTTAAATCAGAGTAATTTTGAATCTCAATATTGGCCAAATTTCAAACAATCAGTCAACACTAGCGTAGAGGAACTTTTAAAAGCTCTTACGAGACACAACAGGAAAATGCTTACAGACGTGTTTGTGGTGGTTATCAATTGACCTGTCTCAATTCTTCAGTGTTTTGACTTTCTCATTCTAACTCTTCGTCTTTTGTACAAGCAGTCTCGAGAGTGAGTTAACCCTCAGATGTTTTTTTTTCTAAAGACGTCCTTTATGACTCCAGTAAAAAAAGCTGAACCGGTTCGTAACTGTACTAGCATTGTCGGAGTTATTTTACCTGATGTTCCAGAGCCATTAAGCCGTAAAAAGCGATACTCTTACGTATAAAGCGATACTCTTTTTTTCAACTTTTGACATGGACAAAATAGAGGGAAGTGAATCCGTCAACACCAATGGAAAGAACACTTTGAAATTAGTAAAAAAAGCGAAGATATAGTTTCGCAAAGTTGCGAAAATTTACAGACGTTTGTTTGGTGGGGAGCAAATTTGTGCCCCCCTCCCCCCTCCATAAAAACGTCTGCGACTTTGAGGAGTTAGTTTTAATTTTCTACGAATCACCTTCAAACTTGACAATTGTGCTAATTTCTAAAGTTGCTCTGTACGGTGGAGTCGACGGATTTTTCCTAAATTGTCCATGTTAGAAGTTGAAAAAAAAAAAAAACGGTGGAAAGGTCTATAGAGTATAAAACGCTGTAGCCGTATCTTCATCGTATTGTGCTTGTAGTGCAATACATATCGAGTAAACACAAAATTACAAATGTGAAACAAAACTTTTGTTTTATTATAAAGTTTCGGTAAAGCCGAAAACGTCTTAAAAAACAAACCATTACACTATTTACCAGATCGCTCCATAACTAAAGTGGTTGGGTAAAAATTTAAAAAAACTGTAGCATCAAATACTGTATTTTAGAAAACTGTTTATAATACCGTATGTTCAACAGACGCAGGTGTGCAAATAGCACGCTTTGCCGTGACACTGGCCTGGCTGTTTCTGTTTTTTTTCCTCAAAGTAGCCGCATGCCTGGAGGCTAACGCCAATCGAACTGGGGGACGGACTGAGTAAATAATGCCCACTGTAATATTCAGTTTTTGTCCGTCTTTGTCTCTTTTGGCTGAAATAAAGTAAATTTCTGCGTGTTCCCCCCCGCACGGATCGCAATCTGATCTCCGTGGGTGGGTCGCTATTGATAGCCATGGGGGAAGCCTGCCTGTTGGTATAAAACTCTACTACAATGAAGCTAGTTATAAACTCGCACAGAATTAACAAATAGTCCAATATTAACGCGCAAGCGAACCGGTAATCTACATTTATTTAATACGAGACGCCCTGGCCCTCGAATAAACAACGTTAGAACTGAATAAGAAAACTAATAAATAAATGTTTCGTTCGTGGGTTGAAAAGAAGGTGTTTCGTGTCGCGATAAATCGCCTGAGTAATGAGTTGTCCTAGCTCTACGCGGATTAACTTCAGCTAAGAGGGTAAACGCGCCAAAACTGAACTCCGACTCAAGCTGAGCGTTTACAGAGTAGTTTCCAAAAAATACTTGCAATTGTTTGCCTACTTTTTTTTATCTCGGTTTGCATGTTCCAAATGACTTTCAAACAAAGACGACGAAAAGTTATTTATCTATTCTATTGTAGTTTAAAGTCTGTCTCCGGGTTTAATGGAACACAATAAGAGATAAAAGCCTTTCTTTTACTGACTTGGGCCTTTGGCGATGAAGTTATTAGCGATTTTCAACGATGGCTGGGCGCGACCAAGAAATGGCTCCGCCCGAGGTCTAGCCCCTTACCCATATATATAATTTATACCATTTTTGACAGAAATGGTACCCCTTTCGTATACCAAGTTTAGAACTTTGCATCCCTTTTTTAAAATTGTTGTAAATGCAGTGTTTTTAAAATATGAAAAAATCACAAAAGCAAGTAATTTTCTCGACTATTCACAGCCAAGAAATCGTTCTGTTAGTCATTTAAGTTTTACAGACCGAAATGACAGATCTCCCCATCCTTTCATATACTCCAACTAGTAAATCCCTACCCTTTCATATACCTGATGCCTAAAAGAGGTACCCCTTTCAGGCGGAGCCTTCCCGTATTGGCCATTATAGGGAGTCCCCCCAGGCACAAAATAGATAAAAACACATTGTAGTCGCATCGTTATCATAGTAGCAACGACGACGACGACACGTGCATCACGTTTTTTAGCACATTTCTTTGACGTCCACTGCACGATTACGATGTGGAACCTCCCAATGCGACGTTTTATGGAGGACTTGGACATACTACGACAAATTTTCGCTTCTCTATTTGAACATGGATAAAGCTCTTAAAGAATTCAACTCCAGGAAAAGTGCCCTACATTTGGCGAATTGAGCGGTTACAAATAGACGCGAAAAAGTTTAAAAGGACGCAAATTCATTTTTTTAGTGATGTTGTCACTGCCGCCGTCGCCGTCGTTGCTTAAAGTCCTTATTCTCTTTGTAGCCCACCCACTTTACCCCCTCCCACAATACAAGCGTACGAAAGTGGAAGTAAAACTGTCAGAGGGTCTCAATGGGGTGGTAGCTTCCGATTTTGACGGTTGACAGTTACTTTAGAGTGGAAATCTAGTCTAAGAGTTTTAGTAAATATCAATTCTGTATAAATATATAATAACCTTTTGAGTTTTGGAGGTTGTCTAGGCCTTTTACTTATTAAATTTCGAAATAATTTCAGATATAAGCAAGTTCTAAGGTCTTGTAATGTCTAGAAAAAGGTTTTTGAGGGCATGGGAACTGGTTTTCCAGTTTGGAGATTCTTGAGGAGCCAGGAGTCCATGAAGATCAGCTGAAATACTAAAAAAAAGCAAGATTTGAAATGCCTTGAACCTTTTTGACGGTTAATATCAATCTGTATTTTTGGGCGCTTGACAGTAAAAATGTTACCTTTTTTGACGGTTTACGGTTAAAGTTTAGGCCGTTTGACGGCTGACGGTTGACCCCATTGAGACCCTCTAAGAAAGTTTACCGCCAGCCTTAAAAAAAAGGAAACAATGTCCAATGCCCAAACAGACATAAGTGTGTAAAATACATCTTAAAGAAATAAAAGCACGTCCTGCCATGCAAGTAGCCTAAGAAAACCTTAACCGCATGCCTAGAGGCTAATAAATCGAACTGGGGGTTGAAAAGCAAATATAGCCCATTATTAATTTAAAGGTTTTTGTCTCCTGCTTTGTTTCTTTGACTGGTATGAAACAAATGCTACCGCTCCCCACCGGTTTTGCCCACACGGATCGTCATTATTCGGCAAAATATAGACAGGAGCTGTAGCCCACCTGCTAGTGAGATGTTTCTATTCCCGGGGGACTCCCAAAGTGACGGTGATGCTTGTCGTCTCTCTTAGAGGTGAAATTTGCAGATTTTGGTCTCACTTAGAGTATTGGGACGGAAAGTCGCTTAGGGCTATGCAAAAAGAAATTTAGTTACAAAAAATGTCATTACACTGACCACACAGAAATTTAACATTAAAAAAAAACAACACGACATCCCAAGCACTTATTTAGATCCCGAGCTTTTATTTAGATGCCTGTTTTAGTATGGTCTTCCTGAGGGGTCAGTTGAAGCTTGAGCCACCCCCTTAGGGGTTTAATTTTAATTTCTCGACGAGCATCCCTGTCATTTATATCTGGGATTTTCCCCAGGGTTTCTATTCCTGGGGGTTCTACCTTAATTGCCCACAACGAAACTAAGCTAAAACAAAATAAAGGTAGCCCCAAATAAGCCTAATCTATCATAAGACTTTCTGCTCTCCCAAGAAGAAAGTAATGAATAAATAAGAAACGCTAAAAAAAAAATAAAATCAATTAACAATGTTAATTTGTAACATTAAGAAGCTCTCCATCTTATTTTCCTCACTACAAACAAGCAACCCGCACTGATAAGCTTTTCAGGCAAGCATTGAATTATTTAAATTACGTGTCGTAGTTGCTGCTACTGGTACGGTATCGCCTCGGCTTGGTTAACAAAGAACGGCTAAGGTAGCCCAAAACAATTTCTGTAAATTTTTCTTTGGATGAACAGCTACAATTCGAGGGTGTCAAATATTCATACAATTGATCTTCATTAGATTAAATTTTTCCAAGAAAAAGTAGTCTAAATGCATGGGATGTCAAGTTAGCCTCCTCTTCTTTTCTTTCCACCTTGTTAAGAATATTCCCGAAAAATGACCTCTATGATGACTCGTTTTGGGGCTACCTGTGGCTTTGTCTAAAAACGGCGGAAAACAATCAAAGAGCCAACAGGCAACTTAACAGTTTGGAGAATTTCAAACCCCGATATTGAGCTTACTGCTAACATTCGCCTCAACTGTATGGAAAACCTTTTAAAGCTGTCAGGAGATTATTCAAAATATACCTTCAGGCCAGAAGACCAATATGGCATTTCTCATTGTAATTAAGAATCCTACGGTATATACGCCTAATGGCTTTGTTGGGCTTCCTCGCCATTTTCCTTTTATTGGTCCTCTGTTACGTTCTTGACAATTCGGCAATTTTATTTTGCGGCGCCGATACAAAAAAGACAAATTTACCGTAAACACAGACTTAAACATAAACTCAGGAGCCCAAAATTCTCTTTCTGTAAAATTACATTGCAAAATATCGCTATAGCGCTATGATGATGTTTCATATTTTTGAATTGTGACGATTAATACCTGAAAAAAAGTACACCTTTTTGCTAGATTACTTTAATAAATGGTAACGAGTTTTTCTTAGTCGGCCTAGCGGTACACTCTGTTGTGCTTCTCACACTAAATATCTAACCCCGTTTCTGGAAAAGAAAAAGGCCCCATTGGGGCAGTAATTGATTTTACTTAAAATTTCTACAATAAAACGTGCATTATCAACACCAAAATCATTATGGTCCTTACAAGCGCTATTGGCTTTATCTTCGTCATCAACATCAACATCAACATCATCGCAATCGTATACCTCCTCACCACAAGATAAACTGTTCCCCTCCTCCTCATCATCATCAGTTTATATCTAGCCGATATTTTGAAAACGAAATTTGTCGCCACTTGAGTGAAAAAGGGCCAAAACGCAGGTTTTGTACGCCTGATAAGCTCAAAAATCACACCAGCGAAGCAAAAGGAAAGGAGAAAAAGAAAGAACGAAGAGGACGAAAGGTGAAGAAAAAAGGCAAAGGTTGCACTGTTAGTTTTTATGATGGCTACTGTTTGACGGAAGAGGTCTTTTTGTAACCTGCAAAAACATCCGTTTCTCCTCGCTCTTCGTACCTGGGGACGTTTCGCGCGAAACGTCCCCAGCGGCGAAGAGCGAGAGGAAATGGATGTTTTCGCAGGCTAGTCTTTTTGGCGCTAACGTTTTCAAAAATACGGCTAGATATACATTCATGTTATCATTATCATCATCATCAACATTATCGTCATTATCACAATCATCATTATCAGCTGTTAATCATCGTCATCGGGATCATCACATGACTGTTCAACCATCAATACCAAGATGGCCGTCATTACCTTTACCATTCTTTTCATTACAAGCCTTATTTGTGTCGAGGTAATCAACATCGCCATCATCACCAACACCATCATTGCATGTCACTGATAACCTTCGACAAATTGAACAGGAAACCTAACTGTTTCGCCGACACTTCCAAATTCCAATTCGACCAGGAATCAGGTAGACGAAGAACCACGGAGTGGATGAGCTACCTCTACATCGTTATTTTTTACCGATTGTTCATTGTTATGTGCATTTACTACATGCTTTGACGGTGCGCACTCAAATCATTTTAATTTGTCAAAGTAACTTTACATTCTTCTTCCCAGTTGTCTATAAAATACTCGGAGACCAACTCCTTGAATCTGAAAGACAAGAAGACCCTCTTTTAGTGCCTGGGAAAGTCATTTTGTCTTGCTTTGCGGATGATTAAACTTGTTAGCATAACTTTCATAACTTACTTGTTTAATGGACACAGAGGACCCGAACATCCTGGAAGAACCTTTACCTGACAAAAACACAAGGAGAACAAATTAACTAACATTATTTTTGAATAACTGGAAACAATTTTCCTTTCGCTTTAAGGGATTGTTTTGGGCATAGATTCACATTATTTTCACAGTATTTCTTTCACTTTTCATCGTTGGGGGTAGTAATTGGCCTACAGAACTTCGCATAAACGCGTTTTCCCGCGATCCCGCGCCTGGGGTACACCTTCGCATTTCGATAGATTCATTTGATTGCCTGCCTCCGTTGTGATTGGCCAGAAAAAATACTTGCTTTTGCGCCTTCCTTTATGCAGTTTCTCATGCACCCATTCTTGGACTTGTCACGCAACGAGTGCTGCGTGACGAGACAAGGAACGGTTGCTTGAAACTGTGTGGGAGACTGGAGAACGTTTGATTCGAGGACGAGATTTAACTTAAAGCTTTATTCGCGTATTCCCAAAAAATAGACACCCCGGAAAGCTTCATTGTAATTTTTTTTTTCACCAGAAAAGTTGGCACTGTTATTATTATTGAAAAAATATGACGAAACTTCTAACATTTGATGAGGTTTGATCGCTTTGTTTCCGCAAAACTAAGACATTCCCGCCAAAACTCCTAGTAGAATGACGTCGGCTGTATAACAATTTCGAAATATCACTCGTGGTATGGGAGGGGGTATCAATCGAAACAAGCTGTACCCCATGAATTGGTCTAAGTTTCATCATTTCTTTTTCATTTCTCAAATTGCAACACCGTTGGATGAGATGAAACTTACCTCGCCTTTGTATAAAACTCTTATATAGTACTGGCGATCCTAAAACATTCACCAAAAGAAATATATACTTTTAACATATCCATTAGTTTAAGTAATCGACTGTAATTAAGTTGTTAAATTTGGCGGGAAAGCTTTATCTAACTTAAAAACTACATCAAATTAAATATTTCGGGAAAAAAAATAAAATGCAGCAGGGATGAAAAGTTCATTAGAAGAGTTGTCTTGAGAATTGATTGATTATGTTTTATTTCCATCCAATAATTTGAACTTACTGTTGCTTTTACGTTTCTGCTCAATTTCAGAACTTTTTCAAGCTTGTAAATGACTTCAGATACCGTATTTATTCGATTAACCGCCCTGGGCGCTTATTAAATTTTTGGACCTTGAGAGTGGGCGCTTATTCGAGGCTGGGCGCTTATTAAATTTTCAACATTTTCAGCAAGTGTAGTATGTGTATTTTGCAACAAAACAATAAATGGTAATAACAAAACGCGAAGACATAAAAAAGCAAGGTTCCTGTAAAATACTTTGAAGAAAACTCCGTCTTCGGGGAAGTCTCTTATTAGTACTTATTAGATTTTTGGAGGGTGGGGTGGGGTGGGGTGGGCACTTATTCGAGGCTGGGCGCTTATTAACTTTTTCTGGCTCTAGGGTGAGCGCTAATTCGAGGTTGGGCGCTTATTCGAATAAATACGGTAATCAACTGAAGATATCCTGATAATCTCCATAACTTTGACAGATAGCCCGTGTATACCTTATCCCTGTAGAGCTCAAATGCAATATCAGCAGCGAAGTCGGGCCATTTGTCATCGAGCACACCAAGTAACATCAATATTGGTGCTAGAGTGACGTCATGCGCTGAATACAGCATCATTTTGTAATTGCTGTTGGAGACAAACACCATAAATCATCAAGAACCCTGGTGAATGGAATTGCATTGGCACTGGGCATATTCATTACACCCTATTGTTAACTATTAAACTATTACACACTGAATTAGACTGTACACAGTCCCTCGCTCCATGCAAGGGAATCCGGATTCCAGAATCCGAGAGATTTGGGAAATTTTTTTCCTCATGGAATCCGGAATACAGCTCAAGGAATCCAGCATAATTCCACTAACGATTAGAATCTGGAATTCAAGTTCCACTTAAAAAGACTGGAATCCATTACCTGGAGTCCAGAATCCACTTCTATTTATACACAGTAAAACATCAGGCTAATATACAAATATAGCTACATATATACTTTGAAATCGTAAAATATTACAAACTACTGAATTAACAGTAATAGCACTTACAAAAACAAATGTTGAAATAAATAAATAACATAAAATTTATCTATTTAATTAAGGCCTGTTTTCCATGAATGCCGTGTTCTAACTAGAAGTTAACAGTTTCTGGAAGCTAGTCAAAGATTTATACTATAGCAGGCGGCTGCAGTGGAACCTTGATGTAACAAATCTCGTTCCTCACTATAACAAACAATATCCTTTGCCCCAGTAATAGCAATATATAATAAAATATATTTCACTCATGTAAGGTACACCGTATTCCGGGATCTAGGCAATTTTTGCTTGTGGAATCCGAAATCCTGGGCTTTGGAATACGGAATTTAGTTCAAGGAATCTTGAATCCTGCTAGGGATTTTTGCTTGTGAAATGTGGAATCCTGGGCTTTGGAATCTGGAAAAAAAGATTCCTTGGAAAAATGGAATTCGAGGACTTTTGAAGACTGTGTGAATCTTGAAATCTTAGGATATTTGAATAAAACTCTTCCAAGAAAATGTGAATCTTGCTTTTGGGGAATTTAGGGTTAATTTAACAGACCACCACATAAAACACTTTTATTAGATACATGCACTTACTGTTTGCCATCAATTTTCTTGATAAAGTTGTCCATTATGTGTTCTAAAAACAATCCGATACCAAGTGAAAGAATCTTCTTACTATAGTAAATAAAATTGACAAAATGAAAGACAATTAAAGCTACACTGTAGAATTCTGTGAGGGGTTTAGTTGTTGTAGTTTTATCCACATGTGGAAGATTCATTTCCGTGGGGTAAACAATTCAAAAGACATCCACATATTACAGGAAAGAAATACAAATGTGTTTGGGAAACTACAACTGTTTGCAGTTTTCAGTCATTGAAATGTTTTTATTACAGTCAAAATTAAACCCTGTTGATGCAGACACATAGAAAAAGTCCGTATTAACCTTTTCACTGCCAAATGTAGACAAAGGCAAATTTCATTTTATAACATTTTGAAAAACAAATAGCAGGATGTGACAGAACAGGCAGAGAGCTTTCATTTGAATGGTCACATCAGAGGATTTCGTCTACAGAGTCAAAAGTTATGAGCCTGGTGGCTTCTCTTGGGCTTCCTTGCTATGAGAGTTTAAATAATTTTTTTTTGGCTTTGTACAACTTATGACAAACAAAACAATAAACAATAAAGTTAGCATCATCTTCCCAAACTCCTCCAAGCAGTGAAAGGGTTAACAGGGTGTTTGTATTAAGTGGGGCTGAATTCAGAGAAAATATGAGGGCTTTTTTCCCCCAGGAGAAAGCAAACTGTCCAATCAGTAATAAATGAGGTGTCTGTATTAAGTGGGTGTCCGTAAAGTAAGGTTTGATTGTATATTTCTCTGGGAATAAAAAAATTGCGACAACTGCCACGACAACTCTGATCTGCCACACAAGACTCACTCAATGCTCTAAACCGGTTAAGAACACGAAAAAAGCCTGGTTTTTAAAATTTATTTGTCCAGATTTGTGGATGGATTTGAACAGTTGTTGGCAGAGGCTACTTTTCGCACACAAGCTCACACAGCAAAAATATAGCCTCTGCTCGCAAGGCACAATTGCCTCATAATTAGGGGAACAACAATACTGTCAATCTTCAAATGACAGGTATGTAAAACCTGATAGATTCCCAGGGAGGTGCTTAGATAGATAGATAGATAGATAGATAGATAGATAGATAGATAGATAGATAGATAGATAGATAGATAGATAGATAGATAGATAGATAGATAGATAGATAGATAGATAGATAGATAGATAGATAGATAGATAGATAGATAGATAGATAGATAGATAGTTTATTAATAACCGATTTGCAACTAAAAGTTGAATTATATGATTATTTGCAAAAAATTGAATATTGATAATTACATTAAAAAGACTACAAGTGATTTAAAACAGCAAATAAGGACACTATATAATGTTCTAAAAAAATATATAGAAAAGGTTTAAAAATCTACTAAAACCGTTCAAGCCTTAAGGGCGTTAAAGGTAATAAAACTACTACGAAACCTGTTCGTCTTAAAAGCTGGCTTAAACTTCCGCATATTTCTTAGGTTAAAGGTACATGTGTTGCGAGCAGGAAGAAGTTCATGGAGCTTGTTCTGTTCGTTCTGTAAAACATTCTTAAATAGTTTATCAACTAGTTCCTGGCAGCGGTCTGAAAGTTTAGTTAGGCCTGATTCAACCAAGGCCTCATTGTATGAGCAAAGAGGAAAAATGATGCGCATAGCCCTCAGCAATGTTTTACACAGGGAGGCTCTGCCTTGAGGTCCAACCGGTCTTACCCTTTTATATACCATTTTTACAACAAAAGGTTTTCGTTTTGTATACCTTCCATTGACAAATGGTACCCCTCTTACATACCCAGTTTAGAATATTGCAACCCTTTTAACTTCTGTAAACGCACTATCTTGAAATATGAAAAAATTACAAAACCAGGAAATTTTCTCGACTTTTTTACAGCCATAAATTTTTTCCATTAGCTCTTTTAGGTCTTTATACAGATGGAACGACAAATTTCCCTACCTTTTTTTATCCTTCAAATAGTGAAATCCCAACCAATTCATAAGGTACCCCTTTCAGGCAGAGCCTCCCCTTAAAGGCTATTTTAGAGAGTATCTCCTGTCCAGGGGACGGTCATGACATTACCACGAGCAGTTCACAAAAAACCCTTGTAGAGTGTAGCTAAGTGAAGTTTATAGCAGGTAACATTACTTACCTATTTCCTAAATTACCTCCATACTGCAGTGAGAGAAATAGCTGCAGAGCTTGTTCTTCTATTAAATTTAAGTTTTGAAGAATATTTTTTGGAACTTCCATATTATGAGCCTGCAAATTGAAAAAATGTATTTGAGTTTAACTTGATTTACTCTCAGGCAATCAGACTTTCTCAGTATGAGTAATTGACAAATAATTATGCAGGGATTAATAATCAGTTCGAATTAGACCTAACATTATGTATCCAGCGTATTAAAAGGAAGCTTTCGGTGCAAAGTACAAAGTGCAGAGTAAAAATAAAGAGAAAAATAAAAAAATCAAATACGATGTAGGCCTATCTTGGTGTCTTCAGTCCTTTACTAAGGTATATACTGTATGTTGTGTAACATAAATGTGATGCAATTAATGACAGGGTGATCAAAATAACTATTGTGATTATATTTTGATGGCTTAGTGTTTTGATCGTTCAAGTTCATATTCCATTCTATGATAAACAAAGGCAATTTGTGCCATTAAATGAAAAATTTAACTGCAATCAAGGTCACAAAAAACTCCTCTGCACTGCTGTGATTGAATTAAGGTCAAAATTAACATCGTATATGCACTTACCATCATTGCAGACACAATATCCTTTAGGTGAATTGAAGATAATTTATTGTCTCCATTCATATTCAAAGCCTGTTCAAGCTTTTCCTGCCTATCATAAAATCTCTTTATGTGCTCCAAGCCTTTGGCTTGTAGAAAATACTTCCAGCAGTTTTTCAAAGCTTTACAGTGAGATACATTTGGGTACAAGAACTCTTTTTCTTCATGTTCTGTGTACATTGTTAATTCTGAAACAAATCAACGCCCAGATCTTCCTCAGTTTTGGGTAAATAAATACATTAACTGCAATAACAACACCCAGGCTCTTCAAAATAGAATTGGTTGTACTGTATATAATAAATTTAACTATTCTTAGTGGAGGGTATCAAATTTCGTTCCCTTTGTAAAATTATTATTATGTCTAATTTTTCTTATTTTGTCTTTCACGTCCACTCCACCTCTTCCTCAATTAGCTTAGCAAACTGCAGGTTGGGTGAAATGTTTCCTTTTTCATTTTAAGTTTACTTTAATTTCTTACTTGTAAACTTTTTCATGTGCAATAAAGTTGTTGCTGTTGTACTGGAAATACATGTAGATCAACAGGAAGATTTAATGAGGCTTATGGCAGGCCACAAGTGCTTGGAGGACTATCAGAATATTGAACAAAACTGTGTTATTTAATGCCTTGGGCAGCCTAAACAGTTGCAAAATTGCTGGACAAAAGCTCCCAAAAAACATCCTTGGTTTTAACTTTAATCTGCTAATAATAATACATCTTGGAAAAGAAACAAGCCCATCAACCTAGTCTCCCCCATTCAAAGCTGTTAGTCCAAGTTAAAACTATGGGCTTTCATTTCTAGCACCTTTGATAAGGTTTGGAGGGATGGAATGTCTGCGATCACACCCTTGTACAAATTTTTCAGTGATCCCACCAATGATAATTTTTTACAAGGACAAGTACATCACCACATTATGTTAAGGGCTTATGCAACTGGTTGTACATTTCGTTTTTTATATATCAGGGTAAGGAAATACATGAAATTCGACTCGTGACTGAAAGGGCAAAATGTTGTTTCAGTTTACACGTATTCTAGCCTAGACCCTGGAGGAGTTTAAAACCTAAAATTTAGTCAACTGCTGCTTTTTCTTTAAAGAAACAATACTGTCTGATGCATCACTACATGTGCATGTCTGCACTGCTCTGGAGTAGTGTAACATTATTGTCATCTTGGAGATATTTGCACACATTAGCATTGATTAATTGATATTAGTTGGCCAATAAGAGCATATCCATTAAATTTAATTATCAGACACATCCTTAACATTAAACAGCAATAAGTGCATAATCAACGGTTCAACAACAAACCTTTCAACCGTTCCTTTCCAAACATGCCTGCTAAAACACATCTGGCTGAGTCTATCGTCCTTTGAAAATCTGACGTACGAATACTAAAAAATAAGTACATTCAAATAGTAAGTTAAAAGTTACTGTTACTGAGAAACACAGTGGTTCTTCAACCTCTACAGAACAGAAAATTCCCTTCAATTTATATTAAGCCAGGGTGATTCAATTCTGTCCACTTATACTAATGTAACACACCTCAAAAAATAACGGAATGTTCAAAATTGAGTTTGAAAGTGATGATAGAGAGTTTAAGCTTCATGTATATGTTGTGGTTCAATTTTATCCTTAATGGTTTAAATTTTATTTCCCTTTGTTTTAAACTCGTTATCATACATTACAATACCCGAAAACAAAAGGAAATAAAATTTAACCCAAGGATAAAATTGAACCACAAAATATACAGCAAACGACCAACATCAGATTTAAGTTTACCATTGGAGCAAAATTATGAACATTTGACCTTCAATAATTTATTGTTTTCACCTGCACTCTGTAACTTTCAGTTATTACTTGTTAATAAGTAGCGGAATAATACACAATGTTATTCTTAAAACTTACTAAATTTCCTCAGGATGGTAGGTTTCCTGTAAAAACTTCAGGTTATCCACATACAGTTCTCCTCGCTTTTTCCCTAATTCATACATTTGTTGTTGTCCTACTTTTGTAAGCTGTCCAGCTGGAATTCCTCCCTGAAGAAAAACAGAAACACTGTAACAAATCTTACAGAGTCAGTTGGGGTTACATTGTAGGATTATACCATTACACCCCCCGCCCCCCCCAAAAAATAGTAATAATAAAAATAATAATAATTCCAACTTGCAACATTTCTCTTATCCACAACATCCACTGTATTTAGTATATACTAATTAACATTGAGGTAACCTTTCAAAATACTGCTGTGCTTTTCAGTAACACGCAACCACATTAAAAAAGTTGAAAATTGAGGGTTTCATCCTTCGTTTCCATCAATCAGCCTAACAGACCTCTCAGGAAACATAGCTGTTCTTTAGCAACAACAAAAGGTCACATCCTAGGTTGTACTTGGTAAATCAAAATCCAATGCTTTTGTTTTCCCTTTTTGATGGAAAAGATAAACTAGTGTCTTTAGAGCAAACTTTGTATGTTTGCAGTTAAAAAGTGCAGTCACGTCATGACCCCAGAAGTATTGTTTAAAATTGATGATTGTTAATAAATCCTGATGTACAGTTAACTCTCTCTTCACAGACAAGTCCACAAGATGGACACCTAGAGTTGGTTCCTGTCTTTCTTTACTCCCTTTAGTAAACACTTTGTGTCCCAAAGGTGTCGGTGTTAAAGCTGATTTTCACTAGCGAGAGAGCAGTAGTCGGAGTTGTGATCAGAAGTGTAGAGCTTATGATCTAGTGAAAACAGTGTTCTGATTCCAATTACAACTCTGTTGCTTACGTTCCACTTATGACCTAGTGAAAGTTTACCAGATTGTTGGAGTCGGAAGCAGAAGCAGAGGAACTAAACCAATCACAAACATGGGAACATGCATTGTGGTTGGTTTATCCTTCTGCTTCTGCTTCCAACTCCGATAATCTGGTTTTCACTAGATCACAAGCGGAATGTAAGTGACAGAGTCATAAGCGGAGTCGGAAGAAATGGAAACGTTCTGATTCTTCTGACTCCAATTTCATTGCACTTTTGACTCTGATTTTTTTATTTTCACTAGGTCATAAGCGCTCTTATGACTCCTCTTACCACTGTGACTTCGACTCTGTCGCAAGTGAGAAACAGCTTTAGAGAGAGATGACTGTATAACAGCAGTTTTTGGGTTGTAAGAAAGAGAGAGAGAGGTTTATTTAGACTACGAGTAGTCCCCCATTTTTCCTCAGGGATAGTAGGCCGAGCTAAACGCGAGCACGCGTGAAAATCACCCCACGCTAGAAAAGGCGACACGCAGCGGGGAGAGAGAAAAAAATTTTCTCTCTCCCTTCCGCGTGTCGCCTTTCCTCGCGTGGGGTGATTTTCACGCGCGCTCGCGTTTCAAATTTACTCTCTCCCCGCCGCGTGTCGCCTTTTCTCGCGTGGGGTGATTTTCACGCACCCTCGCATTTCGCTCGCCTTACTATCCCTGAGGAAAAATGGGGGACTACTCGTAGTCTAGGTTTATTTGATCCAGATATTTTGCACTTAAGTTTGGGGGGAGGGGGAGGCTCTCATGTTACAGGTGGATCACACGGCCACCGGTGACACCAGCATCGCACACTTAATAATGCATACTCTAATATAGCTGTAACATAAGAAAAGCCGGAGTCCAAATACTCAGCTGTTTTTAAATTATCGCTGTTCAAAAGTCGCGAAATGATGCCATTTTCGTTTATGCAACGTAAGCATTCTTACGATCGGACCGGTCGCCGGTTTAATTTGAGAAATATTAAAGCAATTCAAACCTTTAAAAGTCTCCTCAATAATCTTTCTTTGCTTTCAGATACTGGGCAAGGTCCTCCAGAAACATGTTTAAGCTCATAAGCCACATCTGTGTGTGGAAGTGTTCCCAGAAGATCGGCCGTCCAAGTTACCAGCTCTAA
The DNA here is from genome assembly GCA_964035705.1 of Porites rus. NCBI lineage: Eukaryota > Metazoa > Cnidaria > Anthozoa > Scleractinia > Poritidae > Porites > Porites rus. Next base: position 41,941,407 of record OZ037996.1, read on the forward strand.
TTCTTCACAAGGAGGACGAAAGACTGGAGTTCTTGCGCCATGTCTAAACGCCATTTGAACTAAGACCAACTCTAAATTTGATTCTGGTGTGTTTTCTTTCGTTTTGCTCGAGATTTCCCGGGATATCTTAAAAGCTCCGCCTGCAGCAGCTAAACTGACTGCGGAGAGTCGCCAGACACGGCTGATACGGGCCATTTTGAAACCGTGTCTCTGTCACGCGTAGCCTGCGAAAACCAGGCTACGTCACGCGCCAACGAAAAATCTTGGCGCGTGAAATCGACTTCCGGAAAAGCCGGATAGGATCTGAATTTTTTGTCCAGGCCCCGGTTGTTCAAACGTTGGATAGCGCAATCCACCGGATAAATCACTATCCCGCGGATAAGTATTACGGAAATCAATTACGCTCTCCGCTGGATAGTGATTTATCCGGTGGATTGCGCTATCCAACGTTTGAACAACCGCGGCCAGGTCGTAGTGGTCAAAGGATCGCTATCCAATAAATAAATCACTATACACTAGATAAGTACGGGATTAGCAGAAAAGAATTTTATTATTTAGTGGAAAGTGACTGATTTAGCTCGTGGTGTAAGCTCAAGCTTGTATTTTTGGAAAAGCGTCTTTAGTTTTCGGGCAGACAGTATTTTGAAATCAAATGGGGATTTTTTATCAAACTGAAAGTTTCCTGACTATTGTAACGTGCATTTCTTTGCTGCATGAACCGGACAAGCCGTGATCGAGACAATACCTGTCGTGTACGAACTCACGAAAAGAACTCAGGAGAACTGTTCGCCGATTGGGCACAATAATACAATCAGGAGCCGGCATCTGCTTGAATTTTTGGAAATAGTTCAGTGACAGTCGGTACCCAGGGGCTCTTTTGCCCGTACTTGAAAACTGTCGTCCCGCCTTTTCTCCCGACCCGACTGACTGCCCCTAGGTCTCCGAGAATGTGTAGACGAGCGAAACCTCGTGAAACTCTCTCTTCCCAGTCCTCACGCGGTTTTTCGCGCTTATTTTTGGATTTGCTTTCCCCACTACCTTGGAGCTTGGAACAGGCTAATGGGTTATCTAACTGTTGGTAACCAATTTTAGTAACCATGGGGTCTTCATAAGCCATACCTGGATGGAATCCTCCATCTCTACCGGAGCCGGGCTCACTACTCCGGGAGAATCCCTAAAAAGAAGACGGGGATGAAACCCCCAAGGGAGACCAATGTGGGTGTGGCTCACAAGCTTAAACTAACTTTTAAAAAAGACCATACTAAAACAGACATCACGGCATTTTTTGTAAATTCCTTTATGCAAAGCCCTAAGCGATACTTGAATGGGCAGATATAGTGACTCTCCGTCCCAAACACCCTAAGCGAGACCAAAATCTTCAATTTACACCAGACGATGAGCATCCGCGTCACTTACGAGCTCAAATATCTGGGCTTTTCTCTACCTCTTTATCGTATAATTTGTCTTAAAAAGGCTAATTATTTCTCAGGTCTGCAAGAATTGCATGTTTCCAGTTTTTGATTTCTGTGCTATAACCTGCGGGCCCCATCCAGAACAAGGATTTGGCGCTGTTTCGCGGACGGTCCTGACCAGAATTAAGTTTCGTCTTCTACGCAGGCTAATGCTGAAGGTTCTTTTGCTGCTTTCTTACAACCTTTTTCCTTTTTAATTCCACGGATAAACGGCGTTTTCTTGGCATAATGCAAGGATTCGCTGAGGTTGGAGTCTGAAATCGTAATATGAAAATGGGTTTAAAAAGTTCGGTTTGGTCTGAAGATGGGCTAGAATTTTGTCAGAGAAAGAATACTTTAACGAGTAAGCAGTACCGATCGACAATTATATATGAGGAAGTCACTCAACCTTCACGCGCACGAACACTGTCACACGACGAGTTGATGCTCTACTCGAGAACTACGCGAGATCATACCCGTCAGCTCCAATTGCGGTATTATCAGATCTACGTCTACGTTGTCGTCTTTGGAATTTTTATTAGCATTTTTTACCAGTTAAAAACTCCCCGACCTGACCAAGTGAATCGAGGAAAGGGTCAGCATTGCCGAACAGTGAGTAATGAATGACATTAGTTAGCATTACTGGTAGTGGAAAATTATGGTATTCCAGAAAACGTCATGTGTAAAGGGTTAAGTTTATTGTCTAAAATAATTGATTTGTCTAAAATCAAACGCCAGATTCCACTATCTCTAATCAGTTTTACCAAGTGGAGAAGATCAATTAACCTCAAGCATCTCAGTTGATTTCTTTTCGGTTTCACGAGTTCTCGTTAGTCTCTAGCTACTTGTAGCTTCTGTAATTCTACTGATTAATTCTTAGATCTAGAATGTGATGAAAATTGAGCAAGAATTTAATACTAAGCTGTTTTCCTGCCTATTCTAAGGATGCATGTACTACCTCTATCATTCCTTTGTTGGCTTCCCATAGCTACAATAAATCTCTGATGGCACGAAGAAAAATTGTATAGAAATCACAAGCAAGAGAACATGACAAACTACTAAACAATCCAGAGTCAAACAGTCAAATTTAGAGTCAACTGAACAGTCAAAACTGAAAGACCGCGAACTACAAATCACTTTCTCGGGTTGGAGAAAAGAATTGTCTGCTCTTATTTAATCAGTTATGATTTGCTTGTCTTTACTTGAATTTTTTGGGGCGCGGTTTCTTGGTGTTGCGGAAATTACCGTCGGTTGTTAGCTGCGTGTTGCCTAGTGACATGGATATTGCTCAGTTTTCAATATGTTGTATTACGTCATATCTTGAGTGCTAATAATAATAATAATAATAATAATAAATATTTATATAGCGCCTATACTTTTCAGTGCTAAGCACTTTACAATGCTCCAAAAAGTTCTGGATAAAAAATAAAAATCCTAAAATCATTTACATATACATATACATAGTCACAAAAATGGCCAGCGAGCCTCCTCACCTAGAAAAGAAACCCGTGACAAATCCCTAAAAGAACGTCTGCGTAGGCTGGCAGGCTACACCAAGAACTACACCTTTTATCGTATACGTGTCCTTATCCCAAAAGCTCCACCTGATCTCCTAATACACTGAAAATTAAAAAGATCTGTTTCAGCCCCAAAGTGTCAATTCAGCCCTGCAGGACAAAGTCTGATTCAGCCCTTCTTCCTGGAGCCATTTGAGCACAATTTAGGCCAAAAAAGCACAATCAAAAGGCTATCCCAGCCCACGGTAGGGCCCATTTCAGCCCTGGGACCAACTCAGCCCTAGCTAATTGGATTGTATTGGCCCTGATTTAAGGGAGCCAAATTAGACCCAACAATAGAACTGTATTTTACTCACCGGAACGGACCTGTTTTTAGGGCTAAAACAGATCTTTCTAATTTAGAGTGTAGATGCCCCGGTCTAGATGGTAAGGATGATGAACCTCATGAAATTTACAACGCAATTGAAAAAAATTTCAGGCTTGAGTTTATCTTACTGAACCAGCTGCAAACTTAGCCCCTCAACTGACAAAATGACCAAGTATCCGATTGTTTCGGTCATTTTCTCCTCTCAACAACTGAGAGAAGTAACTAAGTTACTGAGGGAGTAATGATGACTCGAAGCAATCGGATGAAATTCAGGCTAAAGTAAAACTTGAGGGACCTACAACCTAATTTTTTATTATAGCTGATTCGAAATATGTTAATTTGATGGGGACACTTTACACTAAGTTATCAGTTCATACACCTGCAATGAAAGGTCATGGCATAGCTTTGCCCTTCGGTGCAAGCAGATTTTAAAAACAATTTCAGATATTAAAGAATTTGGATCAAGATTAAGGCGTAGTGACGCCGGAAAAGATTAAATCCAAAACGATTAAACGATTAAAAAAGGCCACTTAAAGTGACAAGCGACCATATTGTCTGGGAAAAAACCAACAACTATTCAAATAGAAGTATTTTTTTACGTGTAACTTTTGAAATATGTATTTTATGTATTTTACTATTATTATTACTTGTCCTCGATTTTTGGATAACCGACAATACAAGATTAAGATCGAGGCAGTTAGTTTCTAAGTTTGTTGCAGACATTAGTTCGAAATATGTGTGACATTTTTGGGCGAGATTGTATTTAAAAAATAAAAAAAAACAAGTAACTTCTTACCAGATTAACATCCTTAGAAGTGTGGACGCCGTTATCGTAATAGTGTGATAAGTAGTTAATAACATGTTAAGCACTTAAATGAACAGGGTAAATGAACTTTCTTGCAACCAGAAGTACGCCGCTTTCAGTTGCTTTCTTATTCCTAAATAAGGAAAAAGAAGAATTATTTGCGTGTTATCTCTTATCAAACTACGACGGCCAAAGAACAAGAGTATGTACGATATTGTTATAAACGTTTTTCCAAATGGGATTTTGAAGCCCACGGAGTATTTTCTTCATCAGAATTTTCTAGTCTGGCACGGTTGCGGGCGTACATCGTAGCAACATGGATCAAGACTGGCGAAAAGTCATTTTGTCCTCCATTGGATCCAATAAATAAAAGCTTGGGGAAAATAACGAAAAGCAAAACAAAACATAACATAATGGACGGTCAGCTTGATTTTCTTCGAATGAGCTTCGCATATTTTGATTTTTTTGGTCCACACCAATAAGCCAAGGGGCTACATTGTAGCTAAGTGATTTTTTGAACATGCGTCCCTTAGTTGAAGAAGATCCAGAAAAAAAAAACAGGGAAGAAGTCCTTGATGCCCTAATTGTTCCTCGTCAATCTGATTTGAAATTTGCCAAAGAGAAAAGCTGTTTCAGTGTTCAAACACTGATATTACCTTGGGTGAATAGCCTGAGGTTAAGCAACCACTTCACGACTGCAACGGCTGCGAAAACGTCACTTGGAAAGTGAGTTTGCGCTGTTTCAAACTTTATTACTATTGTTCTATCACATACATTTTGTTTAACGTTAGGGGTTTCCTCGAGTCAATTCTAAAAGACTATGTAAGTTTAGAAAAAGAAAATCGTTGTCTTGTGTTCACGTGGACGCTCTCTATAAAACGTGAAACTAGAATGTATTATGTCGTAGTGGTGCAGTGACGGCAAAGAAATGTACAAAAAAGCGTGATGCACGTGCAAAGTTGTTGTTTTGCTTATCTAAACGACCTATAAATCCAAGATGCTTTTCAGTTTGCCGTTCTCGTTGCTGTCGCTGTCGTCGTTGATTAAGCTCCCTGTTGTCACCAAGAAAAGTACCAGATTAAAGATCTTAAAGACTCTAAGCTGAGTATTCATCACGTTCATATCCTGCTGAAATCTGCGGAACAATGTCGAATATAGCTCTAACTCAGATTCTTAGCTTATGTCCACCTTTTCAGAGGGCCAAAAGGCAAATTTTAGCGACTTAGCCTTATCCACTGCGAAAGAATGGCAGGTTCATTAATCGGATCAATTTTAAAAATGGCTAAATCTGGCTTGAAAAATTTGTTAGATTCCAAACATTTCAAAGCAAGGAATGTTAATACAGAAATATGACTCATTACTACAGTAGTATGGCTTGAAAGCTACATGTTATGATCACAACACTACCGCGGTGGGCATGCACAGAGGTTGGTATGAAATTTAAAGGCAGAATTTTTGGTGGAAAACATAATTTTTCTCGATTTGTGGGTGTTTCTTTAAATTGCCCAGTGAGAGGCAAAGCGCAAAAGAAGATACCGTATCAGTTTTGTTATGGGAATCGCTAGGTAGAAAAAAAAACAATGTCATCCGATTAATTGATCACACTGAACCAAAGAATGTAAATAACAACGCGCGCGTTCAAGGTTTTGCGGGTATTATAACACTGAAAAGGTCCGATACACTAAAGAAACGGTCAAGTGCACATCCTATAGCCTTCAAAATTTGACCCTGTTTAAGACCAAAGCGTTAATTTTGCTACCCTATTTAGGACAAGCGATCTCAGAATTGGATTTTTTGGAAAAACTTGTTGGTATCACAAATGTAGACCACTTATTACCAACCTTCACACTCTTTTAGAGGCCTTCTATCTAAAAAGACACCCTGTTCATGGCCCTAAATAGCCTGTTTAGCAGCACATACCCGTACGTATAGGCCGAATTAGGGAGTGTCACACCCCTGGGTTTCCTGTCCCCATCTGCTGGACATTTCCCTCCTTCAGCAAGCAATGAGTCACAGCTGACTTTTCAAGTCCGATCCGGCGGTAGTTTACATTTTAGGGTCATGTTAGTTAAAAAAAACAGTCTTTACAGAATCCATCTGTTTTGGAGACCTTAAAAGCTTAAAATGCGACACCAAAAACGCGTCTATAAACCGTGTATTTTTCATTTCGTGTCGTATTAGTAGCCACAGCTTTGCGGCGAAAAATGATATCACCGATCATAAATATTGTCGAACGCGAAAATTGATTGCTTCTTGTAGCACATTAAATCGTTTATCAAAGTTTGAAATATCAGTAATTTTCTGTCAGACAGGTATTTGGACAGTGCAGTCTGAAGTTAGCTTGCTTGTCTTGTGGCAAACCACACAAATTCTGTTAATCGGACATAAAATCTGTATTCTTAAATGTTGCTTTGAAACCACTTTATCTTACACAAAACTCTCTTCATTGACCTTTTTATTAATTTACTTATTTTGAAAGCTGAATGCAGTTTTTTGGCGACCGACTTCGCTTTCTATTGCTCTTCGAGAGGTTTTTTTTCTTTGTTTCCAACGTAAACATTACTTTCTCTTGCTTTCATGTATTTATTAATAATTTTAACTTCAGTTTTAAAACGTATTATTCTATTCTTTTTTTGTCATCCTTTGTCGATCTCTTACTTAGTCAGACCTCCACGAACTCATACAGGCTATTAAATTGGAGGCCTACATTGATGAATCTTTTATTTCGTTAGCACGGAGTGTCAGATCACCCATTCGCTATTTGTATCATCAGTTTACCAAAATTTTAAAAACCAAATTTAACTATTTCATCCCTTGTTATCCAGCTTAATTCTGCCGGAAGCTTTGAACTGAACATTAGATTTCCATCTGCTAAAAATGACTTTCTTCTGTCGTGGAGCGTTGATTGAAGGAAAACAACTAACTGATATCAGGCGAATATTACCCAAATCGATCAACTTTGATAACTACCTGATTTTATTTATAATAGCTTGGTGACAGAAAAAAACACGGTTGTAATGTTTTAGAGATGTTTTGAAATGGAAAAATTATTGAAAAGCTATCTTTAAATTAAAACACGTGCGTTTGGGGGGTTTGCGGTGATAACAACTCTTTTCAACAAACTGAATATAATCTTAAAATTGCAAATTTATATCGATTTAGTCACCTGCAGCCATTCAGACTGTCTTTGGCTCGTTCATGGGAACCGGCTGGAATTTCACGCGAGCTAGGATTTTTTCAAGTCTCTTCATATCTCTCTTGCCGCGAGATTCAAGTTGGCAAAAGAGGAAAGAGAAAAAAGAGAAAATTAAAAGAAGAAGAAGGAAGAAAGAAAGAAAGAAAAAAGAGGGGAAAAGAGGAAGAGAGGAAAACGAAAAAAGATTTTCTTTCATTTATTTTTGCCAAGTTTCATGCAAGGTGAATGAATCACCTGGGCCGAAGGGTCGGAAGCTTGAAAAGTGGCAACCATTTTGCTTGCTTGTTTTTCAGTCCTCCATGTCACGGTCAAGCGTCGATTTCAATTCAGCAATCTCCACCGTAAAATCCTCAGTGTTCTGCTTTTTTTTTCAGTTGAGTTGCCTGGAATTAAGTTGAATTTGCTCATTGTTACTGTCAGCTGGCGCCGTTTTTACGTGACACGCGCTTGATACGGCACCTCATTTATTCATAGTTACGGACAGTTATTTTTTACCCTGGGGAAAAAAAATCCCCTATATTTTTCTCTTAATTCAACCCGCATAATTTATTAACGGGGGTGGGACTGTAGAGCCCTATATCTGTCATTTTTTTATAAATGTTTTGACTAAATAAAGCTCACTCGGTGCCGGAGACTTCCGGAGATCGGGGAGCAGCCCCATGAGGGAGGCCTGGAAGCAAGAGTCTCACAGAAGAACAACAAATGTCAATTTTTTTTAATGTAAAATGTGTTAATCTAATAATTTAGGTATCCAATCCAATTTGTATACATATTACATTGTTGATTATAATGTTACATGCCGTAAAGTGATCTAGACTCTGTTCTTTGGGAATACCAGTTTTCCGGGTTTTTTAGTACGTTTGGCCAAGAGAGAATGGTTGACTCAGAATACAATTCGTTGCCAGTTACATTGATAGAGTTTGTATACAAAAAGGCTTTCTTTCAAGGAAAATCCTTTTCAAAACTAGAAATCTTGCGAAATCGTTATTTTTATTATTCTATTCTTAAATATTTTGGCCTGCCCCCAAAATAAACTTCAACGTCATGCCTAATTGGAGGTCTAAGGCAAACACACTGCCGACGAACGACTATCAGAAAGCGTTCAGAAGTGCCGTTTTTCATAAAGTCTTTAAAATTTCGCTTTTTTCTCTTTTAGTTTACTTTACGTTCATGTTTTGACACCTTTAATGTGCTAAGTGACTCTAGTGTAAAAAGCTGGAGCCCGGCTACCCGACGCCTTAAATAAAACTGACAAATTTTCACTATAGCTTGTCTCACTTTCTTCGCTTTAATACTTCATGTTGGCACATAAATGAGATTTGTTCAGTTCAATGGCTTTGTAGATCACAAACTTCCCACGAGAATAATTGAGCCTAGGCCAATTTGCATGAATTTACAAGACTGGGGACATGCGTTGGTGTTTGCAAGTGGAATGCTTTTTTTTCTTTAATTCCTGTGCGGCTGAATCCGCTTTCGCCTTGTAGCGTAGGGCTCAGGGAAGTGCTACAGTAGCATGTATGTAAACAACAACAAGTTTAAGTACGTGAAGGAAAGGGAGCTTGCATGAAAACAGATACGCTAAAAAATCACACTGATCAGCAACTGAGGTGAAAAGTGTCTTTGAAAAACAGCTGAATACAACGGGGTAACCGATGGGGGCGTTAAATAGCGCAATCTGATTGGCAGAAAGACAAATGGCCCGATGACGTTTCCCGAAAACATTATCCCAAGCATTTCATTAATGGTTGAGTTTATACGGTGATGCAGAAAAGTTGGTTGACATTGTGTGAAAACGTAAATCTTTCCCGTATTATTCCCTGTCTTCTTTGTAGCGTTAAAGAAGGATAATGCTGCTTCCCGGCTGCAGGGCTTGCTTCATAGTTATTGTGCAGTTGGCAGCTTTCTCAGGTAAGTTGTTAGTCCTTCGTAGAAGGCCGTTGTTTTTCAGTTTAGCATGAAAACACGCGATAGCATGTGAGTTTTACCCGTGCGTTTTTTCTTAGTTTTTCTTTTATTTAATTTATGGTCCTGTTAGGAGGTTCTTTCGTTAAGAATAACCCGCGTTTGGTTTTGTCCTCACCGGTTTTGTTGCAGTGTTTTGTATTCAATATGTTTGTAGTATGTGCCATGTTTACTCTGCTGCGGACAAAACCTACTCTCACTTAAGAATGTCTTACCTTTGAATAACTTCCTAAACAAGCCTAAGATGCCTTTCTCGTTGACCGCAAACGTGACTTGGATCATTTGCACGAGAAATTAAAACTGAAAGTGTTAAAGTTAAGCCTGTGAGCTTTGCTCTTTCAATCTATCTGTGTTGTGAAGGCAATTTTCGCGGGATACAGCTATAATAGCTAATTCCCCCTGTTGTTGAATAAATGATATTCATAGCTTTGTCTTTTTAATCATTATAAAGGATATTCTTTTCCTGAAGGTGAATGAATCAAGGTCTTGTTTTCCTTTGGGTTTCTTCCCGTAGACCGCCGTTTAAGGAGCGTTCGGCTTTTTAGTTTTGTTGTTTAGCAGAAACAAAGACGTCAATGCTGAGTTTAATCGGGGAATTATGCTCTCCTTCTCGCAGTAACGCGTTGCTTTACGCCACATGTGTTCGTCTTCTTTCTTCATCTTCCCCGAAACAGATTTTTTGGTGAAACTTCTCAGGAAAATTTGGTTTTGAAGTCGCTTTATAATGTTATCAATGTATTTCAACTCAAAACATTAGAAAGATGAACAGTCGAAACGTTCTGATTCTGTAGAAAGACGTCATTAACGTGACGAATGAGACAAAGGTGGTTTTTTGCCTGTGACAGAATTTGGCAATAGACTCATTTTGGTCTGTCTTATTTCCTGATTATTATAATAGCTTCTGGTTATACATGCAGATTTTTTAATTTCGCAAAGTTAATTACATCCTATTCATTTATGAAGGTGTGAAAAGCGGCATTAAGTTCTTTGTGCGTGCTCAATCACTGGTGTCCCGTCATTTAAAATTTCGAAACCGCGAGTGTAATTCATCAAAGATCATCATCAACCGTTTATAAATTTCAACTTTATTGATAAGTGCAGTGATTCAAAACCTGGCTAGAGGCTATCCTAATTCCAAAACCGTGGTATCAGACTAAACTTGTGTTGTGTGAAACCTTTTTCCATAATTACCATTCATAGTTAAGTTTTGATTACAAAAGAAACGGAAATGATTCATAGTTAGTCTGTAACACCCTGACACCCTCCCTCACTCTAGATTAATTTTAGTTTTTAGTTGTTCTCGTTAAAATCTTATTTATAATTTTGTCACCTTCTGAAATCCTTTATTTTCAATAAAGTAGAACTGGATTTAACTGAGGACGAATGTTGTAATTCACCGTGGCCCGGGCCTGCTGGGTAGGTCCTCAGGAAATCTTTTTTTGGGATAATTCCTTGAAACCCGGAAAAAAAATTAACTGTAGAAAAATGCAGGGCTGGCATCTGGAACAAGTCAGTTTGATAAATGTAAGTGGAAAACTGGACAATTGACATTTGTTTGGATTAACCCTGTTGTAGCTCTTTGTGGCCTTCAGCTTTTTTGCTTGTTCAAGTAAAATGCTTCTTCTTACAATAAATTATTTTTGGCTGTGAGTGAATGAACATCATTGTTTATATAGTTCAGTTACATACACAGGAATGTGCAAATCCTGTTGATTTGTCATTTTGATTTTGTCCAAGAAAATGATAATTATACTCTTGGAGTGTGTTGCTAGGAACAGCATAGTGGTTGCATGTGTTTTACCAGGAGTACAGTCAAAAATTGTAAATAAGCTATGACTTAAATTACACAAAAAGCTTATCTATGATGCCAAGTAATGCTCCTCCAAGCACACTGTAATGATTGTTTAGGAAAATAATAATCCTGATAACAGACCACAGGCATTGTTTTTCTCTATATTTATTGTTTGAAGTGCAAGTTCAAGTTTATTTACATAATTCAAATTTTATCAAAGTTTGCACAGATAATGGGAGCATAGGCAACATCATCAGTTACAGTAGTTTTGCCCTGCTGATATCAATGCTTTATTCAGACTGTGTTGATAAACCAATGATATTCCGCCTAATGTAGTGTCTGTAAAATCTCTTGGAAGACACTCCTGCTGCTATATAAGGCTGGCCCCGGTTGTTCAAACCTTGGATAGCGCTATCCACCGGATAAATCACTATCCAGCTGATAAGTATTGGGGAAACTATTTGCGTTATCCACTGAATAGGTTTTTGCAGGGTGGATAGCTCTATCCAACGTTTGAACAACCAGGACCTGGTGCATATAAGATATCTGAATTTCATTCTGTGATTATAGAATTTACTGTGATTCTATCTGCTAGTGATTTTGTTACAAATCACTGTGGAGTCCTGGCACATGATATTAGAGAGCTTAAGCAGCAGAGTTGTTCTTTAGGTCATGTACTTCAGGAAGGTTGTGTCCGGTCTGGATCGAGAAGAGCAGATTAAGCAATGAATGGTTTTTGGTGTAGTGCAAGTCAGGGATGTCTTGTCTGTGTTTACTTTTGCTGTTTGAAATGTCTTCACTCAAAGCATTTCAAATATGAGAAAGATCTTTGTCACTGAAGTGGGCTTTTACATTTTCTTTGTCCCATTCTCATGTAAACATTTCCATCTTTCACATTTGTTCACCGAACTAGAAATGCCGTCTTGTACTATTTGATTGTGTAGACACAAATCGAGCAAACAAAAGTTACCATAACTCCATACATGAAAGCAAACTTTAGCAGTCCATTTTTTTGCAGTTTCATTGATCACAATGAAATTTAGTTTGCTCTTCATTTTTAAAGCTGATTGCACTAAATATCACAGGTGTTTGACATGCAGTATAGCTCAAAAACGTCTCTTGGATATACATGTATATAATCAACCCAATGCAGTCACAAAAACACGCAGTCATAACATTTTAATTTGATATTTATCATTGTTAAGAAAATAACAATTCATGCAGATGAAATTATTAGCCCTTGAAGTTGCATGTGACGCCCTCTTAAAAGTAATAAGATGTGAGTTCACTTGATGGTGATTCACGTGGACAAGTCCATGAAATCTTATGTAAATCTTGCCGTCTTCGAGTTCTTCAAAACCAGCTGGAGCTAGCTGGGTCAACTTGTCAAGTGTCAGAAATAGAGTTACAAACTGTCTCTGAAAACACGGAATGAATAGCAGAAGGGTTTTTCCTTGGCTTTAGGCCAGCAATGTAATCACAATATTGGGAATTACCAAAAATTCTTACCCAAACACAAACTTTCGAGTACTTGAATCTCGTGTTCTATCTTGAACTTCAAGACTGGTATTCTGACGTCGACGACCAGACCTTACGAATGTAAAGACGTGTGCAGTATTCACACTAGTACGAGTGACTTCTGGTCGGTCTTCTTGACCTCAAGAACGTCTGCTGCTTAAGTTCTCTATTGCTCTCTTTGCATCCTACAGCAGGACTCTCACTAAGGTCTTGGGACCAGGGATTTCCCCTGGGTAATACGAGCATGACCCCCAGCAACTTTGAGAGGAAAGGGAAATTTACATAGAACATAAAGAACTTAAAGACTGATGCCCGGTTAGCTGACTTGAGAGAGAGCACCAATCTGCTGAGCAAGAGGCTATGGGTCCAAACCCTATCCAGACCAACACTTAGGGTCTTAAAATAACCGAGAAGAAAGTGCTGCCTATGTAATGACATCTGCAAATGGTGTGACTTTCTAGTCTTCTCAGTAAAGGACGAAAAACCGTAGGTTTTGTCTTGGAGCACTTTCACTTAAATCTGGTTCTTGTGGGATGTAAAAGAAGCTACACCACTGTTTGGAAAGAATAAGGGATGTAGACCCCAGTGGTGTGGCCAACCTTTCCTGGGCTGGGCAGGTTATATGTCGGGGGGAGGTACTCCTGGGAATTCTTGGTGGGGCTGTACCGCCCAGTTCTCCAAATCCTGACCTGATTTCAGACCAAAAAATGTAATTTTCCACACCCGTTTTTCAGACCTGGCCTATAGGCAGAAATTATGTTATCATTACCTAGATTACAGTGCAAAAAAAATTCTTCAAATCCATTTCGAATTCGCATATTTTTCTTTCTTTCTTACTCATTTGGGATTGAAACAATAAAGACATTCATACAATCCCATAGTTCCCTCAAAAAGTGTACCTGATTCCAGACCAAAATGAGCAAAGTGTATACCCGTCTTCAGACCAAAACAGCGCAAAAACCCTACCTGATGGGGTGGCGCATACCTATATAGCTTATATAAGGGAGTACCCCCTGGGGTTATATATAAGAAGAGTTCTTAACATAGGGATAACCTCATGATCCTTTTACAGGAGTCGTAATGGCTACCTTTAAACAGTGTTCCTGCCTATTAGTTCCATATACCCGGCAACTTGAAATCTTAGTAACAGCTCTTTATAGGACCCGTGCCGTGTATCGTTTTTCATTTGGTGGGGATTTCCATGAGTCAGGGATGCAGGAATAACAAAATTGCTGATCTCATACTGGAGAACCATGTGATCATCAGGTCCATGTGAAGGTCTAGCCATTTGCAGGGCAGTTCCTTTATTTCACCCTGATTTGGTCCATCCCTTGGGATTGAACCTTCTACCTCCCACCTAAGTCCAGTGCTTTATTGACAGAGCTACATGTAACTCTGTCATGGTTTCAATAGCTTATCCTGCCGTGGTTTACCTAATCCTATATAGATGTGTTAAGGTTTTAATCAAAAAAGGAATAATATTATTCTAACTTTGCAGTGTTTCTTTTTTAGGATCATTAGGAATAAAAGTACCATATTTTATTGAGGAACCCTCAGACATTTATGCTAGACGAGGAAGACCTACACTTCTAAAATGTCAAGTAGGTGGAGATCCCAAACCATCTATAAGATGGAGAAGAAATGGGGTTCCACTGAGCTTGGACAGTCGTAGGACTATAAACCCAGATGGCTCTTTATATTTTTCGGAAATTATTCATAATAAAACTCAAAAGCCAGATGAAGGCACATACCAGTGTGAAGGAGTGCTATCTTACAACTCAGAGGATTATAGAATAATCAGCAGGACGGCCCGTCTTATTATTGCAGGTAAGTGTACCTTTTTAATTATACTGTATCGGAAATATGGTACTAGGATTAATGCAACCTAATGTGGTTGTTGTATTATCTATGCTGGTTAAAACTGTGAAGGGTTTGAACCCAGGAGTCAGTTCACAAGTAAGTTGAGCATGATTGTGCGGGTGAAAATAGTCCTGAAATTATAGGACTGTTGTTGACAGTGACTGATGTTTTCGGTAACCTTTGCAGTAGTCATCTTTAGAGTCAAAGTGAGTTGTATCATGTCAGTCGATGGTATTTAACTCTGGTTATTGACTTTATTGGTCAATTATAACTTATACTGGTCAAGTAAAAAAAATTGTCTTTGCATGGTGTTATTTTTTAGGAGAGACTATTTGTTTGGGAACGGATTGGATTTTTGTAGGGTTTGATCAAGGCTGTGCTTTATGCTAAATTTTATGGAGCCCTGTACCCTGAATCTGTGAAATTCAGGGTGCCCAGCATATGGTTTTTATGGAAAAACTAAGGTCTCCTAGTTCCATAAGAACAAAAGTTAGGCACCAAGTGATACTGGGCTCTACAAGATCACAACTCTGATGATCAAGATCATGGGCTTGTTAGCATGAGAATGCAACTTTTTACTCATGAAAGGAAGGTTTGTAACAAATCAAGGTCACCTCTACCCTTGCATCCATTCAAAGGCCAGGGCATTATGGGTACACAATACTGTGAAATGGCCTGTTAATACAAAAGCTGTAAGGGCAGGAAACTTGGACCATCTTAACTTCTGAGGTGGTTAACTTAGCAAAAATATGATTCTAAAAAAATGTAGACCTGATCAGATGAGCAAGTTGTCGAGAGAGAAATTAAAAAATAGTTTCTAGACACTAATTGAATTCACTGCTATTTCCAGTAATTATTATATATTTATTTGTTTAAATGCAATTTAACAGATTAACAGGGGCAATCTTTGCTTCCATGTGGCAGATTTGGCACTTGGCATTTTTCAGCAAATTTTGTTCGTCAAGCTGTAATCTTGTCTTAAGTGTGCAGCAGCCTCCACTTTGCATGTGGTCAGTAACTGGTTTCTCTAGTTGGCAAAGACAATAACAGTTACTGTATATTTCCACCCTACAGGCATTTCCTCCAAAGTATCTGTTACTCCTTCAGTCTTAAACGCTATTCAAGGTGACACCTCAAGATTATTTTGCAGTGTAAAACATTCCACACCTAAAGCTTTGATCGCTTGGAAAAAGCAAGGTTCAACTAATGTTACAATTACAAGTGGAAATCATTTTACTTTGACCCCTGATGGTGCTCTACAGATCAGGAACATCAGATTTGAAGATCAGGGAAAATATGAATGCATTGCAGTAAATAACAAAACTATGAGGCAGCACATTAGCACAAATGCAGCAACTGTAAAAGTTCTTCCTGGTATGTTTTAAATGGCAGGGGTATTTTGCAGAACGCTGAATGGCTGCCGAATGCTAAATGATTCGGAAGTTTGGTGTTTGGGTTAGGAAACTGAGTGAATCAAGTTTCAGGTCAGTTTTCCCAGTATAATGACCTTAAATGAAACCTGATTCACTCAGTTTCCTAACCCTCTTCGAGCAAACTTCAGCATCATTTGATGTTCGGCAGCCATTTGGCAATCTGTAAACTACCCCTGCCATGTTAAAATGCATTATAATTCAGAAATTTATAGGACAATATGTTTGTTGTTCCATTAGTTGTATGTGTAACATCACTGAGGCAAAGTATCCGATCCAAGGTGAGTAATAATGCCATCAGCCTAGAAGGAATTTAAAGGCTTTCAGATTTATTCCTGCACTTTTTGAGGACTAAGAAATATTGTCTGTGAGGAACTCAAACCGTAACTAAATGTACAATCATACTCGGTGGAAATAGGATATCTGCATAATAATCAAACACAAATGCAATCCACAACTCTTTTAAAAACTTGAACTGTTAATGGTTTTCATTCTTGATAATGCTGTCAAAAACATCGAAATGTCAAATTTTCCTTAGTATATTTATTTTTTGTTAAATGCTTTAACAAGCAACTGACCATCTGATCTAGTGAATTAATTATTTGTTTTATTCATTGTTTTATTCATTGTAATAATGATTGTAATAATTCAATTAAGAACATTTCTACAGATCAACTTGAAAAGATGCTTTTCATGCGCATAAATTTATTAGGAACTTAAGCAAATTGGTTTTACAGTACTTCTGTAATCTGATTTACTTCAAAAATCTTCACTTGCCCATTGGGTAAGTTAAGAACAGAATTCATCAGCCCGATTGCAAAATCCAGACACAACTTTCTCTAGCCCTAGGATGTCATGGTAACGATTGTATCCGGTACCTTGTTGTTACTGTTACCACAATCTTAAAATAACAGAACTGAAAATGTTTCCCAGTGACATTTTCAGCCTTAGGGATCAATTAACTGAACAGGGTAGGCATGTGTGACATCAAAAATGCTTGCCTGCCAAATTTTGTTTTTAGTATTATAGGACATCTAATGATGGTTTCTGAAAGAAGTCACCACAAGGATGTCAAAAGTGAAATTTTTTTTGAAATATGCCTATCCACTCAAAAGATATAGCGTTTTGAAAGTTGAATTTTCCGCCATTTTGTTACTAAAAATATTCAAATTTCAAAACGATATATCTTTTGAGTGGATAGGCATATTTCAAAAATGTTTCCCCTTTTGACATCCTTACAGTGAGTTCTTTCAGAAACCATCATTAGATATCCTATTATACTAAAAGCAAAATTTGGTGGGAACTTTGTGACGTCATTCCTGCCCAAAATGCCAAAATCTGAAAAAAAAAACATGCAGTTTTTTGGAATGGTGGGTTCTACATTGTTGCAAAATTTCAAGTGAATTGCATTAAAACCAAAAAATATGAATAAAGGTGAGCATTTTTGATGTCACACATACCCACTGTGGAAATTCAAAATTTCTCCACTCAGATTCTTAACTTGTAGAGCAATTCTTTAGTTATATTAATACAAAACAAAATCATTGTTTAGCATCTATCAGTTTTTGTGTGTGTGCCATCGTTCCCAAAGTGTATTGCATGTTACTAGTTTATGCAGCGTGTAAAGAAAGTTGTGTCCGATAGCCCAGGGCTAGTGGATTTTACTATTGGGCTAGTGAATTCTGTTCTTAACTTGCCCTCCTGTCAAGTGAAATTTCTTACGGAATTCTAATCACAAAATAACTGTTATCAACCCTGCTCATGGTCGGGCTAGTTAAAATGACTTTTGGGCTAGTACATGCTAATGGCAAGCTGTAAAACTGACTTTCTTTGCACCCTGTTTATGACTTTAGACAAATTGAATTCATTGAAGAGGTGGGTTCCCATCTTCACAGAGCCAAAAAAAAGGGACAGATGGTTTCCCATGATCTCTGGGCATAGAACCCAAAAATTATTATCCATGAGAATTGAAATCCTAGGGCTTGCTTTCTTTACATGCTGATTAACTCCATTCCAAAATGTGATGTTAACTCTCTTGGGGGGACACCTTTGGGGCCGGCACTAGTACTGTCTGTCTGTCTCATGGAGATGTCCGTCTTATAGAGAGTCAACTAAAATGATTAACATACATACATACATTCCGCTGATAATAATAACTGGACTATTATTTTAATTGAACAGATGAAGCTTTTCCTCGTCGTCCATATTTTGAGGCATCACCTAAAGATGCAGTAGCCGTAGTGGGAAGCAAAGTGGTTCTTGAGTGTTTAGCAAATGGCTATCCCAAGCCGAGAGTAACATGGCTGCGAGATGGTGTTCCAGTAACTGTTGGAAGTCAAGGTTATTCAATTTTTGGAGAGAGTAATCTGATGATTCTTTCTGTGTCTGTGGAAAATGCGGGAACTTACACATGTCGTGCATCAGCTTTAACAAGAGTAGAAGGAGCAACAGCTAAGTTAGAAGTACACTGTGAGTGACTATTATTTTGCAGTGCATTAAGCTAGCTGAACAGAATGAACATTGTAGTTATATACCCTCAGTAAGGGACCGTTATTTAAAATTTATCAGCACTTAAATGAAGAAATATTCCTTTAGATATTGACACAACACAGCCTCTTCTGAGAGTATAAAATAATGTATCATAAAATGGGGAGCCTTAAGTCATGAATTCTTGAAATTCAAAATAAGAGTCTTGGAATCTTGAGCTCACTAATATTTAAACCTCCTCAGAGTCTAGAATTTTGAAAGTATAGTTCTCTAAGTCTTGTAAAACCCTCAAGTAGCTATTGTTGTTTACCTATTTCTGCTAGTGTGACTTCCATTGAGTTTATATTCCAGCAAATCCCAGCTAGCATGTTGCAAAACAATGCAGTAAAATTGAAAAAAAAAACACTTGAAAAGAAATATAAGAGATTGCTTTTAGGCTAATCCATTTGAAGATTTTATATGTTTTGAACTTTGTAGGAACTCTTGTTTTGTAACTTTTCAGCTCTTTAGTGTTTCAGTCTCGGGGTTGAACTTTCGTATCGAACGTAAAGTCTTGGCCTCTGATATGATATTAGATGAGCCAAGGTCTCTGATTTACCATATACCCCTACTTCTGCAAGCCAAAAAGGGAATACAAAAAAATAATTGTGTATTAGCTCATGAAGTTGTCTACCATGAGATCTAGATTTTTGCAATATTATATGGGATTGGCTTCAACACCATGAACGCCACTGCAGAACTGATGGCTCTGCATTTGTCTGTGTGTTAAAACTGTTTTCCATCTTTTGTTATCATTGTTTTTCAGATGGTCCTGTTTTTACCAAGAAACCAAATGCTGTCAATGCTTATGAAAACACAAATGCGAGATTTGAATGTAGGGCAGATGGAATTCCTAAGCCAAACATTACATGGACTAAAAATGGTGAAGAACTGGTCAATAAGGCTTTTATCAGCATTAAAGATGGCTACTTGACTGTGAATGATTTAGTGCCGTCAGATAGAGGAGTTTACCAGTGCTTTGCAAAGAACTATTTAGGAAAAATCCAAGCATCTGCACAACTTTCTGTGTACAGAGAAGGTAATTATTTTATGTAAAGAGCTTAAAGGTTTTAAGCAGAGGTTTCATTAAAGCCAGTTACTGGCTGTGTACTGCCACCTACACGACTCTTAATGCCATCTTTTATTGGTCTTGTGAGAGTTAATAAGAATTAGTTATTAATGTGTTGCTTTTTACTAATTTATTTTAATGCTTGGCTACACAGGAGAGAGTATTCCAGTTACAACACCTACACCGGCCACAACTCAAGAACCTACAACGGCTGTAATAACAACACCACAAGCTACAACACCAGCTCCTCGTGTGCCTGAAAAACCAGAGAATGTGAAGGCCGTTGCTGTTTCTCATACTGAAATAAATGTGTCTTGGTCACCACCAAGCATAACAAATGGAGAGATTTTAAAATACCGCATCTTCTGCTTTGAAGTAGTCCAAAAAGGTAGGAAGTTTTCTCTTTCACTAAGGGATTAAAGGACAAAGCTGAAGCTTACACCTTTCATGAAGTGCTTTCACCTTCACTCAACCACTTCACAAGGCTGTGCTCTAACAGCGCCCGGTCACCTGAGGCGACTGAAAAAAAGTTCCCGGTCGCCCGGCCATGCACTCTGGCTTCTGGTGCAGTGTTCAGTTAAGCAGGCAGAAAAATTTAACATACTAGTGTTGGCTTGTTGAGTCAAAGTTTACTAAACCCTACAGAAAATGTTTTTACGAATGTTGTACTAAAGAAACGGGTGCGCGTTAATGTTCAAAGGTTGTTCTGCATGATTTCACATGTAACACAATCCATCACTTTGAACCTGACAAGCGGCACGGATTTCGATTAATAGTTTTAAAATTTTTCTGATAGAATGGTTCATTCTAGGTACAGTTTTTAGGAGAAACTGTCAATACTTTTCTGACAAAAATAGAGCACAGCTGGCGACGCAGAGTAATTTATTTTTGCATAAAATGGAAGTTGCTGGATTGACCAGTAGGCAAATGTCATGTTTTTATGGTTTTTGGCTGCTGTGTCTGCTTGGCTGAAACATAACTTATGATTATTTTCTTCCCTTTACATAAGATAACGAAATATAAAAAGAAAAGATATGATCGTTCTGATCGCTTTTACTGTTGTTTTAGAAACAGGGCAGTTCGACATTGTCTTGCCATTTTATGTATCGAAAACTAAATTCGCATGCATGCATGCATATACAGGCTAAATTTAACGGCAAAAAAAAAAAAAATAAAAATGTGGAAAGAAGAGCCGTATCCACAAAAAGCTCAATCATCCTAAAAAATTCACTGATAATGTAGAAAAGAAAATTAAAGATGACTTATTTTCTATTAACACAATAGGTTTGGGGCCGCGGCGGTTTAACTGTTTCACAGAATTGAGTTCGATCTGCTGCGTATAAAACTCCGTCACACTATATTTCATGCCGCATTGATTCACCTTTGGAAAATTTATTTTCAAGTTTAGTATCACTGGTAAAAAGCACAGTTTTCCTATGTTTGACCCAACGATCTTAATGAAGTTTATGTAAACCTGCTGAAATTTTTTACTTTTCCCAGTTTAAAACCTAAACAATTCGGCAGTATTGCTCACGTTTCTGGTTTTAAATCTGAATGGAACGAAAACTTTGATGGGTTTCATAAGACAACATGCGGGTTTTTGTGGAACCCAAAAGCTAAAATTATGGAGTTTGGTGATCAGCAGGCCAGTAAGATTCTTGTGCATACAAAATACTTCCTCATCAGATGTACTTGCAGCATTCCAGCTGGGGCGACCAACTTAAGAGGCCTGGGCACCCCAGCTGGAATGCTTGGGAGCCTGAAGGGCTCCCCAAAATTTTATTCGGACAACCAACTTTGAGGCCTGGGCGCCTTAACTAAAATGCTTTGGAGCCTGAAGGGCTCCCTGAAATTTTCCTTAGAGCACAGCCTTGCTTCAAGTCAAAAACAAAGTCTCCTATAAAAGATAGAAAAAATATTACAGTCAAAGCAGGTCAAGCATAGCCCCAAGATTCTATTAATGAATTGATTATTTGAAAAATGAATCCGTTTATAGTCATTCCTGTAACTGGTTTCAAATTAAATTTGGCATTTGTGCATACGTAATGAGCAGTGAATATGTTATGAAATTTCTTAGAAGACATTTGCATCAAATTCAGGAAACTGAGTTGGTTGAAATTTCCTAACTGCCTCGCATGAGAATTCCCAGCTCATTACGCATGCAAGAATGCAGAAATGAATCTGAAATCTACAAGTACCAATGGATTCCAATAAATTTCATTGATGGGATCTTGGTGGGGTATGCTTGACCTGCCTTGACTGTAACCCGGGAGTAAAAATCCAATTGCTATGCCATAAACCCCACTGAGTGTTACATGTAGTCCTAGTATAGGAAATAGAGAGAAGAAGTCGTTATGTCACATTGCCATGCAGCAAAATTCCTGAATCTCTGCAAACCATAGTCCTGCAACTGTGGCAGAAAATATGATCACATATGTCAATGTCAATAACCTCGACGTCAGAGCTTGAATAGGCCATTTTACAGTTGTGGGCTTGGTGCCCTAGCCTTTGAGAGAACATGAGGCTGAGGTTGACCTTGTTTTGATACAAACCTCATTCCTTTTATAATGTAAATTTTGCTTAAAAAATACTAGTTAGCATAAGAAAGACATGATTTACATAATAAAGCAGGAAGGGCTGTATCAAAACAAGGTCAACTCCAGCCTCATTTTCACCTGCAACTGTAAAATGAGCTATTGTCACTGATCAGTTTTGCTGGATCAGACTCTACTTTGACTTGGCAGGGAGTGGATAAAAGAAAGGGAAGAAGACCAGAGGGGTGGGGGTTGGGGCGATTTTTCAAGGGAGGCAATTGTTTTAAATATTTCCATCTAAAGGGGGTGATTATTCTAGGGAGGTGTTTAATTGATAGATGGCTATTATTCAAGGAATGTGGTACCCCTTCCCTCTCCTCCAGGATTGATAGGCTATACTGCATTAAGCATGCAGTCAGTCAGTCAGCCTTTCCTCATTATTTT